>JAUCBN010000044.1:10870000-11495000 GCA_035048815.1 Abelmoschus esculentus
AATATTATAATCATTTGTAAAGTAACGTAAATATATAAAAAATTTAATACGTTAATAACATTTTGATTGTGGATGGATTATAGTTTGAACATTTCTTTGTCTGTAGTATTTCTATACAAAAAGGGCTTACTGAAGGAAACGGTAAGGTGAGATTGATGTTTTGCTTGGTTTGATTAATGGGAGGGACGGAGGGTATTTGAATACAAAATCAGACTCATCCAAGTTTCCAAATGAAACACAACTGACCTGCAGGCTGCAGCTGCCATGGAGTTGATTTATCAGAACAGTGAAAGCTCAAGATGGACATGAAACATTTGGGTCAAATTCTGGTTTGGACACAAGTTTTGGACAATATAATCATCACTGTCGGCGTGCCAGATCAAATATGTTAAATGATGAAGACAACTACGAATCAGACGAGTTTGCAGGGCATGGAGATAGGCAAGATAATGGAGTATATAAGTGGAAGCATTAATCATCCTTCTTCTCATCCATCCATATTCCATTCATTCATTCTCCCAATCCCAGAAAACTCTTATTCTCAGAATGGGTTCCAAAAACCAGATGCAACAGCTAATCACATATTTGGCCTTGATAGTATTAGTGGGTGCGAATTTAGTATGGAAGGTGGAGCAACATCTCGAACAAGTCTTGAAGATGCAGCAATGTACGAGAGGCATAGACAATGGATGTCCCAATTTGGACGAGTTTACAGTGACAACAATGAGAGACGCAAGCGGTTCAACATTTTCAAACAAAACGTGGAACTCATTGACTCTTTCAACAAAAACAAGAACAAGCCTTACAACCTTGGTGTCAATCAGTTTGCAGATCTAACAAACCAAGAGTTCACGGCTTCAAGGAATGGGTTCAAGGGTCACATGTGTTCCAACAAGGCTACTACTTTCATATATGAAAACGTCACCGCTTTGCCTTCATCTGTGGATTGGAGAAAGAAAGGAGCTGTTACACCAATCAAGGACCAAGGACAATGTGGTATGCTCTAATCTCGTATAATCTTCAAATGTCATGCAGCTTCTTAAACTTTTGTTTCTCAATGTACTAATTCTTACGCTGGATCTATCACAGGATGCTGTTGGGCGTTTTCAGCTGTGGCAGCCATGGAAGGGGTGACCAAGCTAACAACAGGTACGTTGATTTCCTTGTCTGAGCAAGAACTGGTTGACTGCGACACCAAAGGTGAGGATCAAGGCTGCCAAGGTGGTTTAATGGACAATGCCTTCCAATTCATCCAGAAGAACAAAGGCCTAACAACCGAATCCAACTACCCCTACACGGGAGTTGATGGCACATGCAATGCCAACGAGGAAGCCAACCATGCAGCTACCATAAATGGCTTCCAAGATGTTCCCGCCAATAGTGAAGATGCACTGCAGAAGGCAGTCGCAAACCAACCTGTTTCGGTTGCCATCGATGCCAGCGGGTTTGAGTTCCAATTCTACTCTAGTGGTGTATTTACGGGATCCTGTGGCACGGAACTGGATCATGGAGTGACGGCTGTTGGATACGGAGAGGATGATGATGGGACAAAGTATTGGTTGGTGAAGAACTCTTGGGGCACTAGCTGGGGTGAAGCAGGCTACATCCGGATGCAAAGAGATGTTGATGCAAAGGAAGGTCTTTGCGGCATAGCAACGCAAGCATCCTACCCCACTGCATAAACAAAACTTTTGTTCTAATACGCTCATTTCCTAAATATATCAATGTACCATATGTGAATCTACTATGAACTATGCAAACATACACTATGATGCTCGATTATAATGCTCTAATATTAATGTCTTAATATATCTGCTTAAACCAGATATCATTGTCGGACTGCTGAAAGTCTGAAACCACAAAAATATGGCATTCAACTAAATTTTCACAAGAAAATTCTAGAGGGCAGTCCTAAACTTGTTCACAAAATCCAGTTCAAACTCTACTTTATTTGAATTACTTAATGATGTGAAGTCCTAAATAAGAAGCATTCTCTTGCCTTGCATTCACAAAAGCAAACGCCATGCACAAGAAAAAGAGGTAGATTAAAAATTAATAATCCAGACAATCACAGTGAATATTTGGATTAAGATTTAAAGTAGAGTGAAAAGAGAAATAGGAATCAAACACACATAGATATGAGGGAAATCCGAACTTTGCTACTGCGAAACATATATGGAGACAAACAGGGGAAAGCCAAAGTTTGCAGCGGCAAAACTTGGAGACGAACGGGCGGGGAAAGCCAAAGTTTTGAATCTAGACGATGTAAAATGGTGAAGGGGTGAGAGCCGACTGAGATTATGGATTGTGTGGGAATTTTATCTGGGGACCGGGGGAGGTAGTCAGGTACAGTGGAAGTCTGGAAGATGTATTTCTCGAAAATAAAACATGAGTTTCATTTTCTCTTCCGGCGTTTGTAATAAGTGCGTCAGTACAGGATTCACTCCTGCGGCGTTTCAAATGAAAATGTCACTAAAAGTAATACCGCTTGCAACGCTTGTAAATAGGGATGGCAACGGCCGGATCTAGTTAGATTCAGATTCATTTTTATATCATGGATCCAGATTCGTTTCAGATTTGTGGGTCTAGAAAATTGAGACTCAAATCCAATGAATCTTACAGATCTGGGTCCAACACGGATCTATTAAAAAACGATTATTCAATCTATTTTTTAACGTAATAAAACTGTTATTAATTAATTTCACATCACAACTTCGACGAAAAAAATATTGATTTTAATTAACTAGTAGCAGAATAAAAAATATAAACTAAAATCTTTAAAAAAAACTCCATAACTACATAAATATCTTTTGAATAACACAAACATTAAGAAAGGTAGATCATAAAATATTTTATTGTCACAAACCGAGTACCGTAATTCTACTTCTTAAAGTGTTAGTCTTCATCACTACTTAAATCATAAACATCCTAAAACAAACAAGAAACAACCGATCAAAGAGGAAAAATTATTTTATGAAAATAATATTTATGAAATTTAAATATTAATATTAAATTTATATAATATAATAACTTTCTTATATAATATGTCAATGATATTTACAATTTCTGCATGATTATTACAATCTTTATTAATATTCTTTCAAAAAGTCTCTTTGTCATAAATAAATAAAAATTACATTAGAGAATAATATGAAGTATAAAACATGCTATTATATATATTTTAAAATCAAAGAGGAGTTTTTAATAAATAGGTAAATTGGTCCGGGTTTAGGTTCGAGTCTTAAAGTCAGATCCGGATTCAGATCCGTACTTTAATCAAAAGATTCAAATCCGACTCAAATCCATCGAATTTAAAATTTTAGGATCCATATCTTATAAAACGAATCTGAATCTATAAATTTGAATCGAGTCCAAAATCTATTGTCTAAATCAAATGCCGCTAAAGCTCATTTATGTGACGCTTATAAGTTGTTTATAAACTTCCGATATGTTCAAAATTAGAAGCATTTTAGCTGAAAACGAATATATCCAATTTGATGTAGTGAACATATTAATACTTCGATAGTTCATTGAGTCTCTTAATACAACAAAATTATTTGATAGATTTAAATTTTTAAATAAATTATTTAAACGATTTTAATCTTGATAATAAGGATGCATATTTTTCTTTTTGAAGGTCGATGATCTAATTCTTGGATTAATATATCGAGAATTACGTTGACTAGAACTCATCTAATCATCAAACTCCTTTACTTTTAAATCGTTTTTTAGATCGATCATGCTTATCACTAATACAAATTTTAGCTCAAAGCAAGTATTTATTTTTACAGATTGGACACTCATCATCCATTTTTTTAAAAAAATTACATTTATTCTAATCTATTAATTGGTCTAGTGATTATAGATATTCACTCTATTTACCCTTTAAGAAGATATTTTTCGTTTCTCCGTCACCAAATCTATCATGACTCTCATATTAGTACTATTTAAAAGATCTCGTCGAGACGAGTTCAACGATAGTTGTCGTGTATTTTTCTCGATCGCCATTCGTCAAAATAATAAAGAGAAAGTTTTAAAAGAGTTGGTTCGATAAGTTCCCGCCACCACCACTATAAACAGAGACCACCATCAAAGTCAACAGCTAAAGAATTACGAGACTAGAGCTTGTCGTCGACATCCGGCCACCGAGAAATGGACGTCTCTTTACCCCTGCGAACGGACATGCGCCAGCAGCCGGGGTGAGTGCACACAACTTATTGTGCACCGCACCACACTAGATCTTGTACCTAAGTTACATCGGGCTTATCGTGTGCTTGACCACATAGGATCCCTAATCTCATAGTCGGCATTAGGGATGACAATGAATCAAACTTGGATCGGACTTTATAAAGTTCAAGTCCAATCCAATTAATAATCGAATTTTCAAAAAATTTCAAGTTCGAATCCAAGTCCATTTACATAAATCCAAATCTAATCCAATAAAATATCTAAAATCCAAAAGTCCAAATCCAAAAGTCCAAATCTAATTATTTTTTAAAATAACAACTCAAATAAATATCTTTAAATAAAAAAATATTTTTTATCAAACAAATATTTTTAAATTTATAGCACAAACAAATATTACAATTCAGTATAAAACAAATTAAAGTAACAATTCAAACTTTTTAAATATAAAAATTTTAAATATTTTTATTCGGGTTTATATATGGATCGAATTCATATCGAATATGAATTCAGATTAAATTTGGATCGGATCATGGCAATATCCATATCCGACTCACCTCCTATTAGGACTCGGACGTTATTTTTGGATTCAGATTCAGATTCAGATTTTTTTAATCGGATTTGAATCGAATTTTTTCAAATCAAATCAAATTTAGATCGAATTCGGATTATATTATCACTTATAGCCGGCGCTCTTTCTCTCTCAAAAGAAGTTTAAAAAGGAACATCCCTTGGATGTCTATGTCTGTCTCGGTTCTACGATAGATCTACCTCGTGCAGAATCGATGAGTGTGTTCACTTTGCTTATAAATGTGAAGAAGTTATGACAAGTCATGTGGTCTTAATGTAGTACTTTCCCTATATGTATTGTAAATCATTGTATAAATATAAATTCAATCTTTATTGTTTCAACTTCTCTGACTCAAAATAAAAATTATTCGTTTTTTTACGGTGTGTTTTTATATTCTAACATTAAAAAATATTTAAATTTTAAATTTTAATTTTAAATCTTAAACCCTACGCTCTAGCCCAAATTCCAATTTCTATAAAACGTTTAACATTTAAACTTTAGTGATAAAAATATTTAATGTCTAAACTTTGATAAATAAATTAAACGTTTTAAAACTTTAATAATCAAAATAGATTTAATATTATAATCATTTGTAAAGTAACGTGTATATATATAAACTTTAATATGTTAATAACATTTTGATTGTGAATGGATTATAGTTTGAACATTTCCTTGTCTGTAGTGTTTATATAAAAAAAGGGCTTACTGAAGGAAACAGCAGGGTGAGATTTAAGTTTTGTTTGGTTTGACTTATGGGAGGGCAAGGGTATTTGAAGACAAAATCAGACTCCTCCATGTTTCCAAATGCAATACAACTGTCCTGCAGCTGACATGGAATGGATTTATCAAACAATGAATGCTCAAAATGGACATGAAAGAAACATTTGGGTCAAATTCTGGTTTGGACACAAGTTTTGGACAATATAATCTTCACTGTCGGCGTGCCTGATCAAATGTGTTAAATGATGAGGACAACTACGAATCAGACCAGTTTGCAGGGCAAGGAGATAGGCAAGTTAATGGAGTATATAAGTGGAAGCATTCATCATACTTCTTCTCATCCATCCATCCAGTCTCCCAATCGCAGCAAACTCTTATTATCAGAATGGGTTCTAAAAACCAGATGCAACAGCTAGTCACATATTTGGCCTTGATAGTATTAGTGGGTGCGAATTTAGTATGGGAAGGTGGAGCCACCTCCCGAGCAAGTCTTGAAGATGCAGCAATGTACGAGAGACATCGACAATGGATGTCCCAATTTGGACGAGTTTACAGTGACAACAATGAGAGACACAAGCGGTTCAACATTTTCAAACAAAACGTGGAACTCATTGACTCTTTCAACAAAGACAAGAACAAGCCTTACAACCTTGGTGTCAATCAGTTTGCAGATCTAACAAAACAAGAGTTCACGGCTTCAAGGAATGGGTTCAAGGGTCACATGTGTTCCAACAAGGCTACTACTTTCATATATGAAAACGTCACCGCTTTGCCTTCATCTGTGGATTGGAGAAAGAAAGGAGCTGTTACACCTATCAAGGATCAAGGACAATGTGGTATGCTCTAATCTCGTATACTCTTCAAATATCATGCAGTTTCTTAAACTTTTGTTTCTCGGTGTACTAATTCTAACGCTGAATCTATCACAGGATGCTGTTGGGCGTTTTCTGCTGTGGCAGCCATGGAAGGGGTGACCAAGCAAACAACAGGTACGTTGATTTCCTTGTCTGAGCAAGAACTGGTTGACTGCGACACCAAAGGTGAGGATCAAGGCTGCCAAGGTGGTTTAATGGACGATGCCTTCCAATTCATCCAGAAGAACAAAGGCCTAACAACCGAATCCAACTACCCCTACACGGGAGTTGATGGCACATGCAATGCCAACGAGGAAGCCAACCATGCAGCTACCATAAATGGCTTCCAAGATGTGCCCGCCAATAGTGAAGATGCACTGCAGAAGGCTGTTGCGAACCAACCTGTTTCGGTTGCCATCGATGCCAGCGGGTTCGAGTTCCAGTTCTATTCCGGTGGTGTATTTACGGGATCCTGTGGCACAGAACTGGATCACGGAGTGACGGCTGTTGGGTACGGAGAGGATGATGATGGGACTAAGTATTGGTTGGTGAAGAATTCGTGGGGCACTAGCTGGGGTGAAGCAGGCTACATCCGGATGCAAAGAGATGTTGATGCAAAGGAAGGTCTTTGTGGTATAGCAATGCAAGCATCCTACCCCACTGCATAAACAAGACTTTAGCTTTAATACGCTCATTTCCTAAATATACCAATGTACCATATGTGAATCTACTATGAACTATGCAAACATACACTATGATGCTCTATTATATGGAACCCCAATGTCTTAATATTATTGTCTTGATTTTCTTCTTCTAGTTTCAGCTTTACAGGGATAGCTTAATTCTACGACCAGCTACTTCCTCCCAAGTACCTCCTACTTCAGAGAATTTGACCATTTCAACACTTGAAGGATGGACCTAGAAAAATCAACAATACCTAGACTATTTGAAAAGCACTTAAAAACTTAAAAACAAATATCAGATCAGCAAAAACACGTACGCGAATAGTTTTGGCAATGAAAAATGATGAATGATTGTCAATTCCACGTTATAGAAGCTGTAACAAAGTAAAGAGTAAACGTGGAGGATTATGAGACATTATTTTTGTCAGTGGTCCAAGTCAAAGTTGGAGGGGATGAAACGATAGCTGCAGTCAAAAGAAATCCAGTCTGCTCTTTGCCACTGTCATGAAGAATTTTCAAAACAAAAGAAAACAGGACAAGACAGTCCACGACTCCCGTGAGAAAAGCTTTGAATATTTGATCTTCCAACATTATAAAGCCATGTCTCTCACAAGGGGTGTTACCAAGTCGATAGAACATTCAAAACTAAAACTAGTCTTCTTAAAGGGGTTTTGTTTTCTGGGTTTAAAGGTTTATTTATGTCATAGTTCTTCTTCAAGAACAAGAAATTGAAGAGTTTGATTGTTTGAATGTATGAAATGGAAGGATCACATGGAAGTTGTAATGGTCCGACGCCTTTTCTAACAAAGACGTACGAGATGGTGGATGATCCACTCAACAAATCTATGGTGTCTTGGAGTGAAAGTGGTTACAGTTTTGTCGTATGGAACCCGCCGGACTTTTCAAGAGATGTGCTCCCCAAATATTTTAAGCACAAAAACTTCTCCAGTTTTATCCGGCAGCTCAACACTTATGTAATGTTTCTTCACTTAATAATGTCTGTTTCTGCTTCATCTTCTACATATACATGATCATTTGTTTCTGTTCTTGGTGTAATCGAATTGAGTTCCTTTCGGTTAGCTTCCAAGTTCCAAGTAGGGATTTAAACTGCGGTTGCGGTTCGATTTTTTATCAGTCAATTCAGTGGTTCCCTTCTCATGCATGTAGGTGAATGTTCATGTTTTTTTTTAATCAGGGATTCAGAAAGATAGATCCTGATCAATGGGAGTTTGCAAACGAGGAATTCATAAGAGGGAAGAAACATCTTCTAAAGAACATTTATCGACGCAAGCCTATTCATAGCCATTCCTCGAATCGCCAGGGAAACTCCAGTGTGCCATTAACCGAGAAAGAGAAGGAGGAACTTGAAGATGCAATCAGGAGTTTGAATGATGAGAAGAGACGACTTCTGTTGCAGTTGCAGGGTCACCAAAAAGAGAATCAGGAATTTCGGGTTCAAGTAAGGAAGTTGTCCGAGCGATTTCGGCACATGGAAGATCGACAACGACAAGTGATGGCCTCATTGTCTCGGGTCATAGACAAACCCCATTTTCTGTCCGAATTTCGGAACAAAAAGAGAAAGTTGTTGAATGTGAATAACTTGACTGATGATTTCAACAGAGAAGAACATCATCACAGTTTGGATTCTCAGAAGGCAGACTTGGGATTGAACTTGAAACAGATTGAAGAGCTGGAATCATCTATAAGATTTTGGGAGACATTGTTCCTCAGAATCGGGGAACCTATAGGGGAAAAAGTACACGATTTTGGAACATCATCCTCATGGCCTTCTCCAATTTTTATTACCGAAATACCGACATCTTCGGGAGACTACGACATGGATGTCGAACTCGAACTTTGTTCACCCTCGTCACACCCTTGCTCCCCTTATTCAAAAGATAAAAACTCATTCTCAGAGCTGGCTGCATCTGTTTATCATCCTCTTCCACCATCTCTCCACCACATTGTGAATCCCAACCCAAAATCTTCTGAATTTGATGTAAACTCGGAACATGTTAGTCCACAGGAGACTGATCAGACCTCAAAAGACCAGCTAGAAGCGGGGGCGACCGATTATACCGTGTCGGGTGCCATCAACGACATTTTCTGGGAACGTTGTCTCACCGAAGCTCCCGATACATCATCATATGCACAATAGGTCCAGTCAGTTTAGATTTCCACAAGGAGTAGTTTTCTTCAGTTCGTTTGTGGGGATAAAAATTCCACATCGGATATATGAATTCATTTCCATTAGTTTCCTGTTACAAATTAAGGACAGACATACTTGTACTAGTTGCAATGTTTCATAGGTCGTCAACCATAATTAACCTACTGATAATAGGTGAGAAACATACTGACGATAACCATGCATGGTTTGTTTTTCTTTTGCTTTCTTTGAGTTTTGTGTTTTGCTGCCATTGTTGGGGTGGTTTTGTTGTATGCTTGCAGCAGGGGTGGTGATTTTGTAACTCTGATTATGTTACCACTATTTCACATCCTTTCTCATTTCTATTAATTTTTTTTTGGGTGATTCTGATTTTGTAGGGAAGTTCTAAGAAACGACTGCCTTAAAAAAAAAGGCTAAAAAGCGACGGTACCGTTTTTCTTACAAAAGTTGTAAAAAATTCAGTACACACTTTTTGGTATATATCGAAATTCTTACAATTTTTATAAGAAAAACAGTATATACCGAAATCTTTATAATTTTTTTTTAAGAAATTTGGTTTATAAACCGAAATTCTTACAGTTTTTGTAAGAAATTCGGTATATATTGTTTTTCTTACAAAAGTTATAAGAGTTTTGGTATATACCGAAAAGCGTGTACCGAATTTCTTACAACTTTTGTAAGAAAAACGGTACCGCCGTTTTTTAGCATTTTTTTTAAGGCCGCCTTTTTTTAGAATCACCCGATTTTGTAACTCTGATTTTTTTTGGGTGATTCTGTTGTATCCTTTCACATCCCATCCCTAATCAAATATCAAATAAAATAAGAGTCAGATTGGAAACGAGTTTAATAGTGCTATTTGGGAGAGTAAAAATCCTTTATCTTTTTATTATATCTCTATCTATGTCTTTTATTAAAAAATTTAAAAAATTGAATGATTTAATACGTAAAAATATTTAAAATTATTTAAAATTGACTAAAAATATTAAAATCGTGATTAATTATCATTAGTTCTTCAATTTTAGAATTGATAAAAATTATTTTTTTTTAATTTTATAAAGACTAATATATCTATTTTCTTTATCAAATTACCTACTATGTCTCACTTACAATTATTTTTCTACACTGCAGCGTTCCACGCATGTATCTAGATTCAATCATCCATGGGCCCCGTTTGTCTGCCATCTTAAAAAAAATTAAGCGTTCATTCGATTTAGGTTCGATTTAATTTTGATAAATTATTTTAGTAATTATTAATTTTCGATTCGATTAACCTCGATTTTTTTATATTAATGTTAGTTTTTAAAAATTTATATTTTATTTTATCAAAATAACTTTATTTTATGAATTTTAAACATTAAAAAATAAAATTTTAAGACGTTTTTCTCATAAATATTTATTAAAAAATTTGTTTTTTTAAGCAAAAACTAAAAATACATCTATAGTATTTTAAGTATAAAATACATATTTTTACCTTATAAAAATATTCATAATATCTGATTTCTATACAAATGGGAATGCAAATTCCAGATACAGTAATCTTTCATCATAACAGTAACAGTATGTGAAACTGAACATAACAAGGACTCAAGGAGACAAACCAATTGTCCTAGACCAAACATCACGGTAAAGTTGACTGCAACAAGTAGCAGAAGCCTGGATGAATCACCAGGGATGGTCTTGAATTACCCTCAAGAACAGTATTGTAAGCACCATCTTCCGATAAAGGATGCCGGATAACTTTCTCAGAGGAACTATGGGATTTTCCAGGCGACCATTATTCGACAACTCGAGGAGAATCATGATTTCCACTCCTTTTGATCTTCCCTTTCAACTTGTACGAAAACTTAAGCACCCCATTGGGCTTACCATCGCTGTCACGAACCTGATAAGTAGGGAATCTCACAACACCACTAAATTCATCGATCAATCCCTTCAATGGAACGCGTACTTCACCGATTGTTCTATCAACTAAACCATCCACGCGCAGATCGAACTTGAGAAAAAGATGATGGATTTCCTCAGGGGGCAAGTTTTGGAGGTCGAACTGGAACACTTGATTCCACTCTGGGTTGTTGCCTCCTTTCTGGATTGATGTCTTCTGACGCTGGAGATGCTTCTTTTGGTGTTTATGTTTCTTCTTTGAATGTTCAGTGATGATCACCATGGAAACGATAGAGTAGGCAGAGAGTTTCTGGAAGAAGTTGAAGGCTTTGAGATCTGTGCAGGAGATGAGTTTGAGTTCCAGAGAGGTCCAATCCATGGCAGCTTGCGGTTGTCACACTTCAAATGCAGAGAGAGGAATTGGAGAGATCAAAAAGAAAGAGGTAAACGGCGTAGACCAAGTCAAGTCAGCTAAAGTATGTATACTGAGATCTCACAGGTAAGATAGCTAGTGAAAGATACTCATATTATCTTATCGTGTAAGAATTCTAATACAATTGTTATTTGCCTTCAAATTGTTTTGTAATAAAACTATGAGAAACAACTTTCCTCAAACTTAAATCACAAGAATCAAAATCACCTTCATTCAAGCAACATAGAAGTCAAGTTTAGACTTTGATCTTACAAGTAAAGACTGCAAGGGAAAATGAAAATCCAAATTGCTTCCATTGCCTAAGTTTAATTAAAGAAGCTACAACTTTACAATGCAAGTCGAATAAGAAGCATATCTAATAGGAAAAGAGTATATCTGTATGTATATACAGTCAAGTATGTACCCTTTTTCGATGTCCCCAGCCAAGTCGATGAGCCCGTTCCTCCCATAAGACAGTTAGCTTGAGCTCCTCTCTGAGTTGTACTTCAGCCCTTTCCCTGGCTTCCTCGCAAGTTTCTACTCCTGCATTGCATTTCTCTACTTCTTGCTGGTAGTGTGAGGAGACTCCTTTTGCATCGATTGTTTGCGCCAATGTGTGCTCCTTCGTATCGTCGTTTACAATCTTCTGCAATGCAATCTCCTCTGACAGTAAAGCCACTGTATCCTTCTCCAGTTCTTCATTTAAATACGAATCGTTTTCGCCGCAACCTGCCCTACAAATAACATAGGTTAATTGACAAGGAATGGGATATATGAAGCCCCACAATGAAGTAGTCATGGGTGAAAGTTTCCTGATCCTCAAATGCCAACAGCAAAGGAAACTTAGTCATAGCCAGATGACCTGACCTGAGTATGAGCTGTTGGCTAATCCTGCAAGAAACATTAATGGTAACACAATTCAAAGAGGGTGAAACCTCAGGGCCTAATTGCAGACAATACCTATAGAAACAACACATTCACATCCAACATAGACACTTCAAGTGTGAGTTAAAATGTTGTGTTTTCTACATCACTGGTTTTCAACTTGTCCTGTTCTCATTCCCCAAAATCTTAGTTAAAAGATCCAAGACAATTCTATATCATAAACCTGTGAGCCTATGCATGATGATACGGATCCAAGAGCAGCAGCAATTGTAGATTCAATAAACAATAATGTCCATTTAACCAGGATGATACATTATGTTCCAGACTATGCAGAGTGTTACTGTCAACATATTCTGCTACAAATCCAGCAACTCACATCACATCATGTTAAAACTTAATTGCCATATATCAAATTCTGATAAACTAACCCGGTGGTATAATAAAGTCAGCCTGGGAAAAGAGGAGGTCGCAAAGGCAAGAAGGACATGGCACCTCAGCTCTTGATTTCTCCTGCAAACGCCACAACAGTGTCCGACCAAAAATGTGAACACCCAAACATACACAAACAAAACCAAAACCAAAACCGAGCCTTAAAACACGCTGACACCAAAATCTTTGCTCTAAGCTATAATAAGCCATTCTACTTGTTCAGGTTCCACCCCTTTTATAAAAGAAACAGATTTACTCAGACCATTGCAATGTACACGGATTTTGTTAAAAAAAAAAAGTGCCCAGAATTTTAGGGTGTGCTTCACAGCATAGAGATGGAACTAAGAGTTTGTTTGTCGAGGTAAGGCTTCAGCTTTAATGATGCAAAGTTGTGATCTTTGAGAAGGTGTCTGCTTGGTATTTGTTTTGCTTTTTTCTTTGGGGAATTAAAGAAAACCCAAATCCCCATAAAGTGTAAAAGAAGAGGTTTATTAGATTATAAGACAATTATTACATGAAATAGTATATCAAACAGAGACGACCGTCTATAGAATATATATCTTTAACTCCTTTCTATTGTGCTTTAGAAAGAACTTTTTAAGAATATTTAATTTATTTTATTATTAAAAATATTTTTATTAATTAAAATTTTATATATTATATACTTTTTATATTTATAAATAGATTATTTAATAAAAATATTATAAATAAATTTATATTAAAAATAATATAAATCTTTCTGTTATTTCTTTAATCTTTATTTTTTTTATTTTATTCACAACGCGTTATCAATATAAATCTATTTGAAATTTTTTGATATTCATTGTTTAAATTTTAAAGGAGTTACCGGAACAAATTAGATTCTATATTAAGTCGAAGATAATTTTTTCTCTCATATTTTAATTAATAGTTATATTTATCTTAATATTTCATATAATGACATGTTTTTGTAGAACTAATGTTTTGATATAATAATTGAAAAATAATTTTGGACTAATTTAAAAATACTTCAAAAATGTTTCTTATGTCCAAACTACTTGAAAATATATTTAAGATGTTTTTGAGAGATTTTAAATATGTTTTAAATTATTTAAAGAAACCAAAGAAGAGTTTTTAACTCAGGTGTTTCGATACCTGTTCTTCATTGACAAGTTGTGTTCGGCATAAATTACGAGTCAAAGTCACTTTTTTTTAAAAAAAAAACAAAACAAAAAACTCATTTTTAGCCCATGCCAATTTGACCTTTAAGGATTTAAATTTTAGATTTTAACCTTGACTTGAACACACCTGTGTGAAAAACTTTACATCACCTATGCATAAAATAATTATCTTTAATTAAAATATATAAAATGAAATGATACCCTTTTTAGATTATTGACCTAAAATATGTATGGTTTCTTTTATTAAAGGTGTTGGTGGGTTACTTCCTAAAAATGGTGGGGAACTCACTTTACAAGAGTCCTTCCCCCACCACAATTATAATTTTATTTTATCATTGGTTTGATATGTGAACAATAATGTTACATAGGGGATAGACACGGGTCGGGTTGGATTTTTGACGCACCTGCACCCGACCTGGTTTTAGGGTGAAAAAATTCGATCCAACCCGACCTGATTTTTAAGCTTTAAAATCCGATTCGATTCGAACCGAATCATTAATTTTTTTAATTTTAGGGATTAAATTGTAAAAAAATAAAATTTAAGGATCTAATTATAAAAATATTTAATTTTAGTGACGTAATTGTAAAAAAATTAATTTTAGTGATCTAATTGTATAAAATATATATAAAGAAGGATTATTATTGTAAATATCCATAAAATATATATGAAAAAATTACACTATTAGTCTCAGGTCAAGTCGGATTTTTTTCCCACCCTAAACCTGACCTAAAATCACCCTTGAAAAAAACCCACCCGACCCGAACCCGATTTTTTCACCAAAAAATCCGATCCGATTGGATCAGGTCGGAACTCATCAGGTTCGGGTTCCGTGCCATCTCTAATGTTATATTTGATAAATGGTTTTAAATATAAAAATACGTAAAACTCAGGTTAAAAGGTGAGTTTAATTTTAACTATATTGTACATGGACAAGAATTATAATTTAAAGCTCACCTTTGATCTCATTTGGTTTTCTAAAACTCGAGTAAAATTTAATATTCGAATCGATAAACTGTTAGGTTGAGATAATAACGACATGAATCCCGTCAGGGTGTCAACAATAGAGGCTCTTTCATCATCTGCTCCTCCCTGCTGTGCTTGTGATAGCAGAGTCTTTTATGGAGTGTGGGTTTTGGCATTAGGGTTGTGAAAATAACAGATTTGGAATTTTGGGTGAAATTTTAGTGGTTGAAGCCTGACCAAGTGATCATCATTTTGTCAGAGTGACTAATTCATGATCATTGAATGAATGAAATGAATAGATAAGATTAACAGTAAAAAATATAAAGATTATCCTTTAAAAAAAATAAGAGAATAATCTTAATAATTTATTAACATAATTCAACAATTCAAAATTAGTGTAAAACTAAATCATGAAAGTTGATATCTATCTATTTATCTATTTCTATATCTATATCTAGATAGATATGAATTATAAGATGATATGCTAATAAATAAATGGAGACATGTAAAGAATTGATCCCAAAACTAACATGTAAAGAATTGCTTCTGCACTTTGGATACCACAAACTCAACTGAACATTTAATTAATGTTTTATGAGAAAGTTACAACTTACAAGATACAATTGTGTTTGGATTGTATGATGATCAAATCATAGAACTTCCTTCTCAAGTTTCAACACTGCCATGAAAGCTTCTTGTGGTACATCTACTTTACCTATGGCCTTCATTCTTTTCTTCCCTTCAGCCTGTGATGTTATCAAAGGAAATTGACTTTTAGAGGAAAAAGGAACAAAAGAAAATTGATAGGGAAAGGTGGAGACGACATTTTACATTGTTATTTTGTGAAATGCCAGTGATGTTATTCTACATTACTTTCGAGTATTCTACCATATTAAGGGTTTGTTTCAATGCCAGTGATATTTTGTTTCAAGTACTAAACTGCAAATATCCACACCTAACTTCTTTTGAATCACTAGACAGCAGTTTACCAGTATTTCCTGCAGCAATTATACTCATCAAAGCAACCTAGCTCCGAGTGTAATGCTTAGGGGTCCCAAAACAAGACCAAGTAATAATGTGTGTCAAAGTGTCTAAGAATACATCTTCATGTGGTTCCATTTTGTGTTTGGTAAATGCTTTCTAAACTCTCATTTCTTTGCTAATCTAAGGCATACAAAATTTCAATTTTTATCGGGTTTTCTTTCCGCCAACTCTCTGCAATGTCGGGACCTAAATGGAAAAATCATCTACATGATAACTTTGTTAACGAATAAAACCTACACTTTAGTTCTGACCCTATGACTTACCTAGATGCATACCAAAGTAATCCTCAACGGGAATGAAATCAGATAAAAGTTTTTGAAGCATCAATAACCAAATCTACCACTTCTGACTTAATGTTGAACTATAATGTGTCACTTAGTTTAGAGCATCGAACAAGACCAGCTTCCAAATCAATCTCACTTTTACTTATTGTTAAAAATATTGAAGAGTTTAACAGTTTAACTTCAATATTGTTAAGGTAATGTAGTTCAATTTTACTATTCAAGGTGAAGCAATTGAATAGCCAGATCATGTCTATCAGTTCAAAAGAGATAACTGGCTGACTACATAATATGATTGTGACAAGCTCCTAAAAGTTTTCGATTTCTTCCTTATGCGTGTAAATGCCTGTCAAGCACTTATAGTTTAATGGTTATAGTGAAACAGTTCAGTAAAATTGTCTAGCTGTGATAATAGAATAATAAAAACATGCCAGGAATAGAATTGTCTAGCAACAAGCATGCTTATCATGGAAAAGCAGTCATTCAGTGTTACACTATTGCTCCTCAACACAAATATTTTGGTTTGAGAAGCAAGGAAAGATGAGAAAACACATTACGGTCCAATGCCATACTGTGAAAAGTAAATATAAGCACCTGTTTCTTGAGGAGTTTCTTTTTTCTTGAGATATCCCCACCTACAAAGTTGAACAAAGACAAAATCTTGTCATCATGCAATAAAAAGACATCAATGTCATTAGAATACAATTAAAACTGAGGCGTATCAGAAGCCTAACTATAAACAGAACAAGATGTCTTGTAAAAAAATTAGTAATAAATTGCTCAAATAATCTTCCCACATCGAACTCCAGGCTTAAGACTGTATTGGAAAGAGTGTTTACAGTAAGTGAAGAGAAATGTTTCACATAGAAAAATCCATTCCAAAACAAACTTACCGTAGCATTTGGCCAAAACATCCTTTCTAATTGCTGATAAAGATTCACTAGCAATTACTTTTGAACCTATGCATGCCTGAAATGAGTATGTGGCACATAAATGAGATTCACTCAATGATAGGTGAAAAAATAAAAACAAAAACACTTCATTAAAAAACAATCTCAATGGCAGGCAATTCTTTTCTGTTTCCCATTCCTTTTCTTGTTTTTAATTGTAGATAATTAGAGTTAACAGAAGATCACGTTTGTTAACTCCAGTGAGACAATCATAAATAGTAGATAATGAATAATACAAGTACCTCAAAGATATGTTCAATCACAGTCAGTATATGATCAGAACAGAATAAAAACTCAATACTTTTAACTCCGAACACTTCCACGAGGGCATACGCATGAACGAACTCACATAAAATTAGACTTGAAGAATAGAACACACATGTGATCTGATATCATGTGAAAGGGAAAAAGAAGAAAATGGATTTTTTCTTTGTATGCATTCAAATAATAGAATAGGTAAATAAATGCATAACAAGCTAGAGAATCCAGTCATGTCTAAATAACCAACTCAAATCAATCTAGTTAATAAAATAAAGCTATGTAAAGTCACCCCTGTAATTAAGTAAATATTTACTTACAATATTTACAACAACATTCCAAGCATTTGGAACATTACATAAGCATGGGAAAATAGTAAAATAAATGTTTTTGGTAACACAATATGAAGAATTAAATAGATTGTGGAATTTTTAGTTTTGGTGTCCAAGGACAAATGCCTTACACCGTAAAACAAAACATAGAAGAGTGAAATAGGTCAAAATAAATTATTCTTATGTTGGTTATATTAATTAGGATAAATCTCTTATTCTATAGGACTTTATCATCTAAAGATAAAGATCTATTTTCTAGGAGCTTTATTAGTTTATTAGCTCATTGGTTTATCTTTATTGTTTTATTAGAGACCTACAGCATGTTGGTTATTTAGTTTACTGTAAACTCTTAGTTGTGAAGTCTATTTAATAGACTCCAGCATATTGAATAAAAGTTAAGTCGACAAAGAGTTCTTTAGTCTCTGTTTTCAACATGGTATCAGGTTAGATTCGATCCTTCATCCGATTCCATTCCTCTGAGTATCGGATATTGTTTTCTTCTTCTTTCTTTTCTCAGCCTTCATTCTATAATGACTAACCCAGATCAATCAATTTCTGAGGTTAGTAGCCGACACCATCCTTCCCAATCAGAATCTCAAATTTCTGATTCATCCCTTACCCTAATTACCACATATAAACTCAATGGCCACAATTATCTACCTTGGTCCCAATCAGTTCGACTATACATTACTGGCAGGAAAAAAGGTACCTATCTCGATGAATCCATGCCAATTCCAAAAAAAACTGATCTTAATTACAGCAATTGGATGAGTGAAAACACCATGATAATATCATGGCTCATCAACTCAATGATTCCAGAGGTGGGTGAGAATTTTATGTTGTACCAGACTGTTGCCGAAATCTGGACAGCAGCTAGGGACACCTATTTCAGTGCTGAGAATACATCAGAGTTGTTTGGGATAGAAAATCAGATCAAAAATCATCTACAAGGGGATCTCTCCGTTGTCAAATACTATGGAATTCTAAATAAGTATTGACAACAATTAGATTTGTATGAAAACCTTGAATGGAAGTGTCAAGAAGATCGACTGCTCTTTCATAATCAAAAGAATCAGAGACGAGTCTTTCAATTTCTCTCTGGTTTGAATGCTGAGTTTGATGGCCAAGGGGGAGAATTCTGGCTTCCAAACCTCTTCCTTCAGTTTGAGAAGTCTTTTCAGAGGTAAGGAGAGAGGAGAGTAGAAGAGAGTTGATGGTCCCAGCAAGCATATCGTCTGATGCTTCTGCCTTGGTAACCAATTCAAATTCTAGAGTTCATCAAAAGAAGAGTCGACCATGGTGTGAACATCGTAAAGAGGTGAGACATGTAGTGGACAAATGCTGGAAGTTACATGGTAAACCTCTTGATTGGAGATCAAATCGATCTTCAGTCCAGAATGAAGCTCACATTGTCACTCAAAAGGATTCAGATAGTAACTCTCTTCATAGACAAATTGAGGAGTTGCAGAGGATAGTCAGTTCCCTATCAACACAGCAAACCACAGAGGCTCTCACTGCTTCTGCAGGAATAAGTTCTTTTGATAAATCAGCCTCTTGGATTGTGGACTCAGGGGCGACAGACCACATGACAGGCAATAAGACCTTATTGAAAAATTATGGTGAGACTATTTTGTCAGCCTTAGTTCGTATTGCTGATGGCTTCTCACTCCTGTTAAAGGAACTGGTTCGATTACTTTGAATAATGGTTTAGTCCTTCAAAATGTTCTTTATGTCCCGACACTTACTTGTAATCTATTGTCCATTAGTAAGTTAGTTCGAGAAGTCCTTCAGTTTGGTGGTTGTGTTTTTCAGGAACAGGAATTGAAGAAGGTGATTGGCAATGCTAGGCTTGACAAAGGTTTATACATTCTTCAGCACCCTGTATCCCAAATTGTTGCTTTTTCTTCCCAGCTTAGAAATTCAGATTTAGGATTAGATACTGTTTTGCTATGGCACTATAGATTAGGCCATCCCAGTTTTTCTTATTTATCAAAGATGTTTCCTAATTTATTTATCAATAAAGATTCTTCTCAATACTCTTGTGAATTCTGTCAATTAGCAAACATACTAGAAATTCTTACTCTCCAGCAACATTCAAACCTACTACACCATTCTCTATTGTTCACAGTGATGTCTAGGGTCCATGTTCCATTAAGAGTCTCTCTGGGTCTAGGTGGTTCATCTCTTTCATCGATGACTACTCTAGAACTACTTGGGTCTTTCTCATGAAAGAAAAATCTGAAGTTGAGTATATTTTTCGAAGGTTTTATCAAATAATTCTTACTCAATTTAACACAAAAATAAAAATTCTCCATAATGATAATGGTACTGAGTATTTGAATAATCTCTACAATCCTTTCTCCTTGACAAAAGGATTATTCACCTTACTTCTTGTGTCAATACCCCTCAGCAAAATAAGATTGCTGAGAGAAAAAATAGACATATTCTTGAGGTCACAAGGTCTATTATGTTCACCTCATGTGCACCTAAATATCTTTGGGGGGATGTTGTCCTTACAGCTACATATCTTATCAATAGAATGCCAAGTAAACCTCTTAAGTTTAAAGCCCCAACAGAGATCCTTTTTCACCATTTTCCTCATTTCAAGCCCTTATATTCAAAACTTCCTCCTCAGGTCTTTGGATGTACAGCCTTTGTTCATGTTCATCCCAACAATAGGAGTAAACTAGATCCTAGGTCCATCAAATGTGTTTTTATAGGATACTCTTCCAGTCAAAAAGGATATAAATGTTATTCCCCATCTACAAGGAAAACATTTGTATCCTCTGATGTCACATTTTATGAAGATGTTCCTTATTTCTCCCAGACTGAAATTCAGGGGGAGAATCTCCAGGAATTTCAGTCTGATCAAAAACTTCATATTCCTTTGATCATTACTGGTTCGAGTGATTCTTCAACTTCTATTCCTAGTGATCTTGTTAATTCTCCCAGTGATCTTCAACCTACTGATCAAACACCAAATGATTCTGCCGAGTTACATACCCCTTATCCCAACACTTAACTCCAGGTAAAATCTCATCTACCTTAGAAAACTCACCTCATAAGCATCTTGACACCTTCACACCTGAACTTAAGGTATATTCCAAGAGAAAAGGTATATTCCAAGAGAAAGAGAACCATAGAAGAGGAAACCTGTCAACCTAGTATTGTCCAACAACCGGATTTGATTTCTGGTATTGAAAAAGAGGTAAGTGATGCTGGAGCAGAAAGTAATGAAGGACTCCAAAAGGCTGATAATGTAGACCTTGATGATTTTCCTATTGCTATTAGGAAAGGGGTAAGGAAGTGTACTATGCATCCTATAAATAAGTATGTAGCCTATGAAAAATTAAATTCTAATTTCAGGGCCTTTATTGCTAATGTGAATCATGAAAGAATTCCAAAGAATGTTACAGAATCTTTCCAATCACCCAACTGGAGAAAAGCTGTGGAAGAGGAAATTAAGGCTCTACAAAAGAATGATACTTGGGAGTTGACAGATCTACCTAGTGGTAAAAAGGTTGTGGGTTGTAGATGGATATTTACAATCAAATATCATTCAGATGGTAGCATAGATAGGTATAAAGCAAGGTTAGTTGCTAAAGGGTTTTCACAAACCTATGACATCGACTACCAAGAGACATTTGCACCAGTAGCTAAATTGAATACTATAAGAGTACTTTTGTCTATTGCTGTCAACATGTACTGGAAACTACATTAGTTGGATGTAAAAAATGCATTTTTAAATGGAAGTCTCAAAGAGGATGTGTACATGGAGGTTCCACCAGGATTAGAAGAGCAAGTTACCAGGAATACAGTTTGCAAGCTCAAAAAATCTTTGTATGGCTTGAAACAATCCCCAAGAGCTTGGTTTGATCGGTTTGCTAAAGCGGTAGCTCAAAGTGGATTCACTCAAAACCAAGCAGATCATACACTTTTCAAGAAAAGTATATCGAGAGGTAAAGTCACTCTTATAATAGTTTATGTAGATGACATAATTGTCACTGGTAATGATGATGAAGAAATAGAGAAACTGAAGAAAATTTGGCAAGGGAGTTTGAGATCAAAGATCTAGGAACTATGAGGTATTTCCTAGGTTGGTGATAAATCAACGAAAATATGTATTGGATCTTCTTGCCAAAACAGGGATGTTAGAATGTAAACCAAGTGATACTTCAATGGAACCAGTGCTAAGATTTAGCAAAGATGAAGCTGGAAGTCCTACAAGTAAAGAGAGATATCAGAGACTAGTTGGTAAATTAATTTACCTTCACTCACTCGACCAGACATTGCTTATTCTGTTAGCATTGTTAGTCAGTATATGAGTGATCCCCGAGAGGAACATATGGAGGTTGTGACTCGAATTTTGAGGTTCCTAAAGTCTACACCAGGGGCAGGACTGATCTTCAGAAAGAGTCAAGATAGAAGTGTAAAAGTCTACACGGATGCTAGTTGGGCTGGAGAATTGACTGACAGAAGGTTTGTTAGTGGTTACTGCACCTATGTTTGGGGCAATTTGATCACATGGAGAAGCAAAAAGCAGGCTGTTGTGTCTCGAAGCAGTGCTGAATCTAAGTTTAGAGCAATGGCCCTAGGGATTTGTGAAGGAATGTGGATCAAGAAAGTACTCTCAGAACTTGACTTGAATAATGATCAAGGGTTTGAGGTTCTCAGCGATAGCCAATCAGCCATTAGTATAGCCAAGAATCCGGTTCAACATGACAGGACAAAGCACATTGAGATAGACAGACACTTCATCTACGAGAAGGTTAACAATGGGGTAGCTAACTTACAATATGTGCCTACAAAGAAGCAACTTGCAGACATCTTCACCAAAGCTCTTCCAAAGGCAACCTTTGATGAAATTTCATCCAAACTGGGTATATACAATGTATATACACCAGTTTGAGGGGGAGTGTTGGTTATATTAATTAGGATAAATCTCCTATTCTATAGGGCTTTATCATCTAAAGATAAAGATCTATTTTCTAGGAGTTTTATTAGTTTATTAGCTCATTGGTTTATCTTTATTGTTTTATTAGAGACCCACAGCATGTAGGTTATTTAGTTTACTGCAAACTCTTAGTTGTGAAGTATATTTAATAGACTCCAGCATATTGAATAAAAGTTAAGTGGACAGAGAGTTCTTTAGTCTCTGTTTTCAACATCTCAACTATGTTTTAAAATGATAAATGATTCAACCTTACTTAGTAGTTGAATGAAAAGAGCAATGCTTTTATCATTTGTTTCATTGCGACTCCAAAAAGAAACTCACTGGCATGTAGTAGAAGTTCACTAATGATAACAAAATTATGGTAGTATAAACATACTAAACAGTTATAATGTACCGAACATAGAGTATTATGTACCGAACCACATATTGTTTCATAAAAAAGAATCAAATTAACAGATAAATGCAACAATAAAGCAGATTTTATGCATTATGCATTTATGCTGTCTTCAAATCATGATATACCAAATACTTGACAAGAATTGGTTAAAATCATCTTACTTGAATTGGTACTTTAAACATTTGTCTAGGTATAAGCTCCTTCAGCTTTTGAGTCAAAGCCCTCCCAACAGAATATGCCTAGAGAACGGTAGGGGAAGTTGATTAAACTGCTTTTTCAACATACAAAGTTAAGCATGATTTAACAAACAAAAAGGAGTTATGCTATCGTAATAGCACATGTGAAAACAAGAAATTAAGAATGCAGCAAGCACATTGCAATACATGCAAAACATCTAAAATAATAACATACAAAGGTATCATAAAAATTAGGTTGAAAAGTAGATTCAAGAACATGATCTGGACCATTTCTGTTAATATTGTTTTTAGCCTGTAAGATTTGAATGACAGTTTTAGATAAAGACCCGGCCGATAGGAAAGTATACCAAAATTGACACATTAAGTTTTCCTTAGGTTAGCAATTTACTTGTATAATTTGTTTGTGTTCAAAAAATTATCATTGTTACTTAACATCGACATTAAGTTTCCCATAGCAATTCACTTTTATAATTTGTTTGTGGTCAGAAATGCTCATTGTTTTTACAATGGATATATCATCTACCTATCTTTATGTTCCAATCAACTAACCATTTACCTTGTTCAAACAAATTAATCTTGGGCAATCTTGTTCAAACCAATGGATATTTTCTTTCCTACTTGATAACTCATATAATAGTTGGATATCAAGAGAAATAATAATAACAACAATAAAGGTTGCATATGGTGTCTTTTAATAGATCAGCAAGCCATTTCTGTTTTGTGCATATCTTATTGGATCTAAAATTAAAAAATAAAATACATGTTGAGTCATTTTATCAGAAATTTGCAGTAATTTCAAATGAGAATCCCACCCACCCAAAAGGACATAATTTAATTTTAAACATAACATGGTTTTTTTCTCCTCAAGGGTTAAAACATAATGAAAAGACGAGCCTCACCTTATCCTTGTGTACGATAGTGGACAATGGTTCCACAGGCTCACCATTAATCTGAATGTCAAGCTTTATCAATTCACTTTCCTTATACCTGGTAGAGAAGGAAATGATTATACCTATGACTGTGGTGCAAATTGCAAATGCTTCATTTCACAAAATAAAATTTTCTAGTTAATTTTTAGAGCTCAAGAACTTTCTAACAACGACACATAATCATGAAATGTTTTCTTTAAATAAAATGTTAAGCAATTAAATTTCAAGACAACATCATTACAAATTGATACTAATTAGTGCCAAAGATATAGTGGAGAGATTAAGGTACAACAAGACAAATATACCTAGGACAAAAGAAGAATATTTGGCAAAAATGAAATGTATATTTGAAAAATATGTCAAGTCTCAGACAAGAAAAAGTAGTTGTGGAGTTAATCCAAAAGTCATTATTCTTGCAGAACGATAGAGTAAAGGATGCCAAATTACAAAGCTGAGTTCCCAGAATTCCCCTTCTTAGTTCTTTTACATCTTATTATTCAACTTCGGAAGTGTTTACTAACAGTGAGCAAGGAAAGCAGTTTACTATCCCTCAAAATAAGGATATAACAACTACTCTTACAGGAACTCACCCAATGAAAGTATATTCCATGCTAGCATAGCCCTTACTTCTGGACTTCAACTGGTCGAAAAAGTCACCTACCATCTGTGAAATAAGCATACATAGACGGAGCAAAAGAAGCATGGAAAATTATACATAAAAATGGTTGATGCCATGCTAGCTATAAAGAGATCTTTAGCTGCGAAAAAGCAGGATGATCCAAAATAAAAGGGAATATCTCACCTCTGCAAGGGGTAACTCATAGATGATGGATGCTCTATTCTCGGTAATATATTTCATCTCTTTGAACTCTCCTCTTCTGTCTTGAGCCAATTCCATCAATGAACCAATATAGTCCTTCGGCGTAAGCATCTCAATCTGTACATGTTACATGATAAAGAATAGCATATAAATCTATAAGTTTCAGAAAAACTCATTTAAAGTAATTAAGTAAAAAATAACTCAAGACAAATGAAATAACCTTAACAACTGGCTCCTCAATCGACCTTCGTTGTCCAGGTTCAGGAAGTAAAGATGGATTTGAGCACTCAACCTTCAATAATATTCATATTTGAAAAGCAATAAGTATGAGAAATTACTGTTTTCTCGAACACAAAACATGGAAAAAGGGAAATCAGCGCGACAATGAAAATTGGTTATAAGAGTTTTCTCAAAATCCCAAAGCTTCTTCTTGATGCAAAGACATGATCAGTTATCAAAAAGCATCACCTTGTTGGCAACATCTTTGAAATATAATATAAATAAGAAGTGCTTAGGTTGAGGAGAGATTACTGTTTCATTGTTTACACAGTTCACTCTGTACACGACACTTGGAGCAGTGGTTATTAGGCTCAGATTGTACTCCCTTTCAAGTCTTTCCTGTAAAACTATAAATTGTCAAAGCCAAATTGAATTTCAAAAATTGTCAAGAATTTCAACATGTAGCAATAAGCAATGACAAGATACATTTCAGGGGAAAAGAGGTCATGCCTGAACAATTTCCATGTGGAGAAGACCCAAGAAGCCACATCTAAAGCCAAAACCCATAGCACTTGAGGTTTCAGGCTCAAACTATAAATTTAAGACCAAAACATTTACAAAGAGAAATATTATCACACTGAGCAATTTCATTAACTAATCTTTGTATACCAATATATATGGTAAGGTTGATGTGATTCAAAAAACTAAAGCAAATGAACATATGGCACGCTGCATACGCCATGTAGTTTGCCCTTGAGAATTATTAGAAAATGTATAAAACAAAACATTCCACATGATTAAATCATGAGGCACTTGGCCATACAAAGGCATTGCATTAGTTTTCTTTATATATAACAAATTAGTTGTCTATGCATGAATGAATACCAAACTATTTACAAACAATATAAACATCAAATTTTGAATCTTAAAGTAATTTTTTTATTTATTACCTATTTTTATTTAATAGAATTAGTAGTATAATTTTATACCTGTAAGGCTGTAACTAATTATGACTTCTAATATACTGTCTTTAAAATTTTGTAGATACAATCACATATGCAAATCTATGAGAAAATAAACAAATAAAAATTTATGTTACAATTTAAGAGCAATAGTATATTTTAAAATTTTAACACTACTTGGATGCTTTTAACTTTATTCTGAAATATCTTTTAGTTATATTTCCAGAAATAATCATCATAAAATTCCCAAATTATCCAAACAATTTTAAAAAATAATTATTTTAACATGTAAATAGATATTAAATTTAACTTTTGAATAAAAATATATGAGAATAAAATTGATAATTATGTTTTTTTACAAAAATAAAATAAAATTCAATTATGAGAATATTTCATGCTCATAAGAGAATACTTCATACACCGGACAAGTGACTCTAATTTAAGGTTTAGATTTTAAGAGTTGGGATTTAATTTTTTATTTTAGGGTTAAAATATGCATGTTTGTGTAAAAAAGTAGTTTTAGTAGTGTGGTACCATATGAAGAAATAACTGATTTAAATGGAAAGAGATACCTCTCTGACCGTGCAATAAAGGCAGTGAAAGGGTACCAAAACAAATTCTCAGATAGTTATGGCAACAATCTTATTTTCGAAGTAACAACAATTTTGATAACCTAGTTCTTTTTGAAGCAAAAACTATGAACACATTACGCATTAAAAATATATAGGTTTTGCTAGATATATGTTATATAGTTTACCTTCAATGCAGCATCATTCAGTTGCAGTTTTTCCAACGCATCACGCAACTCCGGAAACCTGCCAACAATACATTGCATAAAAATCAATAATGCCATAGATACAGGCACTAATGAACATTTGAAATTCAAGAGAAAGGAAAAAATGTACTGGTCGGCATCAACAGGAAATAGGCCACAAAAGACCATTGGAGTGGCTTCCTCATATCCAGGTAATGAGCTTTCTGCCTTTCTATCGTAGTGAGTAATAGTGTCACCCACCCTGGCATCTGCAACAGACCTTATTGATGCCGAAAGATACCCTACCTAAAAGTATTCAAATGATCCAAAGGTTGACAACAGAAAGAAAGAGAACTGGAAAAAATAGTTGAATTAAGACCGGGAAGACAAAAAAGTATCAAAATTGTTCAGAGCATAAGTGGTTATATATCAGACATCATTTGCATCTGGCACTAGAAAAGTAGGCTTATATTCAAGCAGCACTTCTCAAGAAATTGCAAATGTGTTTTAGACAAATGCTTTAATTTGGTATAAGGGCTTTCCATTTGTATTTTCTACCAATTTTCTTTTATCAAATATGCTCAACACATGCTTTGAAGTTATTGTATACCCTATCAAAGAGAGGGTTTTGGAAATGATTTCCAAAATTAATTGGGTTAGAGTCATTATGATTTATGACCCTAATTCAGGGTAACCCACACTAAAACCCATGTATCACTTCCCTATCATTAATAACTAATAGTACAAGTTGACTTGAAAATGAATGTAGTGCAAAAGTAATTCTTGTCATCGTTATTATGATAAATACAAAAGGCAACTCAAACAAATTGATATCAAATGGCTTGTTAATGAGTGGAAAAGAAAAGAAAAGAAAAAAAAATGGCACTAAATACCCAACTGGCAAAATTCAAAGGTGTGAAAGAAAAAAGTGCCTTGATCAGAAACCAGAAACATTATCTTAGATCAAAGACTGCGGATGTGAAATCTATTTCTTTTATTAATTTATCTTTATGGCATAAAAATAAAAGTTGGAGGTGCGCTACAAGTTAACAGAATGTTTTCTTAAACTTGCCCAGTCTGAGCAACCTGAAACTAACCCAATTAAATATAAAAGTCAACAACAAGAACTCAAATGTCCCAAACTAAAATTATTTAAACCCTAGATGACACTAAACCTTTTTGAGAATGCATAGAACTCCTTACCTCTGCACAAATGAGAGAGAGAGAGAGAGAGAAAGAAATGAATGCAAGAAGAAAAACAAAATAACACCATTTGAGGATAAACACTAGTAGGAACAAACAACAATCCATGAATTTCAATTTACCTCACCCGCATACAATTCGTCCACCTGTAGCTGGTTAGGAGATAAAACTCCAACTTCATCAGCAAAATAATCCTGCATCCAAGACGTGAAGTATAAGAACTTTTACACGAAGGATGAATGTACATTCTATACAGAAGGGAAACAGAAAGAACAAGATAAATAACATTTACCTTCTGACTGGCCATAAAATAAATTCTGTCACCTTTCTTTATCCTCCCATCTAAGACTCGAAAATAGACAATAACACCACGATAAGGATCGTAGTAGCTGTGTAGACAATAAAAAAAAATTCATCACAAAGCAAATTACCGATTTGATTATCTAATATAAAAGGAAAAAAATTGAAGTTATCAAAAGAGAAAATAAACATTTCTATGCGTAAAAAGTCCGAAACCTGAAAAGTGACTTGAAAAGAGCATAGGATATTATAGTTCACTATTGACATTTATGTTATTAACTTATTCATACTCTAGCATTAGCACTCAAGAACATAGAAATAATATAGGAGGAAAATTATATTACACCCACAAAAAGATAAATGTGTCAACTACATGCCAGACATGATCCGTAAATGATCCATAGGACAAGTTGATATAACCAATAAGTTCAATGAACAAAACAAATCCGGAATTATACCTATCAAATATTAAAGCTCTCAGTGGACTCGCTGCAGCATCTCGAGGTGGAGGAATTTTTTCAACAATGGCATTAAGAATTTCTGTTATACCAATTCCCTCCTAACAATGGGAAAAAAACTATGTTTAGAATTACCGATTGCTATAACATAAAGAAACTATATTGAGCATGCAAATAAGAGGGGAGGGGATATTGAACTAACCTTTGCTGAGCAGCGTATTGCCTTGCTACAGTCTAAACCAATAACCTACAAAGAATTGTCAACTTAGCAGTAGTTCCAAAAGACTTGTAATGATAATCATTTCCTATGATTAGTAAATTCAGAAGATGGTTCCTTTTACACAATTACAACTGTAAAAAAACACCATAATACTCTTTACACACATACACAAGCATGTTCTCACACACAGAACAAATGCATTAATATCTGAACAGACCAACCTCCTCAATCTCCCTGATAACACGATCTGGTTCAGCACCTGGAAGATCTATCTTGTTTAAAACCTGCAGGAAGAAGAAAGTCGAATCATCCGTAAATCACGTCACTTATCTACAGCATTACAACAAGGCAAAAGGGTGTGAACATAGACGGAAAAAGAATACCAAATGAAAAGTAACCAGATTCATATAAACAATGGAGAAAGTGAGAAACAGATGTCTATTTCTCAGCATAGATATCAGAAGTGTTTGACTGATTGGATGAAGGAAGCATAGACAAAGGAATATATAAATAAAATATGACAAAATATGAACAGACAATGATGGGAAAGAAGAGCTCAAGAGAATTTCTAGTTCCTTGGGAAAGAAAGTAAAAATAAAAGAAACACAAATTCATAAGGATGCTGGCAGAAATCAGAGGCATATGTCCATTATAGAGAAAAAAAGAAGAATAAAACAAATAGAGTCAAAAGCCGCAAACACTGATTTGGTCAACTTATTTGATTCAAGGTTGAAGAAGAATAGCGGCTTATACAGGAAACATTTGCAAAGTACAAGGGCTATTTCAGGATTATTCCTTTAAATGTATTAGATATAAGCGTGAGAAAACAGCTTGGTTTGTCCCTTTTTCATATCATTTGTCTAATGTGAAGACTAACCAGATCCGGGTGACCTGGATAACTTATCTTCCAATAACAAAAAGTGTGCAAAGAAAGCATAAGTCTTTTATGAAATAAAACAGTAACACTAGCCACAACACAAGCATGGTTAGTTAAAATAATTTCTTTTTCATAATTTAGTCAGCCCAGACCAATTAGCTAACTTCATAATGTAAATTTATCAAGTTAAACAACAAACCGAAGAATGACAAAACTTACAGGGATAATTTCAAGGTTGTTCTCCAAGGCTAAATACACATTAGCAAGAGTTTGTGCTTCCACACCCTACAACAGAATACATGCTGTCTGATAACACTAACAATAGCAGTCGCAAAAGTGCTAAGGTAGATATAACTACAGTTAAGTTTCAGCATAATATCCTCAAAATAAAAGGTTAAAGTAAATGTGAACTATCACTTGACAGTTGGCACAATTTAAAGAGATTAAATTAGCAACTCAAAGCAGTGGCAAAAATGAAGTAACCTGAGAAGCATCTACAACAAGTAGAGCACCCTCACATGCAGCAAGAGATCGAGAAACCTAGATAAAAAAAAAAAAGGTGTGTCAAAGAGAAAGGAAAATAGTTATTAAATTCAAGGAAACTAATAAAAATAATAATTCCACCAGTGAATCTATGCACATGTGATTCTAAAGAAGTTGCTCTTAAGTGCCGTGTATCTTTGTCCCCTCAGGCAAAAGGAAGAATGTTCCCATATTTCATTCATAAATCATAACAACAATAACCTTGTCATTTGAGAAATGCTCTTGACTTGGAAGTTGTAATTTAGTATATATGGACCATGATAAGTATCTATACTTCATCAAATTCCTGGTTGGATAAGATAACAACTTTATCCCAGTTTGCATGCTAAGGCGCATTATTGTGGTTTGATCATGCAAATGTGGGGAAGGATAGCTTATTTTACAATTGAAAAAAAAAAATCTAAACCTGACGTTGAATTAGAAATAAACATAGGCACTTATACATTAAAATGTCAAGCAGTCACAAGTTTTCTGTCTGTTATCTGATATATCAAAATTGAGATGAGTACCTCGTAAGAGAAGTCTACATGCCCTGGTGTGTCAATTAGATTCAGGCAATATGGTTCATTTTGAAACATATAACGCATTCGAGATGCCTGCAAATAGATAATTTAGCTCGAACATCAACTATTTGGAAATATTTCAAAGAAGGAGTTGAAAGGCATAAGAAATAGCTGCATAAAATCATGTGATAGCCTCATAACAGATTCCATTCAGAGCAAGCATGAAAAAACTAAGAACGCTTGCTCTGACCTTTTTGACACCATTTAGCTTAGATGCATGAGTTCTCCAATATTCAAAAAGCAAGTCAGCATTCAAAAACTGTTGTAAGGCATATATGCGTTCCTTGAGAAATTGATATGAAAGGTATATAAGGAACTAGATCGTTATCGTATCACATTAAGGCATAGAGATCAAACATATCAGGGGTATAGAGATCAAATTACTTTGTTCAATTTTGACTATAGTACGGGACTGCTTAAGTCTTTAATCCACTGAAACAGAATGCGGTTTTCAACTTGAATTATATAAACCCTTCCCAACAATGCCTGATAAGCACAAGAGAGAAGCAAGTCTGTATTTTTTTTTCTTCCTCCCTTCGCAAGTAGAAACAAGCTACGACTAGAAATATACTGACAATAAACAAGGGTACTAAAAATCCATCAAAACACTCTGCAGCACTGGGTTCTGTAAAAAAAAAGGTTTTGACATCCAAAAACCAACCTGAAGTTTGATTGTAATGCCTCTTTCCCTCTCCAAGTCCATGTTATCAAGAAACTGCTCTTTCATTTCTCGCTTCTGCACGGTACCCGTCATCTGAAGCAACTTATCCGCCAAAGTTGATTTCCCATGATCAATGTGTGCTATGATGCAGAAATTCCTAATGTTTGAAACAGGGACCTTCAAGAGACGGTCTTGCCCAACTTTAGCACCAAACTCCGGGTCATATACCTCGCTCTTCGCCTGCGTCTCGACGCTCTGGCAGACCACTCGAAACCGGGTGTGCTTGGTGAGGCGACGGGAGACTGATATGGGACGCGGGGACAACTGGGACCTCGCCCAATGGTGGTGCTGCTGCTGCCCTTGCCAAGAGTTTATGGATAACACGGCTGTCGTCCCAGAGCAAAGCTGCTTGGCCATTGTTGTTGTTGTTTTTTTTTTTTTTCTGGTTGGTGTTTATAATTGGTATTTTTATTGAATGGGATTCCATTTGTATTTGTTTTGGGCCACAGATTTTGAACAATCCTAAAGCTTCCTTCTAACAGATAAATTAGCTGCGACCGGTGCAAGGAACCCATTGGGGTCAACCCATGATGGACTTCAATTAGTCTAAATTACAATTCGATCAAACCCGCTGCGAAGGCTTAATTTGATATTAATTTTAAAAAGTACGATTAAAAAAATGACTTTGAAAGTATCGTAAGAAAATAATTTTAAAAAGTTAATAGTGTTTGTAATTAATGTCAAAAAGTGATTTTAAGAAGATAAAATGTTTATTTTAAACATAATGTTATAAGGTATAAATGAAGTTAGATGATGTTCAAATTCATTTATTAAATAAATCAAGTTAAATAATGAAAAAAATATTAGATTTTTATAAAATTTAATTTAAAATATAAACTTACAAATATAACAATTACAAATTAATAATAAATTTAAAATAAATTATAAATAAAATAATTTTATTCTTGAAATAAATATTATAAAATATATATTATTTTATATTTATATATGCATGAATATTATTTTAACAATATATTATAAAAAGTAAAAAAATAATTTTATTTTTAAACTAACTTTTTCAGTTCAAAAGTCATAAATTTTAGTTTTTTGTTTGAGGTGAAAAAGTTAATTTGAAAAACAATTAAAAAAAACAATTAAAATTTAGTAAAAGTACTTTTTCAAGTGCTTTTAGGTTGTTAAAGCAACTAAAATTAAGCCTAAGAAAATCACTGAGAGAAGATTGGCGATCGATTATTGAATCTGAAAATAAAATATATTTGAATCAAGTCGGATCGATAAAATATACCTTTTAAATTTTGAAGTAAGTTCAGGACGAATAAGATATGATTATTATTTAAGTGAATTTGATATCGGATTAAAATTATATTTTTTTGAATTAGGTTTTGAGTCGTTAGACTTCAGATATAAATATACAAATAACAAAGTAAAATAATAGAATACCATAATAATAAATTATAAAATAATATGAAAACAAAGTAAAAATTACATTGCATATCTCGATAGATACGAGTTGAAAATAAAATATGTATAAACAATTTCCTTAAAACAGATTTATTCTTTCTTCATTATTAGAAAATCGTTAAATCAGAAACGAAGTTAAAATCAAATATTAAGAGGGATAAAAATCTATTAAACCTTTCAAATTATGTGGTACTATATTTTTTAACAAGTAATTTATTTTGAATATTAATTTTTATTTATCATTTAATTAATATATTATTTTAAAGATCTTATGGAATAGAATATAAGCTTAACTCAGTAACAAGTGCCTAAAGTATACATTTTTTCTAAAATAGGTGCCTAATATTTTTTTTGGCTAAAATAAGTGCCTAAATTATATACTTTTTCTGAGATAAGTGCCTAATGTATTTTTTGGCTGAAATAGGTGCCTAAAGTTTTATTCCCTTAGTATTTTAAGGTAACACTGTTAAAAGAAAATTGTTTAATTTATAAATAAGTACTTAAATTATATATATATATATATATATATATTAAAATAGGTTCCTAATGTAATTTTTATTGAAATAAATGTCTAATTTTTTTCTTATAAGTAATTTATATTTCTTATAAGATGTAAAATTATTTATATATCATTGTTTTAATCTATTAAATTATTTATTATAATTGATTAATAATTTATTTAAATTTGATTAGTAGTTGAAATTATGAGAAAAAAATATTTTTTAACAACACTAAAATAAAAAATAATTAAATTTATATAATTTTATATTAATATTTCCAATTCTTTTTCGATACAATTATAAATGTAATAGGAATATAAGAATTTTTGTATATATTCCTCATGTGAACCGGCGACATGTCCTTGCAAGTGAATCGATTTGTCCCATTGATGATTGTTGTGGAAAATATAAAAAATATTAATATAAAATTATATAAATTTTAATTATTTTTTATTTTAGTGTTGTTAAAAAATAATTTTTTCTCATAATTTAAAAGGTTAAATGATTAATTTAAGATATAACTAATTTTATATCTTATAAGAAATATAAATTACTTATAAGAAAAAAAATTAGGTATTTATTTTAATAAAATTACATTAGGCACCTATTTTTTAAAAAATATATAGTTTAGGTACTTATTTATAAATTAAACAATTTTCTTTTAACACTATTACCTTAAAACACTAAGGGAATAAAACTTTAGGTACCTATTTCAGCCAAAAAATACATTAGGCACCTATCTCAGAAAAAATATATAGTTTAGGCACGTATTTCAGCCAAAAAAAACATTAAGCACCTATTTCAGAAAAGATGTGTACTTTGGACTTATTGAGTTAAGCCTAGAATATAAACCTTAATATTTATTATTTAAAATTTTAAATTTATAAATAATTAATTTCTAAAATCCATTAATTATCCATAATTTTTCAACAATCTTCGCATGAACAAAATTGATAGATCAATGACACAAAGTGATGATATAATTATGTTCAATATTTACATACGATAAGTAGGTCTTAATTTTGAATTTTTAAATGTAAAAGAATATTTATTTTATTATCTGATCGATAGATACGATGTCTTTGAATTATTCTGTTATTTGTGTAAATGATAATATATCACATAAAGAACTCGCTAGCAAGACTCTGATTCTCATGAATATGTTCATATTATCGTAGACATCTCATAATTTTGCGAGAGCTTAAGAGAATTATACCATAATATTTTTTTTTAAATAAACCTATTTTACTCTTACATAAGTAATTTATGTTATTTAAAAAATAAAATAAGTTACCGACAAAAAATATTTAAAAAAATACAACATTGAAGCAGAAAAAAATTCACTCAATCTTACGATAACAATAATACAATAAAAGGAAAACTAAATACTATTTTTATCCTGAATAATATTAACTAATTGTTAATTTTTTAGTTTGGGTTCGTAACTGCTTTAGAATGTGATTTTCTTACCAAATTGTAGGGGTGTGAAAAAAAAAATGGTAAACCGAAATTAATTTCGAAATCCGAAAAATCGAACCGAAAAATGATTAATCGAATTGAAAATTTTGATTTAGGGTCGGATTTTTATTCTTTTTATAAAAATCGGTTCGGTTACGGTTTATGATTTTAAAAAACCGATTAACCGAACCGACCGGTTATATAATATATATTATTATATTATATATTATTTTAATATTTTATATTAAAAATTATATTTTAATTCATTTTCTAATTTTAGAAAAGTAAAATTATAATTTTATTTTATAAAATTTAAGTGTTTAACTTGTTAATATTAAAAAAAATATACTAATATATGTGTTATTTTTTAAATTATTTATTTTTCTAATATGTTATTAAAATTTATATCGTTAATAAATAAAATTAAAAAAACGTTACCCGAACCAAAGTTTTCGGTTAACCGGATAAACGTTTAACCGGTTGAATGGTTACGGTTTAGGGTCGAAAATTGGGGGACCCGAATTTACCGGTTAATCGAAATAATTTACTAATGGTTAACCGAACCCGGTTTTGCACACCCCTACCAAATTGTACATGTTTGAAATGTTTATCGGTCGAAAACGAGAAAATATATCATGAATTATGTTCATTACATTATCCATGTTCAAACAATCAAATTCGTTCATTTTTAAGTAATTATCTAATAACTGCTCACTTATTAATTACATGTAAAAAAAGTGAAGAAAAAAAATGACCATAAATAATAATATTAAATAACTTTTAAAATAATATATTTATATATTCTTAATTATTTGATAATACAAAGCCTTAAAATCTAATCTCGAACCAATTCTAAATAAAAATCACCGGGTCCAATCGAAATCGAAACAAAATCAGATAATCGGTTTTTTCCCCACCCGTGTTTACTGCATTAATGGCTTCTCGAATGTGATGTGTACATCTTTGTCATCAACCATGAGCTAAACAACAAGTTTAACCCAATAACGTGGGTGTGGTTATAGCCGAACAAAAAAGTAAGGAGAAAAAATTGGTTGGAAATTATCCACTAGGAATAGAAAAGTAGTTAAAACATGGTCCGAAGGTATTGGGTTACCTGTACATTTACAACTGATTTTTTTTTTCCTATATTGAACTAAGTATTTTATGTTCAATAATTATTATTGAAATTATATTTTTAAATTACAATATTATTTTTTTAATTCAATAACTGATTTTAATAAAAAAACAAGTAATATTCATTTTAAAAGACTCAAATTCAATTATTTTGTTGTATTATCAAATAATTAAGAATATATAAATATATTATTTTAAAATCACCTTTAAACTATTAAAAAATTATAATATTATTTTTTCGGCTACAAAACTTCCTAGTTAATATTTTTATTTCAAAATATCATATTAACAAAAAAAAATAATTTAATTCTTTCGCGGAATGAAAGCATCAAACACCTCCCCACAAACATAGAAGATAGAACGATGAATAAAATTTGGATTATAAAATAAAAATTTAAATAATTAAAATTTTTTAATAATTAGATGATTTATTTTTAAGTTTAAGACTAATCACTCAATATTTTATGATATATATCCTGATATATAAAAATATAAAACAATATTACGCATATAAAAAATATGAATATATATACTTTATATGATTAGATAAAGTCGTTTAAATTAAAATTAAATCATATTATAACATGATAAATATTATTTTTTATATGAAATCCAAACTCGAGTCGACTAAATTTTTTTAAAATTATAAAATATAATATGTTAACTTAAATAATTTATTTTTTAACTCAACTCAATCAAACAGTCACATACTTCAAATGTAATCCATGCTGATAGATCTTTTCAGAGAGGTTACCACATATAACGAAACCACTACCATCGTACACTCTTTACCCCGCCACGATGAACCTGCCTACCAATATTATTATTTTTGAATACCAATATTATATTCTAAATTTAAAATATTTGGAAATTATTTAAAATAAAAAATAATTAAAAATAAAAATATTAGAATGAAATAATTAAAATTAAAAAATCACAATTTTAAAAATATTCAAGAAAATCTTAAAATTAATTAAAAAAGCTCTAAAAATCATAGAAAATTTTCAATTACCCACAAGATAAGTTTTAGACTCTCTCTTGCCGGTCCGAATTTATGGTCATTTGTAATATACATTTCTAATGAATTATCTAGTAAAATCAACCTTGTAACAAAAAAAAACTTGAGAATTTTAATATTTTCTTCAATTTTTAGTTTATATTTTATAATTTTTATTAGTTTTTGAATTTTATTCTTTAATATTTATTTTTTACATCATCCAAGTTATTCAATTTTTTAAAATAGATTTTTTGATTAATATTTATTTATTTGCAATATTTATTATTTTTTAAATAAGATTTTTTTTGAGAATATTAAAATAAAAAGAAAATGGGAGAAATGGTAGGCAGTGAATAAAAGTGAAGGATGAGGATGAAAACGAAAGAAGATTTTATAGAGTGGTTGTGTCTTTCACTTATCATCCGTCTCTCTCCCATCTCCTTTCCTTTCCTTCTCTTCGATTAGAAATGGTGGAGAAAGCTTAATTATTATTATTTGTCAAAGAAAGAAAGAAACTAAAAAAAAGACTGTGCCTTTGGTTTGCAACTTTCATCTCGGGTTGCTCGATTGATTTCTTTTCTGGGTTAGGGATTTGGGGTTTCATTGCTTTGAGGAATTAATCACTTAATACAAAGTTATGAGAAGTGGAAGAATTCAAAGCTCTGCTTCCTGTTCTGTGTCATCTTCTTCAACATTCCCTCATCCTCCATGTCTCACCTCTGTTTCTCGCCATTGCAAACTCCCTCGTCTGTATGTTCTTATATACTTACACTTACTTTTGCTTTTGTTTCTTTTATTTCACCCTTACCCTTGTTTTTCTTTGATGCCTTGGATGTTTTCAGATTGTCGCCTCGAGCTCTGTCTCTGTCTCAAAGGGTGTCCAGACATTGCCTAGTGCCCGAGACGACTCAGTTTTCATTTCCTAAACAGTCGAATACGATTACCAATAAGAAACATTTGTTTCAAGCGGGCGTGGGAGCTTTGGTGACTTCAAACACTCAAGCTATCTCCACCGGGCCTTTTATTGGCGAGGAAAAGATTGGGGTTTTGTTGTTGAACCTTGGAGGTCCCGAGACACTTGACGATGTGCAGCCCTTCTTGTTTAACCTTTTCGCCGACCCGGTTTGTTTCATTCTTGGCTTCCGTTTCTTCTTCTTTAGATTCTGTAGAAATTATTGTGACCTTTCTTCTCTATGATAACTACACGGAGGTCTAGTACTAACACTTGACACAAATACAATTGACTTGTCATGTGGAAAGAAAAGAACCCAAATGTATAAGAAAACCCCAAACAAATTGGGAACGGTGGTTAACATAAGGCCACAACAAATCTTAAATGGCTGTTTAACAACACTGAACAATTTGAGTATCATGTTAAAAATGTAGATCCTTTGTTTCAAGTTTGACTTCGTTTTTTTTTTTTTTTTTGCTGTGCTACTAAGTTCCTCATGATCCAAAAGATGTTAGTTATATTGTCTCATTAAGGCAGTGGTTTCTTGGTGTGTTGAATCTAGTACAGCATCAATTCTTAAAAGAACTTGGAAAGCCCTATATTCTTATTATAATAAGTGAAATAAGAGATTAATACAGTTACCCTGTAACCTTCTTTTACAAGAAGATAAAGCCCTCCTTATCTATTTTCATTTCTAGTTACACGTGTCAGGTTAACAAAATAAGAATCAAGAATCCCCCCAAAATGAATTTGGCAATATATTTTCCCTCTATCAAGTTACTTGGACCTTTTTTTATCCTGTTATGTTTTCTCATGCTAGTTATCTGATTGGACAGGATATTATACGACTACCAAGGTTGTTTCGTTTTTTGCAAAGCCCCTTGGCAAAGTTTATATCTGTTCTTAGAGCACCTAAGAGCAAGGAAGGCTATGCTTCAATTGGTGGTGGTTCTCCTCTTCGACGAATTACAGATGCTCAGGCATGATTTTTTTTTATCATTAGAGCTTCTTATGGACACATTTATATATTATAAAACCTATCATTTTCAGTTTACTATGGTGCTCATTAAGTAATGTGGAAGAGACGAAATAAATTGGCCTGAACTATTCTGAAGTAATTTTCAGGTGACTGATTATGTTGCTTTGCACAAACATGTTCTGTAAACATTCACTTTCTCTAATTCTTTTATGCTGTTATCTGATTTGACTTTTAATGATAATGTTTTATCCCCTCTATAAGTTCTATTAGACAAGTATCCTTTATCTTGCAACCTTGACTCAAAAAGTGCTAGAAATATAATGAGATCATTTAAATGTTGAAACTGGTAATGAAAGCTATCAACCTAGAGGTTATTCTTCTACTTTTTTTGATTTCTATGTTTCTGTTCATTGTGCCAACAAATTATTTTTAATTTTTTAAAAATATTGTTTTATGTCTAAATGAAAATATTGACGTGTCCAAATTGTGGAAATTGGTTTTATTTGTTTATTGTTGGCTTTTTAAACTTCTGCCTTCTTGGAGCAGATATATAATTGACATTGCTTTGGCTGATGGTTTGGATGGTTCCTTGGCCACCAAAACTAAAATATGTACCTCAAGCAATCTTGAAATAATACATGTTAGTACCTCTTTAGTGAGTCCATGATATGTTTTGCCCTATCCTTATCCATTTCAGGCTGAAGAGTTGAGAAAGTCACTTTGGGAAAAGAATGTCCCTGCAAAAGTGTATGTTGGCATGCGATACTGGCATCCATTCACTGAAGAAGCAATTGAGCAGGTGTCTGTTAGTTTTAGCCTTTTATTTATATTTTATCTTTTGGTGACTGTTTGAAATTATTCACTTTGTATTTATTTTCTTGAATGCTTTAAATTGTGCATGTCACTGATATAGGAAACTTTGTTCTCAGCAGAACTCCATTCTGATTCTGTGTCCCAAATTAATGTTAGACAGTTCATATCGGGTAACACATTTCAGAAAACTAGCTTTGGACATTCTTCAGTTGAATGCCACTTGCCAATATTCAGAGAGAAGCCATCCTTGGAAATAAGTGCATTTATCTAGATCGAGCCACTACCATGAGAGACAAAAGTAAAATGGAACAATGAAAAGTAATTATTGGAAATATTTGTGATAAGTAATGAATATAAAGTTTGAACTGTTATTTAACGATGGAGGGACTAATCTGCATGTGTTCTTGAGTTGTTTTCTCGCTTGTCTGATGTGGACTGAGAAAGCACGGTGTATACAGTTACTCTATGTCTCAATAAGCAGTTAACTTTATCCTCAAATTCTAAATCATTTAAACTTATTGGATGAGGATATCACTTTAGTTTTCAAAATTTCATTTATTTTTTCCATCTTGATTTGATATTACATGATGCAGAAGTGAAATCACCAAAGTATTGTTTGTATTGTAATGATTCAATAGTGAGTTATCATTTCTATGTGTGCATTTTAAACTTTATTGCTTGCTTTTCAAATTTATGGGTTGCTACTATATGCCTGCTTTTGTATAATTAGATTAAACTGATTTCAAGTTAGGTGTCTTGTTTTTATCTATTTCTAAAATGAGTCCATTTTTTCCAGATAATATTTGCATTTTTTAGAGTTTCATTTAGGTATTACTTATAGTAATCTGCTAGTTTCTTTTGGTAGTTCTGTTGTCTATATGGTGGCCTGTGAATAATTGATATAGGTTAAAGATATTTTTTTCCTGTCTTCTATTATATAAACATTGATTTTGGTGATATAAAATTATTTTACTTTCCTCTTAACAATATTGTAGATAAAAAAGGATGGAATAAGAAAGCTTGTGGTACTTCCACTTTATCCTCAATTTTCAATATCAACTAGTGGTTCAAGCCTTCGACTCTTGGAAAGTATATTTCGGTGAGGAATAAGGACACTTTTCTTACATTCATTTATATAAACTTGTAAGTATAATCTTAAATCAATTTGCTTCCTCTAACAATGTAATCGATTGGTTCCTCAGTGATGATGAGTATCTAGTGAACATGCAACACACAGTCATTCCTTCCTGGTATCAACGTGAAGGATATATAAAATCTATGGCAAATTTAATTGAAAGAGAGCTGCAAAAGTTTGACCGTCCTGAAAAGGTATGTCCTTAAAACCTTTGTATTCTTGTTGACTGAATTTTGGCAAATTGTTCTTTCATGGTTGGACCTGATCTGAATTAATATGTGGCGTAGTTTTTTGTATTTTTTTTTATTATTTTCACATTAGAAGAAAGGATGTTGCACCTATAATCTGTATGGAACTGATGTAGTGTTCTTAAGTGGGTTTATAATTCTTGTCATGTTTTGCTTCACATTGTTGTAAACTTGAAGGCTACCTGGTGACAATCGGGAATGGCTTTGGTTGACTTCCTTTGTTAATGGCCCTTGTTAGTAATCAAGTCACCGGGTGATTTTCAGGAATGCTAGAAGTGATTGTTTTACCTTTATTCTTGGAACAAGTTATGATGTTGGGTAGCTCAGCTTGTCAAAGGGAGATTGAAACCTTTGGGACTTGTTAAAAGAGAGACCAAGATCTTTAGAGTTTTTAATAAAATATTGACTTAACTTCTATTCATGCCAATTAGCCTCTTTAAGTAGAGGGTACATAGTTTACCAGAAATAAAAGACTTGAACTAAAAGATAAACATAATAGAAAGGACTCGTAATGACATGAAATACTCATAAATCTGCCAATGCTTCTAATAAAATAATAAATGGATCCTTATAATAATAAACTGATATCTTCCTAAAATGATGATAATAATAATAATAATAATGATTATTTGACACGTAACATGCTCTTAATCTTCAGAAAATTATCCTTTTGAAGTATGGCAAAATTATTTTGAGTAAGCACAGTCAGATTAAATCTTACACGTAATATGGTTCTCAAATTGGTGACCTTTTGCATCATTGGATTTTAGTAGTATTAGACTCATCACTCATGTGATTAGGGACGAACCCACCATTACCTTGGGAGGGGCTCTTGCCCCCTTATGCAGGGGAATTTTTTTACCTTTGTTATATTTTTTTTCTTTGAAAAAATTGGATAATTTATGAATTTGCCTCTCCCAACCCCAAATCCTGACTCCATAGCTGCATTTGATGTTACATTCTTACGTTCTTTTGCTTTCAGATTAATGATTTAGCTTGTCAGAGAGAAACCGGAACTTCTCTGCTCATCAAAGGGAAACTGAAACATTAGGACTAGTTAAAAGATAGACCAAACTCTTTTAGGGTTTTGATAAAAGTTGACTTGTTTTATTCAATTCTCAATTTGCCTCTTATATAAAGATGTTACATAGTTCAATCGAAATACTTTGCCAAGCAAGTAATTAAAAACAAATAAGAGAAGACTTCTAATAGTATAAGATACTTATAAATGAGATATTCTAATACTTCTCCCAATAAATATCTTATATAAATATGCTATTTAGGATCTTTTGCCTATCACAAATTTGAAATTGGTCTCTTAAAATAAATCAACATATTAAATGAGAGTACATGTTACAGGTGGTAATATTTTTTAGTGCACATGGGGTGCCGCTTGCATATGTAGAAGAGGCTGGTGATCCTTACAAGGCGGAGATGGAAGAGTGTGTGGACTTAATAATGGAGGAATTAGAGAAGAGGAAGATCACAAATGCATACACTCTAGCTTATCAGGTACTTGTTGGCATATTTCTCCTGACTCATCTATTTCACTTTAATTTTCAAGTTACATGCTTTATATACGTGCAAAGTCTGGATTCTGGAATTATGTGGATGGGTAGTAAAATCTTCAGTTAAGTAGAGTAAAGTCTCATTGTAAATACTTACAGAGATTCTAAATTTCACTTCAGAAGATGTGAATGCTGTTGGGATAATGCTGTGACTGAATATAATTTTTCCACACAGTAGTAAACTATATTTAACTTTGAAGTAAATTAGAGTTGCCTTAGGGTTCTTTATCCACTCCTGTCTGTTTGCGTTACATTTCTACTTTATGAGGAGCAGTTTTATAAATTTTGAGCCACTTAGACTTGGTCCAGCAGTTGTTCCTTTTTAGAAGTTGTTAGGTCTTAGATTCAAACCTTTACTCCCCTTTAGATTTCTTTTCTATGATTCAAAAAACCATAGAAATTTGTTTGTTGAATTATGGTATTTTTAGGTTTTTTGATTAAGCCATTTTGTGTATTGGTAGTAGTTACCATTTTTGGCGGCCATGTTGGGTCTGGCTGAATTTATAGTGAAGCAGGTCAGGTTGGGACTCTCAGGGTTTATTGGTTACAATTTAAAATATGTATATTCCATAGATATGAACAAGGATAGGTTGGAACTCTCACGGTTTATTGGTTACAATTTAAAATATGTATATTCCATAGATATGAACAAGGATAGGTTGGAGTTTTGATGGTCAAGGGTTTTTCCACTTCTGTTTGATGTATGCTTTATGTCTCTTGACCGTCATTTTTTCACATGTTTTTACTCATTAACGTATCTTTCACAAATTCTCTATTATGGTACCTTATTTTGTCAAGGGTTGGTTAATGTTTCTGCAGAGCAGAGTTGGGCCTGTGGAATGGTTGAAGCCATACACTGATGAGACAATAATTGACCTGGGGCGAAAAGGAGTTAAAAGTCTTTTGGCTGTACCAATTAGGTAAATTTTAATTTGGTCATAACTTCTTTGGCTATTGAAACTGCAGTATTGATTATCCTAGCAAAATATGAAACTTTAGTTTCTTTTTAAAATTTTGAGGTTTGACTCATTGCTTCTTAGGTCAGTAATTGAAACTCTTGAAGAGATTAATGTTGAGTATAAATAATTGGCTTTGTGAGGAAGCTAGGATCATCTGATTGTGTAATGACACCACATAGCTTCTATTGAGTTTTGTAGTTATAAGCATTGCATTTTTTGTTCAATCATCATTTCCCCCTTGGGATGCTAAAAAGCCTAAAACTTTGGTATTTGATTCACAGCTTTGTTAGTGAGCATATTGAAACTCTCGAAGAGATTGATGTTGAGTATAAAGAATTGGCTTTAGAATCCGGTATACAAAACTGGGGTCGTGTTCCTGCATTAGGATGTGAACCAATGTTCATTTCAGATTTGGCAGATGCTGTAATTGAGAGTCTTCCATATGTTGGAGCTATGGCAGTTTCAAATCTTGAAGCTAGACAGGTACTTTAAAGCTTTCCTCTAAATTCTTATAATTTAAGAGAAGTGCTTTTTACAGAACATACATATATGGCTTGGATTTACCTAAAATATAAAAACTCAATCATGTAGATATGTGTTGTATGCACGCATGCCCGTTTCAAATATGCTTATCTTTTTGAAAGGTGCATGGTGGTTGTTAACTTGTCTGCTTGTGCATGGTGGAGATGATTATCTTTGGGTTGGTTAATTGTCAAGTGGGAAGAAAAGCTTCCCAAAACTGTAAGTGGACAGCAGTATAAGCTGACCAAATCCAACAGCTAGTTGATTACATCATACATAACAACGATGAAAAAACTTGTGATACCTCAAGAAGGGTTTTAGGTCCATGAATAACATTTGTTATTGTGGTCACACAGAGATGCCATTGTGTTGTTTCACTTGCATAATACCACCATAGTTGTTTTCCTTTTTTTGGTAAAGTGGAGATGTTTTTGTATGCAGTCATTAGTTCCCCTGGGCAGTGTGGAGGAGTTATTGGCAACTTATGATTCTCAACGAAGGGAGCTCCCACCCCCTGTGACTGTTTGGGAATGGGGTTGGACAAAAAGTGCTGAAACTTGGAATGGCCGAGCAGCCATGCTGGCAGTGCTTGTGCTGCTGCTACTAGAGGTCACAACTGGAGAGGGATTTCTGCATCAGTGGGGAGTATTGCCCTTGTTCCACTGAATCTGATTCTCTATGCGTCTTAATGAAGATAAGTGTAAATTTTGATAATCCGCAACTTGCATACACTGTATTAGAGAACATTATCAAAGGTAAATTACATTGGAATCGGATGTTGAGATATGATATTTAATTCAACGCATCGATCAGACTCTGATTCTGGGAATAATTTTAAGACTTAGACACAATAAGCTTTGCATGCCAAGGGAGTTCATTTCATGGTACTACTGGTCCTGTAATCTCTTCCATGGTCTCAAAGCAGGTTATAGGTTACAAATATTGAAAACTTTTAATTAAATTAAAAAGGAAAATATATTGGTGAGTGTATTGAACATGTACATAAAATATTTAACTTTTTTATTCCACTCAATGACTTATTTAAATTAAATTAGATGAGTTTAGTAAAGCATTAATTCATTGTTTTTTGTCGATTGAAATTCTCGAAACAATGGACTGAGCGTGGGAAACCTCAACCGTCCGTTCTCATTGATTGCATTTGTTCCTTATAAATACACCCTTTTGGTTCCATGGTCCTCCTCAGTTCAAAACTTGTCCAACAAATCTGTTTGGACAAAAATGTGGGGTTTCTTCTTTGCTTTGTGTTCCTTATAATTTTGTCTTTTTTTGATCCATGTTGAATCTGAAGATGATAATCCAATAGGTTTGGTCATTTTCATTATGAAACATGACCAATCTATTGTTATGTAACGGGATGAATCTGTTGTTATGAAATGTGATCTCTATTGTCTTTAAACATTGAACGCTTATATTATTTTTTTCCTTTCTGTTTTACTTAATGCTTTCAAATACTACAAGGATCGGTATAAGCACTATCAATGGTCGGTTCACTTCCTCGACCAACTAATTCCACAAGACCACCCCAAAACCTTCTCTGAAGGAAGAGCCCTATCAATGCCACTCAAATGTGCCAACAACTCTTTTTTTTCTTCTTACCACTATGCTCAAAGACCTCTGTGTTCTAACTAGCCATATTGGATTTAGAATTAGCAATATTTGTCTCCAAGTCAGTCAAATAACTCCACGAGGATTCCAAAATTTTTGGAATTTCAGGATGTTCTTACCATCCATTGCAGATGCACCATGGTCATTAGACATTTGAAGTTGACTGTCTTAATGCAACACATGAGACGAAGGAAAAAGATCTCTACAAGCTTCATTCAGTAAAGAACGATATCTGATACAGGCTACCACAATGTCAAATAAACTCTAGTCCAATTAACCAAGGTCTACCATTCCCAAGATCAAGAAAAATTATTACATGAACTTTGTACACTGCCGTCTATAATCTTATCTCAAAAAAAAAATTTATTTTATTCAAATTAAATTTTATTTATTTCTATTTATCATTAAAAATTTGTTAGTGTGTTGTGTACATAAGAAATTAATTACTATTTGTTTTTCTTGTACCTGGTAAACCATTAGTGCATTCTCTTGTCGATTGAAATTCTGAAAACAATGTGCTTAGATTTGAGTTAATGAGAGTGGGAAACCCCAAACGTCACTTCAGTCTCATTCATTGCATTTGTTCTTCATAAATACACCCTTTTTGTTGTATGCTACAACTCAGATCAAACTTGTAAGACAAATCTCAGAGAAGGATAATGTGGGGTTTCTTGGCTGCAGGGGTTGAGATCCAGCGTTTTGTTTCTTATTTTACCTAAATAAGAAGAATTGAAGCAGAAATGGATCAGTAGGGTTGGTTCTAGTCATTATGAAATAGGGTGAATTTATTGTTATCATCTCTATTCGGGGTTTTTATTAATAAAAATTTATTAACAAGTTTCTTGTTAAAAATCTCCATAAACTTAATGGGAGGAATATTCATAACTAAGGATGAACCTTAATAAAGTAAATAACACACAACCAATCAATTAGAGAAATCAAAAAAAGTAACGGAATTTATCTGCTCAAAATTTGCTTGTCAAGTCATGCTATCAACTACTATGTTCTGATTATGAGACAGACACATGTTCCAGTCGACCTCCCAAGAATAGAGAGATTATATCATAGGTTCGGCTTACCACGTCAACGTGGTTCCTAACCAATGAAAATCATACATTTTACCACTAATCAGTAATGTCATTAATATAATTTTCAAAAATTATATTTTTAAAATGACATGAAAAAGATGAATAAAGAATCAATGATTGAAAAAAAATGAGTTGAAAAAAAATGGTTTAAAAAATTATATTTTTAAAATGTCATATTATTAGCTGATGTGATAAGTCCGACCCATGATATTACTTCTCTTAAGAATGAAACATCATCTCAACATGTGGTACTATAAACCGATTGAGAGAACACCTAGTTTAAAATTTTGAATGAACCGGTTGACCTCTATGCTAACGTCAAATCTTGGTTATATGAGCCAACTTTTAAATAACCATGCAAATATTAGTGTTCTCAATTTGTTTAATTTGTATTCTAATTGCTTAGATACTACTTCAAGTTGATAGCAGAAACTTGAGGCTGGTATGGGAAGGGAAGCCCAATGGAGAGTTCAAGGTTGAGACGTTGCGTGAAAACTTGTTCATCACTACTTACTCTACCACCGCTGCTATTTGAGTCTTGTGTCGAGACTGTTCCGTTATCGTTCATCAATGGCGTCACCGACTGTTTTGTTTCTAGCCGGAGTTCATTATTATTGTTATGGAAACTGGTGCTGACATTGTTGCTTAATAATGTTTTGCTCTTGGTGCAGGTACTAACCGTGGAAGAAAGTGATGAATTGAGTTTAATATTATAAAATTTAAAGATTCTGAGTTTAATATTATAAAATTACAAAAAATTTAAAGATTATTTATAAAAATTATAAAATTTAAGGATAAATATGTAAATTTTAAAAAGTTTAAGGTGGGTTAAATTTAGATTCGCCACTGATTGAAATTGAGTTGAAAAGAGATCGTACTTGCCCAAGAAGAGATCTTGTACTACTAAAAGGCTCGAACAAGTTGGATCGATTTGAGTGATAGAAACACCACATTTTTTAGACGGATGAAAACCAATTGTGATGAGGCTGTCACGAAGAGTGATAATTCGAGTTATTGTTATTTCGTCGAGATATTCTCGTTATATAATATAATTATTATCATATACACTTTTTTATTTTCATTTAGGTTTAAAAAGATTCTTTAACAATGCACGTAATAATAAACATCTCTCTTTTAATTAAAAAAAGTTGTTGTCAACTATAGTAAGATCATATATAACTGTTTATGATTTCGATTATTTTTTGTAATTTTGGTACTAAATTGAAAGAAGATTAAAATTATTATAATGATTAGAATAAATCTTTTTATTTAATTAAATTAGATTTTTATTATTTATTTGTTGAGATTTTTTATTTAATAATTAAAATTGAAAAAAATAATAAAATGATAGGAAATAAATCGTGTGACTACAAGTATTTAGAAAATTTTAGACTAAATTTTACTATAAATAGACAAATTCATGTTTGTTCAAACTTTCTTCTATTAAAAAAACGATAGACTCTAAATAACGATTTGATTTATGGTACTGAACACCATTAAATATTAAATGTTGTAGAATTTTCCTAAATACTATTAGTTTTTTTTTATGATTTTAAAATAATTATTAAAAAATATAACAGTTTATGTATAATTAATTATATTTTAAAATAAAATTAAAAATATTATTTTCTAAATTATTCTCACATTCTCATTTATAAATTTTATAATGTTATTAAATATTGTTATTAATTAAATAAACTCACGTTATTTTTATTTTTTATATAATATCTTTTTATAAATTAAAATGTACAAATCATCATCTTCAACCTCACATATATATATACATATATATATATATAATATTAATGAATAAGATCATTAAAAAAACACCCAAAAATTTAACCAACCAACTAAAAGAGATAAAAATAAAATTATTATATTCTAATCCTATTTATAAAATAACAATTTAATAAGAAAATATTTAAGAAATAAAACTAAAGTTACACACAAAATCTTGACCCAGTCTGCGTCTAGTTAACATCGATCCCCACAGATGAACCACCGTCGACCGTCGTTGGCTGCGAGCTCACAACGTTTGCAAGCTGAGAGCAACATGACGAAGACTACGGCGAGGAGTTGCGGAAAATATTATCGCATTCAAGCTTCATGCTGCCATTCATGGCTTTTAAGGGACGGGTCAGGATTTTTTTTTTTCTGTAACTCCAATTTATTCGTGTTATATATTAAAAATTATTAATTTATACCACTAATAATTTATTTGTGTTTCTCGATTTGTGACTTGATTTTTTTTTAGAAAAAAATCTCGATTTGTGACTTAATTTTTTAAATATTTTTTATTTAATGATTTCATAGATTAAAATATTAGAATATATATATAATGTACGAGAAAAATGATTTGTACATTTTAATTTATAAAAAAATATTATGTAAAATTAAAGATAATATATACTTAATAAATATTATAGAAAAATTAAAAATAATATCAATTTATTTAATTAGATAAAATTATAATAAGATTATAAAAATAATTTATAAAATATTTTTTAAATTTTATTATAAAATATAATTATTTATATATGAAACCTTTAAGATTTAAATTTTTCTAAAAAAATAATAATATGATAATATTTATTAATGATTTTTAAAATATATTTTTAATTATTAATTATTCAATTATTATATTGATATTATTAGTGTTTGAACCTATAATTTTTTAAAAATTAATAATTCTTAGGACTGGACATGATTAACCGTAAAATCGAAAATCGAATCGAAATATTATAGTTTATAAATTTACAAACTCTGGTTAATCGCAGTTAACTAAATCAAACTAAATTTAATTTTTTAATTATTTTTATAAAATAAAATTATATATTTTATACTTAAAATATTTTATTTTTTATTTTTTCTTAAAAAATATGTTTAAATAAATATTTATGATAAATAAATATTTATAAAAAATATCTTAAAATATTTATTATTTAATATTTAAAAAATCATAAAATAAAACTATTTTGTTAAGATAAAATATAATTTTTTCTAAATTAACGAAAATCAATGATTATTAAAATAACTTATCGAATTAAAATCATTAAAATAACTTACCGAATTAAATCAAACCGACTGCACCCTAATATTCTCTTAATTATAGACCGCTTTAACAATGGTGTCGCCAGGGCAAAATCATATTAAAGTCGGGAAAAGCAATAGCCTCTTCCCCATTTTTTTTTACTTTTATTTTTTATATTTAATTTTTTTTTATAAATTTATTTCACCTTTGATATAAATTTACGTCACCTTTAATCTTTAAATTTTTCTGAATCCCCAATTTGTATCTCGTTTTATGACTTTCCTTTTTGTATAATTTATTTTGCGTTTAGAACATTTTGATGTTTCCCATTTGATTATTGGTTTTAATCATCTGATAGTAGTAAATTCATACGTTCATTAAACCCATAATGGAGTACTTTACGGTCAGGCGACTATGGGACGTAGGGGGATGGGAGTAGTACAAGTATGGGTGATTTTATTGATTCTTCCAACGGAAACGGAAACAGAAGCAGGTAGCGGTGGCGGTGGGCATTCTAACAGCTCCTGGTACAGAAGCAGCGGTGGCGGAAGCCTCGGCACCAACCATCGGAGAAACCTTCATTCCTACACACCAACCCACAGTTGTGGTCACTCAGGCAGGCGCCCTTGAACTTATGGCTCTTGGATTCGCAAATCCTTGCCTCAGCCATCTCAGCTGCAAATGCAAGCGCAGAGTAGATATTACAACACGTGAGAAAAAATTTTAACCCATCAAAACAATGACAATCTAAAAAAGAAGAGATTTACGAGAAGCGAGAACACAGAGCAGCAGCAGTAAGAAAAACGTCCCCAACAACTTCATCTTCACCATGTCGGCAGCCAGTTGAGATGAGTTCTGGTTCTGGTTCTGGTTCAAGTGTGTGTATATATACACACAAGTTGGTGAAGGGAAGTGGCGGCAGGGTAGCTTGAGATTGACAAGTGGACTGATTCTGTGCAACCAGACTCGTTACGTGTCAGGAGAAATGGCACAGTTGTCAAATGAACCTGAAACGTTGTTCTCAGTACATGTTCGCTTCATCGTTTGGGTCTAGAAAGTAGAAACAACATTTATTTACGGGTATACTATTAAAATGATCCTTTAAGTATATATTTTTAATTATTAATTTAAAAATAAATATTTTAATTATTTATATTTTTATTATATAAATTTTCGGGTACTCAAATATTTTTATCATTAAACGTAAATAAAAAACTTATCTAAAATGGATAAAAAATATGATAGATCATAGAATTTCACTTACATTTAGTACCTGTACATTTTTTATCGTCAATTTTAAAAAATAAACGTTACGATCACTTACATTTTCATTACGAAAACTTAATCACTCGAACATTTTTTATCATTAAACGTTAACCCCGTCTTCATAAGTCACGTTTACCTGTCAAGGAAAACAGTAGCACATCGGGGAGTCTGTCTACATGAACGTCAGAGAAATATGTACCGATCTGAATGTCTCATGATTGCACACAGGATAGAATTCACTTCTGGTAACCCTTAGAGCATATGCCAATATGCACCACAGAATGTTCCATCACATCCTCAACCTGCAAAAGTGAATTAAAAGAAATGAAAAAGATTTGATCTGGAACATCAAGGGACATTCCTAAGAGTTTCATGTAAGTTAGGATTCTATAAATATCAAGAGATAATTACAGATGCTATCCTAAAAGTTAACCGAGAGATGTTGTATAGATGTAAGAATTAGGCAAAAAGTACCTAAAAGTGATAATGTAGTGTTTGGTTGGGGGAATAGCCATTCCCCAATATGAACCCCAATACTAATGCAGATGATTGTTTCACAGAATGGTAATTCAATGGAAGAGCCATTACGACCCCATTATCAAGGCTGTAATAGCTATTCATGCCCCGCACCATCCAGTATGGAATAAGCTTGAAAACATTCCTCACATTTTACATTCTAAAATGAGAGTAGATCGTGGGAAAGGAGGAAGGAAAGAAAAAGGTTAAACCAAGAAGGGAACCGGAGAGCACGATGATGCCATACTATGCAGGTAAAGCAAGCAATAGCAGTAGCTCCTAGACGAGAGATAAAAGTATGACACACACACCCACACACAAAAGAATCATCCTCAAACAACATAATAAATAAGTAATGCAAATTAAAAAAGATTCTCTCTCAAGGTTTAGGGTTAAGAATTTTTTTTAGTGTCTTGGGTCTTCAAGTTTGGGGATGATTAATAGGACGGTCAAGAGATGGCATGTCAAAAAGGTTATTTGAAAGTTTTTTTGTAAGTAATGGATGACAAAACATAAAATAAAGCTATTTATACTATGCAAAAGAAATCATATCAGATTATTTATGTACAATTTATATATAATATTAATATTATATATATTACATATAAATATTTTTTCAAAATTATACTTCTAATATTATTTCCAAAATAATTTGAAGCGTAAACTAACAAATAGTCACCAAACTATGGGGTGATTCTAATCTGCTCACCAAACTAAAGATCAAGTCGATTTAGTCACTAAACTTACAAATTAGTGTCAATGTGGTCATTGTCCGATAAATTGATAATGGAGTAGATGATGAGGCCACTTTTAATTGGTAATGAACACATTTAGTCTTCAATCTTTTACACATATTATCAATTTAGTCCTAATTCTTAGTAAATAAACGAATTTAACCCTTCATATTTACAAAGTATATTAGCTTTGTCCTAATACTAAAAATTTGGATTAAATATTTAATCATTTTCATAATTCGTATTTAATATTTAATAATTAAAAAAAAACTTTATTTTAATTCCTAAACAACATCCATCATTGGGAAAAGTTGGGAAATGAGAAAAAACTATACGAGGCAAGTGAGACCAAACTTCAAGTAAACCATATGCCAAGGAAACCAAGGTTGAAACTTCAGAAAACACAGCATTAAGAAAGTAAAGAAAAAGACATGCAAAGGAATCATGAAAATTCCCTCAGATCTCATAGCTATGATTGGTCATTCACAGTTATAACAAAATGGTTTTCATTAAGAGCTTTCACCAAATCAGCTTGAGAGAGAGAGAGATTGAGAGAAAGAACCGCATATTAAAAAAGAAAAGGAAAAAGAAAAGTGATATTGTCGATGCCATAGCTGATAGCAAAAGCCCAGAATGAAAACCAGAAATAACTGCTCCTTTTCTATGAGTTTCACAATCATGGGGACAAGAAGTGGGGAGGGGGATATGACAGTATGAGGCAAAATGAATTTGCAAAAAAAAAAAAATGAAATGAAATGAAAATTAGACGGCCTTCTATAAAGCAAACTAGATTTAAACTAAAATACATTTAAATTTATTAAATATTTAATACAAAAATTTTAAGATTAGGACCAAATTGAAAGAATTTGTAAATGTGAAAAATTAAATTTGTTGATTTATTTAAAATAAGGACCAAATCGATAAAATGTCTAAAAATGAAGGACTAAATATGTTATTATATCAATTAAGAAGTTGTCAGGTCCTCTAATAAGTTAACAATTTAATAAACGGTGACCACACTGATATTGTTTTGTAGGTTTCGTGACTAAATCGACAAATATTTAGTTTGGTGACTAATGGATTAGTTTACCCTAATATTGAACATATTCTTAAATTATTAAAATATTTCTATTATTACTTTTTAAAAATATTTTTCAAAAAATATCATTTTTTGATAATTCATTACTAGATATAGAATTATTTAAATATTATATATATATGTTATTAATATTTTATGATATTATTACACACATTACCAATGTTTATGACATTAAAAAAATTTCACAAGTCTACACATCTACTCTAAAAATAAAATCTAAATCTTTAACCCTAAATTCTAAACCGTACAAGCTAAACACCTAAATCCTAAACTAAATCCATAAGTATAACCCCTAAATCCTTTTTTTTTTCTGGAGGAAATGTAAAGTATTCTTCATCTATTTCATGCAATGAAACAAAGTTTGTGATACTTATTCTCCCTTTATTCTATTCCCTACTGAATATATATTTCATTCCTCATCTATTCCATTCAATGAACAAAAAGTGTTGCAAGTTCCTTTTTCTCTATTAGGACCTAAAACTATTTCAGTGACGCATTTGATTTCAATGACATCTTCACTCTGGACAACAACACCATCAACAAGAATATCATTTGAACTACAGTAACTCAATGCATAAGTAGAAAACAGAAACAAGTTAGAAAAATACACGCAAGTAGAAGTAATAAGCAAAATAGAATACAAGATTTACAACGTGGGGACGTGATATCACTACACCAGAGTTATTGAAACCCTGATCCTAATGTTACTTTGATTATTCATTTCATTTGATATCATTTGTTAATGCTACACCATCTCTGCAACTACTTTGTTGCATCATGTTAACTTTGAAGGGTCAAGAAATCTATGGTCTCTGTGAATAACTTCATTAAAGTTTCTAAAAGCGAAAAGGCAGGTAGAATTATATCATTGATCCTATACATTGTCGAACAGTACCACAGAAAAGTCTGATTGTATAGTGTATCATGTATGCATGTTTTTCTTTCATGATGACAGTAAGACCATTTGGAGATTAGAACAGGTAACTTGATCAAGACACACCTAGTATTTATGACATATAATGCAAGATTCTCCTAAACCTTCTAAGCTATTGAAAAAAATGAATCAGACACAGGTTAGTGAATGATTTGTAGATACCTTTTATTTTGCATCATTGCGGTTAACATGTCTGCATTCGTTGTTATTTTGCACCAGTCACGCTTCACTTGCACAGATCTCAATATCCGACCCTTGCACACTAATGGAACTGCAAAAATTAGAACTTGAATGAATATCCAAAGCTATATTGAAAAGGTAGTCACCACAAATCTACAGTGAAATCCCAATTCATTGTTCCATCACAGGAAAAAGAACCATCATGTCCAAAAATCATTTTTCTGCCAAAATCCGGCCATGTATTCTCTGAGAGTTCGACATATCAGAAATTATCCTACTCGAACCAATATTTTTAGCAATGGGATTTGTCTAATATCCAACAACAATGACACATTTTATCAATAAGTCAAGAATTAAAGGTAATGAAGAGTAAAACTTGTCCTGAAACATGGTACAGCAATTGCTTGCGGTGAAATAAAACAAAAGCCAAGGGGTTACCTTTCTAATTGGATCATCAATGGATATATTAGAGATACTAAAGTTGCCATTTCTCCTGCTTCCGGAATCTCTTTAAAGCATGTCCATGGGACTATTCGTTAGTAATTTCAAGACTGAAACAGCATGCAATTCATGATTTTACTTGGGGGTTATGCCAGAGATCAAACATTTTGACATTTCAGTACAATATGCTCCCAGAATACATGCAGATATAGCAATCGAAGAATATAACTAAGAACCCCCAATTGATTTTTCTGGGGGGAAAGGGGCTAAATGAAAGCATAATGGGAAAATAAAACCAAAAGACTGAACAATGAAAGAAAGAAGAATAGTAAGGGGGTAATACCAAGCTTAGCCCAAATTTGGGAGGAGGGTTGTGAATCAGAGCATTCCCCATTCCCCAACTTCTGCCATGAATCGAATGGAGGATAGAATTAAAATTTAAAAAATATAAATTAAAATATAAATTAAAAAAATCATAATTATAATTTTTTTAAAGATATAGAGGATAAAAGGGCAAAAAATTTCTTAAATCGGGAGCAATAACCCCTCTTAAGAGCAAGAAATTAAACTTAAATATCGAGTATTCAAAGCGTAAAATAAAAATAAAAAATTAGAGAAGATGAACTCCTTTACAATCCTTCTTCATCAAGATCTCGATTTAGCTCCAATAATTCTTTTCTCAAAAATAATTAAATATATGAACAAAACCAATAAATAAAAGGACTATGAAATTATGTATAGATTATTATAAATGCAATTAAATGAACACAAGTCTAAACAATAATATAAGTAGAAAAATATAAAATATATTATTTTTTACGTTCAGTTGTAAAATTTTTCCTATTTTTTATACAGTTTATGTATTAAAATTTAATCCATATAAAAAGATATACCTCAATAATGTATTATTTAAAAAATTAAAATAATCGAGATACATGTGGTTATAAAAAATAGTTTATTTTTTAAAATGATTTTTATTTAAAGGTTGAAGAGAGAAAAAAAACTTTATTTCTAATAGGTATAAAATCTATTAATTAAAAGAATAAAAAATATCAATTCAGAATTTTTTTTAATCATTTACGCCGGAGGTGATTAACAAACATAATTTTTTTAATTAAAAAAACTTTCTTCAAATTACGTGTTATTATTTATAGTTTGGAATAAATTACTAACCAATTACTCAGTAACATTAATTTTATTGCGGTAAATAGATATTAAAACAAATATAGAAAATTAGTTGTTCTGAAACTTGAGCTTGAAAGCAGAGATGGCAGTTAGGGCTCTTCAAAGATTTTGTCATATTATGTAATTTATTAAAATATAATTTTTAAAAATAATTATCTATAATTTTTATTAATTATAAAATTATAACCTTCAGTTTTTTAAGGATTCCCGTACAACCGTTTCTATTATGTCTGTTCAAAACTTCATTAGTTTTATTAAAGCAATAGTAATAATAATAATCAATAAGATTGTATAATCAATTATCGCATTTAAAAAATAATTATAACATTTTAATAATTATAACTCTTTTTTTAATAACATATTTAAATATTTTAATAATTTTCGAGATTAATATTATCTAATAAATATAATTTATTAAAATTTCGGTTACTTTTATTACTACGATTCAAAACCCAGGGCAGCACATAGGAATTTCAGTAGCAAACGAAAGGGAAGAAAAATGGAATGACTAAAGTGACGAGGAATCTAACACAGCACACAGATCTTGTCTTGAAATACAAAATAAGGGTAATAACACATCAGCAGCTGACACTAAGGGACAGCGTCTGACACACAAAATGGGTAAAAGCTTTAACATTCTTACACTGCAGTGCTGATGACATGTATGGTAATTTGTCAGGACTTTTACTTCTTCTTATCAGTTTATTTATTTAATAATAATTGCCCCCACCCTTGGGTTAAGCTTTGGTTCTGCTATTATCGTCAAGGTCTTGGGTCTACTCTTTGATCTGTCCTCCTCTCTTTTTTGAGTATTGGCTTATTATAGTACCAACATCCATTTTTTTCATTACAAGGCATAGCAAAAAGCAAAGGTTGATTGAATCTGAATATGATGTGATATTGCGTGTCAAAAGTGAAAACAATCTTGTCTCTCACCCCAAAAGTTGAAATTTACAGTAGGAAACCAGGAATATGAGTAAACCAAGCTCAGGGATGAGACCCACAATGGTTCTTCCCTACCAGACCCCAAGCTTAGGGGAGCATTACAGCTTGGGGAAGAAACTGGGGCAAGGCCAGTTTGGGACTACATACCTCTGCACCCACAAGTCAACAGGGCAGCAGTTCGCCTGCAAGTCAATCCCAAAGCGGAAGCTGATTTGCCAAGAGGACTACGACGATGTTTGGAGGGAAATCCAGATAATGCACCACCTGTCTGAGCACCCACACGTGGTGAGGATCAGGGGCACCTACGAGGACCAGGTGTCCGTGCACTTGGTGATGGAGCTCTGTGAGGGCGGTGAGCTTTTTGACAGGATAGTCAAGAAAGGTCATTACAGTGAAAGGGAGGCTGCCAAGTTGATCAAAACCATTGTTGGAGTTGTTGAAGCTTGTCATTCTCTTGGGGTTATGCACAGAGATCTTAAGCCTGAGAACTTCTTGTTTGATACTGTTGAGGAAGATGCTGCCCTCAAGGCCACTGACTTTGGGTTGTCTGTTTTCTACAAGCCAGGTTTATTCTTTTCAATCTTTTCCATTCTGATTGCTTCTATTTCACATATTCCATGTGTTTTTCTCTTTGTTGGGAAACTAGGGTTTGCAATTGCATTTGATTTGGCTTGAAATCTTGGTCCTGAAATAGTCAAACACACCAATTTTAAGTTCATCGATAAGAGCACTTTGATTTTTCACACTCTAGTATTAGCTAGAATATCAATACTCAATTGTCAATAGGAGGAAATGGACTGATTTGCAGGTGGTGGGAGTAGACTGGGGAAGAAAGCCTTATATGCTTTTGTTGTGTATAATACTAGCTTAAAGTTATTTGTTGGAATTCAACAAACTTCGATACTGCTTAAAGTTATTTGTATAGCTGAGCCTAAATAGCTTGTACTTGGTGAACCGATTACTTGGCTTTGCGAGGGTGAAAGGAAGGAGGAATGGCTTGCACATATTTAACTGCAACTGCAGTGATAAGCAGCACAAAATGTTGTTGGATGTCTTATTTCTTCACCTTATTTAATTTTGCAGTGTCATAAATATTTAAGGATGTCTTACTGTATCACTCTTTTACAAAAACTTACAGTTTTTCCCTCCATCTTTCTAGGTGAATCTTTCTCTGATGTTGTTGGGAGTCCATACTATGTCGCACCAGAGGTTTTACGGAAGCATTATGGACCTGAAGCAGACGTATGGAGTGCCGGTGTTATTCTTTATATACTATTGAGTGGGGTCCCTCCATTTTGGGCAGGTAGAACTTTTTGAGTGTTCATATTGCTGGTAGAAAAAAGGTTTTGGAGTTTTGGGAGAAATTCTTTCTTACGTTTTCAAATCTGATCGTTGTTGATGTTCTTGATTTCCTTCCAGAAACTGAAATGGGGATTTTCCGGCAGATATTACAAGGGAAAATAGATTTTGATTCACAACCTTGGCCTGCTATTTCTGATAGTGCAAAGGATCTCATAGGAAAAATGCTTGATCGCAATCCAAAGAGAAGGCTAACTGCTCATCAAGTCTTATGTAAGTTTTCTTTTTCTGCATAAAAGTGATAATAGATTTGTCAGATAAGACTACTATTGTGTTTGGGAACTTCAACTTTAAAGATGGGATTTCGATTTCAGTTTAATATGAAATGCATAATAAAATTCGTGAAAACATGACTTTCATGATTAATCTAATTCCATACATTTGCTAGATTTCTGTCTAATGGTGTATTGGGGTTACCTGATTGAAATATGGAATTTTTATCCTTCTTATGCCTTCTCAAATACTTAAGTGTATTGGATCTTTAACTGGTATTTACATGATGTTTGTCTTCAACCTCGTCATTTATATACAAACTAAATTTGAATCCACTTTCTCAAATTTAGTCCCAAACATAGCAAAAGAATTGTCGGGAAATTTCCTACTGATGTTCCTCACAAGTCACATCCTTATGATCATAACCGTTTATACCAGGCCACCCATGGATTGTAGATGACACAATTGCGCCCGATAAACCTCTTGATTCTGCAGTATTGTCACGCCTGAAACAGTTCTCTGCAATGAACAAACTTAAGAAGATGGCTTTGCGAGTAAGTAAATGCATACCATGCATTTTACCTTTGAATTAGATAGCTTATAAATTCTGGGACTGCTAAAGCTTCTCTATTTTTCTCTTTAACATTTCCTTTTCAAGTTATTTTGAAAAATATTCATTGCAAAGTTCAACATGATACGTGCGGATGTCTTATGTTCGAAGCATTTTTCCAGCTCCCGTTAGCTTCCCTTCTCTGTTTGCATACTTGAAATACTGTAAGCTGTGTCGATATATTTGATTCTCTCATGTTTTTTCTCCTTTTACGAGTGCCCTTTCTAGTTTTACTTTGGAGATATTGTAACATTAGATGGTGGCTCAAGTAAATCTAGTGAATATTATCTTCCTGTACGGATATATTTAAGTTAGTATTATCAAGTATATATCTGAAGTGGACTCTCAAATCATGAAAAACATGTATGATTTGTTTCATCATTTATAAATATAATTGAAAATTTATTTTTAACTCGAATATATTTATTCAACTTGTCAGGACTCATTTCAATAGACTTGTTCGCATCACATTATTTATTCTCTGAAATTTCATAAGATTTGTTGACCTGAAGGTCAACATGTTAAGCTTGGTATACATGCTCATGGCCAAGTTAAGTGAATTATATTGCACCAAGCTTAGTAGAATGATCCTATACAAGTTTTAGCAGTAGCATGTATAAAGTACAGTTCATGTTCTTCTGAGTGTGGGAGTGGTAGAATGGTTGCTGTGAATCTATATCGAAAGTAATGTCGTTTTACGAGTATAGCAAGTTTTGTTGATGTTTAGCTCCTTTTCTTTGTGAAATATTGTTTGATACAGTGGTACTATCAAAGTTGAGGAATTGCGTTCCATCTTACATGACCTTTTTCTAAGCTCTTATGACAGTTCAGAGGAACAATAAAAGAGCGGAGGCTTCCACTTTTTCTCTCCCTTTTTATTTATTGATGGCCTTAGATTGGTCGGTTTCAGCCCGGAGTTGAATATCGGTTGAAACTCTTATTTTCCGTGTTATATAATCCATAACCTCTCTGTGATCTTGATCAAGTGATACTTCATAGAGACATTCATGTTATCCTGTTACTTTTGAGGTTCATTTTTGTATCATACAGATTTTCAATGAGTTCCGTGCAAAATTTCTACTGACATGCATACTCATTGTTAGGTTATAGCTGAAAGGCTTTCGGAAGAAGAAATCGGTGGTCTGAAAGAGTTATTTAAAATGATTGATACCGACAACAGTGGAACAATAACATTCGATGAGTTAAAAGATGGCCTGAAGCGAGTTGGTTCTGAACTTATGGAATCTGAGATCAAAGATCTTATGGATGCAGTAAGAATCCATTGATGGCATAGATATCTGGCAATCTTTTTCTGTATTTCTCTAAATGAACAAACATTCATGTTGTTTTGGTAGGCTGATATTGACAACAACGGGTCGATCGACTACGGCGAATTCCTGGCTGCTACAGTTCACTTGAATAAACTTGAGAGGGAAGAGAATCTTGTAGACGCCTTCTCCTTTTTCGACAAAGATGGTAGTGGATACATAACCATCGACGAGCTTCAACAAGCGTGCAAAGAGTTTGGATTAAGCGACGTCCATCTCGATGTGATGATCAAAGAAATCGATCAAGACAATGTGAGTTTGTTTTCCATCTTCATCAACTTCACTGTCTCTTAACCTTGCATGACTCTATTGTTTGAATTACCAGGATGGACAAATCGACTACGGCGAATTTGCTGCCATGATGAGGAAGGGAAATGGAGGTATTGGGAGGAGAACTATGAGAAGGACAATGAATTTGGGAGATGCCTTTGGACTGATGGCAGCTAATGGATCCAAGGAACTGAGTTGAAGTAAGTTTTGATTGTTCTTCTTAAAAAGGAAAGAAGCAAGTGGCTGGACACTGGTATCATTATATTTATAGCATAAAATAACAGACTTTTTCCATGTTGTAAGAAACTTGGGCGGTTCGATAAAAAATTATTAAATTTTTAAATTTAAAAATTAAAGGGATAAAATCTCTTATTTAATTAATATTTAAGTTAAAAGAGATTAGAAATATAATTATACCAAAAAATTTGAGAGATTTTACTTTATTCACAGTTTTTAGCTTATCAAACTAACCACAGGCTTTTACCGACAACATTAATAGGGTTTAAGTGTATAAATGAACAGAGCGTTCGATAAATTGTTTGTGAATCATTTATATAATTTTTCTTTGATAAATATATTTGTAAACACTTAAATGAATACGTTCGTGAACACTAAATTAAACAAATAAATATGAATATTTTTAAAAATAAATAAACGAACATGGATATAACTTTAAGTTTAGTTTTTGATATTTGTTATTCGGTTTATAATTTTTAATATTTGTTATTAGAAATTCAATCTTTTTCTTATTATTAGGGGTTTATTATTTTTCAATACTTGTTATTAGAGGCTCATTTACCTCTTATATTTGCTATTTGGGACATACTTTTAAAATTTAAAATTTTTAATAGTCGTTAATTGATCCAATTTTTTTTGACACGAGGCTATTTTTTTAAAATATTTTAGTGACATACTACTACAATTAATTTTTTAATATTTTTTTATTAGAGACATACTTTTAAAATTCATTTTCAATATTTGTTATTAGGATCCAAAAAATTTTAATATTTATTATATGAGATTCAATTTTTTCAATACTTATTATTAAAGACTTAATTTTTTTAATATTTATTATCAATAACGTACTCTTAAAATTATTATTATTTCAATACTTTAAAAGTTAAAATTTTAAAAATTTTACCGTGATAAATTTAAATATTTTAAATAATTAAATTTTATAAAATATATATTTTAAAAAGATTTATAAAATATATTTTTATACTTTTATTAATAATAAATTCTAAATAGTAATGAAATAAAATTTAAAAAAAAATCAATAAGTGATAAATTTAATAAGACAAAAGAATAATATAAATAAAAGTTTAAATAAATAAATATAATATATAAATAAAAGTTTAAATAATAAATGATTGTTATGAATAAAATAAAGAACAAGAAAAAAATAGACAAAAGAGAGAGACAAAAGGGAGAGATTTTATTGTATTCTCAAAGTAGAATTGTATACAATGCTTTGCCTAAAAGTCTATATTTATAGGTATAAGATGGAAACCCTAATTTCAATGGGTATTAAACCCTAATAATAAAGCCCATTAAAGTTTAATTTAATATATGGATATCCACCATAAATAAAGATATTTATAACACTCCCCCTTGGATATCCATGAAGATAATGTGCCTTGTTAAAACCTTACTAAGATAAAAACCCTATGAGAAAAAAATTCTTAGTAAAGGAAAAAGAGTACACACATCTTTGATACGCATAACATGTTGCCTTATTAAAAACCTTACCAGGAAAACCCATTGGGACAAAACCTCGGTTAAGGGAAAAAGAATGCAACGCGTATTTACTCCCCCTCATGAAAATATCACATAAGATCTTTGAATCTTCATAATTCAATATTGAATACAATCTTCAAATATTGAAGTAGATCACGCACTAGTGGATAAATCTTCCAAATCATTGCTTGAAATGATTCATTGAATATTATTCATCTGAAAATCATGAGGGACGAAACTTGAAGAAATATGTTTTGTTTTATCATATTTGATATATCCACCTTGAGATATAAATTTTGTATTATCTCTATACAAGATAGCTTGCATCTTATCTTGTGAAAATATTCACATATCTTCAGGATATGTTTAGCCAAACACATATTTCGGCTTTGTCTCTTGCAAAACAATTATTTAAAGGTAATGATCTCGTAGCACTTAAATAATATTTCTAGATCAGCTAAGATACGATGCTTCCAGATCAAATAATGTGTATATTGTGCTTTAGACCAAAAATATCATTACCCTTTTCGTGAGGCGAAATTTTTTTTTGTCTAAAGTAAGAGACCTATCAACAACCATAAGGGTGATCAATAGATATGCATTATGCATGTAAAGTCTCTTTCAATATTTTTCTGTATGTCGATAGATGCACAAGGATTTGAGGAGGTCTCTTCACGAGTCTCAACGATATTCAAATCATCGACATACACAATCAATAAAAATTCAGAGCTAAAAACCTCTTAATAAAAATGCTCGGGGAAATAATTCATATAGCATTATGCTAATAAGTATTCAATGAGGCGGTCATACCAAATACGCCTAAATTGTTTCAAGCCATAAAAAGATATATTCAATATAATTGAATAATGCTCTTGAGAACTTGAATGAACTGCTTATGACAATCTAAATCTTTCCGGAAGTTTCATGTAAATATTACTATTAAGAGGCCCATTCAAATATGATGTAACAACATCTATTAGGCAAAAACTGAGTAATTTTATTTATTGCCAGACTGATCAAAATCTAAAAGTAGTTGCATCCACCACCGAGGAATATATTTTCCTCATAATCAATTTCATGCCTTTGTGAGAATCCTTGTGCAACCAAATGAGCTTATATCTCATGATTTCCCCTTTTGATTTCTCTTTCTCACAAAGGCTCGTTTATATCCACGAGCTTTACACATTTTAATGTACGAGCTATAGGCCCAAATACTTCACTTTTCAAAAAAGATTTTAGTTTCGCCTCAATTGCCTCTTTCATGTTGGCCAATCATTTCTTTGTTTATATTGCCCAATTGACAATGATTCATGATCCACATCATCAAATAAAATCTCTAGTGCTATATTGCATGCAAATATATTAACGACGTCGATTTAATTTCAGTTCCACTTATTACCAGACATGACATAATCTACTGAGATCTCTTTATTATCAGGTACCTGAGTTATGTCAATGTCTCTGTTGGAGACCATTTAATCTCTTCTAGAGATTTTCATAATCAATGATTCCTCGATCAGACCATCATAAAATATAGCTCCTTTTCTTTTTCGAGGATCTCTTATCTTTAGAACTTACTTGTCTACTACGCTTTAAGCGTAAGTTAGACTCATTAGCAACTAGAGTTTGTCCTTCCATGACATTAAATTTAATCGGAGCATTCATAGCTGGTATATGTGACTTAGTCACTCTTTTAGGGTCTGCAAAATCATCTGGCAATTGATTTGCTAAATGAATTATCCTTTGAACTTATAGTTCACATTGTGTAGTACGTGGATCAAAATGAGAAAAATGATAATTCATTCTAACTTATTTCTTTCTTCAGCTATTTATTTTCTCCCCCTAATGTTGGGTAAACTGACTCATTAAAATGATAGTCAGTAAATCGGGTTGTAAATAAATCCCCTGTCAGAAGCTCTTATATATATTCCCAACAAAACTCATCTTTGTGCGTTGTGGTGGAACAATTAAAACATATATCGCACAAAAAAAAATCTAAGATGAGAAATATTTGGTTCCTGACCAAAAATCATTTGTAATGGGGAGAACTTATGATCATTTGTTGGCTTGATGCGAATTTGTGATACTACATGTAAAATTACATGTCATCAACATTATCAAGACTGATTGTCTTTAGAAAATAATCTAGAAAACATGCTCGTAATTTTATTAACTGAGCAAGTAGCCTCGCAAACACCAAGTTGCGGGTTAATAACAAGGATACACATAACCATCTAGTCGATGCATCGAAAAAAAATCGTAAAATATCTAGATGGTTTTTAAGAAAGGTGTATGGGCCCATATATATCACCTTGTATCCGTTCCAGAAAATTAATAACACTCTATCTTAGATGTTGATGATTGAATAATCAAATTGCTTTCATAGCAAGTATCACGTGAAATATTACCATGAAGAAAATCTTAATTCTTCAATAAATGACTACATGAAAATGTCAGCAAATTTTCGCATCATAATTGAACCGGGATGGTCTAACCGGTCATGCCAAATAAAATTATCAGTAAACATCTAGTTTACAATAGCATGAGCTTCAATTTGTACTAATTCTTATGTAGTACAATATGAATGACAGTGCATGTAATTTTGCCAAGATTTCATTATTGCCTTGAGTTATACTCGTAATATTGAGATAGTCAGCACCCCCTTGATTAATTTTCTCAATATATTTCTACAAATATCTTTAAAATTCAATAAATCTCTTTGCGACTTTGACGAGCATAATGCACTATAAGTAATGAGATAAAGTCTCATTTGGCAATAACATATTTGCTCAGTTGGAGTCTTCTGTGATAATAGTACTTCCGGATATAGTACTCATATTATTCCCTTGCATTTAAAATGGGAAAATATGTGCTTTATTTCATTCACTTGACTAATATTCTCAATATATAGTACTCATATTTGTTCAGTTGCATAATTATGCACATTTTAATATGTGCTTTATTTCATTCACTTTGGGGAATGAAAAATATGTGCTCTGTGCCATTCACTTCGGGGAATGGAAAATATCAAATATAGCACATTATATCAAATCTGTTATCTATCAAAGATAAACTCTCAAAAGCTCTTCCGAAGCATTGATATTTCAGTACTTTGAGATATAGCACTCACATTTTCCCATGTATTTAAATGGGAAAATATTTCTTATGCTTAAGTATAGTATGAGTACTTGCACTGTCTGCTTGGCATAAATAGCCACAATTCATTGTAGATTTCATTCCGGAAGTGATAATATTCTTCAAAGGATAAATTAATATAGAATGTAAATAAATAATATATAAAATAAATTAACGATAAATTAACATAAAGCGTAAATAAATAATATATAAAATAAATTAACATAAATATATAATAAATAAAAATAAATTAACATAAAACAAAATAAATAAAAGATCAATTATTTCCTTTAGATGTTATAAGGAAAATAAAATAAATGGCGAATTGTTCACTTGAAGGACTATGAGAAAAATGATCAATATCCAATTGAGTTGGATCAATAACGCTATTATTTTCGCCATAAAGAAAATCTGATTATATTTTCTTTAATTTATCATTCATGATTATGAATAAAGTCCATAATACTTCGGCGTTTGACAAGTAAGAGATCAATGGTTTATACCATCACATTGATAACATAAAGATTTTGATATGATCTCTATCACTCTTGTCATCTTTATAATTCCACTTTTGGTGGATATAAGTATTCTCAAAAGAATCATCTTATCCATGTTTATTTTATGACTTCAATCGCAACCATAATTACTAATGTGGCTTTTATTCATTCCACTATATAATGTCACATTCGCTTCAGGGAATGGAGCGGAGCCTGTTGGGCGATATTCATGATTTTTCATGAGCAACTCATTATTTTGCTCAACCACAAGAAGGCAAGAAATTAACTCAGAATATTTCTTAAAGCCTTTTTCACGATATTGTGTCTGAAGGACAACATTGTCGGCATGAAAAGTAGAGTATGTTTTTTTCTAACATATCCTCATCAGTGATACTCTGACACATAATTGAGTTTTATTCACTAACCATATAGTGAATTATCACGTTTGCATTCACTTCAAGGAGTGAAACAAATTCAATAATCGCATGGAACAAACATCATACTTGCATTCACTTCAGGGAATGACATAAATCAAATAATCGCATGGAATAATCATCATGCTTGCATTCACTTCAAGGAATGTCATAAATCCAATAATTGTATGGAATAAACATCATGCATGCATTCACTTCAGGGAATGTCTCCCATAAAAATTCTTTGATCAAGACGATTTTCGTAACTTGAACTTGGAAGAAGTCTATAGTCGAGTTTTTCGACACAAAAATATTGCTTTCAAGCAAATATAAATTTTATAATATTCATACTATTAAATAGTAATTGATCAACCGATATATATTCAATATATTCAAAAAACAAAAAATTAATCCTCATACGCGGCGTTGTTAAACCAGTCCACAAGGTCCTTTAAAAAGAACCTCCTTTGAGACCAGTAGCCTCACAGAACGGGATGTACAGCCAATATACTCGAATTAAATTATCAAAACAAAATATTAATGACATGAAATAAACACATAATATCATTAGACAAAAATAGGAATATTTACATGAGAAAGAGAAAAATTATAATCATCATCGTATATATTATTTTATAAATTAAAATATAAAAGATTGAAAAAGAACATACCGGGTAAATCTTTGAAGAGACTTGAAATAAAAAATTTTTGAGCAAACTCGTGCTGATAACGTGTTATGAATAAAATAAAGAACAAGAAGAAAATACAAAAAAGAGAGACAAAAGGGAAATATTTTATTGTATTCTCAAAGTAGAATTGTATACAATGCTTTGCCTAAAAGTCTATATTTATAGGCATAAGATGAAAACCCTAATTCCAATGGTATTAAACCCTAATAATAAAGCCCATTAAAGTTTAACTTAATATATGAATATTCACCATAAATAAAAATATTTATAACAATGATTATTATCCCAATTAAAATAAATTATATCATCGTATGCGTTAATTTTTAACTATAAAAATACTAATAAAAATCAAAATTAAAACCATCACTCTAATCAAAAATATAATTGAAGTGTTAAATTAGTAATACAAAAATAGGGAAAAGAGCGTCCTAAGAGGCCGAGCTCATTTATTCAATCCCTGGAGGCCTGGACTGCACAAGTTCAGTTCTCGCCGTCGAGGCTGCTGCTCTCATTTCATGGCTTCCAGGTAATGTAGCCGATATACAATATCTTACATCTATCAACCTGCTCTGTCGCTGTACTAAAAATGCTAAGAGTTTCTGCTGTTGCTATTCTCTCTTTACACCAACAGACGATTAAGGGCATTCAAGAGGTGGATGAAATCTCAAGGTGTAGAATACAACAATACGCTCGACTTTATAGACTGCCCCGAACAAGGGATTTCAGTCAAAACATGATCTGATTTACGTGAAGGCGATATGATCGCCCAGATTCCAAAGACCGCTTGCCTCACTATCAAGACCAGCGGAGCCCGGGAGTTGATCGACTCCGCTGGTTTCGATGGTGTTTTGGGTCTTTCGGTGGCTTTGGTGTACGAAAAGAGCTTGGTGCGGGATTCTCCTTGGGCTGGTTACCTACAGCTTTTGCCGCCACATGAATGCTTGCTTTTGGTTTGAACTCTGGGTGAGGTTGATTCTTTACTCTCTGGGACTGAGCTGCATAAGGTATGATGTATCTGCTAACTGATGCTCTTCCCGTATTTTGCTCTAACGCTCTTTTCCCTATTTTTGTATTACTAATTTAACTGATGTATCATGACAGGTGTTGGGATCTTGCTCTCTTGTTGATTGTTAATATAGGAAAAAATCCAATTTCGGTAAAGAATAATAACTAGAGAGAGTTAGGATTTTTTATATGAACTGTATATTGAAAACTTGTAACTATTGTTGTGGAAATTGTTGAAATTTAATGTGAATGGTACTTGGAATCATGATGCAATGTATGATTTTGGAACATAGTTGTGAGACACCATTGTATTTTGCTTCACCATTACGTAGTTCTTTAAAAATAATTTGTTCTATAATAGGCAGGCAATTAAAGAAGACAAGACTCTTATGTATGACGATTGGAAAGAAAATATTCTGCCTCTCATAAATTCGGCTCCTGAGTCCCTTGATCCAAGCTCTTTTAGCGCCGAGGAATACTTTGCTGCAAGAAGTCTTATTGCTTTGTTATGACTTAGAATGGAAATATAGAAATTGCAGAAGAAAAAGGGATTTCAGAGGAGAAGAGTATATAGATTTAAGAAAAAAAAGTGTTTTTACATCAATGATCAGCTAACTTTTTTATTGATTGCTAGACTCATATACTATTCCAAGGACACTGTTTTATTCATTCACACGTGTCAGAATTTCCCATTTTACAGCAACGGTAATGACAGCTGCTGTTTCTCCAGCTCAGCCTTTGCCAGCTCTTTTGGTCCTTGTTGCAGACAGGTTGGTTCCTCCTCTCTCCCTGTCTCTGGTTCTTTGTCTGTTTCTTCATTAATCAAAACGGCACCGCTACTTTTAACTTGGATTTCAGATGTTGTTTTTCCCGCTCTTCGGCCTCTCATTGTGACAATACCCCCTGCTTCAGTTGAACCTTGTCTCCAAGGTTCAAATTCAGGAAATTTGGACTGAAGTACTGAAAAGTCTTCCCAAGTTGCATTCTCAGGTCCTAGATTCGCCCACTGAATGAGGAGTTGAGTTACTGCACGATTGTTTTTCTTTACCATACGTTTGTCTAGGGCTTTGAGGGGGTAGATTTTCAAACTGCCATCCTCGGTTACTTCTGGTGGGTCGATTGAAGTAGTAGTAGTGTTGCCAATTTATTTCTTCAAGAGGCTAACATGAAATACATTGTGTATTTTCGCAGAGGGGGGAAGCAATAGTTGGTAAGCAACCTTGCCGATTCTCTTGGTGATGGGATAAGGGCCATAATATCGAGCAGTGAGTTTGAGGTTTGTTCGGAGAGCAACCGATGTTTGCCGGTAAGGTTGTAATTTCAGGTAAACCAAATCACCTTCCTGAAATTCTCTCTCTGTTCTTTTTAAATCAGCATATTGCTTCATTCTAGCCTGTGCTTTACTGAGATTCTCTTGCAACATCTTCTTAATTGTCTCCCTTGCTGCTGTGATATCTGCAACTGATTGTACTGGAGAATCGATTTGCCAAGCCATAGTATTAGGTTTATACCCATATAACGCCTCAAATGGTGTTGTGCCCAATACTGAATGAAAACTGGTGTTGTACCACCATTCAGCTTGGGAGAGCCATTGTGCCCATTTCTTTGGTTGTAAAAAACAAAATCCTCGCAAATATTGCTCGAGGCACTGGTTCAGCCTCTCAGTTTGACCATCAATTTTCGGATGGTAAGTTGTGCTGAACCATGGTTGAGTTCCCAGATGAGTCATTAGTTCCTTCCAAAAGCTATTGGTGAAAAGTTTGTCTCTGTCCGAGATTGCAGCTTTAGGACATCCATGAAGCTTTAAGACCTGATCCAAATAAGCAGTAGCTACTGTGAAAGCTGTGTAAGGATGCTGTAATGGAATAAAGTGTCCATATTTAGTGAATTTGTCAATCACCACTAGAATAGAGTTAAACTTCTTGGACTGAGGTAACCCATCAATGAAGTCCATCGAGATAATCTCCCATGCCTGGGTAGGTATTGAAATGGGCTATAGGAGACCTGGCTTAGAGACATGCTCCACCTTAGTTCTCTGGCAAATATCACATTGTTGCACATGTTGTTGCACCTGTGATTTGAGACCCTTCCAATAAAAATAAGAGTGGATTCGAAAATATGTTGCCTGAATTCCAGAATGTCCCCCCATAGGAGAATCATGTATTGAGTCAGAATATGATGTCTTAAAGGGCCATTTGTGCTAATATAAACTTTCTGTTTGTGTCTGAGAATACCAGAAGAGAGTGTCCAATTTGGTTTGGCCTCATTGGATACTGTTAAAGCAGTGATGAGATCTGTTGTAATTTCATCGCCTTGTAACTATCCTCGACCTTCTTTACCCAAAATGGAATAACCTTAGTTGTAGCCAGCTGAAATAACTCAGAATCCTTTCGAGAAAGAGCATCTGCCACAATGTTGTGTTTTCCTTTTCTGTATTGAATTAAGTAGTCTAGCCCCAGGAGTTTGGACAATCCCTTCTTTTGGATTGTAGTTGTAAGCTTTTGCTCCAAAAGATGTTTCAAGGGCTCGTGATCAGTTTTAATAATGAATTGGTTCCCTTCAAGGTAATATCGCCATTTTGTGACAGCCATTAGAATGACTATGTACTCTCTTTCATACACCGAGAGGTCTGCATGTTTAGGACCTAGAGTTTTACTGAGGAATGCCACTGGTCGACCTTGTTGGGAAAGTACTGCACCAATCCCTTTAGAGCTTGCATCAGTTTTCAGGTAAAATGTTTTGGTGAAGTCTGGCAGTGCTAAAAGAGGGGCTTTACACATTGCCTCCTTGAGCTGAATAAAAGAATCAGCAGCCTCTTTTGTCCATTGAAAGCTATCTTTCTTCAGCATGTTTGTCAAGGGTCTACTCATGGAGCCATAGTGTCTTATAAATCGCCTATAGTAGCCTGTCAAACCTAAGAAGCCTCTGAGAGCCTTCAAAGTTTTAGGCAAGGGCCAGGATTTCATAGCTTCCACCTTAGAGGGGTCAGTGGCTACTCCCTCCTTAGAAATTATGTGCCCCAAGTACTCAACCTGTTGCTGACCAAAAAACACTTGCTCTTCTTGGCAAATAATTGGTTAGCGTGCAGGATATTCAAAACTGTTTCTAAGTGTGAAGCATGGTTAGATGGACTCTTGCTGTAAACTAAAATGTCATCAAAGAAGACAAGAACAAACCTTCTGAGATAGGGTCCAAACAAGGAGTTCATTAAGGATTGAAATGTTGCAGGTACATTTGTTAACCCAAATGACATCACCTTGAATTCATAGTGGCCATGGTGGGTCCTAAAAGCTGTCTTCTCAATGTCTTCTTCTTTGACTCTTATTTGCCAATAACCTGACCTGAGATCGATCTTGGAAAATTTTTTTGCCCCTGCTAGCTCATCTAGTAGATCCTCAACTATAGGAATAGAAAATTGATTCTTCACTGTTAGGGCATTCAGTCTTCTGTAATCAACACATAGTCTCTAGGATCCATCTTTTTTCTTTACAAGTAGGCAAGGAGATGCAAAGGGACTCTTGCTTGTCCTGATAATTGAGGTAGCAAGCATTTTAGATATCTGTCTTTCCACTTCTGTTTTTTGTAAGTGGGGAAATCTATAAGGTCTCAAGTTTAATGGTTGAACCCCTTCTTTTAAAATTATGGCATGATCATGATCTCTAGGGGGTGGCATCCCCTTTGGTTCTTGAAAAACTTCTGAGAATTTATCTAAAATTAGCTGTAATTGAGGTTCTAAAGCATATTCAGTTTTCATACTACTTAACAGGTACATTTCTCCACACACTTCAGCATCTTTCACTGTCAGTTTTTGTAGCTTGTCACCAGAAATAATCTTCAGTGCAGCTTGCTTCTGGCCACCCTTCAATGTAATTTCTTGACCATCTTTCAAAAATTTTAATGTCATCTGTTGAAAGTTCATACTGATTGGACTGTATCTTCGCATCCAGTCCACTCCTAGGACTATATCACTGCCTCCCATTTGTAGTACTCTAAAGTCATGCTCAAATTGATGTCCCTGCATTTTCCATTTTAGTTGCTTGGCCTTTGCACTGCTGTACAACTTTTCTCCATTTGCAATTGTAATCACTAAGGGATTAGTTGGTATCACTTCTATCCCTTCCTTAGCCCATCCTGGATTGATGAAGCTATGAGTGCTTCCACTGTCAATCAATATGCTCACTGGCCTCCCTCTGATGGATCCCTGGATTCTTAAAGTGCTGTGACCAACACTGTCTGTCAAGGCATTTATAGATATCTCTAAGCCTTCATTTTTATTAAGTTCAGTTTCTTCTATCTACTCTTCTTCTTTCTGCTCTTTAGGTTTATCTATTTGCTCCTCTTCCTCCATCATATTGAACTTCTTTGTCTTGCATTGGTGACCTAGAATAAATTTGTCCCCACACTTGAAACAGAGGTTGTCGGCACGCCTGTACTCAATCAAGGTTTGTTTGGTGGTGTTTTGTGGAAGGTTCTTCTGGGGTATGGTTGCTGTTGGAGACCACTGTTTGGTGTTTGCAAACTGAGTGTTGTAGGTAAGTATTTTTGGCTTATTTCTCTTTACTTCAATTTCCATGGACAACTCATGTAACTTAGCAATTCTGTAGGCTTCATTCAACTCCCTGGGCTGATAAACTTTCACTCTGTGTCTTAGTTCCTTCTTTAGACCACTTAGGAAGCTTGAAACAAAATAAGGTTCATCTAAGTAGGGATTTTGTAAGATGACATAAGATTTTAGCTCTTCAAACCTACCCTGGTATTCCTCCACTGTGGATCTTTGACTTATTTTATTGAATTCTTCCACTACATCAGCATAAGTTCTATCTGCAAACCTGTGACACAAGTCAACTGTAAACTCAGGCCAAGTTATCCTGTGCTTCTGTAAGATGTAGCCATCGAACCAAACCTCTGCTTTGCCTTCTAGGTGCAAAGAAACAAGATCCATTTTCTGTTCTTCTGGTATACTCAAAAGTGTGAAGTACTTTTGACATTTCTTAATCCAACCCCTTGGATTTGTGCCATCAAACAAAGGTAATTCCAGTTTAGGTCTAAAGGTAGTACCTTTATTACTTCCCATGGCCAGGGCTGACATTTCTATCTGGAATTCTTCTCCTTTAAGAGGTTCATCCATTTTCATTTTAAGTTTTGTTTGCTGAAAGGTGGTGTGAGTTGGCTTGGAAGCTAACAATCCTGGTTCACTGGGTTTATAAGAGTACCTCTCTCGTTCATCCAAAATAGTCACCACTGTGGGGGCTCTATTACTGGTTCCTGCTTGCCAATTTCCACCATTTATAGGTATATCAGTAGCTCCTGGACTAGAGTCTCTTTCTTTTCCTCTCACAGTTGCTAAAATTTGTTCCAGGTACCCTTGTGTAGTGTGCATCCTATTTTCCAGATTTGTTATCCTTGCTGTAGAAGAGTCCTGTAGTTTAGTCCACCATTTAGGGACCTTTTCTTCATCCTCCAAGCTGGTCAGCCTATCTTAAATAGCTGTTAAAGCTTTTTGAATGCTCGTAAGGTCACTGGAGTTAGACATTTTCGATTGACTTTTAACTTTTCCCAGTTTGAGGGATCTTTAATGGCTCTGATACCAATTGTTATGACTTAGAATGGAAATATAGAAATTACAGAAGAAAAAGGGATTTTAGAGGAGAAGAGTATATAGATTTAAGAAAAAAAAGTGTTTTTACATCATGATCAGTTAACTTTTCTATTGATTGCTAGACTCATATACTATTCCAAGGACACTGTTTTATTCATTCACACGTGTCGGAATTTCCCATTTTACAGCAACGGTAATGACAGCTGCTGTTTCTCCAGCTCAGCCTTTGCCAGCTCTTTTGGTCCTTGCTGCAGACAGGTTGGTTCCTCTCTCTCTGTCTCTGGTTCTTTGTCTGTTTCTTCATTAATCAAAACGGCACCGCTACTTTTAACTTGGATTTCAGGTGTTGTTTTTCCCGCTCTTCGGCCTCTCATTGTGACATGCTTATCGTTCTTTCATGATAGATGAATACCATGGATCTGGGATGGTTCCTTTGGCAGATCTGTAAGCATGCCCTCTTTGTTTTTTAGGATTTCTCCATGCTCATTGTTAATAGATATCAATTAACTAATATTACAGGCTATCTACTATAAACAGTATGTGCGAATTACCTAAAATACTTGCCATCCTAATGAAGGGTGTAGCTTATACCTCAATATATTTATCAACCTCAGATTTTTAATAGGTATAGTGCATAACACTATTTCTAACCTTTGTAACCATGGTTTATTATTTATAGTCAAAATGCCAAACATTGTCTACGTTTATGATTAGGGTTTTGCTATTGCCTTACACTATATACTTAGACTCATTTTTTTCTTCTAATGTTTTCTACAAATTCCAGCTTTAATCATAAAACTGGAGCAGAGGATGTACATTTCACCTCTGTATCCCTTAATCAAGAATACGAAGATGATGTTGACAGTGAAGATAGTGATAAGAACGAACTAAGTAAAATTTCTGACCATGATAAGAGCTCTTCCACTAGTGAGAATTCATACATTCGTAGTGATTCAGATGACTCGTCAATGTCTGGAGAGGATCCTATGATGCTGCAAATGATTATGGTGAGAGAAGTCAAATCAGGCAATGAGGTTAGCATATACTTCTGCCTTATATTGATTTCATTGGGGATTAAATTCTGCAACTTATATTGTTAGCTTCTCCATTTTGTCCGATTATTGGCTTTGATCTATGGTAATATATGTCAGTTTTTGAGCTAGGGTTGAAGGCTTTTCTTTTATGCTACCCTGTATGAAGATACTTGAGTTTAGCAGTTATCTAGGAGTGCTTTTTTTGTAAGGTGGTAGATACAAGAAAATCCTGTCTTGATTGGAGTTTCCTTTAATTTCTTTAATACTTCATTTCATTAAGTATAGGCATAAATATAAAATAAGTGCCTAAAGTATCTTATTTTTTCCACATAGGTGGCTAAATTATTATTTTTTGATAAAACAGGTGCCTAAAGTTTTGATTTTTGTCAAAATTGGTGCCTAACTAAAAAAAAACACCCAATCATTAATTGACATGTGGCCAAAGAATTCAAATTCACAAAAGAGTTAGGCACCTGTTTGGGCAAAAATTAAAACTTTAGGTACCTATTTTGTCCAAAAAAATAGTTTAGGCACCTAAATGAAAAAAATAGGATACTTTGGGAACTTACTTTATATTTAAGCCTTAAGTATAGGGAAAAAAGGAAGACTATATCAAACTCTGAACTTCTCAATGTTTTGCATATTCAACTAGTATGGAACCTTTAGGAAATCATGCATGTTGGCCTCCAAAATAGAACTTTTTTTTAATGTTTTCTGTTATAACTGGACCACTCTTCAGAATTTGTTATCAGAATCTTACATCTTAAGCTTATTCTGTATCTAAAACACAAATATGAATACGATAACACGTCTATACATATTGCACCCTGACACACTCAAAGCAAGTGTTTTTTGGCGTCTGCCGTCTTGTGCCCAGGAAATGTGAGGTTTCTAGTGCATAGAGTGTGCGTTGTACCTTTACAATGTTGAGCAATAGGCTAATGACCTAGAAATTAGACTTGGACAAATATAAACCTTAACACTAACTATAACAAAATTTCTATATAAGAAAATTATGCATTTTATCATATAAACTATTGTCTATGATTCTTCAAAAAAAATTACTTTCATAGTTGATTGCACTTTCATAGAATTTGCAACGAGAATGTCTTTTGGGTTTTTTTTATTTGGAAAAAAAAAGGGATATGGATTATCTGGGAACAATTGCTTGAGATAATATTGATTTGGTTTGGGGTGTTAACCGTCTGATGTCCATGTTTTGGGGTGTGACAAAAAAACATATCTACTATACATATTAGGTGGTTTGGTACTTCTTATCTACTGAAAATTTCTTGTTCCAGTTCTTACATCCAGCTTTTTTTTTGCTGGCTTCCTTTTCACAGTGAATCTGAACTTTCTTAACTCAGGTTTTTAACACATATGGGTCACTTGGTAATGCTGCTTTGCTTCACAGATACGGTTTTACAGAGCATAATAATCCCTTTGATATAGTGAACATCGATTTGGAATTGGTTCTCAAGTGGGGCGGTTCTCTGTTCTCTAGTCGGTACTGTAGATCAAGGTTGTCCCTTTGGAGAGGATTAGATTTGTCTGGATGTGCAAGTGAGGACTCGGAGTATTTTGAGATATCATCTGAAGGGGAACCTGAAATGGAACTATTGACCTTATTATACATAATGTTATTGCCAGATGATACATGCCATGAGTTGGAAATGACCATTTGCACTGCAGATAAGGTTAGTAGAAATATTGGCATGATCTTATCCGAAAAGCATGATATTATATGGGACACGAGCTCAGAAATCAGCAAGGAATTGTTGTTGACAGAAAAAGTTTGCAGTGCCCTCTTGGCACTTGCCGACATTCGCGAGAGTTGTTATGGTTCGAAGTCGATGGATGAGGACATGGAAGCTCTAAAGAGATGTAGCATGAAAGAAAGGAAATTGTATCATTCATTGGTGTTGCGAACAAGTGAGGGGAGGATCCTTGAGAAGCTTAGGACTTATGCCATTGCAAGATCTCCTCGAAGTCGAACATTTCAGACTGCAAATAAAACCTGTACAAGAAGAGATTGAAAAAGCATTAAGGTGAAATAATTCTTCTACCTTGCTTGTTTTTATTACAATAAACTGAACCCACATTCCCTGGATTATCTTTGCTGCATTATTTTTTATTTTTGATATTGATAAGTCTTCATTTCTTCTAAAAGCTATAAGTCAACAAATAAAAGATGTTTTTAAAGTTTAGAAGAATTATAAGCTTAGTTTAGATGAATTATAATTATAAGCTTAATTTTAAAAGGTGTAAAACGCACCAAGACGCAAAGGGTCTCAGGAGTCTTAGATACGGGTGTACGCTTTTTGTAGTTGAGACGTATTTTTATACTAATAAACTTATAAATCAATTATATAACATATTTTGTATATAAAATCCTCTTACAGTCACTAACTATCCTTAATTCCTTCAAGAATTATACTTTTTTCCAATATTACGTCATCTATTCCCAGCATAGCTAACACAAATTTTGCATCCTTAATTTGATGAAAAACAAATAGAATAAAAATAAGAAAAATAATACAAAAAAACCAAGCTTATGTTTTTCTCTGATCTCACGTATAAAAAAACTCGAAACAAACTCAACTAAAGGTTTTTATAATTCTTATTTGGTTAGGTCAACTATATTTAATATTAATATTTAATTGATAGCAAACACACACTTAATGTTTAATTCTAAAGTCTATAGAAGTGGAATAAGAAGAAGAAAAAATGAAAAACAAAACACTTATAAAAAACGAAACAAGAAGAAAAGAGAAAAGAAAAAGCAGAACGTTGACGTACTTAACGGTATGGTGTAATGGTGATGTTGGAGTTGGGCTGACAGCTAAGGTGGGGTGAAATTAGGGTCAAACATGGTTAACCGGAAAATCGAAAACCGAACCGAGGTACTATGGTTCATAAATTTATGAACCGTGGTTAATTGCGATTAACCAAATTAAACCGAATTTAATTTTTAATTTTTTTATAAGATAAAATATATATTTTATACTTAAAATATTATAAATGTTTTTTTTTCACTTAAAAATAAGTTTTTTTTATAAATATTTATGAAAAATATTTTAAAATATTTATCTTTTAACGTTTAAAAGTTATAAAATAAAGTTATTTTGTCAACATAAAATACAAATTTTCAAAAATTGACATTAATGTGGAAAAAATCGAAAATCAAGGTTAATCGAACCGAAAATAGGTGATTACTAAAATAGCTTACCGAATTAAACTGAAACCAAACCGAATACACCCTTAGGTGGAATCATGAAAAGGCATTAAGGTTTCCCCAAAATTATCATGAAATTAAAGGAGGTGAGGGGGTTTACTGGTTGGGTTATAAATCTACATGACTTTTTTTTATTTTATTTTAGTGATATTTTTGATAATTCTCAAAAACGCTAAAGCGACGTACCTCTCGCCCAATCGAAAATCCTTCAAGGCGCTCCTCCTAATGCTTTCGTATGTCGCTTCTCCTCCGTTATTGGAAGTGTTTTTTCTGAAACCTTGTTGCGCCTCATGCCTAAACACACCTCAGACGTACCTTTTAAATCTAAGATTATAAATAATAAGATTAAAGCAAGCAGAACCAAGTGAAGTTAGAGGCTTTCTTTTTAATTGTGTATGTTTGATTTGTAGATTTGAAATGTGAAATATTTGCTATTAGCTAAGATGGTATTTAATTTTGTTTTACTTTGAGTTTTTAAAAATTGAATTTTAATTATATTTTATTACTTAAATTTAATTTTTTTAATTTGTTTAAAATGTATATTTTTTTACGATTAAAATTCTATATAAATATATAAATATTTTAATTTTAAAATTGTTAATTTTGAAAATAAAATAAATATTTTTTATTTTTGAAATTTTCAGTGTTATATATATATATATATATATATATATTACATGGTATATAAATAAAAAAAATACAATATGACATTCTAACATGATGACACTTTCAATTATTGACACTCTTTTTTTATTATTTAAAGCTAGAGGTGATGTCTTGCTAATTTTTTCTTTTTTTAATTAGATCACATCAAAGTATAATCTGAACAACAAAAAAAGGAAAAATATATACTGAAATATTATTAGATGGAACAATAATTGACACATCACCTTTAATAATATTAAAATAATTTGAGTTCTATATTAACATTCTTTAATATTTTTGAAAAATACTTTTTGGTTTAAAGTAATTTTGAGAATAAAAATAATATAGAATATGTAGTTTTTTAGGTAAAAAATATTTTTTAATTTGATTTAAAAAATATTTTTTAAAAGATGAAAATTTTAAATTTTTTAAAATTATTTTTAAATAAAATTTACTCATTTCCTCGTTTATTTGTAATATGATGATCTAAATTTAATTTGAAAAAAAAAATAAATGACCCAAACCGGTTGATTTTTAAACTAATTTTAGAGCTAAAAACACTGATTTGAGGCCAACAAAAAAGTAGTTTTTTTAAGGTAAAAACTGCTTTTCAGAAATAATTTTTAGAAGCTAAAATTTTAGCTTCTATTTTTTTTTTCTAAAACTACTTTTAAATAAAATTATTTATATATCTTCATTTATATCATAATTTTTTTAATATATATTAAATTTTTTTTAATATATGTCTAAAATAGATATTTTATCTAACTAAAAATATTTTTAATAACAATGTCAAACTTTTGGTGCTCTTATTCAAAACCACTTAAATTAAAAAAAACTCGTGCTATATTCGATCTTTTATTAAATTATTAAAAATTTAATTTTATGATTATATTAATAATATATAATAATGTATATCCCTCGTTCTAAATTCCTCTTTATTTAAATGGAAGTCTACTCATCTCGAATATCCTGGATCTGACAAGATTTGATCTTCCCCACTGGATGACAATATCGAATATTTTATTAGTCACTGTTTCGAATACGGTTAATCTGACCAGATAATGGTGGTAGGTATAACCAGAGAAATTATGAGCTATGAAAATATATACAATGGCTGTGAGGCTCAGACTTGGGATTCTGCAAATCAATTATAATTGCTCAAATATCGTTAAAAGAAAAAGGCTTTGATGATGAAGGATACGTTCTACATATCACATGGATCGCCGACGCTGCCTATAGACGACTCGCTTCCGGCACGGAGGTTCTTGATGTCATGGAAGGAGAAAGTGTTCGCTCAAACACCCAAATCCATTCTCGTCATCTCGGGTCATTGGGATACGGCTTTTCCGGTCGTTAACATCGTTCAACACAACGATACAATACACGACTTCGATGGTTTCCCTGATCCTTTGTACAAGGTGACTTTCTTCCGAACTAGGGTTTGCTTCTTTGCAATTTGCATTACCAACATTTTCTAATTTGAGTTACACCAGCTTGTTTTGTTGTTAACAGTTGAAATATCCAGCACCAGGGGCACCAGAGTTGGCACTAAGCGTAAAGGAATTGCTTATAGCATCTGGTTTTGATCGTGTTGATGAAGATAGAGAGCGTGGTCTAGACCATGGTGCTTGGATTCCACTCTTCCTCATGTATCCAGAGGCTAATATCCCTGTCTGTCAACTCTCAGTTCAGTCAGAAAGGGATGGTAATTATCATTACAACATGGGAAAAGCTTTGTCCCCTCTCAAAGACGATGGTGTTCTCATCATGGGTTCTGGAGCCGCCACTCATAACTTGGAGGTCCTTAGTTTAAACTTGGACGGTGTTGTCCTTCCCTGGGCTTCAGAGTTTGATACTTGGCTTAAAGATGCTCTCCTTGAAGGAAGGTAAAATATTTTATGTTTCAAATTTGTCTGTTCATAGTTTGAATTATGGTGATTTTGTTCTTGTTGTAGATATGAAGATGTGAACCAGATTGAAGAGAAGGCACCCCATGCGAAGATGGCTCACCCTTGGCCGGACCACTTGTATCCCTTGCATGTAGCCATGGGTGCTGCAGGTGAAAATGCAAAGGCCAAACTCATCCATCAGAGTTGGCATCTTGGGTCTTTTTCCTATGCTTCTTACCAATTCACAACACCCGACTGATGGCTGATGCCCATTGTTCAATCTGTAGTACTGAAATATTAAGTAATTTCCCAATGCCAAATATAAATAACATGTATTAAAACCTTAAAAGGTGGTGAAAATTAAACTAAATCTCTCTCTACTATGCATTTTTTTTTTTGATAATAAGAAATAAAATTTTATTGATCAATTAATTCGTAATCATAACACTAACATTAATATCGTCATGTAATAATGTTAAAATCTTATCAGGAGGAAAAGAAAATAAACATATATCATAACTATTTTGAGAGAATAGCTTAGACATCCTATTGGTAATCATATCTGCTTCACGAGGTATATGAACAAATTTAACCCTCCGTGGATATTGGAGAAAGGCGGCTATGTATTGAAAAAGCGTAGAACTTAAGCTTGTTGATACCAGATTATTTAATAGCCGAATCAACGGTAAACTATCAGACTCTATTATGATGGAATCAACTTTCAAATTGACGGCACACTTGAATCCCTCGCAGATAACCCAAAGTTCTGCTTCTAAAATTGTGCACTTATCAACTAACCTTGAAAAATCAATAATCCAACTTTCGGTGGCATCTCGAATAACTCTTCCACGTATATTTATTGGGTGACCCTCTAGACCAACATAGATTTATTATGACTTTAAAGGGTGAGATCTTATGGTTTATTACATGTGATTCGGTTCTAAACAAGGCAGTTGAACTCCACGTTGTTGCCTGTTAAGGCTAGGAAGTTCAATTTAGGGGATATATTTCTTTAGCCGAATTTGATTTGATTCATTATCTTACATGAAGGTAAAGACCTCATGTAAAAAATATCTACTCGCTCCATTTAAAAGGGACGAAGTTCGAGTGTAGTAGAGCTCACGATATAAAAATAAAATAAAAAATATGTATATTTTATTAAAAATTTCATATACTAAAATTAAATCGAATCAAATTCGGAATTTTTAACAATTCAAACAAAAGGTAATCAACAAATGGCTCAACTCTTAAAAAAATTCCCAATAGAGTCACCAAATTAAATAACTGGCCCTCAAGTTAGACACGATTTTATAAAAAAAAATTAAATGGAGTCTGTCATCAATATGTTAATTTAAGTGAGATCGAATCACCTAAAAAACTTGATTATTTTAATAAAACTTGTTTTTTTTCATTTTTTTTAATGCTTAGCCGTTAGATAAGTGCCCAAACTATAATATTTTTTCATTTAGACGCTCAAACTATTTTTTGAGCTAAATAGATATCTAACATTTCATTCTGTGATCCATTTAAGGTTTTCTATTAATTCTTACCATTAAAAGACATGTATCATCTCTTAAAAATTTTGAAATTATATTACAAATAAATAAAATTATTTTATTTTTAAAAAATCTCTATTTTTTTAGATTTTGTAAAATAGTCCTCAATTCCTAACTCCTTAAAATTTAAATCATGATTTGGATCGATTTTGTTGTTGATTGTCACATTGACTTTCACTATAACGGTCATTGGACCATTATGATAATTTCTCTCATCATCTTATCCTCGAAAATCGGTTGACATCATATAAAATATTAAAATTATTGAATGATTCATGACGAATAAAGATAAGACAGACAATGAATGACGTATAGGTTGTTCGGAGTAAGGAGGTTGCTTCATTCCGTCACTGGCAACATGGACAACGCCGATTGTAGTGGTCGGATTTGAGCGCTTATAGATTTTGAAATCTATTTTAAGAATATTTAAAAATTTCATGATATATATTTTTATTAATTTTATTTACTTTTAATATACTTTTGGGAATTTTCATGAGATGACACATGTCCTTTAATGGTGAAAATTAAAAGAAAACCTTAAAATGAGTCACGAAATAAAACAGTAAGCACCTATTTGATTCGAAAAATAGTTTGAGAGCCTAATTTAAAAAAGACATAATTTTGGTACTTATTTACATATTAAACCTTTTATTAAAAAAAATTAAAGAGTCGATTACGTGTGGGAAATGATAAACATCCTACAACGCATAAAAAGCAATACCTAATCAATTAGGTGGTGTCAGAGTAATAAAAATTATGAATTCGAATATAATTTAAAATATAATCCCTAAGTGTGCTAAACTGAAATGGATTTTAGATTAGGTTAAACTGAAATGGATAAAATGGGTGTTGAGTTTGGTTGTAAGTGGGTTAAGAATATTTTTATTATAATGGATGATGGATTTTAGAAACCCGGACAAATTTGGGTTATTACGCTATGTAGGGACTAAATCATGAAATTTAAGCATATAAGGGGCCAATCCATAATTTGCCCGATACATATCAAACTAAAGAACGGAATCAAATCAACGGATAACTTGAACGGCAACGTCAATTTTGAAACGGGGTAGCTGTCATACCTTTTACTTACCAACTCCACCAAACCCAAAGGGATTAGGTAGGAACAGAAAATATATGATTCGTGACGAAGCTATATACAGCGAGGAGGGACAATCGCCTCTGATTTGTTTATTTAATATTTATATTTTGGCATCTAATCGGTCTGAATTCTGAGTTGGCATTAGCGTATCAATTGAATTGCTTGTAAAAATGGCGTTGACGATGAAGGATACGTTCTATATATCGCACGGATCACCGACGCTGTCGATCGACGAGTCGCTTCCAGCGAGGCATTTCTTGCAGTCATGGAAGGAGAAAGTGTTTCCCCCAAAACCAAAATCCATCCTCGTCATTTCTGGTCATTGGGACACTTCCTTTCCCGCCGTTAACATTGTTCAACGCAATGATGCAATCTATGACTTCTATGGTTTCCCTGACCCTATGTACAAGGTACCTTTCATTATTCTTATTTTGTTTTGTTCCAAGATCGTAGCCTTCGATTCTGAATTTTAAAGCAAGGGATTGGGATATTAATTTGGGTAGGATGAATTTAAGTGATTGTGTATGTTTTATTCATTGAACGGGGTGATTCTTGCTAAATAATTGAAAGTGACAAGGATTGATCAAATGGTTGTGTTTTGAAGATTGGGTTTTTGAACATTTGAGTGGAAATAGAGAGCTTATTTTGTTGTTAACAGCTGAAATATCCAGCACCAGGCGCGCCGGAGCTGGCTCTAAAAGTGAAGGAATTGCTTATGGCATCTGGTTTCAAGCGTGTTGATGAAGACAGGAAACGTGGGCTGGACCATGGTGCTTGGGTTCCACTCATGCTCATGTATCCAGAAGCTGATATTCCGGTCTGTCAACTCTCTGTTCAGTCAAAAAGGGATGGTACTTACCACTACAACTTGGGAAAGGCTTTGGCTCCTCTCAGGGATGAAGGTGTTCTTATCATTGGTTCAGGTGCCGCCACGCACAACTTGAGGGCCCTTGTAAGAAACTCCGGCAATGCCAATGTTATTTCATGGGCTTTGGAGTTTGATACTTGGCTTAAAGATGCTCTCCTTCAAGGAAGGTAAATCAGTTTCCCTTTATATGTTTATACATGTCAGATACACAACAATGTGTGGTTGATGTTCAAACATGGTGACAGATGTTTAGTGTTCCTCCACTATGTTCTAATGAGTCGTGATAAAACTAGCGTATTGATTGAGAGGATGATACCAGTTAGAAAGCTGAAAGGTTTTGGAAGTTGTTAGTTAGTTTTCTACTTCAATAATCATAGTGTCAAAAGGCCATGTGATAATGTTATGAATTTGATTGGATTATGGTTCCGATCCTAAACGCATGCTTTATGTTGTCTCTTCAAGCATATATTTAACTTAGAAGGCGGTATATTGTTGTTTTAGAAGATTTAGTACTTGGTATTACAAATTGTAGTTGCTATTAATATTTGAGAAGCTTTACTCTTAAAAACAAGTAATTGCTTTTACTGAGCAAATGGTTAACTTTTCAACTTATTCTGTTTTATTTGCTTCTTATATTTCCTATGGGTCAAAGGCTGGCATTCCTTTTAGATAGGCATTTTTCATCTCCAATTTATGATTGCTCTGTTCTTTGGGGCACCAATGGCAGTAATAGCAATCGACATTAATGTTTCAAATGAAAGTTTTTCTGTATGTTTGCTTTGTTTTGTTATCACTTCGGTAGTTGAGTTATGATTATTCGATTATTCTTGTAGGTATGAAGATGTGAATCAGTTTCAAGAGAAGGCACCGTATGCGAAGATGGCTCACCCTTGGCCGGACCACTTCTACCCGTTGCATGTAGCCATGGGTGCTGCTGGAGAAACTGCAAAGGCGAAACTTATCCATCACAGCTGGGATCTTGGTTCTCTTTCCTATGCTTCTTACCAGTTCACATCAGCCGGCTGATGTTCATTAAAGAGCTGCTCTGCAATACCATCTCTTTTATCTCAAATAAATTCTATACAACAAAGACTAAAGTACAAGCCCTTTGTTCATAATATGTTCAGTATGTACATCTACATTTAAACTATGTTAATGCATGAAAAGGGTGAAGTTTGTTCCAACTGAATCTGATACACGAAAAGTTTGTTTCGGAACATATTAGTTTTTTATTTGAATATATTTATATGATTATATGATAGTATTTGTTTAATATTATTTCAAACAATGCACACATAGGTGCTAAAACCTTAGCCGCTTAAAATAAACATAATCATGTAGTGCTATTTATTGATTTTTGATTTGGTTGTGGCAGAACTTGATGAACTTCAACCCTGCATATCGCTCAGTGAGTTGTGAGTAATTTCGAGTTAAGCTAATAGTGATTATAATAGTATATGTTTTAGAATATAATTTCTACCATTTGATATTGCTCGCTCAATCACTCTGTTAGAGTCATTGGTGCTCGAACCTGTAACCTATAAAAATAATAACCGTTCCTTTAACCATTTAGACTAAAGGACTCGTACTTGCGATGATCATTGTTGAACGTCGAAAAAAAGAGAAATATGCAATAGAGCTGAGTCAGTGAGAAGCTAAAAATTGATGTTGTAAAGAATAAAACGAGTAGATTGGTCTAGTGTTTTTTTCTAGAATATATATATATATATATATATATATATATATATATAATTACGTTAATAAAATGTCATGTTTTAAAATTATACGAAAATAAAACGTTAAAATTTTTTTTTTTTTAAAAAGCTATAAAAATTATTTTTAACTTTACACCTATTTTTAAAAGTTATACTTGTTACTGATAATAATAAATATTAAAAGCATTTTTACTATTACCAAAAGATAACAAGGGAGTGGTGTAAATTAAAAAAATATATATTAATTTTTTACAAAATTTAATTTAAATTAATCAATTAATAAATTTGATGGTAAAAAAAATTAGTCAACCGGCAGAAATACACGAGCACATAATAGTTGCAAACGATATTGCTACACGTGTAGGACTTTGCTTGACAAGAGAAATCCCAAGAAGGTAATTATGAATATTAAATTTAAAGAATTCTAGAGAAATATGCAAATTATATATATATATATATATAAAAGTGTGTTTCTTTGCCAGCCTTTGCTTACTATTGTGCATCCACACCTTAAGGACTCTCCTCTTGATTCCAATCTCTTCACAAAACTGCTGCACCACACTCTCATCCAGCTTCTGAATTCTCCACTCAGCTTCCTCCGCAAAGCTCAACAGCTTCTCCTTTTGCTCGTGGCTGAACTTGGTACGAAATCTTTTCCTCACTATTCCTCCATCGTCTTTCTCATCTGTCTCCGAAGGGATCGATCCGCCTTTGAACAACATTATCATCGGAGGAGATGGTTCTTCCCTCGAGGAAATCAAGGTTGTATCCGCAGCAGCTGCAGTAGGGTTCCCATGGGGTGACCTCAAGGTGTAACCATGAGGGACTAATATAAGTTTTCGGTGGCAACAATCGGTCGGGCAATCACATTCTATCTCTTTCCTATGGAAGTTCCTATGACAGTTGCAAGCCGATCACACAAGAGCCTCGAGGGAGCCTTCCTCTCCGCACCCGTCCATGACGTTCCCTCCGATGGCTGCCGCATGATTCTTCAGGCATTCCTTGTACCTCACCATCACTTTCTTGTAATCATCTCCTTCATTACCACTTCTTGAGATTTCCATGTCATTTAAAGGGCTTGCATTACTCTTCAGTCCCTCCATCATACATTCCAATGCCCAACAAAACAACAAACTCAAAAACCAAAGAGAGATTAGACAACAACAAAAGATATGCTAATGCAATGTGTATATATACGGGCTCTGCCTTTAATAAGAAATTAGAGTGAGACGATATACGGAAAAATTATTACATTATTTCGGTTCATCACGCCATTTATAACCACATTTATTTATGATATACAAGAAAGAGGTTAAGATTTATTTTAGTAGAGCAACTACCAGTAGCTTATAACCATTATTTTTTATTTTATTTTTTTTTTGAAAAAATTTAAGGAGAGTTATTATATGGGACAGGTTGCTTTGCTTGTACAATAAACCACTCAATTCTAATTATAAAAGTAGGGATATAAATGAATAAAGTATTTAACGAATTATATTAATATCGTAAATTATTATATTAAACTGTGATAATTAACTTGGCTTTTATAAGTTGAGAGATAATAACGATTCAATTCAACTAATTCAAAGATGAAATTAGTTAGTATAATAGATAAAAAAAATTGAAAGTTAAAAATAAAGAGATTTTTTTGAGGAAAAAAGTAAAAACGTTTATTAGTCCTAGGAATCTCGGATCGACACGAGGATACGAGAAATTATATCATGAACTCTTTTTATTACGTTATTCGTGGTTCCAATCAATCAAATTCATTCATTTTATATTGTTTTAAGATGAATCATCACTTCTTTCCTACTTATAATAGGTAAGTAGATAATTTATCATATAATTATCTAAAATTAAACAAACTTGATTGTATGAACTAAAAATGACGTGATAAACATAATTCATAATATAATCTCTCCAGTCAAACCTAGCCTCCTCACCTACTCAACTACTTCCACTTCTAGTCTCCCACTTGGCACTTCGTCTTGATGCCTAGGACTGTGGACGAAGAAATATAAAAAATTGCAAAAAAATAAATAAATAATCAAACACTACTTTTATGAACTTTAAGTTTGTATGTTTATCCTCTTATTATTCAAGTCTCTTAAGCTTTTTTTTTTATAACGTGGAATGAATTATTAACTGTTTATAGTTGTTAGAGATAAATTAAAGTCGTTGAAGATTTAATTTTCAGTCTTAAATATAAGTTTATAACTTTGAGTATCGATACATAACTTTAAATATCAATACCTTCCAAAACAAGAAAGAGTCATTGCAAATGTATAGAACATATCAGTACACGATACACATGTATTAATATTTAGTACGAAAGTGTCTTGCATATCGATACGGTTAAGTTTGTACCGATCCGAAGGTTGTTTATTGAAAAATCTAAGATATCTCATATCGATAATAGAAAAGACTGTACCGGCACGAGCAATCAATTTTTGAATTTTAATAAATTTAAAAATAATTAAAAAAATCATTTTGAAAATCTTTAAATGTATTTTTCAAATTATTTAGATTTTTGAATAATTTTTGCAATCATGTTTAAGTCTAAAATATTTTTTTATGACTTATACCAAATAAATATCTCAACGATAAATATTGTTAAATTTTAATTTAATTTATTATTTTAATTTTATAAATTTTATTTTTTTATATTTTTAATAACTTTTTATTTTTATTCATATATTGATGAAACATTTTTATTTTAATTTTTTTCTAAGAATCAAATTTACCCTTGTACTCAATCAAATTTTGTCCTAAAATTCGATCGAAAAATTAATTTTATACCTCTTTCCTGTCATCTTCACACGTAAACTACCGCATCGTGAATTTCATGTCCCCTGTAAGTCTGTAACAATAAACATTGGCTTCCGTTAGTCAATCGATATACCTCTATTATAGGAAAAATAAGATTACTACAAGTCTCAAGTAAACCATTAAGCCAAAATATTACTTATCCTATAATTACAGTTCTCCGTTATTTATCCTAAACAACATAAATCCAAACTAAGAATGATTTTCTTACTGTGTTGATATTACTGATACTCGAATTCATGATCTCTCTGAATAACAATTATTTCTTTAACCATTGAGGCTAGATGAGTCGTACAAAAAGAAATTGATAAGGTATTTACCATAGAAATCAGGAAACATAAAGATGATACGTGCAACAACAGATGATTGATTTATGGTATAAGTAGTGGCAGATCCATAAATATTTTTGAGGATAAACACACAAATATTTTTTAAAATAAATTTATAAATATTAAAAATATTATGTACGAAGTTTAAAAAGTTCAAGATAATACGAGTTTATCCTAAGATGGGTTTGCATCCGCCAGAGTATAGGTCCTAGTTTTTGCCAAATCTGTCTATTCTGACCCCAACTTGGATGATTGAAAGAAATTTATGTAGCAACAATCATTGATTGACAAGCGATTCCAGACGCCTATGGAGGTGCTACATGTAGGCGAATATAGTAGCAAAAATTACCACACCAAGGCAACAAACAAGAAGGTCGTGATCTCATTGCTCAGCAAAGAAAATCGATAAAAAAAAGAAAAAGTCATAAAGTGCAAACTTCCTCTCAACATTGGTGTAGTGATATGTACAACCCAAAATGCCTAACTTCTACAGCCCCATGCATGTTCCTTGTTATTCATTAGAAAATTGGATGGATAGATCATAGGTGGATGATACAAGAATATTTCAAGTTCTAATAACAGGACCCTTGTACAGCCCTCTCCGAATCACAAAGTTGTCAGGGGGATGAAACTCTTCTAACCAACTCACTGCCGAGAACGTCTCTCCGTTCATTCCAATCTCCCCTTCATTTTAATCAAGCAAATCAATAAGAAAATAGAATGCAGTATTCTTCTCTTCATGTAACAACATATTATGATATACATTACAACCTACCATCAATAACTATGTTCAAAATCATATTTCTTACCAGGTAAATCCCTTCTTGGGGATCTCCGGAAGTAAGTGCAGTGTCGTCCATGCTCCGAAGAGTAAGGTGGAGATAAAATATCAAAAATGGCACAAGGAGTCCGAGCCCTGAAACAATGAATGTTGCCTCCACTTGTGGGATAAAGTACTGTTGTTGCACAAGGAGCTGTCATCTCGGTATCCTTAACAAGCTTTGCAGCTCTTGCTGCATACCACCAAGAATAAGCAAATCCAAGTCAAAGATTGAAGAATATATAATAACTTCCCTATACCCCTGGAAGGGTGAAGAGAAAACGTATCATACAAAATCATAGATACATAAACACTTTGAATTCTCAATATAATTACATCAATTGAACACGCAACTACTTTAGTCAGTGGAAGATAGACAGGTTCAGTTGCCATTGGCCACCAATAATCACTTTCTTAATTAGAAAAATATTTAATCCAGATATATTGACCTTGCATGCTACGGGCAGGCAAGACATCAAGCAAAATTGATTAATTAATTAATTAAAAGAAGCATTCAGTTCACTGGATAACCCACCTTACCACTCCTCTGAAACGTCAGATTACACCTTAAAACCCCTACAAGGAATAATAACCATTTTATTAGCAAGTTTGTTCACCTACTTTCCTACACTATGGGAGAACCAAGTTGAAGTCAAACAAATATACCCTATGAAGAAATTATTTGATTCTAAATTTACAACTGAAACAGATATTTGTATCCCTCTTTTCTAATTTTTAAATGGGGGCCAAGATATTTGGATGATATCAAAGTCCATTTAAAATTTCTAATTAGAATCCCAAGATGAACTCATTTAAAATCTCATCAAAGGTCAAAACACATGCTCTAGTTGCCTTCTATAATCATTCATTTGGTCTAGTTTGCTTTCAAACAATATTTTTCATTCTTTCTTCTTCATTTATTTATTTATTTATATCTGAAAGTTTCACTTGAATATAACTGTGCACCTCACTAGCTAAGTTCAGTAGCCTCCAAATATTTCACCAAATCAGTTATGAAGATATGTCACAAGAATTCTAAATAAGCTGGAAGTAACTACATCCACACAAAGTTGTGGAATTGAACATGAAGCTCATTTCCTTTGATGCTAGCAAAAAGGCTATTTACATCTAACCCTATTTAAAGAGTCATTAGCTGTACCAAGGAGGCGGCCACCACTTAACTAATTAAATCCAGGCTATACAAATGAACTGTATATCACAAAGCAAATGTACATCCAAAAGATAAATTTCTCCCCTAAGTTTTAGATGAACATCAATCCTATAATATCATTGGGAAGAACAGCAGTTGCATAGGATTTCTAAAATCATAGTTTAACAGAACTCTGTGTGCTAAATCTTCTGGAACAACATACCAGGAAAAAAAAACTTCAGAAAGAAAGGCATTTGGAAAAGAATAATAATTAAAAAAGGAGCTCATCAGGTTTCAAGCAATATAAACGATGTTATCATTAATGGGTCAATGAGATACAAACATATACATTTGTTATCAAATTTATACATAATAACATATTATTCTATGGACAACCTTAGTTATGGTTTAGTTATCATGCATCAAAGAAACATGGATATGTTAAAAACACACCTTGCAGTGGATCTTCAGGCTCTGTTGGGTCAAGCCAATCGTATGACTTAACGTGTAATGAGCCATAGATAAGCCTGCTCAGAACTGTCATTCCTGGATGATTGTGCAGAGGTATGATAGAGGAAGGTGGCATACAAAAAATTCCTATCTGCAGGGAATGGGAATATAAAAAATGAAGGCCTGAGGATAGCTAGTAATGCTACTTAAATTTTCAAATTTTAAATTTATTTTCAAGGGAAGTGTTCATTTTAATCATTCTAGGAGATTTCCAGCTAAATGCAACTTCCTCACTTTAAAACTCTAAATATCTTAGTAATAAAGAGGTGATAGGTAACATAAAGTTTGAGCTTACAGAGAAGCTGTCACACTCATGCAAGTGCAGATACTTAATTGGTGGCAATGACTGATGAGTTCCATTCCGCTCACTAACAGGACCAGACCAATTACGTACCACTTGCGCCTCCTGTTCCAGACCTACATCAGAAGGCTTCATTTTCTCTGAAATAAAATGACAATTTGAGTTAAAATGCATTGAATATGCTATGGAACTAGGTTCATCACATCATGTGTAAACAAAAGTTCATGGAGCTTCATAATTTGTGGTTAAAATTTTGCACAGTTAATCAAATAACACCAAAGTGTGAGAAAGGGGCCATGGTGGCCGTAGATGATGGTTTGTGTGTGATTGGTGGTTAGGGATTTATTGTTTGAATAAGATGAACAAAGATATTTTCCAAAGAGAACAATGTGTTTATCTGTATTTTCTTATTATTGTTCCATATCAAATGATTACAGAATAAGCCTTTAAATAGGCTAAAATAGAGTTTTAATATAACTAAAATTATACTTTATCTCTAATTTAAATAATATTTATTCTTAATTTAAATAAATCTAAACTACTAATTAGGAATAAACTCAATTAAATATTAAATAAGAACTCTAGCACTCCTCGTTAACTTAAACTTCTCCTCAATCTCTAATACTTCTTGGATAACTAACACTCCCCCTCAAGCTGGTGAACAAACGTAGTAAAACACCAGCTTGGATCTTGGATGTGATGCCTTACTCATCTTTTCTTCTGTTGTTTCTTCGAGAAAAATACTCCATGTTCTTGGGTTAGGAGTCTTTGATTTAGATGCTCCAGCACGCGGTTCTTGATTAAAAGATCTGATGTGAATGATGTACGAAGTAATCAAAAGAATCTACACTCCCCTCAAGCTGATAGTTACATAGACTAGAGTTTCAGCTTGGATCTTTATTGTAGAATCCTTAATGAATATTATCTAGTTTTCAAAGCTAAACTATAACTTCTTCATCTATCTTTTTGGATGGATGGCTAAGATAGAACCAAATAGTTTTTAAGGCTAAACTATATCCTTTTCATCTATCTTTTTAATTGGCTAAGATATAACCATTAAATAAAGAACCAACAAAATTAAACGAGTAAAAATTTCACCAGAGATGTAAGATTTTCATGAGGGAGAAGCCAATGAACGAGTGTGGTCTAATGATAACAACGGAAAAAAATGATCTGTATCTGAAAAATCAAATCATCAATTTGTTTCTGATTACAAATGGCAGCAATGGTGACATCAAGACCGTTATTGGCTCTGATACCATGTGAGAAAGGGGCCATGGTGGCCGTAGATGATGGTTTGTGTGTGATTGGTGGTTAGGGATTTATTGTTTGAATAAGATGAACAAAGATATTTTCCAGAGAGAACAATGTGTTTATCTGTATTTTCTTATTATTGTTCCATATCAAATGATTACAGAATAAGCCTTTAAATAGGCTAAAATAAAGTTTTAATATAACTAAAATTATACTTTATCTCTAATTTAAATAATATTTATTCTTAATTTAAATAAATCTAAACTACTAATTAGGAATAAACTCTAATTAAATATTAAATAAAAACTCTAGTACTCCTCGTTAACTTAGACTTCTCCTCAATCTCTAACACTTCTTGGATAACTAAGAAAAAGTTGTAATAATCGCCTCCACCAAGAAGATCACTTTAATGTTACTTCTGGTATATCCTGGTACCTAGTACTTTAACTTAGAATAATATAATCATTCTCAATGATATCTTGATCTGATACCATTAGTATATCAACGGTTTTCAAAACTCACAAGGATCGATATACCTCTATTATAGGAAAAAAAGAATTGCAATTACCGTAGATAGATTATCCTCAGGCCACATAAGAGAAAAGGGACAATACAGAACACCACAATCATTGTTTTCTATTTTATATCTAAAAACACTCAAATGCTAAATAATTGTCAACATATCTAGCAAGTAGACAATGGAAAACGTTCCACCATAATGGAGTGGGCACTCAATGTGGAAAAAGCAAAACAATATGTAATTTTAACTTGTCATGCAGCAAGCTTTTATACTCGAGATACAAGTGCTTCAAAGATGACTAGTAGATATTATTTTGAAGGTTGACTTTTAATGCCTAAAGGCAACTGGCAATGATCATTTACCACCAGACATGATAGCTAATATGATTAACTTTAATACAAGAGAAAAGGAAGATTACTTCATTAAAAAGCATAATGATGTTCTGAAATAGGTCTTGGTGGGAGGGATAACAGATTCTCAATCTACCAAAATTCACTTTGTCAATAAAAGTTCATAATTTGGTAATCAAATCTCGTGAAAATCTGGAAACATTAACCAATTAAATTATGTCAGGCCCTCTTCCTATATGACAGGAATTTGAACTTGAAAGAAAACAAGCTTAACATCCCAACAATGAAGGATAGTATTTTATTTATTGGTTTTAATTACTAAGCCACATGGAAACTTGGTATTCAGCTCAGCCAAATGGTGTGGTACTGTTTATTGGTAGACCATGGACTTTCCAATAAACAAACATTCTAGGAGTAACATTAAGCAACTTAATATAGCTGATGTCATCCAAAGAAACATCCATGATCCAACTGAATTAAATTATCCTAATAGTATTCACACATTTCAATTTTGATCGAAAAATAATAACACAAGTTAAATGCTACAAAAATTAGCTTCCATTGTATTTAAAAAATACTAGTTCCAGAAACATGAAGAAATTTGAGAATTACTTCCACCATGAATATATCTCAGTTATAATAACTAATAAAGCATAAAAAACTTGGTACAACCATAATCTCAACAAACAAGCAGGAACAGAGAAAGAATCAATTATGAATACCTAGCATAGTACGAACTCTTTCTAGAGCTTCATCCGTAACAGGTCCATTGGACGAGAATGACGTTTTGCAAGTATTATAAAGCCTCTGTATATAGTACGGCATGTTTGTAAAGACGGTACCAACTTAACTGAAGGGACCAAAAGCCACCAAATCAGTAAGTTGATAATGCCTTTTTGCAAATAAGCTCCGAGTTGATAACACAATAAACGATGCAATTTGGTGATAACTGAGTCTTCAAAGTAAACTGGCAGTAGTAGATCTGCATGGCAATTATTTCATCATCCCTCCCTGCTAATCTCACTTACAACCACCCTATCTAACAAAGTACACATGGAAGCCAAAGTAACAATTTAATTCAATTGCAACAAAAACAAGGACTAATCAGCATAAAAAACACAACTTGTCAGCCTCCCTTATTTCAAATTTCAAGAATTCAATGCATAAATTTTGTGTTACTATTACTATTAGTAGAACATTAACCCTCCAAAAGAGGAAAATGCAAGCAAATACAATAAATACGAAACCCATCCTGGAAAAAGCTATGTAATTGAAATAACCTAAAAGGTACTAGTAAACAAATTCCAGTTGATCCTGGCCCCTTAATTTTCTACAAGAGAATCTATTTTTTTTCTCTCGGAGATATAGATTTACAGAAAATGGAGAAAAAAATTAAGGAATCAAATTTAAGTTGAAGATAAAATAAAAGAGGTTGAATAATTAAAAGCAAAACCGGAATAAAAATGAACTAACCGATTTACGATCCATCAAACTGTTGACGGAAATGCTTGCAAGCAAGGGATGGGAGTGGAGAGTTATAATAAAGAAGGAAGGAGAAATTTATTTCCGTTTTTTTTGTTTTTGTTTTTAATTAAATTAAAAGCAAAGCGGGGGAGAGAATAAAGGAAAGGAAAAACTACAGAACAATGAGAAGGATCTAGTTTTTTTAAAATAAATGTAATCGAAATTTTTATAAAATTGCGTAAAAATACTTTTTTATATATTAAATTTTTATATAAAACGTAAGGATTTTGATATATATATTAAATTTCTTATTAAAAAAACTTAATTTTTTTTAAATATATTTTTTTTATATATATTAATTTTTATTATAAAAAATATAAAAATTTCGTTATATACTGAAAAATTGATATCAAAATTATTATAATATTTATAATAACTATAATTATATTTTATTTTAGTTTTATTTTAATCTGTCTCACGTTAAAATTCTTAATATATTTAGAGTAAAATATAATTTAAGATAATATATAATAAAAAAATACTTTTATAGATTAAAAGTATATTTTAAAATTTAATTTAAAATGTATTTTTAATATTAAAATTTTTAGTTTTAATTTTTTAAAAGAATGTTTAAAATAAATAATTTACTAATTTGTAAATAGTTTTTATGATATTATTAAATATTTTTATTTTAAATTATATAATTAAAAATTATTTTTTAAAAAATTATTTTCCTAATATATTATTTAAAAATAATATCAAACTAATCGTATGGTCCGTATCCAAATTGATTTGAACTCTTAAATCTTATTACTAACCCGGAGTCCTTTTACAATATAAAAGTCCGTTACCAAATTCCATTGAACGAATCCAATTCTTCTCCCTTCTCATCTTCCCCTGATAAATTCTGCCTAAAAACCCTAATTCGTCCTTGATATCGATTGAACGTTTGGTATTGGCACCTACTCAAGCCTCCGATAACGCTTATCAGAGCATCCCTAAGGTTATTACTATAGTTTTTATTTTTATTGTGGTTGTGGTGTTGGAAGTTGCTTCCCGTCGATTCTTCTGTAGGTATTTCCAGTAACTATGTCAGGGAATTCTTGTTGCAGTGTTTACATAGGTTGTTGTTTTTTTCCTATAAGAATCAATTTCTTTATTGTTATTTATTTATGTATGAAAATAATTGTTCTTTTTAGGTTGTGCACTTCCCTGAATTGTTTTTTTTTTTGGGTGGGTGTGGGGGGATAACAGGTAATTTGGATGAGAGGGTAAGCAACAAGGTTCTGTATGATATTCTTATCCAAGCAGGGAGGGTAGTAGATTTGTATATCCCTCGAGACAAGGAAACAGATAAGTCCAAAGGATTTGCCTTTGTTGAATACGAAAATAGGGACGTTGCTGAGTATGCTGTCAGGCTTTTTTCTGGCTTTGTTACTCTTTACAATCGAACCTTGAAATTTGATGTAAGTTCTTTTTATTTTCCTTTGTATGTTAAATTTGTGCTAGCTCTTTTATCAATAGAGAGTAAGGTTTCACTTGTTTGTGCTATTCTACACAAGTAAATGTCAGGTTTAGTACGAATTAGCGACTATGCTGTTTAAATATCTTTTTTGTTTCCTGTGTGATTCATGATCTTGATCTTCCAAGTTTGTTTGTGTAAATATCTAAACATTGATTGAAATCCCTAACAGATTTCTGCGCAAGACAAGACTTCACAACACTCTCCCAATGCAGCCATGCCTGCTACAATTTTGTCCTGTAGGTCGAGGCAATACCATGGAGTAGTTAACCACATGGAAATCTCTCAGCTGCTAAAGAGGTCATCAACCCCTTCTAGGGTTCCAGATTATCCTGTGCATTACACCCAATGTGATTATTTTTCTCCTGGTGTTTCGCACCGCTCTAATGGGTATGGATCACATTTCAATGACACCAATTATGAATGCAATCGAAGGGTTTTGGGGGCAACATTAGATAGCATTGGTCGTCCTAGGTCATGTTTTTATGACACAAGTGACCCAATTTCATATCCACGTTACTAATATTTATTGACAACTATATGGGTAAAATTCTTACACTTAGTTTTAAAAGGAGGCAAACGCATCTGAGGGTTGAGGCGCTATAAAGGAGTCGCATGCCTCAGAGCGCTTTTGCTCTGAGGTGTAAGGCGCTGGAGGTGATGCCTCTTGTCCCCGAGGCGTTTTTTCACATATTATTCACTATTTTTTTCTTTATTTTAGTTTTTTATTATTGATAATATTATTTTAAATATTATTATTATCATAATTATTATTTTTTATGTTTGATTATTATATATATTGTATATTATTATTAAATATTATTATATTTACTATTATTAATGCTATTATTATTAATATTATTATTTACGTATATATCATTTTTGTTGTTTCTTATTATTAATACTATTGTTATTAATATTATATATTATTATTTGTTTAATATTTATTATTGTTATATATTATTATTATTTTTAATATTATTATTATTGTTGGTTATTTTCCTTTTAAATCAAAATAAAACTATATTCGTGAAAATACGTCAATCTCCTTCATGGTAGGATCGTTATTACAATTTGATTTTCAGGTTATTTAAAATTTAAATAATGAATTTGGAATCAAGTTTAATGTCCCGAACATGTTAGGAAGTATAAAGTTTATATACTTGGGTGTTTTCTTATACCAACTTATCTAATTTAAGAAGAAAATATTTTTATTTATTTAAAATCAATAATATAATTATCATGTTTTTAAGCACAAAGTATGTCATATGGCTAATTTATAAATTAAAAAAAAAAAGTGTCTCGCCTACGAAAGGCGAACACCTTCGCCTCTTACCTCGGCTTTAGAGACCTTTTGCGCCTCGCACCTTTTAAAACCAAGTTCAATTCTTACATGATGCACTTAATATTGGTGGACGCTTGTAGTTATTAAAAACAGATGGGTGGTAGATCTGACTGTTGAGTAAGAAGGGTTAAAGTTAGCATATGTTATTCTGTGGGTCCCATCATTGTTTGTTTATGAATTCTACAATTTCATATTTTCACCCTCTTTAAAATGTTGTATTCTTTCTTTTTGGATAGTTATGATTGCATCTTTTTCAATAGGCTGAAACTAAATATCGATTTTTTTTTCCTTGTTGAATTCACTGAGAAGGCTCACACAAATTGGATGTGAAGTTTGGATGTAAATCTCTCCATTTCAGTAAAAAGAATTGGAGTCTCATATATTAATATGTTAACTCTTGGAGTTTATTCTTTTTTGTTTGTTTTTCTTTCTTGTAGTTATAATCTTATAATCTATAGTGAGCATGAACTGGGATACAGATTGGTAAGCATTGGGATTTAAATATTCAGTTTTCTTGTAGGTGCTTGGTAACCAAGCTAAGGGGTCTAGGTTGAGTGAGATGTTTTAGACATTATTATTATTATTGTTATTCTCTCTCATGTTGACTAAAAGGATGTAGAATTACGGTCTCATGTTTTTCACTAAATGGGATAAAGTAATAGTTTTAGTTGCTTTGAGTAAGCGTTGGGGCTTGTCCCAGGTTCTAGTTTGTAGAAGCTTTGTCAAACCTTCCCTATAATAAGATCACATCTTGCTACCATGGATAAGCATGCTAGGAGTTTGCTTTAAGAAGACTAGTAGAGGACAAATTCCGTCACCTTATGTTGCCACTTCAACTAAAACTTTTAATTGTGGAAGTTATCATCAAACATATCCAATATCATGTCTGCATCCATTGTCTGGTAGCTGGTTATTGAAGGGGAGAAGATTTTGATTCTTGACCAACCTAGTTCTTTGAATAGTGAGAAAAAAGTGCAATCTGCATCCATTGGCCGGTAGCTGGTTATTGAAGGGGAGAAGATTTTGATTCTTGACCAACCTAGTTCTTTGAATAGTGAGAAAAATGTGCAGTCTGCATCCATTGGCCGGTAGCTGGTTATTGAAGGGGAGAAGATTTTGATTCTTGACCAACCTAGTTCTTTGAATAGTGAGAAAAAAGTGCAGTGGTATAAACAAAGATTATGGATGGAGGTTGTGTGTTTTGAACCGTGAAAGGAGGGGGAGGTGGCTTTGAAAAGGATGAGTGAGATATCATATTTGAGATCCAAGTTATAAACAAAGGGGTAGAGATCAGTAAGCTAAAGTCAGGGTTAGCAGGTAAGGAGTAGAGGTCCAAAGATTGGAGTAGTTAGCTTCAAAAGCTAAGTCACCATTACTAAATTTTAGAGGTTTTCGGAACGATGCGAGTGCAGCATGGTATGTGCGTTTCTAGGGATGCTTGAGCCTATGAATATGATGGGGTGGAATTTCTGCAATTGTTAGCACATTAGCGAAGATGACAAGACTTCAGACTTTGTCATGTACTCTCTTTTTGGGGAATTATGGTTTGATCATCGTGAGTTGATAAAATAGATACTTGAATTGTTTATTATTTTTTAGATTTATATTTGTTTAAATGAGAATATTATATATATTTATACCGGATAAAGTTCGGGTATTACGAGAGAATTATAGGATTGTTTTGGTGACTAGTTTTCTAAACAAAGTTGGTGCTTCTAAGTTTTGAATATGCGTAATATGCTTGAATGGTTTGGTATTAACCATGTTTAATGGAGGTGGAAGTACCAATTAAGGGTGATAACGAGCCCGACCCAGGCCAGGTTCGGCTCGGAAATAGGCATATCTGGGTTTGGCTTGGCTCGGAAACACGTATATCTGGGTTCGGTTCGAGGCTCGCCGAGCTCAGAATTTTAGGTTTGAGCTCGGTTCGAAAATAATATTAGTGGGCTCAGCTCGAGCTCAAAGCTCGTCAGGCTTGGCTCGGGTTCGGTTCGGTTTGGCTCGAAATGGACAATTTTCTATATTATTGTGTTTTATTATTTATTTATTTATTTGTAGTTTATTTATTTATTTTTTATTTGTAGTTTTGTAAATTTGTTTTAGTTGATAATATTTAATTTATTTTATTTATTTTTAGTGGATTTATTTTTAATTATTTTATTATTTTTCTTTGCTAAACAAATTCTTTTTAATGTATATATATATATATACATATATATATATGATTATATATAATTATTTTTAGCCTGTTCACGAAGCTCGGCTCGTTTAGTTTCTGAGTCGAACCTGAGTCCGAGTAGAGCTCACTCGAGTCGTGTTTTGACCGAACTTTGACCAAGCCGAGTAGCTCGCGAGTCATACAAGTTCATTATCACCCCTAGACTACCAATAGAGGTATGTTTTTGATATATAGTTGTTAAAGTTCAACTGTGTGATATAACGTGGGAAAACAAGCACGCAAGACATGATGATGCTTGACATGATAAAGGTTGGAATGAGTATTTGATCAAGTAAAGTCAAATAAAAAAAGAGTAAAATTAAGTTGATGAGTTTGATTTGATGATTCATTTTCTTTGTGGAATTTTTTTGAGACATTTTTTTTTGAGTTTCTCATATGTATAGATGAGTTCTAATTTAATATAATCAATAAACTTAACCTTTATGTTTAAAATTTTTTTTTTTTATAATAGTAATGAATAAAATGAGTATATCAAATCAAAGTATCGCCTAGATAATTACATACTTATTGTTAAATCTTTATATTCTAAAAGTGATAGTGATATCCTTATTTCTTTTAATATTTAATAATTAATGACATTTTTAATATCGAGACATGGATCTGTATGTTTCCATATCTATATGTTATGAATATGAGATGCTAATAAACATATATATGATTGAAAGATAAATTAAAAGATACCAGATTTTATCTGAAACACCCTTTTTTGAAAAAACAGGGATAGAGAACTCTGAAGTCTATAAACATCAACCCCTTCTCGGGATGATCATTCATCTTGTGTGGACCTTAGCAAAAGTAGCACTTCAGGAGCCTATAGCATACCTGAGCAGTCTCTCCTTGTTTCCAACATCATTACTTTTGGGTATTGATTTAGATATGGAATATTCAGGCTCGGCTGACTTCTTAACATTCAACTTATTCAACTTAGTCAAGGATTCTGCCACGATTATGGCTTTAGGAATAAGTCATCTATAAAGGTGAAGAAGGTAGAGGAATTGATCAACATATTTTCGTATCGAATCATCATGCTTAAGACTCCTAAGCTTGTATCGATACTTGTCCTCCACATATTTTGGGTAAAATTTTTGTTTAAAATCGGCTAGGAACTGTCTAAACTCAAATGGAAGTCTATCCATGTTTCTCATCTAAATACCTATGTTGTCACCATAGCAGGTTGACATTGGTTAAATATCGGTATCTTCCTTAATACCTACAGTTCGGAAGGGTTGCTCCATGCCCTAATGGAAGTTCTCCACACATCTTCGATGGATCTAATTCCTTTGAACTCTTTAACTTTGGGAAATCCATCTTGGGATTGGGGGAAATGACCATCATTTCATTGCTCAACTCTGCCTTGCACAAAAACAGCTCACCCATGAGATCTTGCATCTTCTACCTCTAAGCCACAACCTCAACTTTAAGGGCATCATCCCTATGATTCATTTGGCTTCTAAGTCATCGTTCCTTTTGTTCATGCAGTCGATTAACTTGTTGATGAGACCATATCTCCTTTGATCTCATCTCTCATAGAGTACATCTCTTCAATGCATGTCTCAACCACATTGATTGTCTTATCGGCATCTTTCACGAATCACTTTACTCGGGTTACCTTCAACGACAACTACTTCGAGCTAGCTCTCTAGCTTCTCACAGGTACATCTCCTCTTAAGTGTGTTATCTCTGATCAATGTCTTACTCAAACCTAACTCTTATATCAATTGTCATGTAACTAGGCTTGAACCTATCTAACTGAATATTACCCTTAAGATCTGATTTGCATTGGTTTCTATTTACTTGATTTATCAATCAGTTACATGTGAAACTATTCTTCATATCTGATTTAATGTAGTTTGAATCTTTTCATTCAGCATCTTCGGCTGGAATGCTTTCAAGTTCTCCCTCTATATTACATTAGTGCATAGTCACATGTATTGAAGGTCCACATATTTTCTCAACATGTATTATTAATGTATTCGTAAATTATAATTACTATGCCAATTTCCTTTAAAAGCTGTTCAGTTCTTAACAGGGTAACTAGCATCCATGGCAATACCGCAAAGGCCTCTTTCATCAGTGACTTGACGTTGCATCCTTATGTAGCCAGATTCACCCCAAGAGGTGCCCCATGAATTCTTCACCACCCAGTACTTTTTACCACTATCTTCTCCATACCCAACTAGTGCAACTCCATGGTTGAGTTCATATCCACAGGCTCCGGTGAAGACGCCGCTGCTGTAGAACTGAAATTCATACCCTCCTGCATCAATGGCAACCGATACAGGTTGCTCAGCAACTCTAGCTTGCAAATGGTTCTCCTTGTTTGCATGCAATTGTTCGTATCCACTAATTGTAGCTGAATTATTTTCTTCCTTGCAACTGTCATCACTTCCTGTGTATGGATAGTCTTTCTCGGCGGCAATTCCGCCATTATTTACAATGAATTCAAATGCTCTGATCATGTCTCCACCGTTGCAGCCTTCGTTAAATGAGCCAGTGTCACAATCAACAAGCTCTTGTACCGAAAGAGACGTCAAGTTCCCTGTCTTAATTTGATTGATCCCTTCTACTGCTGCCACGGCCGAGAATGCCCAACAACTCCCTGTATAACATCAATGCCACACATTGATTTAAATTTGTTTTGGTGACTGCAATTCATTAACCAAGCAAATAAGTCATACCACAGTTGCCTTGATCCTTGACTTCGGTCACGGCACCTTTCGTTCTCCAGTCTATGCTTTCTGGCAAGCCGTGGTATGTGTCTTGTTGGAAGCTGTTGGTCTCACTTGGAAACCTTATCCTCTGGTAACCCAAATACACAGCTCTGAACTCATCATTTAACATGTCTGCAAATTTGTTGTCGATCAACTTGAATGATAGTTTCTGAGAATTGATGCAGTCAATGAAGTGAGCATTGGATTTATAAATCTCGAACCTCAACACCCATTCGTTCTTGTTCTTGTACTTCCGGCCATGTCGGGTCAGCCATCGTTGGTATCTTTCCAGCATTTCATCAGAATCATATTCTACAGAGCAGTTGTATCTGCACCATACCCCTGAGCACATCCACAAGGCAGCTACAACAAGTACAAGAGTGACAGTAGCATTCCCCATCACACTGCCAATGTATGTCTGAATTTTTCTTGAGCTTATAAATAAACAAAATTGATAACTGTTTTGACACGCATTTTGATTCATTTATTATGTGCTGATGGTATATATATATAATTTTTGGTTCACTTATGTTTTTGGCTGTTTATTCATGTAATTTGTGCTTCTGAATTTCAAGGGGGCAAGGCAAGTCTTTGCCATCCAGATAAGTTGAGATAAACCCACAAATCTATTTGGTTATGCTCTACAATAAATGCAATTCTTGCTTATTTGACAATTTTACAGAAATAATTTGGCAAAAAACCCTTTGCCTTTCCCCTTATTGTTTGCAAGAACTTTAAAGAGTATATTTTTGGAAAACTTAGTACTCTTTACCTATATTTTTGGAAAACTTTTTTTCTTTCACTTTTTAACAATCAACATAAAAATGTATGAAGATTAAGAATGAAAAGATAAAATTATTTATTAAATTATTTAGAATGTTACTTCATTCCGACTCAAACTTAAAGAATTAGTGATTAAAGAAGATGGAAGAAAAAACTGTAAGGTTTATGAGAAACATCGTTTGATTCTCCCGTTTTTCTTTTATCCAATTAATCTTCTATTTTAATGTGATACGAGGCACAATAAATATAGTTTTGCCGAGCCCTCTAGTCCAAGTTGTTAAAGGAACGGTTGTTGTTTTCAAAGGTCACAGGTTCAAACACCAACAATGCCAGCAAATTGAATGAGCGTTCAATGTCAAATGGTAGAGATTATATTCTAAAACAGATACTATTATAATCACTATTAGCTTGTTCAAAAAAATAGTCTTGCCTGAAATCGAACCTCAACCAGTCATTGCTTAAAAAAACTTTTGCTAAAAATATAATTTAACTTATAAACAATGACAAACACTGCTAAATGAAGTAAAAAACCATTTAAAAAATCAATTTTTCACTTAACTTCAAAGGTTAAGATTTTTAATTTTAGAAGTGAAAAACAGTTTTGAATGTGAAATTACCTTTTTATCTTTAATTATTAACCCTAATACTAATACTAATGTATTAAAATAATATTAAATATAATAATTATTTTTTAAATTTCATTCAAAATATCACCCAATCTAACATTATTTTGATTGAAACACATTTTCTGGACAGTAACTAACTGAAATTGTAACAGATGAATGATCGGAGGACCTCCCGCACAATTAACTCTTGATTCGTTAATTAAGTTATTTTTGGTTAAATCACTATTCACTACCTTCACAGCAACAAAACGCCACCGTATTGTGAAATTCATTACAGAAATCACAACGAACCTACCTGCACTCTGATGATGAATAAGAAAGAAGAAAAGACCCACACATCGTTTTATATCACAAAAATGACCAACCAATACCATTCCTGTAAATACAATGACCTCTAAGGGGATCAAAAGTAAATACAAACAGAATCCCTGTCACCGTCTTGTGATTAAGCGACATAAGACAGCAATGAGGACCGGAAGTATCGATACAAAATGTAATTACAACTCGACGACGACGTTGCTGTCTGTAAAGAATATTAGACCACTAAAGCTAACTAACCAACAAGTTAACTAGTTAAGCAAGAGGGGCATTTCTCAAATATATATTCTACACAATCTCAATAGCAAGGGGAATGAACCATGGATACCTTACTTGTTAAAGAATAAACCTTTCTTCTTCACTTTTCTTCTCTCACCAGCCTGAAAAAGATAATAAGAGAAATCTACTGTTAACAAGGGTTTAAAATATTGCAAGGATTACAAAATCTCAGACAAAAAAAACACTATCTTTAGTCTTACAGCTAATCAGTTTCTTGTTATGTTTTTCTGGAAGCTAACAAATATTCAAGGGAACCCACAACTAACACGGTTATCTCTACCGTTAACCACAATCACACTTACTCCTCAAGTGCGAAACACAAGGGAAAAAACACCCGTTTCCCATTCATACATGCCAAAATATCATATTCTAATCATGACAAAATCAATTTCAATATGATTATGATGATATGAAATAGATTTCATAAGCTATTATTTTAAAAAAAGTATCAAACTATATCACAGATCCAGTATGCCAAAAAAAGGTTTGAAGCTCCTAATCAGGATTAGGTTTCTATGTAGATGTGTGCATATGGCATAACAAAGTCACACACTTCTCAGCGTGTAAATATACAAGTATAAAAAGTGGAGACTAATACCCGTATGATAAATAATCTCAAGGTGAGCACAATTGTATCTCTTGAGCTGCACAAATGAAATGCAAATATATATAAGCTCATACCTCAACATAGCCACCATGAACAAAAAATAAATACAGTATAATTAGTCTAAAATCTAAAATATAGATGAAAAAATCTTGAAAATTAAAATAAGATGGACACCAAGTTGGCAATTGAGGCACATTGGGCTTTGGGGTGCAAAAGGGATACCCTCCACACCAAAATCCAGTGCATAGAGACTTTCAGAATTAAACATCAAGTAACATTTAAGTGTCCCCTATGAATGTTTTTACCTGTTGTTACTAGAATAGTGTTAATTTTGTTTACTTTTCAGACATTATTCTCAAATGTACTATGCTAATATGGATGCACAATCGACAATTCTTCACATTTATCCACAAGAGAAACTTTGAATTTACCAGCTAATATCTTGAGAGCTGCTGTCAGCTCGTAACACACGCTGGGCTCCATTTGATCCAATAATCGTAAACTCTGTGGGCTCTTCAAATGCGATTTTAATCTAGAGAAAACAATAAATAATAAATACACAAAAAGATACCAACATAAACATACAAGAATGGAAATATGAATGTGCTTGCTCTTTAATGACTCGGGAGAAAATAATATCAAAAGCATCCATAATCAGTAACTCTTAAACTATTTTCATTAGAAATCTATACACGGGTGATGGGAAGTGCACAAATATACTGTCATTTTTTACTGCATGAAAGGACTACTGTACTTAAAGGACAAGGCATACAGAATATGATATAATGCCCCATAAATTGAATATTAATTATTACTAGGATCAGAAGTTTATCTCTATGTACATATGTTTTAACTTAGAAAAAACATGAGTCCCCGTCATTATAAAAACCAGGTTAGTTTTACTCTGAAAAAGTAAATAAGAGAAACCAGGAAAGCCAACACTTTTCTTTGGTTAATAAAGTGAACAAAGGAAAACTTAGTAAAATAAGGTATTTTAGTCTGTGCTAATTTGCATTACAACCATGATGAAATGTTCCTGCACCATAGTGCTTAGAGCAACTCCTCATCAAAGAGAAAAGTCTTTGAAAGTTCCCTGATCATGATCTTGTTGCGTGTCAAAATCGATGGGAGTAATCATAGGAATAAAAGGACTATATAGCATAAGCCTAGGGAAGAGATGGAGCATCTACGTGTAAAGCTTAATGCAGTAAATGGATTTTTTGTCTTCTCTTTTCATCAATCAATATCCCTATTTTTCTCAAGAATCAAAATCAATTTAGATCTGAAAATTTCTACAGCAACTCGCCACAGAGGAAAGTCTCTGAAAGTTCCCTGATCATGAACTTTCTTGTCCAAATCGATTGGAATGATCATACGAATAAAAGGACTATAGAGCATAAGTCATGTGCAGAAACAGAGCATCTAGATGTAAATCTTAATGTTATGAAGGCTATATATTAAATCAAGAAACAGGTGTGGAGCTTTAGGGGGGGGGGGGGGGGGGGGCTTCTCATTTCATCAATCAATATCCCTATTTTTCTCAAGGGCCACAATCAATTTATATCTGAAAATTGTTATAAATCTTAACATCCTAGCTTTCTTATATCAGTCTTACAAGACTTCAAAAGAGTAATCAAGTTATTAGCCATACCTGAGTGGTTGGGTAAAATTTTTCAGTGAAAACAGGACCATTGGGTCCACTACACTTGATACTGTAACCGTCTCTTTTAATGGTCAATGTAGCTGGTTCCCATATATCAAGATATCCCGTCTGTAATATAAAAAGACTCCAGAGTAATGACATTGTAATTAAATACAAGTAATAAGCACTAGAAAACTAAATGGAAGCATTATCACACAATGGGGAAATATAAACAACGATACAAGTGCAGAAGTCATACCGTAAATGAAACTTTATATGAAGCTTGACCACTATGAAGAGTCCTCTCAATGTGGGCTTGCATCTCTGGATCTGTTAAAAGTAAAGGGAAAATAGGGTGTGCAAAATTAGTTAAAAAGGATTAGACAGACAGGTTCTATCTCAAATGATAGAAAGCACAGAAATCATCCAAACAAAACGGCAACAAAAACTTAATTTGTTAAGTATAATGGGGATACGGGTAGAGATCCCTCTGTCATTAACACACCCGTTAGCACCGTTTTTTCTGTGAGAATCAGTTAATTCATACGGATAGTCATGATGGGTGTACTGGAAAGATGGGACAAAAAGAGTAATGGAGGGATAGTGAACCATGGATATTGTTCTTGACCCACTGTCCATCAAAAAGGGTCGACAAATCTTTGTTTATTTAGCACTCTTCACAGTCAAAGTACAGAACGCAAGAGCAATAACTGCTGTTACAATCAGCTAGAGGTTACTAAGATTTACTCTGATTTCAGAAAACCTCGATTACCTTAATTACAAATAAAAAGGAATGCTACGGGAACATAAAGTATCAATACACTTACCACATGTGATCTTCTTGTGCTCATTGGCAAAGACCTTCACCAGCTCTCCCTGAATTGAAACATAAAACAAGTTATTCAAATTGGCAACAATAAGCAGATAATTTCCCTAGTGCAAAGCAAGTGGTGCCTTGAGAATGTTTGAAAACTGCTCTGTATGCTCACTCAATTAGCAAAATACATGGCCTTCAATTACCAATACCAGTGTGACTCCATCCATAACCTGAGACCTTAACAACATACAAGTGTGCAAAGACTTCTTGCAAGATAGAAATGAAGTGATGATACAACCACGTCTCAATTAACAAAATACATGGTCTTCAATTGCCAATGTATAAGCACACTCTTTCTATTTGAAGGTTCATGTTTGAAATGCAAACATGTCTGTCTACTGTTAAATAGTTATTCCCTGGTAAATAGGTCAACATGAATCTTTTTTTCTTACCATTTCTACACTCTCCTAGATATTGATGTCTTATGTGGTTCAGACTTCAGATTTGCCTCATACCAGATTCGCAGGCAAAGAAAAAAAGGCAAGGATAATAAATTATACATGAATGCACACGCTTTCAAATATAAAAAATTGCATGGTAAAGTCAATACCTTGCGTTTCCTGTTATCTAAAGGCTGAACTTCAATAGCAAGGTATGTATCAACATCATCAGCAGTAACAAGATAGTTTGGTTGCTTTGCTCCTGTTATTCAGAACCCTTTTAGAAGCATAATAAATTAAGGGATTACATGTTGAAGAGAAGTTAGAGAACCTCAAGAAGATGAAAGACAAGAAACTACCTTCAATGTACTTGACAGATCCATCTTCCATATGTCGCGCCCACTGTCATTGCAAACACATTACAGAATTATATACTCATGTTCTGAATTAAGAGAAATGCTAACTAATACAGGGTATCTTCAAAAACATCCAAGAAATAACAATACCCAAAATCCTACATGTTCAAAATATAGAAGAGAAAAAAAATCCTGAAAAAAGAACCTCAAAATTACAGCTGGTTGTTCCATTAATAGAATATCCACACGCCTGAAGTTCCCTCCCTGGATAAGCTTCCCCTGAAATTTGAAGTCCTTCTATAGCTGGAAGGAGATCATCTTCTGCAGCTGCGCAAAGCAATACATGACACTACGACAGACAATCTCAATGCTTAGAGTCAATAATGCACTCTTAACAATTTACCCTCAGAAAAAGAAGACGAAGGCTCTTCAAGAACTGGTGGCAGATAAGGAGGATAAGAGGAACTGGGCTCATCATGTGCAGAATAAGGCGAGTTTCCTGAACCCCAATTGGAGGGAGGTTCTCTTTCAATCTGGAGTCCCTCAGTATCAGGATAATCCATCTCACTATTGCTGACAGTGTCATGAAATTTAACTTGTTTATTAATAGTCTCTTCACCATATCGCATGGTATTCATGTCACCCTGAGTTCCTGCTAGCTGTGTTGGTACCTCAATAGCAGTAGAAGTCCTGGCAACCATTTAAAATAAAACATTTTTGTTCAGTTTAACACACACTAATGCTGCCATGCGCCCATGCCCTTGTCAAACAAAAACACTCAGCATCTGTCCTCATTAGAAAATTTATGTCTTTCTTCAAACAAAATCTACAAGAGATTATAAGTAACTTTTTGCCACTCCAAAAAACTATGCATATAGACTATCAACCATGGTATCCTCATTTGACTATTTCTCTGAAATGCAGAGGCGGTATAATGTCACAACAGAAGGTTCATATTGGCTCATCCTGGAAATTTAGCTTTTGAAATGATTTATGCATACAAGGCACCAAAAAGAATTCAATGAAAACAGAACCCACCAACAAATGCAGATGGTTGTATTTTGTACATTCAGTTCACAATAGCAGTCTCCATTTGACCAGGCTCACCTGCTTGCAACGGGTGAATACCTCCTCAAATCATCAGATTCCAAATTTTTTGAAGCAATACCACCACCCAAGCCACCTTGGTGCTGACTAGGTAGATCCCAATTTGAGTCTGCTTGAGCATCAGAGATTATCTGCATCTTTCCTTGGGAAAAACCCGGCTGAGGCACCAATTCAAGACCATTTTTGCTCTGCGAGAAAGTATAGGAATAAGAAAACCATACTGGTATAAAAGTACAGATCAAAAGAATATATTATAAGCATACTGAAGCTGTCAGTGTTGCACCAAGGGAATGAGATGGAGATTGAGGGGGGAAATTCGAATGATTAACATCCGACCGCCAAGGTGCCAATTGATACTGTGACTCTTTTAGCTTTGACTGAGACCAGGAAAAGACAACAAAAACATAATTAAGTATTTACAAGATCAACATGATACTCAAAATCTCAAACCATAATTAGCACAGGCTAAGTCCAACAGAACTGGAAAAGAAAAATGTCTCCAGTTATCATAAACAACTCATTCCATGTAACATACCTCAGTGATAAGAAGCTTCTCTTGCAGATGTTTAAATAGAACCTGCACGAGTCCAGTGGTAACTTCATACCTCGGATTTAAAGAGAAGAAACAGATATGTTTTGACTCACTCAAAATAATTCTCCACTCTTAGGTTTTGCGTCGTTATCTAATATATATGTCATATTTCTACACACTCTTCGAAATATCAAGGATAAAAGTGGATAAATACAGGTACATTATATACCATGCCACAAGTAAAGAACACACATGCATGCACACAAAAGGCAGTTCCAGAAAGGAGAAAAAATAAACAGAATGTAGGGGAAAAAAAGATGTTTGTTTAATTATTACAATGGCAATGAAATTCGTAGGACATGCATTTTTTTAATCTAACTTTTAAGAACCCACCTTTTTTCTTTCTATTTTATCATATTCATAATAAATAGCCTAACCACCGTCAAGATGATCCAATCAAATCACACACATCATATTAAAAAATTTTAATAGAACAGAGATATCAAACCAAAGACTACTCAATTAGTTACTTGAAGAGACAAGACGATCATACCAATTATGATCATTTTTCAATATCTGGCAAGGAATATATACACCTAAAAATAGCATTGAAGTATGTAACTTGCACTATGAAATTATAGTTGATAGGATTGAACGGTACACTTTCATAGTTTCATTGAGTCGAGGGAAAAATCATCAGTATGGATAAATAATGCAAACAACATCCCGGTTTTCTTGCAACTTGATAAAGTGTCTGCATCAAAAATAGATGGACCAATTAGAAACTGACCTTGATGTTGCTTACAATGGATTGGGCATCATGAATCGGTGGCTGCAGGGAATACTCTGTCAATAAAGGAAGCAAAGATGACACAAAAGTTGTTCTTTCTTGCTGTGCGGCCTGAAAAGAAAAGGATCATGCATAGAACATTGAAATGGACATCTTTAATAACAAACATGACTGTAATCATCATAACAATATACATACAATATTACAATATATTGTCAAACATGCATAAATTCATCATCATAACAAAAGATTTTCAGAAAAAAAAAACAATAAGAACTCGAGTGAAGAAAGAAAAAATAATAATTTCACAGCTGAAATAGTTTGAGAATTAAGTTTTAACACCCAAACAGAGTCCAAGAACATTCCAACCTACAGAAACTAAGGGGACAAGGTATCAATGTGAAAAGGGAAAAAATATTAACCCTCCAAAAAATTAAATAACATTAAGAAATGAAAAATACCTGTAATTGATAAGTTAGACGAATATTTTCCTCAATTATGTCTTGCCTATAAGAGAGAGCTTTTGAGGCAGCATCAACAAGGTCCTGTTGTTGTTGATCAAAGGCCTGGTGACAAAAACTCAAAAAACTTATTAATCATATTTACATTCATGAACAAGGAAGAATATAAACCAAGGAATTGTGCAAATGGAAGGAAACACTAGGCTAGTGCCTACCAGACGCATATAGGCAATGCGCTTTTCAAGAACATATTTTTCATTACGAATTTGTGCCTCCTGCAAGAGTAACCGTGAATAATTATAAATCCAGAACTAACATGAACAAAAACATTGGAGAGGGGAGGGGGGAAGGAAGCAAGTCATAACCTTGACAGAAAATTCAGCCAGCTGTCTGCGCAACTGCAAAATCTCTTCTTCATGTTCCCGAGCATTGATAGAAGCATCCTGGAGAAAAATAGAAGCTAGCAATCCATAAAAAATCTAAAAGAATAAAACCAACGGCATAGTACAAAAGGACATGACGGAACCTGTTTCCAGATGGTGTTGGAATTATTTACTTGAGCCATTGGCATGAGATCCTGTGGCAATCGAGAACTGTACTCTCGTTCTAACTGATACCTAAAATTTTAAAACAAATGAATAAGAAAAATCCCATGTTTGATGTTCATACAATGTAATTGGCAATGCAAAATAACAAGAAGAACCTGGCTGGTGTAAAAGAGGTAGCCATGGAAGGTGAAGAGAGTCGAGAAAGAGCAGGACCCGTGTTATTATCAGAAGAAGCAGCAGAAAATGCATTCAAAGTACCATTTAAGATACTATCCGTAACTTCCTTTGCAGAAGCATTTTGATTGCTAACACTTTCTCCTTTCTGCTTTCCATAAAATATATGCAAATTCGAGCATTAATAAAGCATAGCTAAAATAATAGAACTTCACTAATAACTAAAATGAAAAAGAGAGTTAATTTTCCTACAAATTTTTCGAGAAGCTCTAATTTCTTCTGGAGTTCGGACCTCAATCGACTGTTCTCCTCCGCCTGAGAATAAATACAAAAAAGAAAAATTAAATACTTGTTCTTTTATCATTACAACTAGAGAAAAAGGAAGAAACCTGTTGCTTAATGGTGGCTTCGGCGGCCTCAACAGCTTTCATGACCTGAAACAAGCTATCATCGTTGTTATTGTTGTCGTTGATGGCCAATCCCGATAACTTTCCGGCCACTTTCCCATCGTGACCATTCTCCATGCCCCTACCTCTCAACCCTCGCCTGATTTAACGATTCTCAATAATCAAAATCTCAAAACCCAATCTCGATGATGCCGATGGCGATTGATACAAATCTTTTATCCCCAAAAAAAAACTAACCTAATAATTTAAAAATTAAAAAATATATCTGAAATGGGGAAAAACAATGACATGAGTCGAAGTGGGAGTGGGGAAGGGGGAGAAAGGGAAGGACAAAGTGTGCGTATTTACGAAGACATTACAAACAGGTCATCAATAGATTCATCCGGCAATAATTTACGATTATTATTACAAAATTACAACTTTATCATTTTTGGTTAAATTATGTTCTAGTCCTTGTACTGTGTATGTGTAATCAATTTAATCTTTATATTGTACTCTAATTCAATATCTTTAATTTAAAAGTTATAAAATGAGTAGAAATGAGAATGAGGAACAAAGAAGGGAAGGAAAAAGTGTGTGGATTAATAAAATATTATGTGTTCTATTTACAGAATATAAGTTATTTACGAAAATAATATTCTCAAAATATAAATAGACTATAAGTGTTATATTATTTTATTTTGTCTATTATATTAAATATTTTTAAATATATATTTTATATTTGCATACTTTTATTACTCTCTATTAAAATATTTTGTGATTTTTCAAAAGTTAAATATGTTCAAATTTTTATTTTTTTATTACTTGTGATAAATTTAAAAAAATAAAGTAAATAATAAAATAAATCTAATTTTTTTATAAAATAGTGATAAAAAATTTAGTTCGAGTACCTTCCAAAATTTGAAACCAGATGATTGAAAGTTCAAATTTAAAAAAAAAAACACAAGAATTAAAATGATTAATTAAAATATATAGACTAAATCTATAATTTATGCGTATCAAAGGGACTAATAGCAACATTTTACAATCTTTTTATATATAAAAAGTGGAGTACTAAATATCACCATGGACCATGGTTGTAATAATAATTATCCTTCAAATAAAAAATTATACAAAGGAAACCTACACTACAAATCTAATAGTTATAAAAATAAGGGGGGATGACTTTTCTTTCTCTTGTCACTTCCGGCCTCACCTACTCTTTTTCCCACTTTTTTATTTTTTTTAATTTTTTATAATTAATATTAATGTATACTCTCTGTCACATATCATTTGATTTAAATTAATACGTACAGTAATGGATGCACACAGAGAATAGGATGGATCTAGGCTAGAGATGAGTATTTTATCTGATCTGATCAGGTTTTGACTCGATTGGGTTAAATTTTTTATGAAAAATCGGGTTCGGGTTGGGTGATTTTTAAAGTGACATCGGTTCGGATTATGTTCGGGTTTAGGGTGTAAAATATCTGACTCGACCCGACTCGGGACTAAATATGTAATTTTTTTATAAATTTTAGGGATATTGGTAATAATGGTCCTCTATCTATATATTTTTTTTATAGTTAGGTCCTTAAAATTATTTTTTTATTTATAATTTAGTCCTTAAAATTTTATTTTTTATAATTAAGTCCTCAAAAATTATTTTTTATAATTTAGTCCCTAAATTTTTTCATTATAAAAAATAATGTTTTAAGGACTTAATTATAAACCCGAACTCGACCCAATATCACCTTAAAAAATCACTTGACCTGAACTCGATTTTTTCATCAAAAATCTGACCCGATCTAACCAGATGGGATCGGAACTGGGCCGGGTAAAATGCCCATCCGCCATTATTTTTTTTAATACAATTAAAAAAAAGCTTATTGTATCACAATAAATTTTATAATAACGAACCCAATATTTGAACAAAGTGAAATATTAAACTTGTGGACAGAGATAAATAGATTTATTTATTTATTTATAATCAAATTATATTTGTTCTATATACTATTGTCAATATAATAGTAAATTTTGAAAAAAAATGTTGAGACATGAAAAAAGAATAAAGAATAAAAAAAATTATAAAAAAATCATGAAAAAAAATTTGTCAATTTTTAGACTAAATTGAAAAAAATATATATGATTATATTTAAATTATTAAATTAAATTATAAAAATTAAAAAGAAATTAAGGTTAATTTCGGGTTTAACAATGATGTTTCGGACTAAATTGAACAAAAATAAAATTATATTTAAAACATTAGACTAAATTATAAAAATTATAAACTAGTAGGGTTTATTTTTGTGTCTAACAATGATTTCTGGACTAAATTAAACAAAAATATGATTACATTTAACATATTAGATTAAATTATAAAAATTAGAAAGAAATTGAGGTTACTTTCAGGTCTAACAATGATCTTTTGGACTAAATTGAACAAAAACATAATTACATTTAAAATATTGACCTAAATTATAAAAATTAAAAAAAAAAGTTAGGTTAATTCCATGTCTAACAATTACTTTTTACACAATTAAACGAAAATAGAATTACATTTAAAATATTGGACTAAATTATATAATTTATAAAGTAATAGTGGTCAATTATGAGTTAAAGAAAAATTTTAAGGACTAAATTGAACAAAAATATCAGCATATTATAATTATTGAATTAATTTATAAAAAAATAAAATAATAAGATTAATTTTAGGTTAAATAAATATTTTTAAGATTAAATTGAACAAAAGTAAAAATTAGACAGGCTTAGTGTGCAATTTACCCTTTATTAAATTCAGATAATTTTTTATTTATTAAATGACACGTGACATATTCTTATTGCTCTACATTTTTGTTATTAACGATAATTAACGACAGAGGTCAAATAAAATAATATTTTTTAATTTAAGGGATTCAATATTCTAAAAAATACTTTAATATCAATTTGATATTTTGTGTATACTTATTTTTTAATATAAAACCGTAAATCAAAATCTAGAGATATATCACTGATAAAAATATTTTAGTTTTTTTACTACCTTTATTGGAGATATAAAAATTCTACAAACTAATTTTCTTTTAAATTGATGTTTAATATTTTTTTACTGAAATATATGTATAAAGTTTAATTTTATTAGTGTTTTAAGGTATCAATATTTAAAAAGTTCATTACCTTATTAGAACTTAACGAATATCTTTGTCTTTATTTTTAAAAATAAAAACTAAAAAAATTGAGAATTAAAATTTTTAAATCTTTTAAAAAAGTCTCAATTTCCTAAAATCAGAAACCTCAAAAATCCCTAAATTGATGTTATTATTATTATCATCAATAGTTTCATCTGATCTTACTATCGTCATTTGATGTCAACGTTTATTTTTTCCAACCACCCATCATTTGTACTATCGAGAGGTGTGCTTATTGAATTTCGAGCGATTAGAATCTTCCGTGTTCATTGTTCGACATTCGATTGACACTTATTTTGTTGGTTACCGGTGATTGAAAAAATAGGTGGTGACCTCAGGTAATGATGGTGAACGGGGTTTGGTGAGAATATCACAAATGACAATAACATTAATTTAGGGTTTAAAGTTATAGAAGTTTAGAGAATTTAGGATTATTTTGTGATTTTTTATAATTTTTGGGATACTATTTAATTTATTTTATTTTAAAAAGGTCACGTGTTAATATATTATTAGATATAAAATATTATCTTAAAACACTAATGAAATAAAACTTACATTTATTTTATCAAAAGAAATATTAGACACTTATTTAAAAAATATATAGTTTATACATCTATTTCAATCCTAATCAAACATCATTTTAGTCATGGTAATCATCGGTAAGGACGAGGAAAAACTCAAAAACGATGATTTTTTAATCAAATTGATTAATAAATCATTTTTTTAAATATATATTAAAAGTGAACTTAATTTTAAAATTTTTTAGATTAGACTCAGATTATAAAAAAAACTACGTTATTCGTGTTAATTACATTGATGTCCTTCTATATATCGCATGTGTTATTAGGGTTTCGAGGTATATCTTTTAAAAGAGTAAAAATCTTCTCATTTTCCGCCTCTCTCTATTTCGTCAATAAATTTTAGAACATCAAATAAAAAATCTCTTAATCTTTTGAATGAGAGTTTTATCGTTTGATTTAGCGTGTAAACGAAATTTCTATCTTCGTTGATTTTTTTAATCTTTTAAAAACATCATTATATAGAATTTTATGTTAAAATTCTCAGATGAACAGGTCCTAAATCTTAAGAAATCTTTAGCTTCTACTTCTGAATGATATTAGAGATTTTGAATCTTGATTTTATCTTAGATTTCTTCGACTCTCCAGATTTATTTCTCACATAGTTTATATTTGATATTTTTAATAGATTTCATGAGCTGCATTTTAGTTTGTTTTTTCTTAGATTTATTTAGGATTTTTTTTACATATCATGTTATATTGGGTTTATTATAATCTAACATATCTTTAACTTTTTAGGATCTGATTTAAGACGAATAAATTTATTGTTAAATTAAAAATCGGATTATATTAAAATTATCTAGATCGAGTTTGAGATATGTAAAAAATTGTTTTACCCGTCTCGTTTTCATCTCTAGTCATCAACATATCTTTTTCAGTCTGATTTAATCATCGCACCGGAACTTTCTCAATCAAGTATCTTATATTGATTTGTGATCTTGATTATTTCGTTGATTTTCTATATTTTCTATATTTTAATAATTTTTTATTTAAAAAAATCAACTTAATTGTTTATCTATTGTTCTGGATATTTTTTAAGTTAAAACATTGAAGACGATGAAAAAGGATTCTGATTTTAGTGTAAACGTTATTCAAAATCGAAATGTAATTTATTCAATTTCAATTTTTTATTTAAATAAATAGATTTTACTATTTAAAATTAGATTGTAGTTCATCTTATTTTATTTTTACTGTAATAATAACAATATTTTAGAAAATAATTTGAGAGGTATCATACTTTGAGGTAAAATTAAAGTGCCTGTAAAAATCTTTTTATCTGATAATGTTTATTATAATTATTACCCAATATATCACACTTATCCAAAATGGTCTTAGAGCACCCACAATACCGTAAATAACAAGAAGTATAGAATAATAAGAAGCACCAACTAGTCTGATGAGGATAAAGAGTTAGACATAGGAGGTTTATTTCCTCTGATTATTACCAAACCTTTGAAAAAACAAAGTAGAAAAAATAGGTCTTGTTTGTTTTGTTATATTATGGATATTGAATGTCTGTATTTGTTTTCAATTTGTATCTTCGAATATATAATATGTATTTAGGATAATCTAAATTTAATTTTATCTCTTACATTGTATATTTTTTTTCAAAATCAGATAATATTTAATAAATTTCACGAGTTGTATTTTAGTTTTATTTTTTCTTAGATTTTTTAAGATAATTTTTAATATTTTAAAGGTGATTATAAATAGTATATGTTTATATATATATATATATATATATATATTCTTAATCTTTTTATAACGCACATACATCTTACGGACAAAGCAATTTGACCTCAAATTTTTTAAGATGAACAACATTCATATTTTTAGTAAGATCATATGTTGGGTTCTTTTAAGACTTTTTTTATATATCGGATTAGATTGTACAGACATATCATCAATTTTTACGGTTAGTTTTGAGAAAAAATATATTTAAATCTAGTTTAGGAGTGAAATTATGTTAGAGTTATTTGGATAATGTTGAGATTAACAAAAGCCAGTCGATTTAAACATGTCTTCCTCAATCTGATATCATCATCGTCGTTGGAATTCTCAATCAAATATGTATCTTGTCTTAATTTATGATCTTTCTTACTTATTTCATTAGTTTAATACAAATGAATCATGTCATAGAAGCTTAATTTAGTTATTATGTGTCCTTATAGTTGTTTTTGATATTTTGATTTACTCATCTTACACAAGGATTGATTATAAAAGAATGACTGTCGTGTAATTAATTATTCATTAAAAGAATCGAAATACAGTTCAGTGTAACATCATTAGCTTATTCATTTTATACTTTAAACTCCCATAGCTGAAAATGATTAGGAATGTATAATTTTTTCTTTCGTCATAATACCAAACTATTGGCCAGAAGAATACAATTTTACGGATTTTGTAACATACTCGTTATAATAAGAGTAGGGTAGGGATAGATATGAGTTTGGTGGATAGTGAATGAGTATGAATGTAAAAAGTATACTCATCATGGGTCGTAGATAGGTTTAAGACCTTATCCACCCGTCTCATATCCACTTGTCCCGCATACGTCCATAATATGAATTTTAAATTATTTGTATTTGTAGGCTTTAATTATGTCTTTTATTATGGTATTTTATGTACTGAGATATCAGTTTGTTTTAAAATCTACGTTAATCCTTAAACTTGTAGACTTTGAACTCAAATAATTTAGTTTTAAAAAATAATGGTTTATGATAGAACTTAAATTAATCAAGTTATAATTTGTAATATGTGTGGATAAGTAGAATTTATAAAAGTATAAATATGTTTTAACTAAATATAAGTAGTTAGTTGTAGTTAAGCATAATATATATTAATAAAAATGTGTTTTAGTTAGTTAGCTAAATTTAGTTAGTTAGATGAAATTAAATTTAATTGACATAAATATATTATATATACATTTGATCAACAAATAAAGTATGTAAAATTTTATTTTTTTTACAAAAGTCTATGACTTATTTTTACATAATTCGATATTAATAGTTACTTATAGACAAATACACGTGAATACAATTTGAGAAGTGAGTGTGGGGATGAATTTAAGAATATACTCGTGTGGGTGGGTGTAGATTTAAAAATTATAGCTACCATAGATAATGGGTAGGTGATGAATATAAAAATTTTAGGTGTATTTAGATATAGGAATGATATCTGCACCCACCCAGTACATTTATCATCTCTAGACTAATATAATTAATTATTTTTTGGATTCTTTGATGTAAAATAAGGAGTGACCAAATAAGAGAAATGAAAACGATGAATTAAAGAGATTATGATGGATTTAGGTAATTCATCATTTGTAAATTTGGATGGATGAGAAGATATGTTGAGGAGGAGGAGGAAAGGAAAACAACCCCATTAATTTAATCTTGTCCTAATACATGGTATATCTCTCTCTTACTTCTCTCTTATCAGGCCATGAATATTTTATTGACATCTTTAGTATTATTGATGATTGGATAATTTTGAATCATGTGATAATTTATATATACATTAATAAAGATAAACTCAATTTTTAAGTATTAAGTTTTGCATATTGGTCACATGAATGTTGTGCAGTGGTACTTGATAGTTTCTTTTATCAAGGCATCCTAATAGCTCCAGTCGTGTTAACCTCTAAAAAAATTATCTTTGAAGGACTTATTATTTGGGTTTATCTTCGAAATTTATCAAATACGAAGATTTTGAAAAATATTTTTAAAATTACACGAGGATAAAAAATTTAGGTGTAACACTTGCCCTCACATGGAAGAATATCATAAAGTACCACAAAACAATAAATTTAGAAAGTCTCCCCTTTGAAAGGGTGGTTGTATTTTTCATTGTATTTCTTACAAACTTTGTATGTCTATAGGATATTTTCAAGGAATCTATCGACTTTATTTCGATTGCAATATATTTTGGAATCTCGTATTATACTCTAAAAACTATTATATTTTGGAATCTCGTATCAATAGTGTTTTTTAAATCTTATGATTTAATAAGCATGTAAACTAGTACGAATAATAAGAAAAAAAATAAATAAGCACATGGCTCTAACGTAAGTTGTTTAACCATAAAACATAACAAGAAAGTGTCACAAGGCCATTACCCTCTTCCTAAAACACATGTCTGATAGGATGTGTAGTGTCACCGTTTATATATTCCAAGACCTCCTTTTTCCTTTCCGATGTGAGATTAATGCTCCTTGCCTCTTTTCAGGTGTGACATTCTCTCCCACTCAACCTCTTGACACCCTCGTCACGAGCTTCCGCCCTCGTGATTGGCCTCTTGTCATGGTTGTTCACCTTGCCTACTAGGGGTGTTCAAAAATATCCGATCCGGTTGATCCGATCTGATTATCCATTGATTCGATCCGAAAATACGGATATCCGATCCGATTTTAAGTTTTCAAGATCGGATACGGATCACAATATTTCAAAATTCGGATTATCCGAAAATATAAAAATTTAAATTTTTATTAACATTAATCTTGTTATATTTAACAATTTAATGTTTATTATTTTCAAAATTTTTAAAAATTAAAACTTTTATAAATGTAATTCTTGTTGTATTTAGTAATTTATTGTTTATTATATTCGAAATTCCAAAATTTTTAAAAGTACAACCTTCAAATTCGAAAAAATAGTTTAATCAAATTATATTTTTGGATAATTGGATATCCGAATATCCGATCCGAGTATCCGATATCCGAATATGCGGATATCCGCTTTTTTCCGGATCGGATACGGATCACTATATCATTGATCCGAAAACCCGAATATCCGAAAAAAATCGGATCGGATCCGATATCCGACAATGAACACCCCTACTGCTTACCCCTCTCATGGGTGCTCGGCATGAAATCGGACAGTTAAAGGGTCACTCTGATACCACTTGTCACGGGGCTATTACTCTCTTCCTAAAAGACATGTCTGATAGGATATACAGTGCTACCGTTTATATATCCAATACCTTCCTTTTCCTTTCCGATGTAGAATTAATGTTTTTTTACCTCTTTTCAGGTATGATAAAAGCATAAGCTTCTCATAGCATTATGCTCGAGTATAGGAATAAGACTCGTGTCCATTAAGCATCAAGTTCATACACTTTAAGTGAGGTCACATTTAATAAATATCAAGATTATACGCTTTCAAGGGTAAGGCCATCATCACCAAGCATGAGGATCATACACCTACAATTGAAATCTTTCATCAAACATCTTCGAATGAAACCTACATCCATTAAACGTCAGGATCATGTAATTGAATTTTTTTTACCATAGTGTTACAACACATTCTTTAGATATATATATTAATATTATAAATTTTAAATTAAATAAACTTTTATTTTATTTTAAGAGCTAGAGATTTAATTTAAAATTAATTATTTAATTTAATAGAATTTTATTATAAAATTTATAATTATAACTTAAAATTTGGGGGTTAGTTAGAATTAAAATTTAATATTTTAATTCTTAAATAGTAAATATGCCAGTGTAAAATTATTTGTACTTACCGGAAAAAAAGGATTACTTTTGATTTTCCATTTTGGTGTTTGGGGGAAAACTTGTAAGAAAAAGTTCAAAATGGTAGAAAATTTTGATTTTGGGAGGGAATGGCGCCAACAATTGCCATTTTCCAAAATCAGTGTTCCCGCCTGGTTTGCTTCCTTCCTATCTTTGTTTATAAGGTTAAGTGCTCTTCCTTTGAAAGAAGGCAAACATCCAAAGCAGTTTTTGTAGCAGAGATTTGAAGATTCAACAGGCAACTGCCATCTCCTCTCCAAATCATGGGATCCGCCACTCTTTTAGATTCCAACAATTCTTCTGCAGGTTAACTCTCTTCTGTTGTTTTTGTTTTTTCCAAGCTGAATTCTTGAATCTCTAATATTCAGTTCCGAATGTTATTTTTGAATCTCTAATATTGATGGATTTTTGTAATTTTTGATGGAAGAGAGAAGAGACTGTACACTTACAGCCAATCAAGTGATGGCAGATTGTTTTCAGTTTCATGTTCACCATTTTTTAATTTTACTTTTTTAATTTACATTGCTATTACCGATGAATGCGGCATAGATATTAAATTCCAGATTTTGTTATTTTAGAGTATGGGTTCTTTTTATTATTTTAAAGGATTTTGTGCATGTTAATCCATTTCATTGCTCTTGTAGTTTAATATTCATGTATTTTATTTTATTTTAATGGGATATTCTTGCATGATTTTTGGGTGGATCTGATCAACTTTTCAAGTTTATACTTATTTGATCCTTCATTTCTTAGCAAAACAAGATTGTTAGACCAGTTTTATAAGTTGTGTGTATTCTTAAGAAGCACGTTGATACATATTGTTGAAAGAACCAAGGTTTGATCTGTAAACTTAAAACTAAGATGAACTAGCTTTATTGTATCAAAGAGAAATTGAGAAATGAGAGGGATATAGCTTTTAATATTTCATTTTTGAAATCTGGGAAGTATGACACTTCAAATTTATAAGTTTACCCCTTTATTGTGCCTCTATTAGTGCCCTCACTTTAAAATAGTGGGTTTAGGGTTTTTAAGGTTAGGGGTTGTGTTTAGGATTTAAGGAATTAGCGGTGGTGTGTATTTTTTAAGGTGTAGAGTTTATGATATAGAAATTTGAGTTTCATTTTTTAGCGGGGTGCATAAAAGGAGGTATGGTTAGAGGGTAGAAGATTTTTACTCATTTATGTTACTGTACTATTCTCAACCAACTAAACTCAAGTTCTCAATACTTATTTTCCCCCTTTTTGCATCCAGGAACGAAGAATAAGAAAGGCAAGAACAAATCTGCCGCATCTTCCACCAGGAAAGAGACAACAAATGTTAAAAAAGTTCAGAAGCGTAAGATAGCTCCTGAAAATGGGGAACTGGCTTCGAAAAGGCCAAGGAGAGCTGCTGCCTGTACAGATTTTAAGGAGAAATCAGTTCACATATCTGACAAAGATTCAATTGTTGAGACAAAGAGGGATATGGTAGTAGATGATGAAATTGTAGCTGTAGGTCTGACTTGCGAAAAAGATGAGGGTCGACCTAATAGGAGGCTCACTGATTTTGTATTGCATAATTCACAAGGTCTTCCTCAACCTCTTGAAATGTTGGAAGTCAATGACATGTTCATAACTGGTTTGATATTGCCATTCGAAGAAATTTCTGACAAGGAAAAGAAAAAGAGTGCTAGATGTGAAGGATTTGGACGTGTTGAGTTTTGGAACATCTCTGGTTATGAAGATGGTTGTCCAGTGATATGGCTTTCAACTGATGTAGCTGATTACTTATGCTGTAAGCCAAGTGGCAGCTATAAAAAGTTTTATGAGCATTTCTTTGAAAAAGCTCGTGCTTGTGTAGAGGTTTATAAAAAGCTTTCAAAGCCTTCTGGTGGTAATCCTGACTTAAGTCTTGATGAGTTGCTTGCTGGTGTTGTTCGGTCTATGAGTGGAAGCAAGAGTTTCTCTCGTGGGGCATCAGTTAAGGATTTTGTCATTTCCCAGGGAGAATTTATTTACAATCAACTGATTGGTTTGGATGAGACATCAAAGAATGACCAGGTATTTGCAGGGTTGCCTGTTCTTGCTGCCCTTAGAGATGAGAGTAGGAGGCGTGGAAATATAGGGCAAGAAATATCAACATTTTTGGGTGGGACTCTGACTATTGGTAAAAGAAGTGAGGGAAAGTGCAAAATGGATGAGAAATATTCATCTACCTGTACAGCTGGGGAAGATGAGGATGCAAAATTGGCAAAACTTTTGCAAGAGGAAGAATATTGGAAATCTATGAAACAGAAGAAGAATCAAGGTTCAGCCTCCATGTCAAACAAATTCTACATCAAGATCAATGAAGATGAGATTGCTAATGATTATCCTCTCCCAGCATACTACAAGAATTCTAACGAAGAAACTGATGAGCTTGTAGTTTTTGAAAGTGACATTGATGTGTGTGATCCTCAGGATCTTCCTCGAAGCATGCTTCATAATTGGTCATTTTACAATTCAGACTCGAGGTTGATTTCCTTGGAGCTTCTTCCAATGAAACCATGTGCTGACATTGATGTTACCATCTTTGGTTCTGGGGTTATGACTTCTGATGATGGAAGTGGATTCTGTCTTGATGATGACCTTAGTCAGTCTACTTCAGGTTCTTCAAGTGCAGTGAATGCTGATGGGATTCCAATATTTTTGAGTGCTATTAAGGAATGGATGATTGAATTTGGATCATCAATGATTTTCATATCTATCAGGACAGATATGGCCTGGTATTGTCTTATGCTACTTTAGGATTCACCGGTTGCTTTTTTCCCCTAACCAATGTTTTGATCTACGACTGCAGAGAAATCACTATAAAGTGATAAAAAGCATAGTTATTTGAATTTTCCTACTAAAATGCAAAACAATCAGAATTTTTCTTCATTAAATCATTAATTTTAATCATGATGACTTTATTTTCTCTCCTTTTACAGGTATAGACTTGGAAAACCATCGAAGCAATATCTTCCTTGGTATGAACCAGTACTCAAAACTGCAAGGGTTGCAATAAGCATTATTACATTGTTGAAGGAGCAAAGTCGAGTGTCACGCCTCTCTTTCAATGATGTCATCAGGAGAATGTCGGAGTTCAAGAGGGATAATCGTGCTTTTATATCTACTGATCCAGCAGCTGTTGAGAGATATATTGTTGTGCATGGACAGATAATATTACAACTCTTTGCAGAGTTTCCTGATGTGAAGATTAAAAAGTGTGCATTTGTGGTTGGCCTTGCCAATAAAATGGAGGAGAGACACCATACAAAATGGTTAGTGAAGAAGAAGAAAGTAGTACACATGAGTGAACCAAACCTAAATCCACGAGCATCCTTGATGCCCGTGGCTTCTAAAAGAAAGGCTATGCAGGCAACCACAACAAGGCTAATCAATAGAATTTGGGGGGAATACTATTCGAACTACTTGCCAGAAGATTTGAAGGAGGAAGCTAATTGTGAGGTGAAAGATGAAGAAATTCAGGAAGAAGAGGAAAATGAAGATGATGATGGTGATGTTGGTGTTGTTGCTGATGCTGATGAAGATAAATCAAGTTCAAAAGAGACTCAGAAGTCTCCTTCTGTATCTAGGCAATCTAGAAGTTCAAAGGAGGAAGTGAGTTGGGATGGAGAGCCTATAAGCAAAACAGGCTCTGGTGAGCCTATTTATAAAAAAGCCTTTGTACGTGGAGAAGTAGTTGTGGTTGGACAGGCTATATCTATTGAAGTTGATTCATACGAACTTCCTGCAATCTATTTTGTGGAGTACATGTATGAAACTTCAATGGGATTAAAAATGTTTCATGGACAAATGATGCAGAGAGGATCTGAAACTGTCCTTGGCAACGCAGCTAATGAGAGAGAGGTGTTTCTAACAAATAATTGTGGGGATTTTGAATTGGAGGATGTGAAAGAAACTGTAGTAGTTAATATTTGTGTAAGGCCTTGGGGTTATCAGCATCGGAAGGCTAATGCCAACATGGACAAACTTGATAGAGCTGAAGCTGAGGAACGAAAGAGAAAAGGACTTCCCATGGAGTATTATTGTAAAAGCTTGTATTGCCCTGAGAAGGGTGCATTCTTTAAGCTCCCCATTGATGCTTTGGGTTTGGGTTCTGGTTTGTGTCATTCTTGCCAAGTTAAGGATGTTGAGAGGGACAGAGGAATTTTCAAAGTGAATCCGTTAAATACAAGTTTTGTATACAAGGGAACCGAGTACTCTCTCAATGATTATGTTTATGTTAGCCCACATGAATTTATGGTAGAAAGGGCTGAGACTGAATACTTTAAGAGTGGGAGGAATATAGGCTTGAAGCCTTATGTTGTGTGCCAAGTGCTGGAGATAATTGTTCCAAAAGGGCAGAAAAAAGTTGGAGAGGAATCCACCCAGATTAAGATCAGGAGATTTTTCCGACCAGAAGACATTTCGACTGAGAAGGCATACAATTCTGATATAAGAGAGGTAGGTGCTACCCTAAAATGTGATGACAGTTTAAATTTCATATGGCCGTATAATTTACGCATTTTCCTATGAATGTTATAATAATTTTATATGGTTTTCATTTTCAGGTCTATTATAGTGAAGAAACACATGTTTTGTTTGTCAAGGCAATAGAAGGAAAATGTGAAGTTCGAAAGAAGAGTGACCTTCCAGCATGCAATGCTCCAGCAATCTTTCATCATATCTTCTTCTGTGATCGCATATATGATCCTTCTAAAGGATCCCTGAAGCAGGTGATTGCCTTTTGTTTCCTTGCTGTAATGTTTGCTGGGAATCATACTTATGTACCTTTTGACGATGAATTAACTTCCCTGTTTTTTGATTGGCAAGCAGTTACCGGCTCAAATAAAACTAAGGTACTCAACTGGAATTGTGGATAAAGGAAAGGGTAAACAGGAAGAAAATGAGTTCGAAGTTGAGAAACAAAAAGAAGCGTCTCAGGATAACCGCTTGGCTACGCTAGACATATTTGCAGGTTGTGGTGGCCTGTCAGAGGGTTTGCATCAATCTGGTACTGTCTACCTTTATGTCTATTTCATTGCTTCGCTGTATCTATGTGACTATGTCTAAAGCACTTTAATGTCCAACTTTCAATTTTTTACTGTAGGTGCATCATTAACTAAATGGGCAATTGAATATGAAGAGCCTGCTGGAGATGCATTTAAACTCAATCATCCTGAGTCTTTGGTGTTTAATAAAAACTGCAATGTGATTCTTAGGTCAGTATGACAAGTTGGCTCTCCTATATTCCCTTTTAAATTGCTGATTACTCAAAAACAAGTTATAATACAGGGCTATCATGGAGAAGTGTGGGGATGTAGATGACTGCATTTCCACTTCTGAGGCAGCTGAATTAGCTGCCTCACTTGATGAGAATGAGATTTCTAACTTGCCACTTCCAGGGCAAGTAGATTTCATCAATGGAGGTCCTCCGTGCCAGGTATTAAATATTATATCTTTGTTCTCCTTCTAGTCTCGGGCAATTAATAGATGATTCACTAAGAGCAAATACCTTGCAGGGTTTCTCTGGAATGAATAGATTTAACCAAAGTACATGGAGTAAAGTACAATGCGAGATGATTTTAGCATTTTTGTCATTTGCGGAATACTTCCGGCCAAGATATTTCCTCCTAGAGAATGTGAGGAACTTTGTGTCATTCAATAAAGGACAGACATTTAAGTTAACCCTGGCTTCACTTCTTGAAATGGGTTACCAGGTAGATATTCCTTGCTAGCACGTGTCTTTATCATGTATACAAAATACAGGTTAATGTGTAGTCATGTATAATACTCTGTTTTGCCTCTTTAGGTGAGGTTTGGTATTTTGGAAGCTGGAGCCTATGGAGTCTCCCAGTCAAGGAAACGAGCATTCATTTGGGCAGCCTCCCCTGAAGAGACTCTTCCTGAATGGCCAGAGCCAATGCATGTTTTTGCTGCTCCCGAGTTGAAAGTCACATTATCACATAATTTACAGTATGCAGCTGTAAGAAGTACTGCAGGCGGAGCCCCTTTTCGTTCTATTACTGTGAGAGATACAATTGGTGATCTGCCACCTGTAGGAAATGGGGCCTCAAAGGCAAATTTGGAGGTAGTTAGATTGAAAGTTATATCTCCAAAACTGCTTCCTGCTATAAAAGCTGCATATACTTATTCGGAATGTTTTATTTCTGCAGTATCAAAGTGAACCCCTCTCATGGTTTCAAAAGAAAATTCGTGGAGACATGGCTGTCCTTACCGATCATATATCAAAGGAAATGAACGAGCTTAATCTAATTCGGTGTCAAAAGATTCCAAAGCGACCAGGTGCAGATTGGCATGACCTTCCAGACGAGAAGGTACAACAACAATCTCTCTTTATGTCTGTTCATTTGAAATGACATTGTTGAACTGCCTGGGTGATTTATTTCATTAAAACTGCAGGTTAAACTCTCTACTGGACAATTAGTAGATTTAATCCCCTGGTGCCTGCCCAATACAGCCAAAAGGCACAATCAATGGAAAGGGCTATTTGGAAGGTTGGATTGGGAAGGGAACTTCCCAACTTCCATCACAGACCCTCAACCAATGGGGAAAGTTGGAATGTGCTTTCATCCTGAACAGGACAGGATCCTGACCGTTCGAGAATGTGCTCGGTCTCAAGTAAGTAATTTACCAACATTCATCGTCATTGCAGGTTGTAACAGGCTAGAATGAAGTAGAAGAGAGTCTTAATGGATTGTTTTTCCTGTCCTAACAGGGTTTCCCAGATAGCTACAAGTTTTCTGGTAACATTCAGCACAAGCATCGGCAGATTGGGAATGCTGTTCCTCCTACTTTGGCATTTGCATTGGGAAGGAAACTGAAAGAAGCATTAGATAGCAAAAAGTGAACTGAATAGCAGCGACATTAGAGAAAAAGAAATAAAAGAGAAAAAGTGTAATCGGGATATTTAATTTTAATAAAAATAATCATTTAATTTTTAATATTTTATTTTGAGTTCAAATAATTATTTGTGGATAAAAATTATCAGTCAATTAATGATAATATGATTTAAAATGATATAATAAATTTATATGAAAGTATATTATTGATATAATATTATTACATAGATAAATATATTGATTTGAAAAAAAATATTATTTTAATAAAAAATATTTTTATAAAATTATATAAATATAAAATATTTTTTATTGACTTATTATTATGTTAAAGTTATTTTTGTTTATAATTAGTTTTTTATTTTTTATTCACAAAAAGACTTTTGATTTAAAATGAAATACGATTGAATTGCTTAAAAAAAGACCAAGACGATCAATCAATCAAATATTATGATTTTTTTATACTTTTTTTAATTAAAATATATGATTTTATTTATGAATTTATTAAAAATACATGAGATTATTTTAAATTCAATTAAATACTATTCCTTGTCCTTTATCAGTATTTTTAATAAATATATAGGACATGCTGTTCATATTATGCATCAATAGAACGTGAATGGATTAGGTATGTAAATAAACCGAATGAATATAAATGAGTGTGTGTTCATATTCATTTGTTTAATCTTAAATGAATAAACACAAACAACTAAACGAATATATTTTTTTGTTCATATTCGTTGTTAAAAGATATAATTTATTACATAGAGAGAATTTGATAAAATAATAAAAAAAATAAATATTTAATAATATAAAAATATAATTTAAAATAATATATATATATATAAATATAAAGTACTTGGGTATCTAGATTAAAAATGTTTCAAAATTGACTCTACTTGAGAATAAAAACCCAACATTTATTATAATTTTTTTGTCGAGACACGTAAAAGATGTTGTATGAGTTGTGAGTGAAACAAGTAAACTTGCAGGTTATTTTATTATATAGTTTTGATTATACCAACAAACAACTATAAAATATGATAAAAAAAATTATGATCACCAACAAACTCATATCAGAAACTAATATTTTGAGGATCTATATCAGTACAACAAAAAATTATAAAAATAAACAAAATATCTATAATAATAAAAATCTTTCTATAAAAATAAAAAAAATAATATAAAAAATAAAGAAAAACGTAATAAGATGCAAAATATAAAAACAAAACAAATACTTATTAGACTAAAAAATAAAATAAAAAATATTAAAAAAAATAAGAATTGAGTCATTTATGTTTAAGTAAAGATATGTGGTTAGGTAGAGAAGGAGAATGACCAAGTTTAATAAGGATATGGAATTCTGAATTGTTTCAAAAATGACCCCATACGTGTGTATATATATAGAGTTAATATCCACTTGATTAAATGTTTGATGGACTTCCTCACTTGAGAGGAGTGATGGTATAAGTATTTATTTTTGCTCTAGATTCTGAATTACAACGAATAGTGAAATTGATCCTCAATTTAGTTCAACCAACCTGTCATTTTAATATTGTAAATGCTTTATTCAAGAATAGATATTGAAGAATAGTTACACTTTGATGAAGGATTATATTAACTGGGGGAGATGACTGTAAGAATTTAGAGAACTGAAGTTAGCAACTGAGATGGTGTTTAAAGAAATTTGAAGAGGGTCACCATTCAACTCTTCAAGCACTATTAAGAGATTCCCGGTAGGTTTGAGGAAGGAGCGAGGCACATGATACCTACAATTTCAACCACAATAGAACATATCAAGTTATTACTGGTATCCAACTCATTAATCGAGTAATCTAAATCGAACTTTGTAGATATCCAACATGAAATAATTCTCGAAACTCAATTTTCTCCATTCATAGGGTCTAAAGAACCTAGCGCCTCATCCCGTTAGACCAACTGATTATTGATATTGTGGTTATGGTGACTACTTACAAAGTTTGGGAGGGATTTCCTTTAGGGGTATGGAATGAAACCCAATAGCGACCAATGCTTTGATCATTCACCCAAACTTGTCCCTTTTGCATTGAACTCATGTTTAAGGCAACAGGATCATCTCCAACAGGTGCATCAAACATGGTCTGACAAAATGCATACTTTACAATATGTACATTGGTCATATATGTTAGAAAAAAACCAATATAAACTTGGTTTGAAACTCACCTTGTACCAAGTGAGTGACTTGTTGGTAGACTCATCAATCTCACTCCACTCCACTTTGTCTAAATTTTCTTCTGCATATATTTCTAACGTTTCCCCTTTCAAAGCAACCTACAAAATGAACACATAAAAAAATACTGTTAAGAGAAATTATCCCACCTATTTAGCGAAACGGTTCGATTCGATTCGATTTTCATGTGTACCTGATATCCCCATGTATAATTGGTAAAGTCATACGTGCTTAATTCCGAACACTGAATGTTCACTTTATTCAAACCAGCATATTTACTCTCTAAATAAGCTCCCGAATCCTTCAGATAAACAAGTGTTATTAGCACATGTGATATTAAAATTTGCTTATTTTGTGAGCAGACAAAGATTACCTGTAATCCAACCAGAACACTCAGAATAGACACATTGTTCATGCCATTATTTAAGCTAATTGGAACATCCATACTAAATCCTTTAGTATCATGGCTTCCATGTCCAGTTTCTGAGCAAAAGTATATATCAACAGTTAATAAATTTGGTTAAAAGAGAGAGAAAGAGTTCATTGGAAGTAGAAATTTGTACCCACAAACTTGCTGTTGATGTAGGTATGTGCAACATGTCCAAGGGACTCTAAGTGCAGCACAGGTTCTGAGCAAGATGAATTGGCTTGAAAGCTGTTTTCATTATGATGTTTCTAAGGTTAGTATTCATTTATTATTATTTTTTCGATTTATTATCGAGAAAATATTAGTTGAGATAAAATAAGAATACCTGAATGTGTACCATAGGTAATCAGAGATGTCCTTGGTTGTATTCATTGGTTCCAACAATGAATTGGATTGCAGAGAGGTATCTAAAAAGCTGGGGATGTCTTCCTTGAACTCTTTCCAGCTAGTCACTGTATCAAACACTTTGTCTACTGTTGTAACCCTCTTGTTCGGCATCGTGCTCACCTTTGCGGTGTTGAAAACCATGTTCTGGCAGTCCGGTAGAATGCCGATCGACCTGGGAAACAACTCGAACGAATTGTCCCGGAATTGGACCGTAACATTTCTCCTTGAGTCATTGTTTACGAGAAACGCAACACATGCTCCTCTTCCTTCAAAAACATAAGCCTAATCCAACAAAGATAAGTAATTGATATTAATTAGTATTAGAGGGTTACAATCTTCCTCACCTGTTGAAGTGGACCGATTGAGAAATTGCTCTGCACTCCTTGCAGTAGAGGTGTGGAACAATTCTTTATTACAGCATGCAATTCCTTAAGATGTCCCCATTTAGGCTGTCTCAACAAACCTGCACATCAATGTCAGATTCCGTTTATCATGATCGAACAACACGAACGATGTATGTATGTTGGAAAAAGGTTACCGACTTTACCGTATTCGTCGAGAGGAGCTTGATCATAGTAACTTGTTATCACATAAGCCGACGAGGTCCTTCCGAAATTGGTTCCACCATGGTACTACATTAATCCATGAAACCAGTGATTAGGGTTGAGTCAAATGCATGTATCATTAACAACACAGGCTTACCATGTAATAATTTATGTAGCTTCCCTTTTTGGCTATGAAAAGTGCTGCATGAAATGCAAGATCTTCAGCAGATCTGATGTAGGGCTCTCCACCATATGCTTGATAGCTTAATTAAAAATGAGGTGGCATGCTAAGTAGCTGTCATAATAAAACAAGGGTAAACTACATGGTTGATCCCTTTTGTTTTCAGGCTGTTTGATTTTGATCATCGATTTTGAAAAAAAAAAATCAGTCACCTACGTTATCAATTTATAATATTTTGGCCACTGAATCGTTAACCCTCGTTAGTGTGATGCGTGAATAAAATCTTTTAACTAACGTGTCATGTCATCACACTAACAAGAATTGACGTATGAATGACCAAAATATTATCAATCGACAACATAAATAACCAAAATCTAATAATCCGAAACCAAAAAGGACCAACCCTAAAAGAAAAATAGAAAGTGGATGGAAGCTTACAATGAAGTCCAGTCTTCTGTCCACATGGAAGGCTTATTGGGTGAGTTTGGACCTCCAAAAGTCTCCCCACATCTCATACCATTGCATGTATTAATCTTCAAACAATCAGCAATGATAAATACATTAGTGTCACGTACCTTTAGTCTATAAACAAACGAAGAAGATAAACAGTAGGAGTATTCGAACCACGGGATCGGGAGCATCGGTTTGCTTGCACATGAGCCACGGCACGCCGGTTCCGAGTTCGACCGCCATTTTCGCTGCCCATTTAACATAAGCAGCTCCTTTTTCATGGAAGGCAGCTTCCACATTTTGGTATTCATTCTCTATCTGCAAATGTAGCTCACATGGTCATAAAAGTTGAAGCTAGTTTTGAACAAAAACAGGTTCCTTCTCTAATTTACCTGTGAGAGTATGATTGGACCTCCTTGTGAAGCATATAAACCTTCTGATTTCATCATATTTACTATTTTTGTGGTAAAGTTTTGCATGTAGAACTACAACAAGCAAATAATAATTATTAACAATTAAAATACAAATTAAGAGCACATTATTTAGAGTTTTTAATTTAAAAATCAAGAAAAAAATACCTTGAAGGGCTCGTTATCTGTTCGATAAACAATACCAGGGACATCATGCAACCAAAATGGAAATCCCCTAAAAACAACATTTAACAATCTTGATTATGTACAAATATGAGCGATTAAATCGTATTTTTTGTTCATTTCTTGAAATAAAAATATAGTATATGTCGCCGGATACGGAACTTTACGAAAAATTTGTGGGGTTAATTTAAAATTTTATAAAACTTATAGATTTAAATTAATTTTTCTGTAAACTTCAAGCCTGATGATGGGAATAAATCACTTACCCATAATTCCATTCACTCTCAATGAAGGGTCCAATCCTAAGGCAGACATAAAGCCCCTGTGCTTGAATTTTTTTTATGAATCTCACCAAGTCATATCTCCCACTGAAGTCGTACTGTCCAAAAAAATAGAATAGAATTTGGTGAAGTACATGTTCATGCAATTATTATATAAAAACATGTTTTTTTATTATGCTGTAACCGATATGTGTTCGAACCTGACCAGGCTGGGGTTCATGCACATTCCAAAATACATATGTCTGAATCACATCGACTCCTCCTTCCTTCGCTTTCGATATCAAAGACGGCCACATCTACATTCGAATCCACAATTTCGTTATCGGAAAATGTTAACCTCGTGATTAAATATCAAAGAAATAGTTGTAACAGAAAGTTTAGGAGTAGTACTGTTCAGGGCAAAGACAAAAGAAGAAACAAATCTTAACAAAAATGAAAGATGATTGAGTCCGTGACCCACAACCATATGTCTAGCTTTAGGACAATAATAAAGAAAGGGTCTTGTTTGTACTAAAAAGCTAAAGAAAAACGTGAGATATGCTTTTTGTTGTTGACAATTATTCTTTCAAATTTTTTTAATGATTTTATGTAAATTTTTAACGTAACAGTATCGTGGATCGGACAAATTTACTGTACAATAGACTCTAGTTGACCCTCTGCTACAATGGAAAAAAGTGTTGACATTCTGTTGCCGGTTGCCGGTTGCCGGAGAATGATGAAAAAGAAAGAAAAGGTATCGACGAAGAGATAATTATCAGTTGAATTACCTGAGGAGTGCTGCGAGGATAATGAATAGAACCCGAAAACAGAAGTTTACGTTCGCCATTAATGATTAACGATCTCCCATCATACGTCACGTTGTTTTCTCCGGCCATCGCCGTGCTCGCCTGCACCGCGACCACTACACATATCCACCACCACCACCACCCAACCTTCATTTCTTTGAATTTTCAGCTAGCAGTTGCCTTTACAATTTTGAGATGTTGAGTTTGTGATGATATGCTATATACCAAAACCTAAACACATGGGAAACGAGAAGCAAAGTTTTGTTCAGTCTTGTAAGAAATAATGTGCTTAAACTGTTACTTTACGGTCTTAGCTGCCCAAAGACGTTACGCTTAACCTAGAAAGATAATAAATATAAGGTCTAAGTTCAGATACTACAAATCTAATCATAATTAGTATCTACCTTTCTCATCAATTTCTTCGCCCACGGTTCTACTTTACATAGATTATGCCAAAATGAAGATTTAATAATCATAAATATTAATTAATTTAATATTAGTTTAAGTAAGGTCAAATATTCGAATCTTGTTTATGTGAATAAAATAAATCATGTTAGAGAATCATTATGATGAGTCTGTATGGTATTTTATTTAATTAATTGTCCAGAGAATGAAATATCGATAATATTAAGTTGAAGCAAAAATCTAAATTTTAACTTTAAGTTCTAACTATAAACCCTAAATTATAAATCATTCCACATAAACCCGTAATTTGTAAACCCTAAAATAAACATTAAAAGCTTAAATAATCTCACTTGTAAAATCTTTGTTTTCTATGGTTAGTGTATAGGATAATAATCTTTTCTTAATATGCTTTCTTTTATAGATTTGGATATTAAATATAATGTGTATTCAATATTAAAAAAATAGATTGGATATTAAATATGTACATAATTTATAAAATGGATATTAATTTTATCATCATAAATATAATTTTATAAAATGGATATTATTTTCTAGGACTGATATTATGTAATTATCTAAAAAAGAATTAGATTTTTTCATTAAAAAATCTTATTCTATTACTTTGTAGATTCAGATATTTGACAAGTACATGGTTCCATAAATCAAATTTTAATTTAGAATGCAACTTTTTTTTCTGAAAAATAAAAATATATTAAAAAAAAATTGGATTTCATTAAAAATATGAAAAGCTGCAACAAAACATGCTACAAACATAAATGCAAACTTAAGGATTAATGTCCGCGAATAACCCTTGCATAAAAGTAAAATATGAATATTCAAATGGCGTGAAGAAACAACAAAACTCTTTCTTGAATATGACATTCATCTGGCATAGAATTATCGTAAAAATATTATTATTTTTTTATCAAATTAGATATTTAAATAATAATGTAGAAGTAATGATGGACAAAATCAAGTTTACAGACTATTTTATTAATAATTCTAAATACATCAATAAAACTGTAAAAAAAAATATCAAATAATTTTCATTATATATTAAATAGTACCTCACAAAAAAAATATTATATAATTTATAGATTCGAACATATTTAAACACATAGGAGATATACGGGTAGAAATCTTTTACCTCTTTCTCATGACTCCATTCATGCCTCCTGTTGAAATTTGCTAAAAATGAATTTTAAACCCTAACCCTGATTTTCTATATCCTCAACCCTAAACCCTACACCCTAAAAAACACACCATACCTCTAATTCCATAAACACTAACCATACTCTTAACCTTAAACTCTAAACTCTAAACTTTAAACCTCTAATTTGAAGCGGAGATACAAATAAAAACTTGATAAAAAAAAATAGACAATTTACACCCGAGATATACACTTTAGGATTTGCACTAAAAAGATAGCACATATACAAAAGGAATACATGTCATAAAAAAAGAGTACAATGTGCAGTTAATATTTAAGTTAATACCCTTTTTACACTTGAAGTTGCAAACAAATTCATTTAGACTTATTTACCAAAAGAAAAATCATTAGGACTTTATTTGGGTTCCTCACATGATGAGAAAAGCTTTAAATAGAGTTATTGGATGTTACTATCATGGGTGGACCTTCACAGGGACTGGGCCCGGTCAAGAATGAAACCAGAATCGAATATTAAGAGGGGTAAAGATCTATTAAACTTTTAAATCTAAAAGGTAGGAAGGATAAAAGTTTTATTTTATTGTTATTTAAATTAAAAAGGACCTTTAATATAATTATATCAAAAAATTTTGAGAGGAGTAAGAGCCCTTCCCACCATGTCGATGCCCCGGTCCCGACCATTTTTTTTAATATTAATATTGTTTGATTTATTTTTTAATTTAATTTAATTTTTTATAATAAACTTTTAATTCCGTTCCTATCGTCTTAGTCTAATGTATACGATACTTGGTAGAATGACCGAACAAATAACAAATTAGTCGGACTCACGCACATGGGTAGACCGGGTCTACGAGGCATATCGTGTACGTAATAGGATAAAACAAACGGCTAAGGCAGCAATTGTTTGGAATGTTGTCGTGGATAGGGTACTAAGCTTGTAGTTGAGATCAAACGTAAGAAACAAACACCACACAAAAAAGGGAAAAATATTACATAATCATAGTGCGTGATCTTATCTATTAAAAATAAATTAAATATTTTTTTATATTTTTCATGTATTTTTTCAAGAATATATCTTATCATTTTGTTATATAAACAAAGAGTGAGTAATTATATAAAAATTAATTATAAATAAAAAATAACATAAAAATAAAAATTAAGCTATATTTTTTTAATTAATAAAAAATATAAATAATGTATAAATCGAATTCATATAATAATTTCTCTAAAAATAAGGATATATCAGCCCCCCAAGCTTTATTCTTTTAGTATAAATGGTTACTTATACGCCAATCCTCATTCTTATAAAGAATTGTAAGTTATAACAACAAATGGATAGACATGATGTCTATCAATAGGACAAGCCAACAAAAAATTCCTTATACTAATTATAGTGTTAAAGAATAATTCAGGATAAAATTCATTGCGAATATTTTTAACACTCCCACTCCAGCAATGATAATGGGCTCTAATACTATAGTGTTTATTAGGGGTAAAAAACCTGATTATTCGGTTTTGGTCTCGAATTCAGTGAGAATCGATAGATTTTTATTTGGTATTAGTTTTGGTAGGATCAGACTGAATCCAAAATTTAAGTCCTGGTCATAACCGAGACGGGATCTTGATTTTTTGGCCCCAGTACCCGGTAGGTATCCAATAGAATTAATACCAAATATCCGATATTGATTTTCTTTTGTTTATTTTTCTTATCAAACTTTCTCTTTATGTATGAATATTATGATTATGACTAGTTTTAAAACTTTAATTTTTAAGCCTACAATGTTCTAATTTTATTATTTAATATTATTATTAGTGGTTGAAATTTTTTTCTTCAATTACTCATTTTTTTTAAAGAATAAACTAATTGATTGGGTACCCGATATTGGAACCGGTTCCCACCAGTAACAGGACTGATTCTGTAACACCCTCAATGGGGCTTAGAAAGAACCGTTGACTAATTGATGGTCAAAATTATTTAATAGGGGACTCAATTGAAACAAGAGAAAAATAAAAGAGCTAAATTAAAATGACTAGAATGAAACAAAGACAAAACAAATGAGTTTGCATGTAATAGGAAAGTATAAATGGTAAAGTTGAGTAATTTTACCAAAAGTTTAGACACATGTCAACACATGGATAATGAAAATCCTATGTGGCTATTATGGACCAATAGGATCCATTATAATGGATTTTTGTCCTATTATTATAGAAAAAAAAAAGAAAATGAAGAAGGGGGGGGGGGGGAGTGGACGGCAACATCTTTGGAAGGGAAGAGAAAACCCAAATGTTCACCTTCTTCCTTGTATCCTCCATGGCCAAATGAAAATAAAGAGAGAGATTCATCTTCCTTCTTAAAAAAAAAAAAAAAGATTATCACCATGACCGAAATTTAGGAGAAGAGAAGTTATCATTTTTCTTATATTTTCTTCTCCCATTTCCGAGAATGAAGGGAGAGCTTGATGGTTTAAGGAATTGGAAGAACTTGCATGCTCAAATGGTTGAAGGTAAAGTGATTATCTCCCTTAGAAAGTATATGTTTCTATGACTAATAAGTTTAGTTGATTGGAATGCCATGACATTAGAATAAAGATGCATAATAGTAAAATCATGTTTAGTAAGAACATGAGAAGTGAGAATGTGTTAATGGCAATTTGGGGTGTAAGCATGTAAATGGTTGTTCTCCAATGAGTTGGAATAAGCTAGAATAAATATTGTTTTTGTAAAGTAATGAGTTAGTGTTTATTTTGGTGATCCTAAAGAAATGGTCACAAAATTTAAATGGTAGGAACATGTTAGGTTGCTGGAACAATGAGTAAAGAACATGAAATAGGTGATTAAGACCATGAAAATGAAAGATAGTCAAATTGGCCGAAATAGGTAATTCCGGGTAGCACTTTTGAGAAAATTCCCTAGGGCTCGTATGAAGGAGTTAGGAGCCGAAATTTTGCAGAAAGATACTCCAATATACCTAGTTTAAGGAAAAATTTACGGAACCTCAATCGGAGTTCGATAGAAAAAGATATAAGCGTTTCCGTAAGGGCTGTCCGAACAGTCCCGGTTCTGGACAGACCCGATTCGAATTAAATCTGGAGCTGACCTAATAGGAATTAAAATGTAAGATTAATTGGTCCTTGTAGAGGATTCTTCTAGCTTTCCAAAGAGGTAAAATGGACTAAAATTGGATAACGGGGCTAGGAGATATGATCGAATTACGGAAGGGTAGTGAAGCTGTCCGTAATACATAAATGCACATGTTTATCCTTGTTAAATATAAGACCATTAAGAATTTAATGATTGAATGTATCCTAATAGATGCTAAATGTGTATGAATTGCTAGAGAATACAAGGGAAGAAAATATCGAGGAACAAGAAGGGCTCGAACTATCGAGGAAAAAAGGCAAAGGGATCGCGATTTACAACCCCTAAATAGCTCGAAATTAACTGTGAGTGTGGAAAACCTTAGGGTTAGGACCTAGGGTCCTAACCATCCTTTGTTTATTTAAATTGATTTGTCATGTAAATGGACTAATTTATATTCGGTAAAAAGGGAAGGAGGATTAATGTTAAATGACTTGATTGATTATATGACTTGCTTGCTAGATTATTAGAACTAGCTTAGCACATATACATTTCTTGGAAATGCCGAGGTAAGTAACGGCACGCGGCTACGAATTCAGGTACGCAAACCATGCATGAAGCATGAATGTAATGATGTGAACATTGGTTGGATAGCATGATATGCGTGTTATTGTTATTATGATGTACATGTATTGGTAACATGTTATGAATACTTGTCATTGATAATATGAATTGGATTGCTATAAATGAATTGATACAAGCATGATAATTGTCTTTGTATTAGCATGTATTGAACACTTGCTCTTGGTAATATGAACTTGATTACATGAATTGAATAATGATCAAATGGATATTGAAATATTATTGAGCCTTGGTCTATAGTGGTCATAGGTAGTACGGCATGCCTAGGGTCTTGAGCTCATTGTTTAGTGCTACGGCACTCTTGTTTGGTACTGTGGGTACCGTGATTTTGGTGGTTAGTCACCAATTGTTAGATACCATGGGTATCTCTTGTTAGTACCTTTGTGGTACTCTTGTTAGTATCTTTGTGGTACTCTTGTTAGTGTCTTCGTGACACTCTTGTTGACTCGCTTACCTTGTCCTACTATACCAAGGCATCACATGAACTTAATTGAAAGATTAAATGATTGAACATGAACTATATGTACATGTATTGGCCTGAGAAGCATTGATACTTGATCATGTATGGTTATTGAGTAATGAAATGCAATTGATGCTATGTGTAGCGCTTAATGTGAAATGGCTATTGGTATTGGAAATGATCATATGGTTATAAGTAGCCCTTGAAATGAATTATTTAATGGAACTTTGAGAAATAGAAAATGAAAGATGAGTTATATGCATTGATTAGATGCTAGTTTGAGCATATAGACCTTGACATTGAAATGTAAGATAAAAGTGATATACATGAGAAGCATGTTGATTGTTAAATTGGGCTATTGATGAACTTGTATATTGATCGTACCAATGTCATGTATTGTATTGTTTGCTTATTTGAAGCATGATATAATTGATATTTTGTTATGTCTAGTTTGGTTAGAATAGGGCTGCCTCACTAAGTACTCCATAGTACTTACCACTCGTTTTCTCCTTCCCACTAACAGGATATCGAGCTAAGGAGCTAGATCGAGAGTAATCGAGAGCAAGGACAACAAGCAAGCAATGTATGGTAATCGTAACATTTTGTTAACTCCTAGAATGGTGGCATTAGTGATCATGGTATGTTAGCATTTTGCATTTGAGGGCTTGTCCCATGGTTTTGTATATATGGCTTTTGTGAATGGTAATTGGTATGTAAGCCTTAAGGCTAGAGGTGTTTAGGCTTACACATGTATTTTGAATATGGCTAATGGTTGCATCTAGAATGGCCCTCGTCACATGCATTTGGTAGGTGTGCATGCATTTAGGCCAAATGGTTTTAGTTTGATTGCCTCGGAAAAACGAAATAGTATAAGTAGTGACTTGATTAATGGTTTGAATTAAAGAACCTAGACTTGGTAACTTGCCATGAATGTTTAACCTGATAGAAATGCCTCTTAATGTTTAAGGATAGCTTGAAACCATATGGGTGGTCCTTGGGTAGAGTCTAAGTGTTTAAAAGTTAGAAATCTGGAAATTTGGGCAGGGGTATCGATACCATTTACATGGGTATCGATACCACCCTTGGCAGATTCATAATGGCATCGAAGCTTGGTTCGATGCCGAGCTTCATTAAGATCTCCCTGGTTTGATGCTAGTATCGAGCCAGGCCATTGTTGCCTTAAGTTTTTGAGTCTTTGGAATAGACCAGCATCGGTACCTGGTTCGATATTGGGAGTTCCAGTAACGAAATGGCATCGATGCCAGTATCGAACCAGGCTACTCAACCTTAGTCAACAAGTCAACGAGGAAGACCAACATCGATACATGGTTCGATACTGGGGCTTCCAGAAACGAAATTGCATCGATACCTGTTTCGAACTAGGCTCCCTAGCCTTGGTCAACGGGTTAAAATAGTCAACCTGTATCGAACTAGGGTTTGATCCCCCTGTTCCGATACCCCTCTATAGGGAGTATCGATACCCCTAGTTAATTTTGGTTAACTTGAAATAAAAATAGAAATTGGCTTAATCAATAAGAGTATGTTAACGATAATTAAATGAATAAAATTTGACTAAATGTTTCGATTAAAGCTCAATAGAAATTATAATTGATAGATGAACGAAAAATTAGGAATCAAATTGGTAAATTGAATAAAGTACGAAAAAGTTTTAAATTAGCCTCAAAATTAATAGGCTTTATACATAATTGTCTTGAGTTAATTCACAAATAATCGAAATATTCGGGAATTAGATACAAATTCGGTCTAAATTACAAGTTTAAATGTTCGGTCGACACCTCCGTCTCCTAACCCGGGATGAGGGTGTCACAGATTCTTAAAATTTAGGACCCGGTGATTACCGGGATCGGGACCAAAACCAATTATATTGAAATTAACCGGATACCTGGTATTGCCCACCCCTAGTGTTCACAACATCTTGCCACAAATTATGAGTCCATGTAAATAATAAGGGTTAATATTAGTTTCGTTGAATATATAAGTCATTTAGGATTTTTATTTAAGAAAATAGATGTCTGAAGTTTATTTTAAAATCTAGGTTAAAAAGCTATATTGCAAGTAAGAGAACACCACTTACATATGATGGCTTGGGGAACATTATGTACAAGTAACGTTCCCTAATTATTTATTTTTTTGCAAAATTTTAAGGAAGAAAGTCACCTATACATGATGCTCTCCTATTTGCACTATAAAAATTAACCTAAATTTCTAAATATAGACGAAGATCACCTATATTCCAAAATAAAAATTTAGATTGGATTATTCTAAAAAAAAATCGTTAATATTTGATGTACATGTAGTAAGAAAATTCATAAATGTATATTTAATTGTAAAAAATTAAATTTATAATCTTAATTTATAAATTTTAATCATACACCTTAAATTCTAAACTTTATAATCTAAAAAAATAAAGTTTAAAATAAATTTATAAATATTAAATTAAACTCACTTACGATGAATAAATTTTTACCGTCACGCAACAATTATTATTTCTTCAAATAATAGCATTGGAGTTCGGTTGTAATTGCATCAAAATGTATTCAAGATCTTCCTCAATCAAAACTACCAATAATATGGGATGTTGGTCAAAATTAGGAATTAAATTAATATTTTATCTAAAACTCAAAGATCAAATTAATATTTATCTAAATTTTAGGAGTTAAATTAAAAAATAATCCCTTTTACAGTGTCACATTATCAAACTAATAAGATGACTAAAATATTATAAAATAATAATATAATTGACCAAAATATTACTTTTTAAAATTCGGTGAACAGAAATAAACATTTATGAAATGAAATACTACCATAATAGATTAAAATATTAGAAAGTGATAATATAAGTGATCAAAATGTTACTTTTTAAAATTCGGTGAACAGAAATAAACATTTATGAAATGAAAGTGACACTTGGGATAATTTACCCACAACAAAATATAAAGAAAACTCAATAATTGAGAATCCTTAATGAAATTAAAGGAGATAGTGATGTTTTCTAGTCATATTCATGTTTCATCTCTTTCCTTTTTCTTTGTTACTAATCTTGTCTTGATATGGACGGCGGAGATATTTACAAGTGGATTGACTCCTGGACATGATTTATTACAATGATTAATTAATAATAAATTGAAAAATTCAGATGAAGGCCATTTTAATCGTATATATTTCAGAATAAGTATCGATAGTCGGTTAATATGTTTTATTCATATTAATTTCATTCATAATTTTTTAAATTTAGTTTAACTAAAAAAATTAAATAAAATTTTGAATAACTTAAATGATTTAAACTTGAAAATTATGTTTAAGTCGTATTTTTTAATTATGTTTGATATATATGTATATATGTTGATGAGATTCACTTGTACCATGTACAACTCACTTGGTTTTACATGGATTCATGGTCATTGGATTAATTAAATGAATGGATGAGATTAAATGTGAAAATAATGAGATTTTTAAAGAGAGAGAAAAGAGGATCATATTTTTTTATTAGAAGATAATACTAAATGATTAAGATTATTTTTTTTATTTTTTAAGTGATAATCTTTATATTTTCTACTGTTAATTTCATTCATCTATTTCACTTATTTAATGATTATGGATTAATATAAAACTAAACAAGTATTATAACATATAATTGCGTCTCATCTATATATATATCACATATGAAAAAGTAAGAACTATATATGTATTGTATATAATTATAAAAAAATCGTTTAAATAGTATTATAATAATATTATAATCGTTTACAATCATAATCATAAAACTTAAACCCCTAAACTCTAAATTCTTACCATAAATTTTAAATTTCACATCTTACACCTTAAAACTGTATGCCCTAAATATGTGTATTAAAGTATTTTTCATTAGAAAAACTAAATGAAAAATATTGATTTTTTTAATTAATTAATGGTGATTACAGTCGTATTTGTTTTAGAATATAATCTTTACCATTTGACATTGATCGCTCAATCACTCTGCACACATCAATTAATATAGTTAAACCTAAATAAATAGTTCCAATTATGAAATAAATAGTTTCAACAATTAAGTGTTGTGTCTACAGTTAGGTTTTAGGTTTGAATCATCTTAGATCCAATTTTATTTTAGAAATTATTTTGTATTATTTACAGTCTAACACACATATAAGACTATAAACCATAAATCAAATATTGAACTTAGTTAAAATTATCCTTAATTAAAATTAAGATAAACATGATTAATTATGTAAATAATAAGAATCAAATATGTCATTATGTTAATTTAGTTAATTGTTGCATTAATAATTTTACTAACAATTGATAGTTTGGGGCTTGATTGAAATCAATTAGTGACCTAATTGATAAAACATTTAGTTAAAAGGTTAAAATAGAATAAGTCCATTTCTACTAAACTTGGTAGGTAACAGGTTATCCAAGAATTAAGCTATTTTATTTTTATAACCCGGAGGCTTTTAGTGTCTGGTCAAAGTAGGTCGACTGGGAGTGCGAGGTAAGAACTAAGATTGGTCGGCACCTACACATTCAGTCGCACCCAAAGACGGTCAACAAAGCTGAAGACCATAGGAAAGGTCCTCTCCCCCGGACCGGACCCCATGGTTTATGACGGAAGCCATGACACAAACATTCTCAGTCATTGGTCGCATACACAAACCACTTTGGGTTCAAAAACAGCCGACACCCACTCCTGCCTTGTTCCCCTATAAAGCCTTTGCTCTCACTCAGTCTCTGAGTTTCAACCAAGTCCCCATACTAACAGCAAAGAAGAAGAGAATGAAGGGAGAATTAGAGTTGCCACCGGGTTTCAGGTTCCATCCTAGGGATGAAGAGTTGGTGAACCATTATTTGTGCAGGAAATGTGCAGCTCTACCCTTTTCTGTGCCCATCATTGCAGAGATTGATCTCTACAAGTTTGATCCATGGCAGCTTCCAGGTCAGTGGATGTGTTTTACTTGTCAAGTTTTAGGGTTTTTTATTCAAAATTTTATGGGTTTCAGTATCGAGGAGAGTGATGACTGATGAATTAATTTGATATATATTTGGCTTAGATATGGCGTTGTACGGTGAAAAGGAGTGGTATTTCTTTTCTCAAGGGACCGAAAGTACCCCAACGGATGTCGGCCGAACAGGGCGGCTGGAACCGGGTATTGGAAGGCGACTGGAGCTGATAAGCCTATCGGAAAGCCTAAGGCAGTGGGCATAAAAAAAGCACTCGTTTTCTACGCCGGTAAAGCCCCACGCGGTGTCAAAACCAATTGGATCATGCACGAATATCGGCTGGCTAACGTTGATAGGTCAGCCGGCAAGAAGAACAACAACTTGAGGGTAAGTCCATATTTTAGGACAACTTTGACAGTTCAAACTTCACAATGACATGTTCTAATTGTTTTTTTTTTTTTTGTTGTTCTATTACAGCTTGATGATTGGGTGCTGTGCCGAATATACAACAAAAAGGGGAGCATAGAGAAGCATTTCCCGAGTGAACAACAATCGTCGAGTTCCCCGGAGATGGAGAATGAGAAACCGGATATTACAATGAAACCTTGGTCGATGTCCATGAGGAATGATCTCACGGTGCAGACAACGGATGGTTCATTGTCGTGCTCCTCGAAGCAGGTGGTGTCGCCTGAAATCACGTGGGAGAAAGAGGTTGAGCTTGATTTCAAGTTGGATTTCATAGACGATGAGCCATTTGCGAGTCCAGTTGAGTACCAGATGGGGCAGATGTCACCACCATTGCAGGACATGTTTATGTATCTACCCTAGATCTGAAGTCTCTCATTGTGGGCTACGATTAATTAAAACAGTTGAGTACCAGATGGGGCAGATGTTTATGCAAACAACATTCTTTAAATCTTAGCAGATTCTTGTAAGATATTTGTACAAGATTCTTTTTAAAAATAATAATATTTGCATATAAATACGAAATATGCTGTGTTGCACTTGTAATTCAACAACGAATATTGAGATTTTTTTTACGAAGCTTATTCTAGTTTTATTCTATTTTTATTTAGAGGGAAAAGAAAGAGACCTAGGGAATGAGATATTCTTATAGGTAAAAAATTTTATGGGTAAAAATCTTTTTTTTTTATCATGCTTCCTGTTAAAATTTTTTAAAATATTTAATTTTAAACCATAATTCTTATTTTCTATATATTAAATCTTAAATTCTATATTCTACCCTTAATTTGCTAAACCCTAACCATACTGATGAAGTCACATGGGGTGGGGTGGGGTGGGACAATCGTCCCCTTACTCTGAATTTTTTTTTACACTTTCATCCTCCTATTTAAATTTTTTTAAAATTTAATTTTTTTATGAATTTACCCTATACTTTTAAATATTTCATCAATCTCGTCTAGCCCTACTCTGTGTGATCTTGTCTGACTGTTTGATTCCACCCAAATGATTTCGAAATCATCTGAGATATGTTTGAACCTGCAGGCTGCATCCTTAACCATGCACCAAAGGGGTGATATATTTGCAGTGACATCATTTTCGTACGTAACATATCAATTTTCAGCCTCTGGAGTGGGAATAAAAGTTTATTTTAATGCACATCATTTGAGATTTTACCCATGCAAATTGCAATCACCATCGAGCTATTTGTTAGAGATTCGACAGTAATTAATTCAAGAAGTAAAGATAAACAGTAAAATTATTAGAAAGATATCATTAATTTTTTTTAATATTTATCGATAATTAGTAATATACGATGAATTAATAATATTTTGTAATAGTTAGATAAGTTTAATAATTGCTTTATAAATTTTTAAAAAATAAGTGATTATTTGCGTAATTTATTTAAAATTTTATTAAAATGTTAGTTAATTTAAAAACCGACCGAATTAATCGATTTTTTTTGTTTAATTAAATTTTTTTATTCGATTAATGTTAATAAAAAATTAATTAATACTTTTTATAATTCAATTGGATCACTGATCCAACTAATTGAACACTCTTAGTAGTCAATAATTAGGGTGCAAATCGTCTGCCCCTCTCTATGCCTCCTTTTATGCCCCACTTCAAATTAGAGGGTTTAGGGTTCTAGGTTAGGGGTTTTGGTTAGGGTTTAGGAAATTAGGGGTAAGGTGTATTTTTTAGGGTATAGGGTTTAGGATTTAGAAAATAAGGTTTTAGGGTTTAAAATTCAATTTTTTAAAAAAATACAGAAGCATGAAAGGAGGCACGAAAAAGAGACAGAGGATTTTTGTTCCAATAATTACTAATCCAAGTGTTTTTTGTTCATGCAAAGTTGTTGAGGGATATGGAAATAACCCTAGTTAGTTAACTGATATTAAACAAATTAAAATTATTTGGAAGATTGATACGTTAAAAGAAAATTATTTTATATTTTATATAATTTTATAAAAGTATTTTTTGGATATGTGTCATTCTATAAAATTAATATATTTGTATATATGATATTGTTATCACGGTGGGACCAATTTTATCCAAATAAAATGTTGAACATTAAATTGTTTAAAAAAGGAATAAAAATCAAAATGACTATTTAATAGAAAATTAGAGACATTTTTAGCATTATGTCAATTTGAAACTTAAAACCTAATTTCAACGCCTCAAATTCTAAACTCTACAACTTCAATCCCTAAATTATAAACCTTAATACACATAGATATACACAAACCATTTAGCCTCGTCGGTTAAAAGAGTAATTGTTGTTTCTGGGTCACCGGTTTAAACACCAGTAATACTAATACAGTGATTGTCGGAAAAACCAATATGCATGAGCTTGGAGCTGGGACAAGTAGGATAAATCCTCACTGTTGGTGAGAATTTGCTATTGTTTTACCCTTCTCTAAGACATAAATGTCAGATTTAAAACACAGTGATATCATCTGCTTGAATTAACTGTTCCATAATTTAGACCATAAAAACAACAACCTTATCTTGTAGGAAACCAGCTTCACTAATTTCATCACTAACTTTCCTTAATCTTGTCAAATTTCTTTCCATTAAAAAACATAAAAGTTGGTAGTATGTTTTTAATGATGCAGGACTACTAGAAATCCCTATGATCCCAACAAAATCGCCGGCAGTTCTTCCATCGGATCTGCTGCAGTAGTATCTGCAGGATTATGCCCTGTTTCCCTTGGTGTGGAAGGGGGAGGTAAATTTGTCACATTCCACTTCAAATCACCATTGTCCTTCATATTCTATGGTTTCGGTGTAGGATATGTACGGATGCCTGCATCTCTTCGTGGTGTCGTAGGACTTTCGAACGCATACCTCATTCAGGGTGAGAAATTATTTTACGGAATTCTATTGAGTTACATTAGATGCAAGATTTAGACAATATATGGGACAATGCCGATGCTGTTTCCAGTGTTTTCTGTTTTCAGCTATGCTGCTATTACTGGCCAACTTCAATCACATGAACTATCAACTTTACCTGTAAGTGCCAGCTCTATAAGATCACTAACACTTTCGGGTATTTATCTTCATTCTACATACTGAATTGCTGATCATATCCCTTTAAGAGAAAGTTGATTCTGAATGTAAATTCTGAACCTACAACCCCAAATTACATGTTCTGCTGCTGAACTCAACAAATCCAATATCGAACATCGAGTTTGCAAGAGATGGAGAGGTTAGCAATACAGTGATACGATCAATTAGTTTAAGTTGAGTTTTATCATCTCGAAACAGTATGACTGCATGCTCGATATTCGATGATGCTCTAAAGACTGTTGAGCTTGACTACATAAAAGGAGGTATGAGTTTTGAGTTTGACAGAAATTATGCCAAAAATAAAAAATAAGGTCCTACCGGGAGTCGAACCCAGGTCGCTGGATTCAAAGTCCAGAGTGCTAACCCCTACACCATAGAACCCTGTTGGTACTGTTTCTTCAATAATATTTATAATTCCTTAAATAAGATTCTGACTAAAGGTTGGTTATCCTTGTCACTAGATTGGTTTTACACGATAACTCGTTTCCTTTGATTCCTTTCTCGGTTTTACATTTAAAATTCTAATATAATCATTAAATTATATTCTCTAATTTAATTAATAATTAATACTAAATTTAAAATAGTTATCTTCGTATTAAGAAAAAGTGAGTATAAAATATTTATAATTTTAACATTTATATTTACATTAAACGTAATAAACATTGAAACATATTTGCACGTATTTTATTAGAAAGTTGAAAATAAATTTTAATAAATATTTTAATTTCATCTACAAACTATTAATATATACTAATTATACTTTATGTTAATAAAATTAGTTATCGAATATTTAACAATGATATTATTATATAATATAAAATATGGTATGAATGATAATTATGGAGTGTCAGGTAAATGACAAAAAAAAATCTTTATAAGCTGCGATTGTGAGACTGGCGTAGAATAATTTTAACTACTTTTTGTGATAAGAACGAAATAATATATTACACGAAAAATGTTTAAGATCGAAATTTTACTTGTTCACTCTTATCAAATACAATATGAAATGAATTTTTTTAGAATGTAATAGAATTAGATATCATGAAAACTGCATAACTGAAAATCAGGGATCAAATAAATTTTATTGGTTCTTTTGGGTTACTTATATAATGTATACATTATTTCTTTTGGAGATTGATAATAAAATTTTATTTATCTAAAAGAATATTGTTGAGTCTAAATAAAATAATAGTTTAACTTTAAAACATGAAAAGAGTTATAAACAGCTTGAGAAAAAAAATATATGAACTAAATAATTAATCTTTTGATTTTATTTAAACAATGATTTTAGAGGACCGTGATATAACATTAATTATTGTTTATATTATATTATATACGCTAATATTATGATAATTTATATAATTTTTAACAATTTTACCAACAAATGACGTGGTTAGGTTAGAATATATCCATAGTTTGCGAATATAATTGAACATTAAAAAATTAAAAAATAATGTAGAATAAAAATTATAATTTACTGATGAAATTAAATTATTTTAAAAGTTTGAAAATAAAATAAAAATATTTGAAAATTTAAGAATAAAATAAAAATCATAATTTGAGTACCTTTGGTGCAATAAACTCATACAAATAAATTAAGTTTGTTGCTAAAATCCTGCCCTCCTTGACTTTTCCATATGATTTCATCACACAACGACGTCGTTTCGGAAATTTTAATTCGATTATTTTCTGGTTATTGTCTCCGTTCCCTTCACCTTCCCAATACCTGTACTTTCTCCGGCCGGCAGATCTCAGATTATAAATATTTGTTTCTTTTTTTTGAAATATTTTCTACATATTATTTTGTTTATTTCCTATGGGATGGATGTTAGTGATTCTTTCAGTTTTCGTTGTTTGGTTGGCTTCTCTTTGGAAAATCTTCGTCTCCGATTCAAAACCCTCATTCTTAAACGAAGGTGGCTCTCCAGCGTGTTTAGATTTCTCTTCCAGCACAAACATGTTGTTAATTTTTGTTTATATTGATTCTGTTTATTTACACATTGAAACCAGATTCATCCCTGCTCAAAAAGAATGTCTTGTTGGTTGTTGCCCATCCTGATGACGAGTCCATGTGCGTTTCTGAACACATCTCTTTAATTTCCCATTTCTAGATTGAATTGAACTCTCGCTAGGTTTTGCACTTTGCTTTCTGAAAACTAAAATCTAATGAATCAGAAAATGCGTTTTTATCAGTAACGTCTATGTGAGTAATTATTTTATGCAAGTGATAGCTTCACTCCTGCGGATCATTTTTGGTGCGGAAGTTTCATTTATGGATGTTGTTTAAACCGATTTATTATAATAATGATGCGGTATATTTGTATTCTGTTGCAGGTTCTTTTCACCAACGATAAACTACCTGACTTCAAGAGGGCACACTGTTTACCTATTATGCATGTCTATTGGTATTTCATTTCCATCCTTATGTGGCCTCGTGTCTTTTTACTTTTTAGTATTTCTCGTGTCCACAAGTTTTTGCCTTAAGTGAGCTCTCAGTCTCATCTATATGAAAGTAAATGTCTCATGTAGAATTGTAGTCATCAGCTTAGAGTTTGAGTTTTCCGTAGGATCTGTAATACAACTTCTAATGGTAGTTTTAAAATTGTAAGCCAACTAAACAATGTTAGGTTGTAATCTATCTCTTTCACAAAATGTTTTGTTCATTGCAGCTTCAGAGGGTTTATTAGGCAATACTAATGTAAAGTAGCCAACTCTATACCTTGGGATATGCATTAACAATACTCTAATCTACTTCAGGGAGGATTCTATTTTCATCTCTCTTCTTTTAGTTTATGGTGGTCTGAATCTGTTTTCCTCTGCCAAGTGGTAGTTTTGTTTATTACCACTAGATTATATGTCCTGCCACCATATATGTCTCTTAAAAGGGAAACAGATATGGTAGGAGTCAGAAAAAAAAAACATTGACATTTGTTATAGAAAGATAGCATTCCTTTTTCCCCACCCATGGGTTTATGTGATTTGATTTCTTCTCTTTGTGCAGGTAACGCTGATGGCATGGGAAGAATTAGAAAAGATGAACTTTATCGTGCTTGTGTAGTTCTCAAGGTGATCTTGTTATCCTACAAAGCATAGATGGGATCTAACTGCTTAAGTAATCCATGTATTCTAATACCTGCAACTACCTGATTCTGGGTTTTTTAGCTACAAGATGTCCTTGCATTTCCTGATATCATTACTGTTTTCTACTTCATCTTCCAACTATATGGTGCATTTAATTTTTTCTTAAATTTGTAAATTCAGGTTCAGCTTGATCGAGTGAAGGTATTGGACCACCCAGATTTGCAGGTTATATTATTAAGTCTCTTTATTTTAGTTTATGGATTTTGAACCACTCTCTTCATAATTTGGTGTGTTTGCTTTGGGAAATTGATGCTTTTTCATGTGGTGAAAAATTCAAAAACTTGTTTGGCTGGATATAGCACCAGGGCTATGTAATCTTGAGTCTATTATTAATAGATAAAATGAATTAATACTTTAATAGGAGTTTATAATCGGATTTTTCATATCAGGATGGTTTTGGCCAAGTCTGGAACCATAGTTTATTGGCAAACATCATTGAAGAGGAGGTTTACAGTCATGTGATTGATGTGGTACATTCTTGCTCTGTTATTTTTTTTTTTTGCCTACATGCTTTGTTGCTTTAATTCAAGATGATTGTTTTTTCTGAAATTACTGTATAAGTTGTCCAACTGTCCAAGTTAGGATATTAGATGCATGCATTTGCGAGTGAGAGCAATATGCATCATTTGAAGGTTCTGTTACTGCCTGTTTGTTAAGATCATTCACTTCCTATTTCTCTTATTTGTGCTTCTATTTATTTTTCAGATTATTACATTTGATAGCTATGGTGTTTCTGGTCATTGCAACCATGGTGATGTGCATTATGGGGTACGGTAAGTCAAAATCATTTCATATTTTTCAACTCAATTGCACAGAAGTAAATTTTTTAAAATGTTCATAGCATAAATCATTAGAAGAAAATAAAATGAGATACTGTCTTCATGTAACTATTTAATGATGCGAGCCATTAATTACAAGGGCTTAAGATTTATTCTCTCTCTCTATCTGATCCTCCCAACTAAGATTTCTACCATTTCTAGATGGAGTGTATATCCTATATCTTGCTAAGACAAATCAGATCGACTTTCTAAGAAACAAAAAGGGGTCACCACTAATAACAATGGCTTAAGATTCCACTCTTAATTCTTTTTTACTTTTTGTCTTATTTGCACAGCAAGTTCCTGAATGATTCTGCACCAGGAAATATTGAAGCCTGGGAACTTGTAAGTTGCCTTTCTTCCTGTTTTAATATGTTGTGTTAAAGATGACATTAGCTAAGAAAAAATAGTTTCTGTTTTCCTTTTTCTTACTCTTTTGGTTGCTAATTTGGTTCCAAGCTGACTGCATGAGACCCGTTCATTATTCTTTTTGATGAATTTCATTTCAAATCTCAGTTCGTTTCCTCCTTCAATTATTTAATTATATAAATTTAAAGGGTTTGATGTGCCCTAATCTTTTTAACCATTGTCGATCATAAAAGTTTAGCAGCAATAGGAAAAGAAGAGGTCAACACGACCAATTTCTGGTTAAGGTCTTGTAGGTTGTAAATTTTTTTGTCCATATTGACTTGTCTGTGTACAAGCTTTGCCTTCCTGAAAAGCAACAGTGCTTTGCATTCTTGTACAACGTTACCTGCTAATTTTTTCATGATCAAAGATTTACTAGCATCAATTTTTCCACTACTAAATTCTCTTTCTCATCTTTTCTCCCCTTCTATTTGATCTAAATTTAAGTTAAAACAACTTTCTTTCTTGCATGGTTCTCTGGAATCCTATCAAATGATTTTCTTGTTGAGTTAATCTAGAAATTAGAGTTTGTTGGCTAAGTTTCCCGTGAGTGGAGGAGAAAGACCCTTGAACAAATCAGTGATGTTAATCATTTTTTTCTGTGTGATTTAACATATTATGTTATTCCTATGGTTTTCCCTTTATTTTTGAATTATGATACTTCCCCCACCCCACCTCACCCTCATTGTTTCAGGTGAGTATAAACTTATTGCGCAAGTATACTGGAGTGTTTGATGTTTGGATGTCAAATTTAGATGTCAAAGGACATCCAAGGGGCGTAATACATCGCTTGCTTAATGAGAAACCACGGAAGAGCTTCCTGGCAATGGCACAACACGTAAGCCAATGGGTTTGGTATGTATGTTTACCAACAAAGTTTACACGAATACAACCGAGCGTGGCCAATGGTCATCGACTTATTGTGAAAACTCAACATTTCTTCTCCTTTCCCCTCTTGTTTTGAATGTTGGTTTTGCAGGTTCAGAAAGCTTTTCGTTACGTTCTCTAGTTATACATACATTAACACTCTTAGAAAGATTGAGTGATTATAGATGGACTTGAAGGACAAAGCTGCATGGGGTTTGTGCCTGTTTATATTTGAGGTATTTCTCTGTGCTTGTGACATGTTTCACTTTAAACCCATGTCAGGCAGCATAGTTTAAGTTTTTCACATTCTATGGTTCAACTCAAGCAAATTGAGAGCCGATTCGATCGAAAACGGAACTCATAACATTTTTTCAGATTACTTAGCGTCAGGATTTGCAGTCTATACACAATTGTTTTTCTCCCTCTGATCCATAGATAGTGTAGGGATGAGAAAGTGAAAATGTTTGTTTGTTGCAGGTGTTGATTTTAAAGTATGATATACTTAAATCAGAAAAATAAAATATAATCTGCTGAAAACATTTTCCATCAAAATCCAGTAAATAGATTTCATTTTAGATTATTAAACTTATTTTAAATCATTGAAAATATTGATTTCAAGTTCATTGAAATTTTTCAACAAGTTATCAAATAATATTTCAGTGCAATTGTTTTAATAAGCTTCAATTTAGTTGAATTTTTTTTACTAAAATATCATTATTTTACATGTTAATGAATAATATTTTTTTATGATATTTTTATCATATGGTAAACAATTAAAAATTACTTTTGAGTGCTCAAACATTAGACTAATAAATTTGTATATAAACCATTTATTAATAATTAAGGTTTCATGAAAATTATTATTTTACATAAACACTCATAGTAAGCATGTCAAAATCTAGTCCTTATTAATATTTTCATGTCCTATATGTCACGGTCCGTGTATCGTAGCAACGCGGGACCGGGTGAGATGTTTTCTGGTTGTGCTTAACTCTTGGGAGCGGGATAGCATTAAGGGTGTAGTACGTACCGAGCAGCCGTCCTATCTTCGGATGGGCGTGTTGATCGCGCACCACACTGGTCGGGAGCTGTCCCCGCTTCCCTGATGAGCCCATGGGAGGGCGAAACCAGTAAGTATCGAGATGGTTAAGGCTGAACCTCGGGTGTGCGAGAGGCCTGAGGTGCCGCACGGGGTGGTTGTCCCTGCGTCAAAACTCTGACCCCGTGACATATATCTGTTTTGTTGAACATCCAACTATTGGTGTGTTTCTAAATTTTTATTTAAATGTTACTAAATAATTAACATAACTCTTGACGTGTCTTATTTTTAACTAGTATAATATTAAATTTAACTTTCAATATTTATATTTTTTGTCAATTTAATTCAAATTTAACATATATTTTTACAAAAGATGAAATTTCCTCTCTTTTTTTTTTTATCGAGCTAACATTCTAAATTTCCAAGGCGAGACATGTCCACGTTTTAACCATGTTTGATTAAACTTTAACCATATGTAGAGTAATTTATAGATTTAAAATTAGGAAAATTTTATAGCGGGCGTCAAACACTATTGAACACCATTAATGTTAAACATTGTTGAACACTATTAAATTAATTAATAAAAATTTAAAATCTCAAAGACTCAATATGTAATTAATAAAAAAGTGATAAACTCATTATATAATTAATAATTGTATGATTAGTCCTTTAGATTTTTATTCTTTATAAATTAATTTAATAATATTTAATGGTGTTCAATATTAATAATGTTTAACGGTGTTTGACGTCTGTTGTAGACTCAACCAATTAAGAAAATTATAAATAATTCGATAAAATATGTTAACGCTGAGGGATAAATGTGTCCACGTTTTACGGTGGTCAAATTTATTAAATAATTTAGAGTTAAATAAGGATTAAGTCAATACAATTTTTAAATATTAAGAATTAAATTTATTATTATTTTTTAATCAAATTAAATTAATAGAATTTATAAGTTTTAAAAATTAAATTATTATTATATTATGTCACATTAGTCTAAATTAACGAAACGTGTCAAATAAAAAAAAGTGTTATGTTAGTGATTATTCTTGAAAAAAAAAATCAGTGATTAAAGCAGAAAAAATGTCATTAACTTATTTTTTATCAAATGATTTTTCTTGTTGAGTTAATCTAGAAAAATAGCTTATCAAAACAACTCAGTAAATCATTTTACAGAGATGTGCGTGTTTTTTTATTGACTTGCAATTAGTTTAAATTTTTTAAAAATAAAAATTAATTAAAGTTTTAAAGTTTTTTCATGTCTTAAACCAAGAAATATAATTAATTAAGTTTTTTTTTATTAATTTTGATCATTAAATATTGACAGATTTTTAGATATTATTGTTATGTGATACACTATAGTCTTATTATATTGTATGTATAAATTTTTTTAAAAAAATAATTTTCATGATATTTATAAGTCTTTTAAAATTTTTAAAACTTTTAAATAAATAATTTTTTAAAAATGTCAAGCGAAAGCACTATGATACAATGTACTGCACCAATATATTTAAAAATTTAAGATTTAACGGTAAAAATTAATCAAATAATTTAATCGATTATTATTTTTCGTTCAAAGACTTAATTGACTATATTCCTTGGTTCAAGGTCTTAATTGGGTAAAAAAATTCAAAAATTTATTTTTTTCAAACGTTTAAGGGCTTATTATACCTTTAAACCTTTAGTTATATCTACCTATCCATTTTCTCGAACCAAACCCCCGAAAATAAAGAATATTTTCCGTTAAACATTTTACTTGAAACGAACACTATTTGATTTGAAACATTAGGGACAAATCAATAAGATTTTTTTATTTGATAGGTGGATAACACTATAGACCTCGTTAAAAACCTCCCTAAACTTAAATAGAGAAAAATAGTATCTAAAGTGTTACCATACAAAGAGAAACTAGAAAAATACGACTCAAACTAGCCGAAACATTAAAAGACTAAAGTATCAACAAAAAATCACAGTTAATCATAATCAACCTCTTTCCTAACTAAATCTAAAAGATCTTCAAATATAAAATAAAATTCAACGACACTTATCAATTACCATAACATCTTAGCCTTTAGCGACAAGATTGTCAGCCACCATGTTTCTTACCTGACAAGGTTTTCAAATTAATGATAAAATTTACCCTAAAATTGAATTCTTTTGGAGAAAAGAATTAATTCATAATTTTTAATATTTAAAAATAATTTATATATATAAAGATTTTAGATATTAATTTTTCATAATTTCATTTTTTTTCTCAATAATAAGTTTTTTTCTTCATTTTTTATAAAAATAATAAAGTCCATTTTTCATTAAATCAAACATTAATTTTTAGTACAGATAAAAATGTTTTCGATCATGACATTTAAGTTTTTAATTTATGGATTTATCTATTTAATTATTGGCAACTCTTCATAGAATTTTATCAACCGTTTTCTATGGTTGGCTCTCTCTCTGTTTCTCTTTCAGTTGATCATCGCCCACAAATTTGCTTTGAATACAACTGTAAGTATATCATTTCTATTGCTTTAAGAGAATTCATTGTTTCATTCCTTAGAAGTTAACATTTAAATCAAGATGCCAATGAAAATTGTTTACGAGAATCGTTGAAGGTTAAGAACTCAGATTTCATTATTTTGATTAAACTTTTTATATAGACTTGATTGTTAGTAATTTTAAAATTTTACATTCCTTGCTTTGATGTTGTAATGTGACTCTGAATCTGGGTATTTAAACTTGTTTTTGATTTTGGGTTTTAAAATTTCTTCTCAGAATTTCGATAAATGTGATGGAACTGAAGGATTTACAATCTGATCTTGAAGCTTTAAGAGAATTATATGGAATTATACATTGCAGTGAAGTTGCCTGCAATGTGGTGGTAAGTTCTCTTGGAAACCTCTGTCTCCACCAGCACTGTGGAGGCAATCAGGGACGGATATAGGATTTTATGTTAGGAATCGAAGTTTTATATTTAGAAAAATTTTATGGGATTTAAAAATTCAAATGATATGGAAATTTGAAATTTTTAGGGGTGCGACTGACCCCTAACACCCCTCGATCCATCCCTGGAGGCGATATTTAGTTTCTTACAAGTTTGAAATTTGGAACATATACTTTCCCTTTTGATTGATTCATATTTGTTTTCCCTTTGCTGGTAAGCAGTTAGGTGAAAGATCGAAGCTTTTACTAAAGAATCTCTTAGATGGTGCTACAAAGAGAGTTTTGGAGACACATAAAAAGGTATATGGACTATGTCAATGTGTGGACCTGTGGTCGGATTATTTACTTTCTGCTGTTCCTTTCCTATCATTTTCTTCAAAGTTAGTAGCAAAATTATTCAACATTGATGCTTCCTTTGTTGTTTTTCCAACTGTGATATGTTTTTTCGACAATGTGCTATGGCTTTATAGCCCTGTTTGAGTTCAGATATGTTTTGCTGTGATGGTTGTAACCTTTTCTGTCAATCAATGTGTCCCAGATAATAGCAGCAGCAGAACATGGTTTCCGTGGTAATTCCTGCTCTTCTGAATCTGGAAAACGGAGGGCGTTACTCGAGTTTCAATCTTTTGTTTCATCGAATATTTTGCAAGCATCACCAACACCGGATGTAATTCGCAACTTTGTAAAAGAACCAAATCATCCTGCATTCAGTTCATTGAAAGATGAAGATTCTACTAATCGGCTAACAACTAGGGAAGTTATCTCACAGCAATCTAGGCTCATCTTTTCCTTAGACAAACCAGAAATCAGAAAGAAAAATTGTGAGTTCAACAAGAAAAACAGTATCAAAGAGCATGGTACCGACAGGTTTATGAGCAAAGATGCCAGGCAACAAGGTCAGCAATGGGATCCTCTAGGATATTTTTATCAAGCCACTGGTGATTACGAGAAATTGTTAGAGAGAAATGAAACAAATACGAAGCTATTGAAAATGAATGAAACGATGAGGCAGGGTAGTATACGAGGACTGCGAGATGCTCCCTGTTTTGACAGATCAGTTTCTAGCTCCTCAAATTCTGTAACTTCTGGAGATAATGTTGCAAACCTGGATGAGAAGGAAGGGGAGACGGTAAATAATTTCACCAAAGACATAGATAACGCTGTCAAGCACATTGAATCCCACATTTCAGCTTTGCGTTTGTGTTCAAAGTTGGCGGATGCTACTAAAGCCACTATGCCTCAGAGTGTGTATAAGATGCCTACATCACTGTGTCCTACGGTACAAGCAAAAGAGCATTTGATTAAAAAGAATGAACTGAGCCATGCTGTTGATCCTTTTCCGGATAGGGATGGTTTGCAGCTAATTGGACTGGTTAGTCGAAGAAACGAAAAGAATGATAACTTAAATGGGAGTCATAATGTATTAGGTCAAAGTAAAAACGAATTCTTGGATGACGTAATAAGCAAAAGGAGAAGGATTCAGCTCAAGGAGATGGATCAAACTTGCAAGCATATTGTAAGGAGTGATAGTAGGGTGAATAAGAAGGTAGGTAATTGGAATGTTTTTGGCATGCTAGAAGCAGATGGTCATAAACAGAATGAAACTACTGGTTGCTATGTTCACGGATTAAGGATTCCGACTAAGCCGGGTGATATCACCAAGAAGTCTCCCATGCCTGTAAAAATGTCCTATCCAACCCCAATAGATAATAGGGGGAAAGAATCATCACCAAACATGGCAAAATTGAGACCTTCAGTACCATCCCACTCAACAGTATCAATGCCTCGTAGTCATAAGAGACTAGCACATGAGATTCTACCAGAACAGAAAAAAGCGGGTATGGGAATTTTGCGGCATCGGATTCAACTGCAACGGAAAGAACCAGAGGAGTCTTCTACTGCTGGAAGTGGTAGCAGTGACAGTGAGTCCTATTCTTTTACAAGTGAGGGTAGTTCAGCTTCAGTATCCAGTAGATTTGATCATGGTGTACGTGAAGAGAGTAGTTCATCAACCAGCAGTGAGTCCAGGGATGTTGGTGAATCAGGTAGATCGTATGCTACCAGAACACAAAAATTAATCCATCCGGCAAACTCCGAGTCCGAGAAAGGCGAGGGTGGAAAGCTGGGGCGGCTGAGGAGGATTAAGAACAAGTTAGCACTAATTTTTCATCACCACCACCACCACCACCATCACCGTTATGATCGCCAAGACAAAGGTGATCACTCCCATGGGGCGGACACCAAATCTTTGTGGACACCATTGCACAAGCTTTTTCATCCCAGAAACAGAAACAAAGTTGACGAAGATAAGTTACAAAAAGCGAGGGCGATTACTGTGCCAGTCAAGCATCAGGGAGGGCATTTTCCTTCACTAGTGGAAGGATTGATGCGGCACCTTAGACACTCAAAGAAACCAAAGACTTCCAAAGGTGGAATGGGACAGCTAGGAACAAAACAGCACAAGAAAAACATGAAGGTGAAGCAATTACAGTGGTGGCAGATGTTTCAGAACAATGGAGTAAAATTACCTAATAGAAGACGTGTCAAGGTAGGTTTTATAAGTAAAAAAAACAAGCTTAAGGTACCCAAGTTGAAATAGAAACCATAGCAAGGTGCATAGCCTGTGGTTAGCATTGTTGGCTTAAGTTATTCAGCTGGTTAGATATTATTCTGAAGGAGACAATGTTTTATGGTGTATAGAAGTAGAAACATGAGCCAATGTGTTATGGTGTATAGATTTCTTCCCTCTGCCTTTGTATTTAGACTTGTTATTGTTTATGTTTCCCTTCATCCTGTAGAACAACAATCGTGACTAAACTAGTTTATAAGAATTATTGGTTTAGGTGGTTTCTGTGCTCTGCCAAACGCTTCTTTTGAACTGTTTTTTTTCTGACAGATACACATTTACCCGACAGGTTAGGGTTCCTTCGGTGTGGTTTTTAGTAGAAAAGTTCTGTCGAATGTCTCGGTTGTTATGTTTTTGTCTCGTTTTCTCATCGAATTAGTCTTAAACGTAATTGTTAGAGAAGTTAAAACTTGTTTCTCTCGAAACACGATTTTTTTCTTCTAACATTTTTTCAACAACTTCATCGAACATAACCTTAAAACACCTAAATTAAGATAGAAAACAACTGTAGAAGGTGCATACTTGTGGTTCACTTGTTATAGTTAGTTGTTCAATAATTGAATTGTATACAAGTCTAACATATTTGATTAATTGTTGTTATTTTTTCTATCTGGTTAAATTTAGCGTAAGAATATAAAAATTGATATAATTACATAAATATGAATACCAAAAGATACTAAATATTTAAACATGTTTAAAATCATATTTTATAGATGTTATAATAATTAGTGACGGATCCACTTGAAGTATATTTGATTAACTTTTTAAAATTCATACATTTATCTTTAATTTTTAAAATTTTATGATTTAATCCTTAAATTTTTTAAAAATTTATGAGTTATGCTTATCTCAAATTTTAAAATTTCATGTGTCAACCCTAAAATATTTTTCTGGATCCATCACTAATAATAATAATATTATTATCAAATTAAACTCAATTGGTTAAGAGTGATGTGTTTAAGGGCGGAACTAAGAATTTATTATAGAATGAATTAAAATATATTTTAAAATTTTTCTCAATTGGAGAGATTAAAAACGATTTTTTTTAAAAAAAGAATTATATATTTTAAATTTTTTTTATGACCGGACACCCTTTTTCCCCTAAGTTCCTCCCATGTGTTTACATGTCATAGTTATGATTATAATTATTTGTCGTGATTTCATTTATGCATAAAATTAGAATAATCATTATAAATATTATGTACATATATAAATTAGTCAACGTGCATACTTGTGAATTCCAAAACTGATGAATGAAATGTGTAAAAAATATATCAAAACAATTTAAATCGGTGGAAAATTTGAAAATATTAAGTCCAAATTTTAAAGCATTTGAAATTTAATATAAATTTTACCCAATAAAATATATTTTAATATTCTTCATGTTAGCATTTTTAAAAAAAATAATGTTTAATGTAAAAAAATATTTTTATAGTTTGGCAGGATTATTATTTTGTCTTTTATTCTTGTTTGAGTATTTAAACTCTCAACGATTTTATTTAAGTTAAAATAATCTCTCTGTAAATAAAAATTATTGATCATTTAAAGATAAATAAGGTGACAAACCTACGTGAATGTAATATCGATATAAAGTATCATATAACTAAAGGTGATGACTTGACACAATAACACATCAGTAAAAAATAATTTTATAAAATTATGTAAAATATATATTTTGTTGATGTATCATTTTGTAAAGTCATTTTAAGTTTTTTTTATCATTAGTTTATTAATAATTTTCATCAATAGAAAAACTTTTTCGGCAAAAGATAAAATATTAAAAATTAAATATTTTAAAAATAAATGTGAATCAAAATAACTATTCAATCAAACGTTAATAACATTTTTAATATTATATCTAAAAATATCATTTAAAGTCTTCTAATTTAAATTTACGTGGTTATTTAATTATAATGTGTACCATTAACCTAACACGAAGAAAACACAATTATACTAAGTTTGATATATACAACAACAATTATAATATTCGTTATTTTTAAATATATATCTTACATATTCAAATTGAATTTTTAATAATTTATATTTTAAATTTGATGTTTTATATATTATAGTATTAATAAATTAATTTATTTTTATCTTATTTATGTTTAAAATTAACATCTAATTTTCACATTAAAAATGTCGAATATTATTTTTTTAAAATTGTCAATGTTTAATGGAGTGTAGACTTCTCAAGTGTACAAGTAGAAAAATGTTTAATGCACTGTCTAATTTTATTTTTACATTAATCTATAGTTTAGTAATAAAATAAGTTATGCTTACCTTAAATACATTCCATAAAAAAATGTAGTGTCTATATACTCTCAAACCTCTAATTAGTTAAATTAAAAAAATAATTTATTCAAATGACTATTTAATTATAGAGTAAATCATATTAAGAATGTTAATACGAGAAATGCGCAAAAATTAGGAACCGAGAGATGAAGAATTACGCTTTAGAAAGTGGAAAGGACGAGGTAAGAAAAGGAGAGGTCAAGAGGCTTTGGGTTGCACAACGTAATCCAAAGGCAGTCCAAGGGACACAAAATCTTATCTTTTTTTTTACCAAAAGGGACACAAAATCTTCAACTTTAGACTATGATACTCAGCGCAATGCATCGCACACACACAGTCCATTTCAAGGCCTAAGACAAAGTAAACTATTTGGTATTCGAATTGAATTATAAATGTTATGATTCATATTACAAAAATTTAATTCAAGTATGGGAGTTTATCTAAACATAAAATTAAACTCGTATATTATCTTATACTCGAATAAAATGATAAAAAAAAATAGCATGAGCAAAGAGATTGGGAAAGTCGTTGAAAAGAAGATGCTTATAAAGCATGCAGAGTGAGAGAAGTGAGTGCGCTCTCCACCACCCCCATCACCGCCCAAATCCTATTACCAGTCACTCAATACCACACAAAAGGCTAGAGAGTATGATGACTGGAACTGGGTTTTCTATCGCCTACCATTTCATATCAGGACTGATTCCGTTGGGATAAAGATTCAAGAGATATGGGCAGAGGAAGAGTTGAGCACTCGATCAAATTGAATCGAGTTGAAACTCGTCGAGTTCATAAGTATTATTTTTCACTAAAATAAAAATACTTTATTTTTATTATCGGTATATGGGATATTTTTTTTCCTTTATATGTACAGTTACACATTTGTAAAAATAACAATATTAAATATATAGCCTTAACAAATATAAAAACCAAATTGAATAAAAAATAACGTTTTGAAAAGAGTAAGAAATTGATGTATATTAAAAAAAGAAAAGAAATTGCATTTATGTGCAAGACCTCCGTACAGATGATGACTGATGACCAAGCATTGAACTTTGACCTGTTTTATAGTTTATTAATTATTAAAAGTATAGTACAATACGTATAGTATAGTACAATATAGGGCAAGAGACAAAATACTATAAACAATCTTAGCATCATCTCATTCATAAAAGATAAACAAAACACAACCTCTAACACCTACAAACAATAAATTGTAAAAAATATACTTTTAAAAAATATATATTTATATAAGTAATATCCATGAACCCTAAAATTTTCAAACTCTACAAACCAAACACTTAAATTCTAGCCTTTAAATAAATTTTAAATTTTACACAAGTTTATATATTTATGCTATAAAACTTAAATCCTAAATTTTTAATCCTAAAACACTATACCCTAGATTATAAATATTAACCTTAAATTTAAAACTATAAAATCTAAACTCCTAAACTTTATACCTTTGAGACTAAAAAACTTATATAAACTAAAGTTTATAAAACTCGTGTATCGAAGTTTTTTTCGTAAAATATTTCATTTGGTTTAGAGTAATCAAATTCATATACGACATGTCACTCATGGAACACAGAATAAATCGTGGAAACTGTGTATAGTGTTTTCCAAATTGGAAAAGAGAAAAGTTTAGTGTAAATAGGATATAAGCAATGGATATCCGCCAAGATATTACTTACAGACATGGCAGATGGCACTTGAACAGATTATTTGGTCGCCATCATCTCCCACTTGTGGTAGGTCCTAACTCCTCTCCGACCATTTCGCCTACTTCACAAAAATGAATCCAAATTCCAAAAATTCCATCCCCAAACAATTTTGGAAAAAGAAAAGGACAACCCCACTTCATCATTGTTCCGTAAGAAGTAGTACCACCATCTTGTAATTTCCTATTTTATCTTGGGAAATATAAAATACTACTTTTTATTTAACCCGAACCACTATGATCTGCTATAAAAGCATAGAAGAAGCACACACAAACAAGACTCAGACTCAGACTCAGACATAACTAGCTATAGTAGAGTTGAGAGAGTAAAAAAAGTAATGGAGAAGAAGAAGGTGAAGAAAGGGTGGCTTACCGTTGAGGTTGGATTGGAGGAGGATGAACAAGGCTTCCAACGATTTGTGATTCCGATATCTCACCTTTACCACCCCCTTTTCCAGCAGCTCCTGGACAAGGCTCACGAAGTATACGACTACCACACCAGGGGGCCTCTAAAGCTGCCGTGTTCTGTTGACAATTTTCTCAATATCAAGAGGCGCGTAGAGGACTCCAACCACCATCATCATCACCTTCCTCCAGCCTTGGCCTTCCAGTTCCACCCCTGCTGAAATATTTCATCTTCAAAATTATATTCTCACTCACATACACTTCTACTTTGTATATTAATTAGATGCCAGTGGTTGTCTTTTTTCTGGGAGCTTGTGCGGTGCATAATGTCTCAAGTTATATTTTCTAATTTCTTGTGACATGTACAACTTTTTTTTTCTGGAATTGAGTACAAAAGTTTCAAATATAGTAAAACCACTCTTTAAATACACAAATTTCTAGTTTGTTCATGCCATATATTCTATCAGTATCTGAAACTCAAGTAGTTTAGTCAATCTGGTTGCTTTGGGCAGCCGGCTGAGGCAAAACAAGGAAAGTCTGAGTAGGAAAGGAGAAACTAGATTTGGAAGCTTAACTAGTACTATATGTTGAGAAGAGATGGGGAATTAATCCCACATCGAGAAAGAAAAGAGACATGAGAAGAGATGGGGCATTAATCCCACATCGAGAAAAAAAAGAGAGGACTTGGAATATATAAACGGTGTCGTTCTACATCCTATTAGATGTCTTTTGCGAAGAGGGTAATAGGCCCGTAACAAGTAGTATCAGAACGATACTTTAATTGTTCGATTTCACGCCGACCACCTATGAGCAGAGTAAGCAGGGTGAACTATCATGATAATTGGCCAAATACAAAAACGAAAACTCGTGACAAGAGCATAATAAGATTTAGTTGGGGAGAATGTCACACCTAAAAAAAAACGGATGCACATTAAATCCCATATTAAAAAAAAGATCTTGAATATATAAACAGATAGACACATAACTTAAGCCTCTAGTATAGTACGGAAAAAGAGATTGATGGAATAGAACCTAACCGTATGATCATAGATTTCAATTATTATAAAGTTGCAACCAGAATTCAACTCTCAGTCTCCAACTTGTATTAAACAAACAAAAAAAGTGATCCAACCATTTGACAATTAATAAATAAAAGCATTGAGTAGTCTTTTTCTAGATGGACTCAACTTTATCCTAGTGGAAGGATCATTTGACATTTATTATTATATGATAAGGTTTGAATTGACAATTAATTTTAACGGAAATTCACAACCATATTCTTAACTAATTATGTAGTCGTTGAATCAGGAAGGATAACACATCCAAAACATTTGGACTTCATGACTACCAGCTCTATTTATATTTATAATTGTTTAGTATATTGATAAAAGTTATATATCAAAAACTCCTATATATTTTTTCAGAATTTTATATTAAACATAATTATATTATTTGATAATGCCAAATCTTGATTTTTGAAAATTCTTTAATTTTATTAAAAACATTTAAAATTTTCCTTCTCTATGAAATAAAAATTTCAATATTTCATCGACCACTAATTATAAAACAGAATTTTGTCTAAACTAAAACTTGGCAACCCATATCAGTATTTTGAAATATATATAAGAGGAAGATGTTAATGAGAGAGGTTAAATAGCTTTTTAGAAATGTTTTCAGGGAAACAAATAAATTTTATTTATTTATTATTGTAATTTTATTCTTAACAAAATTGAAGTGCAAAGCGTAGTTTCAAAATGGAAGAAAAAGTCTTGTATGGAGGCAAATGAAAATGTGAGAGAAATGGTATGTACTTACTGTAGGTGTAGTATAAGGTAGCAGTGCGGTGCTTAAGACTTGAGAAGGCAACAACAGCACAACTGGATCCATTCATATAATCTAGTCTTTGAACCAACCTCCACTCCTCCAGGCTCAGATCAACCTAACAATAAATAAACATTCCGTCATTAGACAATCCAATCTAAGCTAAGCTATGCTAAGCAACCGCATAGATAAAAAGAAATCATAATAGTGAATTTAACAACCAAAAACTCATATTAAAATCTATCCCAAAATTTTGCTTAGTTTGACCGTTTGAGTCGCCTAACATATTAAAAACATAGTTTGGGTCCAGCTTTTCATGCAATTCAACATACATCAGATTTAAGGCATATAAAATCCATTACTACTTGTCTACTTCTGTTACCTGTCTAAACAAAATTCTCATTGAAACAACAGATCTGTCATATCCAAGGCCAGCTTCTCAAGCTATGCCATGTGGACGTCACATTTTAAATTCTAAAATACCTCAAGATTTTGGTTATGCCTTCAAACACATTTTACTAGGGATAAGCAATGTTCTCAGCGAAATGCCAGATCTCTCAGTTATCTGGGGCAAGCTTTTCTAGCTATATGCCAATCAGACATCACATTTAAATCCCAAGCATCTCAATATTTCGGTCATACCTTTAAACACATTTTCCTAGGTCTAAAAAACATTTTCCAGGCAACATCATATCCATCAATTATAAGCTAGAAATGTTCTCCAAATCAAACAACTGAGCGCTTCTTGCCTATGTAAATGAAGCTTAAATGCAGGTTCAAGAGTATTAGAGTTGGTTCAGGCAGACTTCATGTCATGGTCAGCACTAGAGGGTCAAGCTTTATACCACTTATTTTGGTCAGTACAAACTATAAGAACTGATTAAGCCGTACCCTTGCAATGTCTTCAAGCCTATCAATCCTCAAGACAGTAGGATCTGTGTTGAACATGGTTGGATAAAAATTTCAGAACACAAGGGAAGACTGCTTCATCTGCCACTTTCTTCTTTCTCTCCTCTTTGAGACAATGTATGCTTTGATTTGGTCAAGTGATAAAAGATATCAACAATGAAAATTCTCACACCAGGTTCATCTTTATTTTGCACAGGGTTTATGCTTATAGCCTTATACCACTAACAGGAATATTTACTTCTGCAGTTTTTAGGAATTCGGCAATGCTTCCAAAGAGACAAAGGGGGATACATATATTCCTTGGCTTCCTCTTCAATATCTTCCAAATCATCATCCGGCCCTATGACATAGAGACTGGTGCCAGCAATAGCATGCTCAAGGCCCTACATACTGAGAGACAGGAAACTAACCTGCAATTCATTTACTCAGTTACCTAAAGTACTTAATCATGCAAATCTCTTGCAAAGTTTCAATCACCTGTGCAGCAATGTTGAATCTTGATACCCTGTGCAACCTCGATCTCCTTATGCTGCAGATAAGCTCCCTGAAAATATCAATTAAAAGTATTTCTGCTGCACGTTTTTACATAACAATGGTCATAAAATCTTCATAATGAAATATTTCTTTATTATGGAAGGGTGGAAGTAGCTCTACGCAGCAAAAGTTATTCTTCCAATAACACAAAATTTTCTCATTTTTTATACACACACAGACACACATATCAGAATCACTGCTTACATAACTTATGAAAACATCATTTTGTTTCATGCACCTACGCCTCGAAATGATACTAGCACCTAAAATGCACCTTGCACCTTTGACAAGAAAACTTATCCTTTGTGGTCCAAGAACTTTACACTAATAAGTGCTCAAAAAGATAAAATTCAATTCTCTATTCCAAACATTCAGTTCAACAGATAGGCCTCATTGAGTGCAAAAATAAAAAGATTCCGAACCTTCTCTATCATTTATTGACATAATTAGAATCTGACTGACAGAAAACTCATCAAATAACCAGACTAGTAGGACACAGTGATCAATCATCAACGTATTAATGAGTAAATGCACTTAGAAATTATAATTTCCTATGAACTTTGACACCTAATCCTATTGTAATATCTATGGCCCATGCATATTCAGAGAAACCAAAAGACATCACTAAAAAGCAATAAATAGTGATTCCTATATAAGATGGAAAATTTTCCAATTAGCTGCCAAAACAATCCACATTTCCTGCCAGAGAATTTTGAAGGATAAAAGAAACGCCCAACCAGAAAAACATACCTTCACTTGGATTTCCTTCATTGGGTGGAGTGGCAATAGTGCTCTTATGGTGTTAACTGGTGACAATAGGAACCTGCATTAGGAAATTAATATTTGAGAATTTAACATCTAACAATCTAATCAAAATAAAATTCTCCAGCTAAATGAGAAGCTTAAGTCCTTGTCTGCAAGTCATAAAACCACAGTTTGATCTTCTTCACGAAGAAGGCCATTAACCAACACAACATCAATTGTTGCCCCAACGCCTTCAATAACATTCAACTCCAATACAGTAAACTCGCACAAAATTCAAGTTAGACGATGTCTCATATAACATAATGATGAAATGTAGAATTATTCTGAGAAAGAAAGAAAACACACCTGCACCACATCACGGAATGTAAGCTTTTCGACCAATGTTTTTATGGGTTCATTGTACAGTAATAGTAATAATCAGGATACCTTCTCGACTGCAAAACGCTAGGCCACTGCCCAAGATATGCAGAGCAGTCACCAGCTTAGGTTCTATATGCAGGCTGTTTTCGGAATTCGGAGTTCCAGATAAAACTAAGCAAATAGAAGGAAAGAAATGGAGGGGAGATGAGGGGAGCTAGCGGCTAAATTTTGGTGAATATTGTACGCTGGGTAATGGCATTAGGCAGCGGTCTTAGAAGGAGCACCGCCACGACATGGTGACGGTCACGGATTTGGACCAGTGGCGGCGGCTGGTGAGAGAGACACCGACGCTTAAGTGAAAACACACACACATTAGATTTATTATCATTAAGGTAAATTTATTTAATTATTTATTTGTTATAAAATAATAAATTTATTATTTAATTATTATAAAATAAACTTAAATTATTTAATTGTTAGAAAATGATTAATTATTAATATTATATATTTTCATAGTTGATCTTAAAAGACTTTATTTTCATAAACATTTTAAATGAAAAAATGATTTTTTTTTTTGTTTTCTTTATTTGAAGTGTTTCTAAAAATAAAATCTGTTAAAATTAACTATAAAAAAGTAAACTGCAATCTATAATAATCAATTATTTTATAAAAATTAAATATTTAAATAATTATTTTATAATAATTAAATAATCATTTTAGAATATTTATAAAATTTAGTAATTATTTTATAATAATTAAATTATATTTTTAACCACTAATTTCTTAAACTGCTCGTGCTTTATCATTTCACCCTTAAATTATATAAAAGATGTGATGGCATGATTAACTTTATTGTTTTTATGATGATTATTTTTATATTATTTAATTTATATTTTTTGTTATTTATTGATAATTATGTCATCTAATTAATTTTTAACTTTTGTATAACATAGGTTAAACAATAATAACATAATATTTCCATAAAAATGACAAAAAAACTCATAGATAAATTAATTTAAAAATATAAATTCAACTATTTTCCTTAAAATTCAATAATTAATAAGTTTTAGATGCCTTGCTTAAAATTCAATAAATTAGTTTTCTTAAATTTCAATAATCAATAAAAATTTTTGGATTTTAGTGATTAATGTCTTAATTTTATTGTGTTTAAATATGACTTGAATTTTTCAACTGTGACCAAATTTATGTCACTTTTAGAATTTTGCATTAATCTTTGAATACATTCATTCTGTGTTAAAAAAATATTAGTATTCAAGTGTCATTCTACGAGTGTTATGAGTTGTTAATCCTCTCCACAAGTATCCTACTCCTAAACCTTTGAGATTTTATAATCTATTATTTGTTTTTAAGCTTTGGGTCTATTTAATATTAAAAGGGATCGATGATTACTCCATTATGACATTATCAAACCAGAAAAAAATGTCTTTCTTTAGAAAAAATTATTTTACAGACCGGTTCTATCATGTTATCCATGGTTTTTATCCATTAAAAAGTAGTCAACTATTTTTATATTTTTCATGTATTTTTTTAAAAGTAAATCTTCACTTTATTATTGTCGATAGTGAGTAAAACCGATTTCTCCTTCCTCCGAGAGGACCATGATCCTTGATGCTTGTTGAATCAAATCAATACTGAAAAGATTCATCATCCTTACTAAGCAACACTAACCATTTGAGTTCACTCGCCGGAATATGCACAGCCAACAGACTTGTGGCTCATAAACCAGTATTTGTCCCATGATTATTTTAGCACCACTCTCATTAGGTAAATCCTAGTTGGTTTTTGAAGAAGACCCGTTTCTCCCCAGAACAATTGACACAGGTCTGGGGAATTTTGCTTTACAAACAGAAATCACCCTTCTATCAATCAAAGATTTGTTCTTTCAATATAACCCTAGACATCTCCAGTTGATTTCAGATGCTCATGAATGCAAAGGTTAGATGTTTTGTACTTTTCCTTCCTATTTACCGTTGGGATATACATCCCAACAACTCTTCCATGATAATCGAACAGTTCCTTCAAGGTTGGAACAAGCAATACGAAGCCTGCATGAATCGAATAAGCCAGGTAATCGCAGTCATAGACAGAATTACAAGCATACAGAGTAGAATTGCAAGGGAATATGGTGTTTTTTAAAAGTAACTTAATGTATACAGTCAAGTGTTCTACTCTTAATTTAATACATGCATGATAAACACAAATACATCATCTCTTTTCCCTTCCCATCTCCGGTCCACATCGCTACGATATCAAATACCTTCAGAAAATGACAACCAAAAAACCTGGTAACACCAGTAGGTTCTTCCCCAACATTCAATTTTATTTGATGTCAACCACTTCAACCGGCTCGACTTTCCCTGAGAGAGGAAGAGGAGAGGGAAGGTGTATAATTTCAAGAGCTTGCGGGACGGGTTCCAAGACAAGACTCTTCATATGATATAAGTGTGTCAATATATAATATCCAAAGAAAAGGGGGAAAAAGTACTGTTTCAAAGTTAAATGGAGAAAAACTAGCCCCTGGATTCACTGGCATGGAAGCAATAGTTGAATGTTTGCAATTTATTCCGGTGCCCATCGGTAAACTAACCATGCCTTTGCCTGAAAAATAAAAACATGGGACCAACCACAGATGATTATTTGCAAAGCTTTATACAAGAAAGCAACTACCAGTTAGATGCATCCCGAACTTCAACGAAAAGTGGGTGAACTTTTATAGAACAAAGATGTTAAATTCATTAATTACAAAACCATCGGTAAAATATTCTTTATCTGGCCTGATCGTATCACAAACATTTTCCCTTGGTTTCCCCACTCTTAAACATGGTAATTTAATAACATAAAACTATCACATTATACATTCCAAGCGAACTGAGGAACAAATATAAAATGATTGCAAAGTTGAACCTACCATGGAGAATATTTTAAGGATGAAGAGAGATGTAACAGTTAAATTACTGAAATAAATACCAAAAAAACTACCTATCAAGCCATACTTAATCCACTTAACCTATACAAAGAAACTAAGCCAAGACATGAAAAATCAAGAGAGTTATTTTGCCAATAGTTACAAAGGAATGACCAAAACCTCAGTAGTCAATCAACTGACTTTAGTTCTCCAATAAACAAGACATGCTCTAAAAGACTCTAACTCATCAGATCATAATTATTTTGCAGATTTCTAAAGAGAATATAACTGAAAGATCAGAAGATAAAACAAGATGGATAATCTTACAAGAAGAAAGTAAATAGAGACCGGAAACTCATAGCAGTATAAAAAGCCCAACAACATCAACTGAATGGTTTGTTTTTCTCTCATAAGTCACATCCCCATCCCCAGACTACTAGAATAATAGAACCCGAGGTCCTTTTCATTCTCGTGCCAAATAACCATAACATAAATTCATTGGTTATGAATTAAGCATATAGCATGAGTGCAATAAATAGAGCAAACACGGAAAAATATTCATTAGCTAAAAGGTAGTTTGGGTGAAAAAAGAGCAAACAAAGGACATAACACGTACCTTAGAGAAGATGAACTCGTTGAGGTGTTTGAGAACCCCACAAACACATTCGAGTAGGACTTGGTCAAATACGAAAAGTTGTGAATTGGAGGCAGAGCTGGCACCTGTTCACCTTTCTTCAAAAGGTCTTGCAAGCTGAGTCTTTGCAGGGTCAAGACAACCCTTGATTCCTTCCACATAAAGGCAAGCATACCATTTTGAATGACAAAAAGTGAGCCAGGCTTTGAGCCAGGATATCTAAAACCATATCCATTTGCAATACCTTCTCCCACAAAAGCATGCTTCACATTCACAGGATGTGAATCTGCATCACTATCCCAGGGAAATGGGTCCAGTGAAGGCTCATCAATATTCACTATGAACATTGCAGAACCATTTGGGTGTAGAACATAGTGGGTGCCTTCCAATATTTTAGTTGCAATGAGAAGCTGTTTTCCCTCTGTCTCTTCATAAGAGAGCAAAAGAAAGAACAGAGCTTTCCCAGGCTTGTCTTCACTCGGCCTTCCAGGAGGCCAACCAAATGTTCCTCCCCATAAACCAGCATACTCTTGATCCTCCCTTGGAACCCGCATGGGCAGCTTGTAAAGAGCAAACCGTGTATCATGCATATTAGGCCAAGCTCGATAAGATGATAACTTCATTGTAGAGGCATGTGATGTCAGCTCTATGGTATCCCCGGAATTTAAAAATTCATGAAGTAGAGCATGCCTATTCTCACTGCTAGAAGAATTGCATTTTGAAATTGCCCGGCCACCATTGACAGAACTAGGTTTCCGAAGAATTTGCTTAATGCTAGCTCTGAAGTACCCGCCTAGACTTTTCCTATTGTTTCTTTGTGTCTGATCATCATCTCCGTTCAGAGAATTAGAAAAACTAGTATGGTCAAAGCTCTTTCTAATGTCACTGAGTTCCAACTGAATAGGACCAGCAGGCATTGCAGTACTTGCCTTCAAATCCGTGCAACCCTGTTCGCTACCAAACTTATACATCCCAAGAAGCAGGGATCTTCGCTGCAACATAAGCACCAAATCTTTCTGGAAATTATCTGCATCCTCCCTCAACCGAGGGAATAGAGGCCCACTTACAGAATCAGTAACCTTAAGACGAACTTGGCTAGTAACAGTCTCAAGCAACTTTCTTCTGTCACCAAAATTCAACCGACTAAAAGGAACACCGGCCTCACTCTGTCCTGAGGATCTCGATAAACCACTATTTGATCTACAAACCTTTCTTGAAATCTCCTCATTGGTATGATGGGCAAAGCTCTTACTAGGGAACAGTTTACATCCATTCCTTTTTGCTTTAGGCCCAACCTCAAGCAATAGCACGTTGCAATTCCGCTCCACAGATTCCACTGAGCCAGGATAAAAATAGTCACATCCATTCTCCCTACCATGAAGAATAAATGTGGTGGAACCATCAAAATCACCAATAATTTCAAACACCGGAGCCCATAGAATGGGGCCATCCTCAATTCCATTAGGACCAAGCTCTTGTGGAATTATTCGACATCCAACAACAGAAACAAAACCAGGCATCACATAGACTACATTGCCAAGCTCAGGGTTCTGGTGAACCCAAAGGCCGATCAATGGCTTTACCCTAACAAGGAAGCGACAAAGCGCCTTATAAGATACTACACCTTCCCTCCACTCCACAAGGTCCCTTGTAGGCACAATTCCAACTACATCACATTGACTGAGCCAAATCTTTTCAGAGGCAACAAGTGCACAGAGACTTTTACAACATATACTGAGATTACATATGTCCTTTGGTGAAAGGGACCACGATATAATAGCAAACACATCATCAGGTAAAGCAAGAAACAAGCTAGAGCCACAAGTTTCAGGCAACATAGCAGTGTCTCAGTTACTTGTTCTTTGAGGTTATAAAGATATCTTTTTTCCCCAAAATTTGAGCTACAAATCAATATTCATGAAAAAAAACAATAATTCTGAATCTATAAATTAATATCCCCAAAAAATAAAATTCAGAGAGAAAGCATGTTACCCAATACACCAACCAAATTCTCCCAGCTTCAAATCAGACCTTGAATGGAAATGGGTTTTTGATTCCCCCCTTATTCTAAAGCTGGAGAAGAAACCCAAAGTGGGTTTTCATTAAAATTCCCCATTTAAAAAAAAAAAAAGAGTCCCCTCTCCCTTTGCATCTACAACTCAAAAAAACATCAGAAAGAGAAACAAAGCTAGGTTAGGCACAGTATGTAGACTTGGAAACAACGTAAACAGTAGGGACCAGGGAGATTTGTGAAGTCGTCGGCACCAAAAAGAAAAGAGAAAAAGAAACTTTAAATTAAGTAAAACAGGTTAGGCACTTGTTTTCTTCTTTGGTTTTGCATTGATATTGAGATTGAAGGGATGAGGAAATTATGGGGAAAGTGATTGTGCCAGCCAACCAATGTTGAAAATTTATGGGTTATAGTAGAATTATTCTGGGTCTGTTCCACAGTCCAATTATTGTCGACTTTGGATTGGAATATATACATTGACTCACGACTGACTTAGTAAGTGGATCATTATTCAGTCATAACAATGAAAAAACTTTGATATAGAAGCTCAATTACACAATTTCATTATGGAGAAGAGAAGTGAAAAAGGAATTGACTCTAATATTGATGAGTTAGAAGTTTAGATATTCGAGAGTATAGGGACTAAAATTTAGAATTTAAGATTTATAATTTAAAATTAATATTTAAAATTTAAATTGTATATTTTAAATACGAAGGGTTGTATAATTTATATATATATTATATATCAAAATATAATTGTTTTTATCGTAATATTGTTTTTTGGTAATCGTTTTACAAGCTCCTTAGTATTAGGGTTTAGTGACTTAGTTTAGGGTCTAGTGTTTAGGGATTTAAGTGTAAGGATTTTGAATTTAGGATGTATGGTTAAAATTTATGATTTAGGGTTTTAAGTTAAAACCTAAGTCTCAAATCATAGTACCTTAAGTCTTACCCTTAACCTTGAAACCCTAAATTATACTAATAAACCTTAAATTCTAAACTCATATACTTAAACTTATAAATTGTAAACTCCAAAATTAGATCTTTAAATCCTAAAACTAAAACGCTTGTAAAATTCTTTTGTGTAAACTATATAAGGTTAAGCCTAGATTATACACTTCGATTATTGTCTGTGGTTAATTGTCCTTTGTCACTGGTAGATCATTCATGACAAGATTGATATTAAAATTTTTATGTTTCACTTTTCTTCTTTTGAATTGATTTTTTATGAAACTTACTCGAAATTAACGAAAATCCATTTAAAAATTTGATATGCTAAAACTGCAATCTCTTTTGACGACCGTTCGATGACCTTTTAAATATTTAAACTGAAAAACTGAGATCAATTAACATATAATAACTATATAAAAATTGAATAATATTCTCTTTGTAAAATATATGATCAAAACGATAAGTATTGGGTGTATATTGTAAAGTGAAATCATGATAAATATTATATTAAACATTTGTTACACCTTTAAATCTAATTACCTTTATATTAAAGTGAAACTCATTGTATGTTTTTTAAAATAAGTTTATTAGATCGAGATCATAATAAGTCAAGTTTTGCTTATTTTTTAAGTATTGATTATATTGTGTATGCATAATTGTATAGTGTGTACATGGATGTGCAATGGGTTGAGATGTCATGACTAAGTTGATAAGTATGTTAATATCATAGTAAATTGTCATAAAATCAGAGATAGAATTACATCAAGTTTTGTTTAAAACTATTTATTTATGAATTTATTTTTTTTATTTTTAAAAGTTTATACTTTATATCATAATCCTAAATTTTGGTTTCATCTCTGAAAGGCTAATTAATATGAAAGGCTAATTAATATGATTTTTATGGTTAGGAAATGATGAATTGCTATGCTTGTGTATGTTTAGGGAGTTAGTAGATGTTGTTGCAATAAAGGGTGAGTTGTGCATGTTTTAGGTTCCATCTCTCGAGTTTGACGCATTTTTATTAAAAAATAGTTTTAATGGAGTCAATATTAATCTTTTAAATTAGATGAGATTTGATCGCATGACAACTCAATTATTTTAATAAAAATTATTTTTGGTAAATTTATTAAAACAATAAATTTTAGTCTATAAAATTAAAAAATGAGTTCAAGAGTCAATTATATGTATGGAAGGATAAGTATCTCACAACACCCAAAATTAATACCTAATCAATTAGGTAATGTCTTAACGATAAAAATTATAGATTCGAATATACTTTAAAATACATTCCCAAAGTGTAAATTGGTTGAAGGGGATTTCATTTAAGGATAAGGTTAAAGTTGATTTAGGGTTATTGTAAATGGGTAAGTGATTTGTTGCCAGAAAATGGGCATCTATACCATGTAAGAGGTATCAATAGTCATTGTTAAGCCCTTAACAGATTTATAATGTAATTCAAACCTTGTAATTGTAACAAAATAATTGATAAAGCTCTCTGTTGTTACTTGTGTAATTAATTAGTCCTTGTACTTTTGTTAAACAACTCTATAATCCTTCAACTTGGATGAGATGCAGGTTGATTAAGAAGAATTTTTTTTTTCTTGAAACTTGGATTGAATTGTAATACACAGTTCACTTGCCAATGTCAAATGGTATAGAAACTGAATCTACCTTATTGCCTTGGAAACGAACTTCAAAAGAGGAACAGTTTTTCCAATCTACCAAACACCTGGTCAGTAGTCACTGATGCACAAAGTTTAAGAAACAATAATAAAATATATTGTTATAGGGTCATTACCCTTTGTATGATAAGATGTACAAGGTCTCTTCTCAGATGGACATGACTCATAACAAGCTGGTATACAAGGGGAGAAAATAAGCATTTTCAATCATCACCATTATGAAGATTATGAGGTATTTATACGTATCCGTACAAACTGATGTGGAAATAATTGGCCCATCACATACGCAATCATGGGAATGGAAATAAACAGATCAGTTTAAACATATGACGAAGCACCCAGGAGGTGGTCATTAATAGATGGCAAGCTGCTTATCACGAAACAGTCACGTCGTTTTCTCCATCACGCAGGTAGGGGTTCCTCCATAACTGAGTTGGAAAAAAAATTGTCAGTTGTTTAAACTTCTCAATCATGCAGAGGGTGCATGCATGTGTTATGTGTGTGCAAGCATGGGAATTTGGAAGAATGTGTGTATGCGTAACCGCTTGTGTAAGCATGTGTATGTATATATATAGATAGATAGATAGAGAGAGAGAGCTTCTTTTTGTAGAAACTTCAGATGATGCAATTTCAGGTGCATCGGGTGCCACTGGTTTCTTGGTTGGCACATCAGGAAGATCCAACTTTTGTTCTTCAGATTCTGCTCTAGTAGGCACTTCTGGCATGTCTTGAACGGCCATCTGACCAACATACAATTTGCCATTCAAACAGAAAATGGTTGAGAGAACAATGCCATATGGCGGATAAACAAAGATAAATACCAAATGATGCATTAAACAAAACGCCTTTACACACCATCAAAGACTTCTAATCATTTCAAAGAATACAATCAAAAGGCTTAACACAAGCAAAATCTCATAATTCAACATATATTATATACTAATAGCATGTTTGGTTGAAATACTTATAAAACAGATGGAATGTTCTTAAACATGATACTCAAATAGGGGCTCATGGTAAAGATAACAATTTGTCCAAATCCAACTACTTGCTTATTAGCAAGCCGGGAAAGAAAATAAATAAGATATAAAAACATCATAGACGCCCCTATCCCTCAAAGAGAGCATTTTCCTTTAAGGGTCTTGGAATTTAGGAATTCAGGAGCTGGATATACTGGATAGTAGGAAGCAGGAAAGTCTTCACACCATAGATTGTGATGAAAATGACCAAAATGGGGAGGGGGGAGGTTCGAAATGACAAAAATAGTCTCAACTGTCGTTTTTACACATATACTAGCTTCATACCACCCAGATATGTAGGTGAAATGGTAACTAAAAATGCAAAGTTTAATTTACAAAATAGAAGGGAAAAAAAAGAGAGGAATTTAACTAGCATGAAAATATCCACTTCACTCTAGCAATTTTATTTAAAATGTTATTTTTATCTTGCATTATCTTTCATCTAATTTAAATAGTTGAAGATATATCTCGATGAGGTTAGCATTTGCACTTAAGAGGGTTTTCTGCTTTTTAAAATACCATCAGTCAAGGATTTTAAACTTTTTGAAAGAACAATTCAAACAAATTGCTTTCTTCATTTTTTTCTGGCATTATAAACCAGAAGAAAGCTCTCTCCCAAGATCTCCAAGTCAAACAAATTCCAATTTTAAATTCTTTTTCTTTGTAATTTGGTTTGACATGGTTGAGAAAGGATTTGGATATTTACCTGTAAGGCATTTTGATATTTAAAGAAAAACATTATTGTTAAGATATTTATTTTGATATAACTTAATGAAAATGTTTTTGGACTTGATCATGATTGCAAAAATTATTCAAAGTCCAAACAATTTTAAAGGTTTTTGAAAGGATTTTTTACTTAAAACAAAATTTAAAATGTCTTAAAAATAAAAAATAAAAAAAATGATTGCTCGTACCGGTATGATATTTTCTCATATATCAATATGCAATGTGTCCCCAATTTCCAGTGTACCAGTACGGATGTATCGCGTACCGGTATGCTCTGTAATATTGCAACAACTCTTTACTCTTTTAAGAGGTACTGATACGACAAAACGTGTACCGCTACCCACTACACCATAATTGTATTTATGACTGCAAATTAAGTCTCCAACGGCTCCAAACAATACCAATGGCCATAAACAGCTATTAGGTCATTCTACACTATAAAAGAAGGCTTGAGACAAGAACAATAGGATGAACATTCAAGCTTAAAGATCAAGAGAGTAGAGTTTTTATTGTCTTATTTGGGGACAAGAACAATAGGATGAACATTCAATCCTTAGTGTGGATAGCTAAAGACTAAAGTAGTGGATATAGACCTTGGTTAAAAGGTTGAACAACTCTAAAATTGAATGTGTCAAATGTCCATTTTCTTTTTCGATTTTTGTTTTCCCAAATCCAAAAGAAACATCTACACCTTTCATCGGTGTTGAATTCGGTTAAAGACATCGAGCCTATCAATTATTTTTATGAGTAGGTCCCTTGTAAGATTTATGTATCGGGGCATGATATGTTTGTTATTTCCTAGAACTAGAAACAAGAACCTTTTAGTTAACTTCACCTCGATTCCTCCATCTCTAATTCCTTTTAGGTCTTACATGGTATGAAGGATGGAAAGGAGTTAGGATAGAATACTAGTTAATCAAATGGTTAAGATTTATAACCACTTTCTTACTTTGAATCTTAATCATTTGATTAACTAATTTTCCCTCCTTCCTCTTCTCCATCCTTCATATCAAGCAAAGCCTTTAATCTCCAAATCATACAAAAGCAGAAAACAGTAGAGAGAAAAGTCGGAAAATAGTGAGGTAGGTAGATGTTGCAAATCATAAAAACTTTAAGGTTGATTTACACTTTTTTTAATAAATAAACGAAGTATGGTGGATTTTAGGTACTAGACCTACGTAGTTTTAGCATTACAAAGCCTAAGGGCATTTTTTGGCATATTTTTTGGAAAACTCATAAATTAATACTCTTATACTTATAGTTTATTACTTGAAGAAATAAGATCATCTGGGAGCACCACCTAAAGATTCAATCAAACCATAGATCATATTTCATGCAATTGTATTTATACCAGTTATAACAGAAACAAATACCTGAGTTTCCAAGTTTTCAAATTCTGCCAAAATTTCCTCTTCATCTTCTGCTGATAATTTCTCCCGCAAGATCGCATTAATTTCCTATAAAATTACAAATATGCAGCCCACTTCAGAAGCAATAATGGAGAAGAAGCTGAATGCCCATGTGAAGAGGAAATACTCATGTTATGATTTAATTGACAAAAATGCTTCTGACAGATAAAGAAAAAGCTGAGATAATAAAATCAACATGAAAAAAGGAAAATGCAAGCGATTCTTAAAACAAATGAGTGAACATGTTCCATTCTCCATCAAGGATCATAGACATAGATTAAAACACAGTGATCCGTATGAAACAACATTAAAGCAGGATAAACATCTTAAGTGTACGAGTAATTTCAAATAAACAATGAAGGAGAGCGAGAGAGACAACAAATAATGAAGAATCATAGTTCACTTTCGACAAAGAACTCAAGCAAATGAGCAAGGGCAGGATTAATTAATAGGAACAAAAGTTAGTATGAATTGAAATGAAACTCACATCTTGGTAAGCCTTAGCTTCTTCGGTGTCATCCATTAACTTCTGGACATCATCTATGTTGATCTCACTCTGTATCGCCTTAATTGCATTGTTACCGGCCTTCAAGCTATCGAAGACCGCCTTTTGCTTGCTTGCTAGTTCAATATCTGCCAACTGAGAGAAGAATTAGTATTTTAAATTCATCTATAAAATTTTTCAATAGAAACACTAGAACTCAATACATTGTAAATGATTAAATCCACATTTGATCAAACCAGTTACACTATTGCCTAATAAAAAAAATTGTAGCATTAAAGAATGAAAAAATTCAAAGAGATTAAATTAGCAAAAAATATCGAAGAAGAAATCAAATTAAACAAAATCAAACACTATGAAAATTCAGTATCAATTACTTGCTGCTCCACATTAATAAGCCACGTATCAACTTGCTTCAACAGTTCTTCTTGGGCTTTCTTCTTCTTCAAAGCTAACAAAGCTCTATCCTTTCTCTTTTCACGAATCAAGTCTTTAGCGGCTTGCTTTTCTGCTTCTATAACAGCCTCAAGCTAAGAAAGAGGGAAATTACAGAAATTCACAAAAGGGGCAAAATGGAATGAATTTATAAACACGATTTGGCAGAGAAACCTGTTGCTGGTATTGACCAAGCTTACGCCTCTGAGTCTTGAGCGAGAGAATTGCTCGATCGACTTCGGTGATCTTAGGTTTCTTCGCCAATAAATTTCCCATCTATTACTGATTCAATTAAGAAAATAATCTATTCTGTGTATTTGGGTTATGCTCTGAAGAGAAACCAAATCTCTCCGCCGGTCGGCTTTAGCAGCGGAGCGTCATGTTCAGAGGCGTTGATGATGATTTATGGATATCGGGCACAAGGAGGGTTCTGATTCTGATCCAGAAAAAAAAAAATGGGGGGGGAAAGAGAGTTAAAATTAGAGAATATTATATTATTTAATTTAATTGATAAAAATATAAAATGATAGTATTTATTAAGAAAATGGGTGATTCTAAAAAAAAGGCGGCCTTAAAAAAGCTATAAAACGGCGGTATCGTTTTTCTTACAAAAGTTGTAAGAAATTTTCGGTACACACTTTTCGGTATATACCAAAATTCTTACAACTTTTGTAAGAAAAACGGTATATACCGAATTTCTTACAAAAACTGTAAGAATTTCGGTTTATAAACCGAATTTCTTATAAAAAGTATAAGGATTTCGGTATATACCTTCTTATAAAAATTATAAGAATTTTGGTATATACCAAAAAGTGTGTACCGAATTTCTTACAACTTTTATAAGAAAAATGGTATCGCCGCTTTTTAAAGCTGCCGTTTCTTAGAACTTCCCTTAAGAAAATATAAAATTATCTGAAAATAAATTTAACGAAATTGTCTGTAAAATAATATACTTGTCTTTAGACAAATTAAATGTTCCATATATAATTAAAAATATATATATATATAAACATATATAACTACTTTGGTTGCATAACGTAAATTTTAAAAAATATATGTAACAAAATTTTAATATAAATAGTACGTTAAACCTATATTTTATATAATTGTCTTTAAATATTAAATTTATTTATAATTGAATATAATATTATATAAAAATATAGGTTTAAAGTAAGATTTTATTAAAATTTAGTATAAATATAATAAAAATACTTATGAAAATTATTTAAAACTTATCTAAAGTAAAATTTAAATTTAAATTTTATTATAAGATTAAATTAATGATATTATTCTATTTCTTTTATATTCTAATCAAAAAGGCGAAATACTCTCTCTGTTCTATTTTTTTTTTTGTTTATTATTGACTTTTTTTAGTTAATTTCTTTAGTTTTGACTCATCATAACTTTAAATATAAAAATATATATTTTTAAAATATTTAATTAAATAATTTAAAAATATATATCTTATAAAATTTAATAAATTAAAATATTTAAAATAACTATGGTCAAAGTTTTAAAATTTTAACTTTTAAAAAATTAATATTAAACACCATATATGGGACAGAAGTAGGGATGGACACAGAACCCGAACCCGACGGGTTCTGACCCGACCCGATCCGATCGAGTCGGATTTTTTGGTGAAAAATGTGGGTTCGGGTTGGGTCGATTCGGGTTCGGGTTTAGGGTGAAAAAAATCTGACCCGACCCGACTCGAAACTAATAGTGTAATTTTCCCATATATATTTTAGGGATATTTGCAATAATGATCCCTCTTTATATATTTTATACAATTAGATCACTAAAATTATTTTTTTTACAATTAGGTCATTAAAATTAAATATTTTTACAATTAGATCCCTAAATTTTATTTTTTTACACTTTAGTCCCTAAATTTTTAATTTTTTTAATGATTCGGGTCGGATTTTTTTCACCCTAAAACCGAGTCGGGTTGGGTGGCGGGTGGAGGGTATGACTTTTCGGGTCGGGTGCGGGTGTGCCAAAAATCCGACCCGTACCCATCCCTAGACAGAAGGAGTATTTAATGTGTTTTTATAATTTTATACGACCACAAAGTAGTACTAGCTACATTCAGGGACGGACCTAAGAGTATTGGAGCAGTTACACTTTTTAAAATTTTAAATTTTTTTATATTTTTATTGATAATATAATTTTGTTCTTTTATATTTTTAATATAATTTCATGATAATTTATGTTTTTAGATAAAATTTTGGGTCCATTCCCGACTACACCTTTGCTGTCCCAACACTCTTAGGTCCAAGTACCAATACCACCATCTTTATATTACTGGAAAGCTTTTGCCAGTCGGACATAGTACTTTTTAACAGCCCAGACAAAAACTCCGGTGTTGCCATGCATTCGGACAGTCCACCAGCTTTCCTAAGACGACACCTTCATGTTTTTGATGTATTAGTTCTGAATCCTGGTCACCATTGGAATTGAGGGAAGCTGGAACAAAACCGTTGGGTGATGCATGTTATAGTTATATAATATATGTCAAGACTGCGAGAGCTATGTTGAAATAAATATTCGTGAATCGAAAAAGTAATGAAAAGAGATTTTCAGAATTTAGTTCTTAAATAATATATTCATATGATACATGTGATTTCATTATTGATGTGACATTCTTTGTTATAATTTGATTTGTGGGTCAAAAGTAGCCTACAGGGCTTTCATAATATTAATTACTACCATTACGTATAGAAAGTAATAGTATAAAAAATTATAATGATTTTAATTATTATTAAGAATAAATTACATAGATAATTATTAAATTTTATTAAATTTATTTTGATCACTTGAGTTTTAAAACATTTAATTTATTTATTAAAATTTAGGTATTAAATATTTTGGTCACTACTCACTCCATTCATCGGTGTTGTCATTGATAGTGGTGTTCAAAACTGGCTCAATGGGTACTCAACGGTCCAATAAATATAATATTAATACTATATTATTACTATGTTTCAACATCCTTTTCATTTTTTAACTTGCATTATGAGTTTATTGGGCTAGTTTTGAACATCCCTAGTCGTTGATATCAAATTTTACCTATCGCTTCATCTTATCTTCTGAGTCTGAATTGGATCTCTATTTTATCGAAAAGTTCCTTAAAGTCCATGAATTGAACAAATTTTTTTTGATTTTTCTCTCATCGATCTCCCTCATCCGTCGTTGGATAAAACACGTTTGTCAATATATTGTTTCCTTTAAAATTCTGTTCGACGATAAATAAATGTCATCAAAAATTTAATGAAAGAGTAACAAAAAACATTCAATGTTTTGAAATATCATTAATCAAAATAGGTTTGAAAGTAAAATTCAATGATAATTTAAGTAAGTTATCCTATTTTTAGTGAAGAATTATCTGATATGCTTCTCGTATAAATTTTAGTCTATATAATCTTGTCTATCTTAAAATATGAGGTTTATGTTTTATGGTTTAAATTTTAAGATTTAGAGTTTGTAATTTATATTATAGTTTTTAGAATCTGAGTTTTATGATTCGAATAGGTAAGGTTGTATAAACTTTAAATATAGTTTAGTATGAAAAAAAATATTTTTAATATATTAAAATGATTAAACTTGAATAAAAATTATGAAAAATTTTCATTTATGTAACATCAATTATGAAATCTCATTTATGTATTACCTACAAATATATTAATTAGGAATTAAATTTGGTATATTTCTTTTCAGCTTATTCATACTATATCTCAGCACATTTTTATATATGATTGAGATGTACAATATCTCCAACTCAAAACAGAGCAGAGGAGGCTCTTCCTACTAACTAGCTACATTCTTATTTCCTCAACATTTCTCCATATACCATGATTTCTTCTCCTTGCATGCATGCAAGATACTGATGAGCATACTGGCAGCGGACACGATCGAAATCGCAAAATACCGACTGTAATGCAACGTTGCGACTGTTATTTAAGTCTCTGGTTACCGAGGATCTGATTCATCATAATGTTTGTTATATTTTGCAGTGCAGAAATGGAGATGAATGGAGGCCTAGGTGATGCTTTCAGAGTAACTGGAAAACATATATCTCTTGCCCTGCTTGCTCTGGTATTGACGACCCTTTTGCTTTTGGGTTGGAATCGAAATCCTTTTCTCGATACACATGTAACGACCGAACATCACTCCGACACTCTCCTTCCACCACCAGGTTTGGATTTGCACATGTACAGACCTCTTAGGTACTGCTGCATGACTAACTTGCTAACCACAGGTTTACATTTCACTCTGCCTCAGCGTGCTTTCATCACGACTCGAATAACTCCACAGCATGTATGGAGCTTGCCGAGATGAAAACAGAAGGACAAAAGTCTCAATCACTTCAGAAAGAAGAAAGGAAAGAGCCAGAGGCACATGTTGATGATTCTGAAACTGAGGTAGTAGATGGTGAGTCCGAACATGGGACAGCCTCAGTGGAAACAAAAGGTACATATGCAAATGTAATGGACTAATGGTAAGCAAGTTCTTCTAATATAACTAAATGATGCATTATACTATATTTGTTTTCATATTTGCAGCCTGTAATTATGCAAAGGGTAGGTGGGTTGCTGACAGCAGGCCGCCTTTATATCCTGTTCAATGCAAGTACATACAAAGAAATTGGGCATGCAGACTCACCGATCGAACAGATTTCTCGTATGAAGGTTATCGATGGCGGTCCGTAGATTGTAAAATGCCAGAGTTTGAGCCCTCTCATTTCTTGGAAAGGTAAGCAGTCCATAGATTTCTCCTATGAAGGTTATTGATTGCAGGTCTTTTAAATCCTAGTGAATGGTTGTGTTGCCTAAAGAATAATTTCATACCGTATTTAACAGGATGAAACACAAAGTAGTTGCCTTTATAGGAGATTCGTTGAGCAGAGAACAATTTCAATCCATGATGTGCATGCTCACCGGGGGACAAGAGAGCTCGGACGTTGAAGATGTTGCAGAAAAATACGGTTTCCTTCAATTCTTACGCAATGGAGCTATCCATCACCATGGCTGGGCTTATCGGTTTCGGACTACCAATACCACAATCCTGCATTCTTGGTCAGCAAGACTGTGTGACCGGCAGCCTATTAATGCCACCGATCCAAATACCCTTTACGCCATGCATTTGGATCGTCAGCCTGATTTCATTCGTGAAAACATCAATCAACTCAATGTCTTAGTCCTTAACACAGCTCACCATTGGAGCAAACAGATGGTTAACATGGACAGAGAGGTGATGTACGTGAATGGGACGCCGGTCCAAGACAGAAATCTCAAGAAAATTGAGAATGCCAGGATCTTTAAAATGAACAATATAGTGAAATGGCTTGATTCTAAGCTGGCACTGAATCCTAACTTACAAGTTTTCCTCAGAACAACATCTCCAAGGCACTTTTTTAAAGGCGAATGGAACACCGGAGGTAGCTGCGATAACACAGTTCCTATGACCAGAGGGAGTGAAGTCCTACAAGAGGAATCAGTAGACAAAGTTGCTGCAGATGCTGTTAAAGGCACCAGGGTGAAGGTTTTGGATATAACTGCCCTATCCGATCTGAGAGACGAAGCTCACATTTCGCATTACGGTAAAAAAACCAACGACTGCTTACACTGGTGCTTGCCTGGGGTTCCAGACACCTGGAATGAACTCCTCAGTGCACAGCTCTAGACATATGCTTGCGTTTGTGTGACATGTTTTTGACACATTTGAAGAGTTATAATGTAATAAATTAAAATATAAACGAGAAAAAAAGTAGAAAGCAATTCAATGAATTCCTTTTAATCCACCATGCACCATGTTATTACAGGACATATAATTTTTCCTTTTAAAACCTATATAACATATACAAAATATGGTAACAGAACTACCTGTTGCTGCTATCTTCTCTGTTTTTATGATCCCTCTGGATGAAAATCCTTTTAATCCACCATTTCTTAGCCACCGGCTTCTCGTATCCCTCACGCGACGGACTCGGGGAAACCTTGGAGTTCTTTGCAGCCGTTGATTTCTCCTTGAAACTCAGACAAGTTGGGAAAAACATCTTTAATAAGAAATGATTAGCTTCCATACTTGTAGTTCTTGATAATGAACCTGCCTTTGCCTTCGCCTTCCTTTTCTTCATTTCAATGTCCATACGAAAGCCTTTGTGTTCACAAACAACTTTCTCTTTGACAGTCTCCGGTGAATTCTGTGGATCAACTAAATCTTTCAAGGAAAGCTCGTAGCAGGAGTCGGGCATGTTACGGACCATGTCCATGAGTTGTTTCCGACCGTGTTCGATTATTTGTCTTCGTCTTGTAGGGGAAAGGTTGCTGTAAAAATGGTTGATGGGGAGAAGAGGAGAAGCTTCTGTTAGCTTATTAGCACCCCATAATGGCGTGGGGCAATCCCCGACACATGCTTCTTCAACTTGAAACTCAACTTCATCCAAGTTGTTATAATACCAGGTTTCACGTTCACCCCAGAAATCAAATTCAATATCTCCTGGTTCATCACGGCTGTTATGTGCACTGTAGGCCGGATTGACTGAAGAAATCTGGTGTCCGGTAACTCCTTGCCGGCGATCAAGCATCATTCCGCCAAGGACCGAGTGAAGCTGGAGTTTCAACTTTCAATGGCAGAGAAAATATATGCTACGAATTAGGCCAAGTTTTGGTAAAATTTGAATAGAAGGTCCCCGTGGTACACGTTTTTGACTATTTTAATCTATTTATTATTCTCTCTCAAAATGAGTATTTTGTCTTCAAGTAATCTTTTCATTAATTAGTTAAATAAATTAGAAAAAATCATGATGTGATATGTATATATATATATATATATATATTTTATATTTGTTTTTAATATACAAAATATTATTCAACACTAAGCACTTAAATATATGAGTGAACAAAACTCAACTCGACTTAAAAAATTGAATAACTTGATTTGATAATAAAAAAATATCAAATAAAGCTCGATTTGAATAAATAGAATAACTTAAAATTTTTAGTAATTAAGGAATTTATTTTTAAGTTTGAGATGAGTCTCTCAATATTTTATGATATATATATTGATATATAAAAATATGAAGAAATGTTGTCACATATGAAGAAATATATATACATATTTTGTATGATTAAAGAAAATTATTTAAATTAGAATTAAATTATACTATAACATGATAAATAATTAAAATTAATTTTTTATAAGAACTCGAAAACTCGACTCAATTTTTTTTAAATAAAGTTTGAGTTGTAAAATAAATTTTTTTGAATAACTCAAATAATTAGAACTTTTGTAGTAATTAAAGAATTTATTTTTAAGTGAGATGAATCTCTCAAATTTTTATGATATATATATTGATATATAAAAATCTGAAAAAACGTTGTCACATATAAAGAAATATATATATATTGTATGATTAAACAAAATCATTTAAATTAGAATTAAATTATAATATAACATGATAAATAATTAAAATTAAATTTTTATAAGAACTTGAAAACTCGATACAAAAAAATTTCAAATAAAGTTTGAGTGATAAAATATGACTTGTAAACTCGAATAACTTATTTTTTTGACTCAACCCGACTCGGCTCGATCAAATACTCACCTTATTTAAATATTATTGATCTTATATTTTCATATATTTTATACCAGTGACGTATGAGCCAAACAAAACTCAATCGATTATATTTTATACATTTTAAGAAGGCAAAGAAGTGTAACATTTGTCCAATTATACACGATAGGGCTGAGTAAAACTCGACCCGACTTGAAAAAACTGAATAACTTGACTCGAGGCGAAAATACTCGACTCATTTTGACTCTACTCGAAATTTTATAGATTTGACTCGACTCGAAAAAATTTCCAATAAAGTTTGAATTGTAAAATAGAATATCGAATACCTCAAAAATTTTAGTAATTAAAGGATTAATTTTTAAGTTAGAGACGAATCTCTCAATTTTTTATGATATATACATTGATATATAAAAATATAAAAAAATATTGCTACATATGAATATATATATATGCATATCTTATATGATTAGAGAAAATCGTTTAAATTGGAATCAAATCATACTATAACATGATAAATAATTACAATTAAATATTTATAGGAACTCGAAAACTCGACTCGAACCGAAAAAATTCAAATAAAGTTTAAGTTGTAAAATATGACTCGTCAACTCGAATAACTCAAAAATTTTTAACTCGATTCGACTCGATCGAATATTCACCCCTAATTCATTACGTAAATCTATTTAAGGGTAAAGTTTATGAATGCTCACAAAACTTATGTTGAAATAATCATTTTATTATAAAATAATCATTAAAAATTTAATTTAATTATAAAATAATTACACAAATGTTAATTATCGTTATTGTGGATGACGATATAATATATTAAATTATAATTAAATTTTGGTATTTCTTAGTAATATAATACTGAAGCAATTAACATAAAATTATTCGATAAGATTGTGAAAGAAGTTGAGTAAGAATACCATATAAAAAGGAGAGTAACGTAAACGATATAAGTTCGAATATAGAGTCTGAATTAGTCATAAACACATACTCTAGGGAACCTGTTAAAGAATTTTACCTCATTTAGAGGTTAGGTAAAGTCTTTGCCGTCCAGGATGGGGGAGAGTTGCCGTTCGAAGTTCCAAATGTCTTGTGGAGGAAATCTTTGGTTTGACTATTTGTGCTTTGATTTCGTACTTCACCCAAAAAGTCAACTTTATGACATGAATATAAAAAATGAGATGACAGGTAAATTGTAAAATCGAAAATCGAACCGAATCAAGGTATTATGGTTTATAAATTTATAAACCGTGGTTAATCATGGTTAACCGATTTAAATCGAATTTGATGTTTTAATTGATTTTTAATTATTTTTATAAGGTAAAAATATATATTTTATACTTAAAATACTATAGATGTATTTTTATTTTTTTACTTAAAAATAAGTTTTTAATAAATATTTATGAAAAAACTAAAAACCGAGATTAACTGAACCGAAAATCGACGGTTACTAAAATAATTTACCGAATTAAATCGAAAACGGAACGAATACACCCCCTACATATAAGTACATGTTCGGTCTTAATTTTATAAAAGCACCCAATATTAGCTGCCACTCAACTGGCCGTCAAATATTAATTAATTAATTTAAATATCATAAAAAATTATTATATAAAATAATTCTCTTAATTCTATTTTTAAACATAATTAATTATTTATAATCACATGTTTTATGTACTTCAATTTATTTATTTATAAAAGACCAACTGGATTGTATTTATGTGTCACAAGCATAAAATTAAATTTTAATTTATAATATTAAAAGGCTTGGCCACGACGTGGAGTTTAAGGCTTTGTTCTGTAATGCTTTCGAAAAGTATTTTCAGAGTCAAATATAATTTTGAAATTAAAAGTAATTTAAAATGAATAAATTTTTAAATTAAAATTTTTAATTTAATTTAAAAAATGTTTTTTAAAAGTTTTTTTTTAAAAAATTACTCATTTATCTTAGTTTATATCATCGATTCTTTTATATATTTTTTAAAATATCTAAAATAGATATTTTATATATTTAAAATACATTTTAATAACAATATAAAATATTCATATTTAAATTAAAAATATATAAAAATACATTTTAAAAACATACTTTTTTAAAAAAAATATTTTTTTATCATAATTTCAAAAATAATATTAAATTAACCGTAAAAAACTCGAAGCTAAAAATCTTTTCGAAGGTAAATATATATTAATATTATATTCAAATTTTATTTATCATTTAAAATTTAATTTACAGAAATTCATTTAAAATTCATATATTTAGTCTCTATTCAAAGCATTATAACATCAAATACTTCATATAATCAAATAAATAATAAAAATTAATTTATAAAATAAGAACTTCAAATTTATACATCATATATCAAAATAATATTATATTATATATAATATATTATAAATCTTGTACTGATAGTGCTCTTTGATCTCTCAACCAAACGATCAACCTACGCGTAAAAACAACGATTTCGAACACTGAACTTACGAAGCTCGATAGTATATATCTACTCTACTATATTTTATGCTAATTATAAACATAAGAATGTAAGCTATTTCAAGCAATAAAGTAAGAATAAAAAATATATGACGCTATTATTAATCGTTTAAACACATGTTCAAAAATCATAGAATTTTATCTGTGTGACACATAAGACCCAACCATGTATGATGTTTGAATAGACTATCAAGGCAAACCTATAAAATAACATTATACTCATCAAGCAATACAATTATTTTTATTAATAATAAATATATTTTATTTTTTATTTAATTATATTTATAATATTATTTTTAAATAATTATATTTTAATTTAATTATTGAGTAATTATTTATTCATTTCTACTTTGAAAATTATGTATCAAATACATTTCACTTCTAAAAATATAAGTTTTCATTTCTATTAATCAAACGTGATTTTTGTTTTTTTTTAAAAATTAAAATTTGTTTTTTAATATTTTCTTAAACTGAACATTATTTTTATCAAATTAATTAAGACGAGTATTTAGAGATGGATTAGATGAGCCCTAATACCAAAATTAAAAAAAAAAGATTCTTTAAAATTTAAAAGTTTTAATTTGAACTTTCATCTTTTTACAATTTTTTTTTGTTACATTTAAAAATAATAATAATATGTGTTTCCTTGAACATAAATTTCTTATATATTTTTTATTCATTATCTTTGAACATAAATAGCTGTGGATACAAATTTCTCACCAAAAAAATATCCAATTTTTTAGAAGATAGAGTAGTAATTAAAATATCAGCCATCCGGATACTACCAGATATGTATCACAGTTGAAGCTGTATGCCGCTTTTTCAGGTGACCATCTCTCTCTGTTTTCTTCCTACTAACTTGGAACCTTGCTTAGCTTTGATTTTCCCACAAATCCCATAGATTCTTATATGCATGGTCAATAGGGAACTTTGGGTATCAATATAATTATCATTACAACCTTTATTGGACCTTGGATTGGATATGGAAGAATATAAAGAAAGAATCTTGTTTCAACCAAATTCAAAATCAGTATGTTAATAAGGTGGTTATGCAATTCTAATTATCAAAGCCAATTCCAATTGTTGCAGGAACTATGATGTTTTTGGTTCGAAACCAAGTTCAGCAATGGAAGAATCATTGTAGGTTTAGTGTGAGTTCCATGCTTTCGGGGAATAGATTCTATAAGCATTCGGTATCTGGGAGGAAATGTGTCTCAAAAAATACCAAATCTTTGGTCTATTGTTCTCATGGCACTGAGAAGAATGATACTTTGTCATCCTTAAAACAGCTGGGTGATGCCAAAGTGATTTATGCTGCGGCTCCTGCCCTGGGTCATAACAAGGTATAGTTATTGAAGTTGTTAACTTCATACTAATGAACAAGTTTAGGGCTTATAAATTTCTTATGTAAAGTGTTTGTACTGTGATTTTTGGTTCTATAAGTTTTTTGTATTTATGGATAACTTGATCTTGGGTTTGTTTTCTTTTGGTACATAAAACTTAGTTTAGTTTTAAGACATGAATTTCTATGCATTTCATGCCAGAACTTCAGCCTTTTTTATAATAAGAGAGAAACCAAATTCATCTTCAAAATTTTTGTCATGGCATGCGCTGTTGTAACTATGCTGGTGTCCTTTTGATGCATATCTGCAATTTTATATTATTTTTTCCCATTTTTTCTTTTATAGAAACATCATTTAGGCATCCATTTTAGGGACAAGACTTAAGTGTTCAAATTGGAGGGAACTCTTATCTGTTTACCTGTTTCAAAGCATATGATCTTTCATTTTTTAGTCAAACTCTTCATTCTCAAGAATAAAGCTTTTGTTTCTGATTGTGTTGTTTGTCTTTCATTGAAAGTGCAACATAATGATTAATTTGATTCTCATTTTTCTAGGCTATTAAATATAACACAGTTCCTCTAAGGTTTGTTTATTCCTTTTATTACGGTTTCTTACTTCTATAGGAGGCACATCCAGAATCCAGTGCTAGAGTTCCTGCAATTGTGACTGCTCTTGATAACATGGAGCTTACCCCAAAGGTACTGAAATGAATTATTTTCTGTCCCTATTTTTTGCGTGTCATCTGTCTCCAGTTATTCACGTTCCTTGTTGATGCATGCTTAATTTGAGGTTGTACATCTCAGAATGCTTGTTAACAAAAAGGATGGTCTGTTTTTCTGAAATAGATTATAAATAGGTTTGTCGCCATTGCCATGAAACCACCATTTCTGGCTGATAGTCAGAAGAAATGTTCATGGGAATAGTTACTAAAGACTGGTGTTCAAAAGTAAATTATACTTTGCAATTTAGATTTTTTTTTGTGTGTGTGTTTTACTTAAGACAAAGTCGACTATAAGACATTTCATTTAAGAGTGAGATTATGATAGCATTTATATTAAACATCGTCCCTTTGTTGTTTGATTCAAATTTATTCCTTAAAATAAAAATGTACATGGAGATTTTGCTGGTGAAAAAACCGTCCCTATCAACGAAGTTTAATTTCCATTGGTCTTTTCCCCATATTTTAATTGGATTTGGAAATTAAAATCCCAATGATTTAAATGTAATTCATTTCCCTAATGGATGAAGCAAGGGTTGCTCATATCTCAGCTTCTCTAAAATCAAGAACAAAAAAATCCTGAATGAACTGTGTATGGAATGGAAGAGAGAGAGAGGTGGCACCCTTTTTATTAAAAAAAAGTATGAATAACAGAGATGTAGTTTGAAGAAAATTGTATTGGATTAGATTGATAGTAGAAAGCCTAGTACAGTTCTATAATGAACTGTGGATGGAACGGAAGAGAGAGAGGTGGCACCCTTTTTATTAAAAAAAAGTATGAATAATAGAGATATGTAGTTTGAAGAAAATTGTACTGGATTAGATTGATAGTAGAAAGCCTAGTACAGTTCTATAATGATATTATTTTGAAAATTTCCTGTGTTAATTTTTTCTTGTTTATGTCAGTTTCGAGGCTCGGACATCCTTGAGCTTCAAAATTTCAATCTTGCTTCAGTTGATGACATTGCCAGTGTTCATGCAAAGGCCTATGTATATGGACTTGAAAAGGTGGCTTCCTAGTCACATGCTACAATTTCTGTTCCATATATTATTCGAAAAATGAAACTTAATTGGCTGCATGCTTTATGCTATAGGCTATGGATCAGGCTTCCGAGCAGGGTCTTATTGTAATTGATGGTTCTGGACCAACATATGCTACTTCCACCGTAAGTATATTCTGTGTTGAATGTTCTTGCTTTTTCTTCCTAAGCTTCTGCAGACGTACAAGCAGTAAAAGGGACCAACATAGATTTTTACCAATTCAAAGGAACTAGAGTTAAATTTATTTTAATATTCTGATGTTTTCTTAGTATTATTATTAAAAAAATTGAAAAAGTAATTGGTTGAAGACATGCAGTTGCTTAAATTGCTTCAGGGTCTTAAATATCTATATTCATGTCTTATACCTTTCTCTTGTGTGATGCAGACATTCCATGAGTCGCTTGTTGCAGCTGGAGCAGGACTTGCCTTAGTTGATTCAGTGGTGATGTCTCAACTTATAACGTTAGTCACTTAAATGGTCATATCTTTCAATTTTCTTGTTAGTTCTTCCCCTCTTGACTTTTGATCGTTACATTTCTAGAAGGTGAAAGTTCTATTCTCCTGTATTCTCTTTAAAGCAATCAAACACATTTGTAAGATTAGGAACCAAAAATAGCTCTAAGTGCATCAAGTTGAATGATGAGCCTCTAAAGGCATCTTGTAATATGGCTTTCTTCCTCAAATAGGTGAGCCATAATGCAGGAGTAACTTTGTGGGCCTAGAATTGCTGCCTCAAAAGGGGCCCCAAGGAATAAACTAAGGGAGAGAGTGGGTAGAATCGGTCTTGAAGAAGCAGAGAGAGAGAGTGCAGGACTGATCTTGTAGGCCTAAGATCAGACCACGAAATGCTTTAGCCTATACGTCAGACTGCATTGTATGAAACCATGCGACCATTGATAAGGTTTCTTAAGGCCTAAGATCAGCTTGCAAGTTGCTGACACTGTCATTCCAGTACACCAGAGTTATGAAACGTTTCTTTTCTTTCTTCTTGTTTGTCCTCTTATTGTGGTGGCTCCAGGCCTTTGTTTTAGCTGTGTTAGATATATGATGGTTGTAGAAAATTCCCAGTTGCTTAACATGATATGCTCTTATTGATGGCTCTAGGCCATTGTTTTAGCTTCATCAATGCGTCTTACATACACCTAGGATCAACTCCTAAAGTCTAGATGGATCTTTTTCTAAAACTTTTATTAAGGTCCGATAAAGACAAATCTTATAGCCTTTTATTTGGTTAATAACACTTCAAAAGTTCTAAACCCTCATGTTTTGGGGCATGTTCCCTTACTCTTTGAAATTTGGAAACGTTGCTCAATGCCTACAAACTAACACACTTTCTTATTGTGAGATGGGGAAGTTATTGTGTCTGAATCTCTAAATACCCAAACATGTCACATTCAGGTTGCAGCATTGAAGAACCAACTAGATCCACCTACTGCTTTTGCTTTGATAAGACCTCCAGGACATCATGCTATTCCAGAAGGTCCCATGGGTTTCTGTGTTTTTGGCAATGTGGCTATTGCAGCTCGTTATGCTCAACGTGTACATGGATTGAAGCGGGTTTTTATTATTGATTTTGATGTTCACCATGGTAATGGAACAAATGATGCCTTCTTTGATGATCCAGATGTATTCTTTCTTTCAACCCATCAGGTACATAACTTTTCTGGTGCATATCAACACTTCTTTAACTCTTCAGTTTGCAGCTTCTGTATCTTGCTAAATGCTATAGATATAGACAATCCCAAGTATTTGTTATGCTGTGTTTTTTTCTTTTCAAACCGGAACAAATTGGTGTTAGTGGGGACAATGCATCTTCTATAATTTTAAAGCAGAACATATTAGTAGGTAATAAATAAATAAATCCCATTTTCATTAATGTTGATACAGGCTGGAAGCTACCCTGGCACCGGAAAAATCGATCAGATAGGTAAAGGAGCTGGTGAAGGAGCAACACTTAATCTACCTCTACCTGGAGGCTCAGGCGATACTGCAATGAGAACTGTTTTCGATGAAGTCATCGTGCCCTGTGCTCAAAGGTTCAAGCCAGATATAATCCTTGTCTCTGCAGGGTAAGCTATCTTTGTCCCTGAATGTTAAATTTTGACACACTACTCTTTCTTGGTTAGATAATGAATTCAGTATAATTGCAATCGAATCGAATCGGATTTTGAAGAAGATTATATCCTCGGCATGGGTTTAGATTGATGTTTGTGCAGGTATGATGGTCATGTATTGGATCCACTAGCCAACCTACAGTTTACGACAGCAACGTACTACATGCTTGCATCTAACATCAAACAGCTTGCCAAAGATTTATGTGGCGGTCGCTGCGTATTTTTCCTGGAAGGGGGATACAACCTCAAGTCGCTTTCGTATTCCGTGGCAGACTCGTTCCGAGCATTTCTCGGTGAACCAAGTTTGGCAGCCGAGTTCGATAACCCTGCATATTTGTATGAAGAACCATCGACCAAGGTGAAGCAAGCGATTCAGAGAATAAAGCACATACATTCACTGTGACTGTGCAGACATCTAAATCTGGAAAAGTATATATCATAATTGATTTCATACATCACTAATGAAAATATTTGGTAAAGGAGTTTGTCGGTGCCATATTTTGGGTCGGTTGAAAGAGGTTGTAAGTGAGACGAGATAGATCACGGATTATTTGGGTTTGATTCAGTTTTACTCAAATTCGAATAATATGGCTCGAGTTTTTAACAATCCGAGTTAATCTACTTGATACCCGACTACTCATTGGCCTGCCGCCAAATAGAAGGAAAATAAGGGTTAAATGAATCTGTTGGTATATCTTAGTTTATTAAGTTATATAAATGAGTATGAACGGAATTTTTTTTTGTTCATTTAATAAATAAAAAAACACGGAATCTTAGTTTATTAAGTTATATAACCGCAGTTATAGTTGTATCTGGTTCGATTATATTTACGAACAATCTCATTTGTCAACACATTCATTCGGTTTTACTTTTTCTTTTTATCTATATATTTTATATATGGGTGAAAGTATGGACTAAATTAAACACATAATTAATTTTGGAGTTCAAACTATAAAACTAAGGAGTTTAAGGATTAGTGGTGTAACTTTATCATTTTTTTTGGCTTGCAAATGAAAGGGTAAAAATAAAGTATTCGTTAACATGTTCACGGACGTTAAATGAATATTTTCATAAACATGTACACGATTACATATAAAAACATGTTCCAAGTAGACTAATCGAATATGTTTGTGAACATTAAACAAGCGAACATAAATTCCTTCAAAAATAAAAAAAACAAATACGATCACGATATTAAAAATTTAAACGAACGTGAATCGAATATGAACACATTTAAAAATAAATTAATAAAAACGAACACAACCTTATTTATTTAAATTCGATTTGTTTACACGAAGATTTAATGTAAACCAGTGTAATAAGTTCATGTTGGAAACCAAGGGATTATGTTATAGGCCATAATAACAATAACTTTATTGTGCTTGTTACTATACATTGTACTATTTTGTCTCAATTTATTCTGCATATGGCTATTAATCAGGTTCATCATATCAAATCAACCTTTTGTTTCACTTAAATAGCTTTACTTGTAGGTATTGGTATCCACTGATACTGCATGGGGTTCAACAAGCCAATCCGGGTAAAGGAAGCTCAAGCTTGGTCCAACCTCTCAATATTACACTAACTAAACAACATAGGTATAAGAAACTTAGATTTCTATGAACAAAATCCAGATCTTTTTTAGACTTATTTTATGAACTATACCAACTCTATACTACAAGCTTAAATGGAAAATGCTTATGCCTTTATAAATTGGCATAGCAGAAGTGTGTGGGAAGTTCTGCTAGCTTGTACTACAAAATGAAGGCTGGAAATGGAGTTTTACAATTTTCTTTTTCCCTAGTATTTCTTAAATGGTGATTTGGCTTTTATGTCTGTATTTGCAGATTATGAGCCATATGGGGAAGGTGGACTATGACCCTACGTTGCATGAATAGCATGATGGCAGTCGGGATCTTCCGACAGTTCACCCTGGTTGATGTGAACGAAGAGTCGTGGTTAGTAGTGATGAGGAAAATGAAGGAGAAAAATGGGGTTTGAATCGACCCTACAATACACATCCATCCGCCACTGTTTCCAGCACCAGTCTGTCATACTTTTGTCTTTCAGTAACAAAACCAAACATGATATCATGTGTATACGTATAATCGTATATATTCCACAAAACGTTTCCCAAGTGTTAAAAAAGGAAAGATTTGAGGATCTAACAGAGATTTCCATGATGAAAGAATCGAGGAAGAAGGTAAAAGCTTTCACATCGATCTCTGAAGCAAGAATGGGAAAGTAAGCACTGGCAATGATGAACAAAAACAAATATATGTGTGTTGTCATTGGACTCTCAAAGCTTTCGTGTTAATCTCGAACCCGATGGCAACGGCTACATTATGGGAGATATCGATTTGCCAACTCCAGTAATTTGCAATCATGGCAGGTTTGAGATAAACACAGCAGCCGACACTGTTTGCTTTTGCTTAGATCTATTTAGTCGGTGTCTTTGTTTGTTTCCTTTTATGTGTTGCTACGCTTAGTTCCGGATGATTCACTATGGTTAGGGTAAGCAAAACTCGACTCGATTTGAAAAAATTAAATTTTTTGATTCGAATTAAAGTGAAAAAACTTGATTCGTTTTAGCTTGATTCGAAATTTTATAAATTCGAATCGATTCAAAAAATTTCAAATTAAGTTCAACTTGTAAAATAGAATTTTTATTTGTATCTTTTATATTATGTCATTTGTTTTTTTAATTTTTTTAATTAATTTATTATTATTTTTTGTCTAGTTTTAGTCTTATCTAGATAAGAAGTAAGTTATTAATAAATCTTGTAATTTAATAAAATGACATATTTATATTTAAGATATTTGATTGATGATAATAATAATTTAAAAATCTTTTTTTACACATGTAAAAAATAATATTAAGAAATATGTACGTAAATATAAAAAGAAAACCGTTTAAATTACAATCAAACTATATTATAGTATTATAAATGGTATAATTAAAATTTGTATATAAAATTGAAAGATCGAATCGAATCGACTCGAATCGAAATTCTTTTAAAAAAATTTCAAATTATAAAATATGATGAATCAACTCGAAAAACTCACTTTTTTTTACTCGACTTGATTTGACTCGTTCGAACGCTCACCCCTAACTGTGGTCATGTTATAACTTTTGAACACCTTTTGTGTTGAATAGAAATCATTTGTCTCTTTTTGATATTTGTATTTATATTTCATTATTAAAAATTGAATTTAAAGTTTATGAATAACGTTTAAGGTTAAAACTTAGAGTATTGAGTGTAAGATATATTTTTTAAAATATAGATTTTAGGACTTAAAATGTAGAATTAGAGCTTACGATTTAAATTTTTAGTGTTGGGTATAAAAAACATTAAAAAGAATATTTTTTTGAGTAAAAATCTTAATTTACACCTTAATCATGGGTGGAAATCGTCTACATCTTTTTTTATCTCTATCCGTGCCTCCTATTTAAATTAGAGGGTTTAGAGTTAAAGGTTAGGGGTTATAATTAGAATTTAGGAAATTAGGAGTATGATGTATTTTTAAGGTTTAGGAGATAGAAAATAAAGGTTATGGTTTAAAATTTAATTTTTTAGAAAATTTCAATAGAAGGAATGAAAAAGAGACAAATGATTTATACCCCTTAATCATATTCCCTACTAAAAAATCTTAAAAATTAAATTATAAACCACAATCCTACTTTTCACACCCTAAACTCTAGACCCTAAAAAATATATCTTATCCCTAATTCACTAAACTCTAACCTTAACCTCAAACCTTAAACCTTAAACCTTAAACCCAATATTTTAAAATAGATGCACCAATAGAGACACATTCAAGGGACATACGATTTGCAGCCGATTTTTTATTTTTATATTAGGGATAAAAAAATTATGTCCTTTTTCTGCTATCATTTTTATAAATCAACATTAAAAATTTAAATCATAGATTTTAAATCATAAATAATTCCCCTTAAAATATACACCTTACACTTATTACTCTAAATTTTAATCTTTAAATTCAACTTTAAACCTTAATCTTAAATTCTAAATTTAATTTTTTAATAATAAAGTATAAATAAAAACATCAAAATATATAAGTATAAATCATCTGTCTTTTTCTTATGCCTTCATTCATGCCTCTTGTTAAAATTTGTTAAATATTTAAATTTTAAACCCTAATTCTTATTTTTTATATCTTAAACCCTAAACTCTATACCCTAAAAATACACTCTACCTCTAATTCTCTAAACCCTAATCACAACTCCTATCCTTGAACCTTAAACCCTTTAAATTGAAGTGAAGGTACGAATAAAAACATAGGAAAAAGGAAGACGATTTACGCATGAAATATATATATATATATATAATTTCTACTCCCGCAGAATAAATGAGTATCAATTATATGAAACATACTCATTGTACCCTTTGACTAAATCTCCCCCTTACCCACTATAGAAATACCTTGACGTCTCTTTCTAGGTTTTTTGATTTACTGATTCGTTTACATGGTTCATTAGGCAATCTCCATCAACTATTGAAATGGCCAAGTTGCTGAAAAAACATGATTTCCATCTTGAAAATCCAAATCAATTTTCCTAACCGAAATTGATGGCACTGAAAATCTAATACTCAAGTCCTTTAGTATTGATTTTAAGAATTTTCTTCAAGTTTGTTGATGGTCGAAGGATGTAAGTTTAGACGATTCATCTTTCTTGATTTGAATAGAGAAAAGCAGTCGATGATTTGAGGCGATGGGAGAAAAAAATCGAAAAAGATGATGAATAGTGGTCTAGGATGCTAGAAAGTCTCCAATGTAACTTGTATGAGTATTTTAATTTTATATCCTTAATAACTGTTGGGAAAATGTAAGAAATTGACAAATTTGAGTAATATTTTTTATTGATAAAGTAGAGATTTAAATAATAAATTTATTAGTTCATGTTCTATTTTTATGAGATCTTTATAATAGTATCCCATATATTCATAATTGTTGAGTGATGAATGAATATTGATGTCCAAAGTAAGGTAGTTATGAATTGTGTAAGAAAAATAAATCCTCCTATCCTATACTAGTAGGATAACAAACACGAAAATATTAGGATTAACCTCATAAATAGGGATGTAAAAATAATTAATCAGATGAGTTTGAGGTCGGATACTGTTAGGTCGAGTAAAATCGAATACAAGACATTTCAGGTTGATTTGATGTTTTGACTCGATTAGGGTCAGGTGCGGGTCTATTTTAAGTCGGGTTTATTTCAGGTCGAGTTCATTTCAGGTCGGGTCAAAATCAGATAATTGGTAGGTTCATTTCAGGTCGGGTAGATTTCAGGTTGGTTTCATTTCAAGTCAGGTTCATTTCAAGTCGGTTTTATTTCAGGTCGGGTTAATTCAAGTTTTGAATTCATATTAAGTTTGAATTTGATACAAATAGTCGATAGACTTTGGGTTGATCATTCATTTCAAATTAATTATTTAACATCTAATGTCTTTCATTAGCGTGAATTGCATTAAAAATAAATATTACGTACTAGACTAAAAAAATATCATCAAATGATTCATATCTTAAAAATTAGACTAAATTACAAAAATCAAAAATTAATAAATGTAAATTTCGAAGTTAAATAAAAATATCATGCCATTAAAAACACTAAACTAAATTACAGAAATTGAATATCTAAATAAAGTGTAGAGCGACGCGATATTCGATTTTTTAGGCGCGACCGATATAAAAATATGCGTAATTTTTTACCCGACCTAGAGTTGTGTCAAATGAATTTCTAAATCTAATCTTTATTTTTTATATATTTTTAATTAATTATATTTAATCAAAATTTATTATTTGATTATATATTATAATAGTAATAATAATCCAAAATTTACTATATATATTAATTTCCTTCCAAAATTTTGGGTAAATTATATACCTCCAAAATTTTTACACTAAAAGTAAATTAAACTCAAATTTAAAAAATTGGTGGATTATTTTTTCACTCTTTCTTTATTATTTTTTTATTAATTGTTTTGGTTTAATTTAAATGAATCATAATTTAAATTAATTTAATAAAAATCTAGAATTCTTTTAATTATGTTTGTAATTTATGTTTTTATATATTTTAATTTAGTTTAATTAATCTTAAGTTTAATAAGTTAATTTAGCTTAGTTAAATATTAATTTAAAATTATAATTTTTAATGAAATATTAATTTAAAATTATATTTTTAATAAATATTTATTTAAAATTATAATTAAAATTAAATACACTAAAACTAAATAAAATAGTAAATAAATTAATTTAAATAAATATGAATACTAAATTTAAATATTAATCCCTAAATTAATTCTCTAAGCTTATGTTTAGTTCTAATTTTTTAAATCTAATTATATTTACTAATATTTTAAATTCTATCAAATTATAGATATCCTTAATTAAATATTAAATCTTGTTAATATTAGTTCAGGTTAATAACTGGTTGGCTTCAAAACAAGTCAGGTCAATTATCAGGTCGGATTCAAAACATCTCGGGTAAAATCAGGTCTCGGGTCGATTCAGTCGGTTAATATCGATTATCTGTAAGGTCAGAGTCGAGTTCTGGTTCGTTCCAGTCGGATGCAGGTCGGGTTCGGGTACAACAATAATATGTTTAAATCGGGTTCGAGTCAATAACAGTTGAATACAGATCAAGTTCGGATCATTACATCCTTAAGTCAAACCAGATTCTAACTCGATCAGCTTTTTACATCCCTACTCATTAACAATATTTGTATTATAATAATATCCTAAAGTTTACTTTAACCCCACTATATGAAAATTCGAACTATCTGACATAATAGCATCAATATGGTATGCAACCCATTCCTACCATTTACATAAAAAATAAAAATTTAAATTCAGAATTCTAAATTCATGTATTCAGACAAATAAAAAGAATATTTATAAATTTACATAACTGCATTTTTGAAATAGCCATGAGTAATTTGTAAGGCGACCACTTGGTGTAGTAATTAGATGAAATATGATTAGTAACTCATAAAGCAACAATCACGGACGTTGCAACTAACTACAGCAGTGGAAGAAGATCTATGTGGGGATTCTACCTGGTTAACAGATTGGCTGTGGGGGGATTATGGCTATTGCCAAGTGAGGGAAGCAGGGGAAGTGAGAAATTATATCATGGGTTAGTCTTATCACGTTATCAATGGGACTAATCAATAAAAATTATTCATCTCATTAATTTTTAATTTTTCAAGCGAAGATTTATTTGGAAAAAATATGACATGGAAAAATTGATGACGTGGGTAGTTTTTAGTGGTTGGTCTCATAGACACGTGGTAGGACTGACCATGATATAATTTTTCGGGGGAAGGAGACGTTGCTGCCTTGCTGGACAACTTTCACAATTATTTAATAATTAAATTCAGAATCGAATAAGTGGTCTCAATAGAAAAATAAATGATGTTTATCTTAAAAGATTCGAGTTTAAATCGCTTTATCAACAAGGTGTGTACATACTCAAAGGGTGTATGAATATATATTACCTTATTATCACCTTAAGGAAAAATTATTGGATAAATCTTGTTCATCACGTCATCCGTGATTCAAGCAATCAAGTTCATTTATCTTTAATTAACTATCTAATAACTAATAGATTATATTATCAACCCTTTCCACCACGTCATCCGTGGTCCATGTAATCAGATTCGTTCATCTTTAAGTAACTACATGATAACTACTCACTCACCTATTACAAGTAGGAAAGATATGATGATTCACCTTAAAAATATGTGATTGGTGAATCTTGTTGGTTGGGACTACGAATGACGTGATGAAATGACTCATGATATAATTTCTCTTAATAATTACTCACTCAATAATTACATGTAAGAAAGAGATGATGATTCACATCGAAAAAAATAAGATTGACAAATTTGATTAATTAGACCATTAAAAAAACTAATTAAATTTATTTTAAATAAAAGATAATAAAAAAATCATTTTCTATTGATTCTTGTTATTATTTTTTTAGAAAAAAAAATGGAATCTTTTTTATTTTTAGAGTTCGAGTCTAACTAAAATTTTATAATGCAAATATATGAAAAATCAAATAACAGGTGTATACACTCTCTGTACTCATTGAGTCATTGCTAACTTTGAAAAGTAACAAGTTGATAAATCTAAAAAAAAGGTCAACTAAATTGTAAAAAAAAATATTTTTTTCCATAAATTTAGAAAATAAAAATATATAAATATATAATTCCCATACAAAATCTTTAAAATTTATAAAATACTTTTTGAAAAAAATTAATTATATAATAATAATTTTTTAACAAAATAATCAATTCTTGAGTTAATTGTCACCAAAATTTTAGTTTTGCATAATTATTATTTTTAATTTAACTTGAATAAATATATTTAATTTAACTTAAAATTTTAAGTTTTAATAAATTTCAAATAAAATTTAAATAAAATAAAATTTATAAACTCAGTTAATTCAATTTTTATTTAATCTAATCGAGTACACAATCCTAATCAAAACTTATAGATGAAAAAAAAATATTACATGAACTCGGCTTATCACGTCATTTATGATCTCATCTAATGAGATTTATTTATTTAATGACTTATAAAAATAGATAAAAATTCACCTTATAATAAGGAAAGGGATAAAATTTTATTTTAAAAATAAAATAATTTTTTATTAAATTAAATTATAAATAATACGGGGAACTAAACATATCTAATAATTTTTTATAAATATCTAATAATTTTTTATAAATGAAGCATGATCTTTGATAAACTAATCCTCCATAAAATAGTATTCGAAAAGCAACTTAAGAAACTCCAATAGCATTCCTTAGAAAACAGTAATCCCACAACATTATCCATTTCTTTTGGAGTTCATATGTATTATTATACTATTCCGATTAATTATATCATTTATAATTTCATTTAATGATATATTTATTTTTATTTAATAATATATTAAAAAAGATAAAAATTCATTTTATAAAATATAAAATTTTATTTTAAAAAATTAAAAAATTATCATCGGATAAAATCACGAATAATATGATGAGCAAATACATCTAATAATTTTTTTATTATATACAATTTCAGAGTATTGTTTTTCTCTCTTTTTTTTATTATTCTTTTAGTTTTAGAGTCTAGCCTTAACTAATTCAGACCGACCCGCGTCATACACCTAGTTTTGGTGGGTGAATCTTCCGGCAGAGATTTTCTGCATACACAACGTCTCGAACCTAAGACTTAGACTTGTTTAAACGAAACCAAATTGCTTACCAATTGGACCAACCCATTGGTCATTGTTTTCCTCTCTTTTACAGCCGCCATTTTATGAATTCAGTGTCATCCTTTTCCAGCTTTATAAAAAATTTTGGAAACAAACATATGCAATCAAAAAACTAAAGACAACTCGCCATAGCTAGCTACCAACAACACCCAAATTAGTATTCACTTTTTCTGCTTAATCTGCATATAGATTAATTACTGTTAAGTGTTGACAGCCAAGCCAATGGAAGACGGTTTCCTCGTCGTCAACCACCTCCCTCCAGGCTTCCAGTTCTGCCCTACCGACGAAGAACTCGTTCTTCACTTTCTCTATCCCAAGGCCTCGACCTTGCCTTGCTATCCCAACATCATTCCCGAGCTTGATCTTCATCTGCTTCACCCTTGGGAATTAGATGGTCTGCCATTCTCTCTCTCATGTAGTCATGTTACTCTTGTTATTTTATGATTTCAACTAGGTATTTAAATTATGATTGCGGCAACGTTGCGTTTATAGTAATTTTTATCGTATTATTGCAGTCACCACAGAGATATTATAGTCATGACTCTGGAAAAACAAAGGTTATTATACACATAACGATTGTATATATCACGATTTTAAATGATACTTATACTGTTATATAACGGATGTTATTATAACTGTAGATTACTATTTAAATTCCTGATTTCAACTTCTGTGGCCGAACAATTAATATTTATGCTAGGCAAAAGTATTTTCTCTTTGGCATGGTTGATTCTGATTTTGTGCTGATTTAGTTAAGTGTCGGAGGCGGACAGCTATATTCATCTGCAAGTGGCATGGTGTGTTTTGGGTATTATCTTTGCCTGAAATATGTTTTTACTTGTTTAGCTGTTGTTTTGTGTGTTTATCGACATGTGTTATTCTATTTCAGGAACATCGATTCTTGTACTAATAAAAACTTAAAAACTTTTCATGGTGATAACATGGGTTTGTTGACTGACTAGGTAAGGCGCTGTTGAGCGGAAATCAGTACTTCTTCTTTAGTCAAATGATGGGGAATGGTGTCCTGGAAAATGGGTATTGGAAGCCAGTGGATAATGTTGAGGAGCCAATCTTATGTGCTGGTTCAGGGAAGATGGTTGGGGTGAAGAAACTGCAGGAATTCTACATTGGTGAACCTCCCTTTGGTATGAAAACAAATTGGTTGATGCAAGAATACCATCTTTGTAAGTGGGGCTCAGCTCTCTCATCACACGACTGCAAAACAAAAGGACACACAGAACTGGTAAGTAAACTGTCTTATCAACAAGTTTGATTATTTAGGAATTTGTAATTAACTGGGGTTTTGATTATCTTCATGCTGTTAATATATAGGATTGTAGTCAATGGGTTTTGTGCAAAGTTGAAGAGAAGAAGGGATGTGCTCAGAGCTTGAGCTGCAGTGATGAAGAAGGAAGTGAGTTATCATTCCTTGATGAGATGTTCTGGTCATTGGATGATGATCTTGATGATATATCTTCTTCTGAAATTGATCTTTTGAACACAATTGGCTAGGAGTGGCAAACGAGTCATTCGGATCGGGTTCAAATCGGTTTATTTCGGTTCGGGTTATTTCAGTTCTGACTACAATCTGTTTAAATTTGGTTCAAATTTTTGGTTTTAGTTCGAGTCTATGTTAATTTCGGTTCGGATATATCGGGTCGAGTCGTTTGATATTTCAGTTCGGTTGAGTATCGGTTCAGTTATTTCGAGTCGATTGATTTTGGATCAGGTCAATATCGGGTTAGCAAGATATTGATCGGTTCTGTTGGATTTTTAGACCGAGTTAGGTTTTTACACACTATATATCAATTTGTATAGTATGTATATTTGGTTTTTGTTGAATTGTATGACAATTCACATTCTATTTTTTCTTTATTTTAATATATTTTCTTTATTTCAGATTGCCTTTAGTTCGGGTTTATTCGGCTCGACTGAAAATCGGTTTGAATGTATTCGGTTCAGATGTAAATCGATTCAAGTCTATTTTTGATTCAACTAGAATTCGAATCGGTTTTGGTTCAAATCATTTCGGTTCGGATCAAATTCATATCAGTACATTCAGATTAATTTCGGATCTTAATTCAAATAAATTGATTGATTTCTAATTCTCAGATCAAATTTGCAAGATCTACGATTCGCTAGTTTTATATCTTGATATATCTTCCAAAAGTGTTGGCTTATAGCTCCTGACTTAGTCATGCAAGAGGCCAACTGGTATTTAAATTTCTTGTGAAAAAAGTTTAATATTTTTGTGTATGTTATTTTTAAAACTCATAAATTGTCAAATGTGTGGTATAGTAATAAAACCTATAGGAAAAAGGAAGACTTTATGAAAAAAAAAGAGCAGTACTCAGTTTGAAGTACAGAAGGACTTAGCAGATCCTAACTAGACAAGAAGCTGTGTGGTTCCTGAATTTCATAGCAGAAATTTTGTTATGAAACTCGACTCCTGTGGTATTTTTATTTTATGATTCACATAACTAATATGTGTGGATTATAATCAAAGTTATAGGTAAGAAAATATATATTTGTATAATATATAAATCATATAACAAAGAACAAGTATTTTCTGTAGAGCATGTGAAGTTGGAGAAAAACTTTGTTGATCCACTTATTAAAAGTTTAAGTGAAAATTGAATTTGGATTCGTCGAGAGTATGAATTTAAAATCTATTAGTTAAAGAATTTATGGTGCATACTCAACTTAATTATCTAAGTTCAATATGATAAAAAAAAAAGCTAAAAGATTCATACCCTCGACATATTAGGTATGCACCATGAATTATTATACGTGCATGCACTTGATAAATGTACCATAAAAAAACTCTTAAGACTGAATTCATTAAGAGTTAAAAATTTATTAATGAATAATATGTACGCAGATGATGAATTTCTTAAACTCTTAATAAATTCATAGCTCTTTCTTTGGGTGGTCTCAGTAAAAAAGACTTAATAAATTTATCATCTTTGGATGTAATATTTACTCTTAATAAAATCCTAAGTAGTGTTGAGTGAGATCCTATCACAAAAGATTACTTATAGCGAAAAATGATAAGTTTTTTTAACTCTTATAATGAATTCAATCCTAAGTGTTTATGTGATCCTATTTAAGAAAGATTTGTTAAATTCATTGATTAAAAAGGTTGAATATTTATTCATAATGAATCTTTATCCAATAGTTTAATGATTAATTTAAATAAACTTAAAGAATTCATCTAATTTTATTATTAAAAAATACTCTATAATAAGTTAATCTAAATAAATAAGTTGAGTTTAGGGTAAACCGTATGAAATACCACTAAAATATAAGATCCAATTCAAGTATACTATTAAACTAAAAATATATATTATTATATTATTTAATTTTAATAAAAAAAATCGATTATACCATTGAATTTTAATAAAACGTTTGATTATATCATTAAATTTAATAATAATAATAATAATAATATTTAGTCGTTTTTAAGTTACGTCATGTAAAATAATTATACCAAAACAATATCATTTTAACTTATAATTCACGTTATCTACCAGTATAACTGAACCTTTATTAAAGTTTAACGGTACCTTTTACTAAAATTCAATATTATAATTAAGTATTAGTTTAAAGTTTAATGATATAATCAAACCTTTTATTAAATTTAATGATAATAATATTACTTCTAAATTCAATAATACAGTGGAATTAAATTTTAAAAATAAATAATATTTCGTGTAGTTTATATGGACTGTATAATAAAGCTGTAAATGAGATGAGATAAATCGTGAATTACTCGAGTTCGATTCAGTTAAAGCTCAGTTAAAACTCAACTCGATTGGACTCGGTTTGAACTCGATTCGAGTTCTTAACGAGTCGAGCCGAACTTAATTTTTTTAAATTTATTTAAAATTATTTAAATTTGAATTCGACTAGAAATCTTAACGAATTGAACTTAACACTATTTAAACTCGAGTCGGCTCGTTTACATCCGTGTATCTATGCGATTCCCATCTCGTTGTAAAAACCAAAATAATAATATTAATCTATACCCATCCTCGTCAGCTTTAATCCATCCAAGTAAGCTTCCTTAATCCTTCCTTTACGAATTTGTTATTTTGATTCTTACAATCTATTTCTATACTTATCAAAGGTCGGTTTATCCATGTAAGCTTACTTAATCCAAAAATTCAAGAAACATTATCAAAAACCTCAAGTCAAAGGTCGGTTTATCCAGATTAATGAAGCAGAGCAGTGATTCTTGTTACTGCTCTTGTCTGAACAACACTAATCCTTGTCGCTTCCTCCCATTAACTACTCCTCCACAACTCAGAAACCCAGATTCATATTCCCATAAAAGGGTATCTCTTTCTGTTTTCAGCTGTTTCACTCCACCACAAGTGAATAACAGTTTGCTTCTCTCCCAAACGGCGAACAAAATCAGCAGGTTCGTTATGTTTTGCCATAAATAGAAAGGGTTGTTTTGGAATCTGTTGAAGTTTATGTTTTTTCTCTTACATGTTATAATGCCTTGATCGATCATTTTAGGACTGTAACAAAGGTTATATCTTTATGAGAACAATAGGAGATTACGCATTCTTGCAATACCCTTTATCTGTTGTATGCAACGATGGTTTTGGCTTAATCTGGATTTGCTTATCTGTTCTGCTTTGGAGCTTTTCGTGTTTACTGATATTGGTAATGGGTGTTTTGGTTGGATTTTACTGTATAATTATGCCGTTTAGGTCTCTTGGATTCCATTGGTATACAAATGATTTACAGCTAGCCTTTCCAGATAACAGAGTAGGACTTTGTTTGTGTACCTTTGGTTCTTGAATATCTTGACAACTTTGAATGGTTTTCAATATTAGAATGTAACGTGCCATTTTGGTTTTAACCAAACGGCACCGTTTTATTATATTTTATTTTATTTAAGTGTTGTCGTTTTGCTTCTTAGGATAAAAATACCCTAAGTCTGTAAATGGAGTTTTTTATCGATGAAAATGAAATGAAGTTCCAAGTCTTTCCCCTTTTTTTCTTCTCCTCTACCTTTGCTCAATCTACTTCTTCCCCTTTAATTCTTCAGTTTATTTGTTTCGTTACAAAGGTATCCAGAGCCAAGTCGAACCTCGGAAAGGATGTTGGAAACTCAGGCAGCAGCGGCGGTAGTAAAACCAGTGAAGGTTCCAGAATAGAAGCAAGAAACGATGAGATTGCAATCAAAGATTAATAGGTTGGAGAGCACACTTGATCACAAGTTTAATGAATTTCAAGTTAAAATGATGACAAATGCCAAGCAATTGTTAGAAAAAGCTTTAGGAAAGTCAATTAATTTTACTGTTGAGCAGTCGCAAGAGTTCTTCGGGTCAGTACCAATTGGAAATTACGAATCGAAGGTGGTAATCCAACCAAAGGAAGTCACAATGGATGTGGAGATAATCAGAGAACCGAGAGAAGGTTCTATGGTTACATCGTTGGCCGATGGTGTATCTGAAGACAAGGTATTTGATGAAATACCCGTGTGTAATGCTGCAGGCACCATCAAAATGCTTGTTGGTGGAGCTGGCGATATTAAGCTCACTAAAGATGGAAACACTCTCTTGAAAGAAATGCAAATTCAAAACCCGACTGCTATTATGATAACAAGGACAGCTGTTGCACAAGATGACACTAACGGAGATGGAACTCCATCTACTGTGCTATTCATTGGCGAGCTAATGAAGCAATCTGAGCGTTATATTGATAAAGGGATGCATCCTCGTGTTCTGGTTGATGGTTCTGAAATTGCTAAAAGAGCTACACTTCAGTTCCTTGAGAAGTTTAAGACCCCTGTGGTGATGGGTTCTGAACCAGATAAGGAAATCCTGAAAATGGTTGCGAGAACCACACTAAGAACTAAGCTGTATGAAGGATTGGCTAATCCCGGAGGTGCAGGTATGAATGTAATCAGGATATACAATGATACTAGTATTTTAATTGATGTTGATGATGGTTTATATCAGTTTAGATTATTGTTAATGGAGAATGAGGTGATTGAAAAGATTTAGGTTAGTCATGAGTTATATGTTTGTGAAAAGTTTGGTAGAAAATATCTTAAATTTGAAAGCAGTTCAGATACTTTTTCTGCTAAAAAATTGTTAGCCTGGGCATTTTGCATTCCATTATGGGATGACCCTTATGAATTTAGATTGCTACTAATGGATCTAAAGAAAGGGGTATCGAATGACACTAAGGACTATTTTAAGTCTAAAGGTGGTTTTGGTATTCAAAAAAAATAGAGATTGAGGCTCATGTTGATGGTGCTAATGCTTTGACATTTGCCACACTTAGCCAGCAACATGTGATCATTACTGGTGATGCAAAAAGAACCTATCAAAGATTTTGTTTTTCAAAGGTTGTGCAGTTTAGATTCCTTAAGGATAAATTTTTGGTAACAGCCGATGATAGTGTTAATAAAATATGGGATACGGATAAGGTTGATCAAAGATTGATTTTCAAGGGGTGTTATCATAGAAATTTTTCTTTAATTCTTGAGGACAAGAATTCATTCCAGCATGAGAGTTTTGTTGCCAATGACAAGAATATTACTGTAATTTTTGCATTGAATATGATATTGTACTGTGTTGAATATCCAAATGAAATTCATGAAGAGACAATATGCTTTGTTGTCCACTGCCCATGTACATGTATAGAAAGATCAATAGGGAGTTGGCAGAGTTGTGGCTGCAACTGGTTTGGCTTGTTGATTGTTGGACAGAAATTCAGATTAAAGTGCTAGCGGTTTGTGAAAACTTCAATTTAGTGGGTAAGATACATGCCCTTGTCATATGCAATCACAAAAGTGATGTCGAATGGCTGGTCGGATGGGTTTTAGCACAACAATCACATTGTTTTGGCAGAACATTAGCTGTTATGAAGAAATTATCAAAGTTTTTGCTGGACATAGGTTGTTCAATGTGGTTTGTTGAGCATTTGTTTTTGGAACGAAGTTGGAAAGTGGATGAAATCAACAGGGAGAGACATATTGTTCCATCCAAATTAGTTCAATATTTTCAATTTGGATCATCTTTTCGGTTCCTCCATGATAAACAAGTAAGAGACGTTTTTGATTACGGAGGCATTAAACTTACCAGCATCGACACAGAAATGGCATGGTTGGGTGATCGTTGGTTTTTAACCATTGTTGACTCTGAAGAACTATTAATGATTCTCATTCCATTTGCGATCAAGGTTAAGAGAGCATGGGGATATGTTTGGTCTAATCACCGAAAAAAAAAGAAAAGAAGAAAAAGATCATATTCAAATCTTTGAGGACAAGGATTAATTCAAGAGGGGAGTATTGTAACGTGCCATTTTGGTTTTAATCAAACGGCACCGTTTTATTATATTTTTATTTTATTTAAGTGTTGTCGTTTTGCTTCTTAGGATAAAAATACCCTAAGTCTGTAGATGGAGTTTTTTATCGATGAAAATGAAATGAAGTTCTAAGTCTTTCCCCTTTTCTTCTTCTCCTCTACCTTTGCTCAATCTACTTTTTCCCCTTTAATTCTTCAGTTTATTTGTATCGTTACATAGAAAATACCTTTTCTCCTAACCAAAGCTTTCTTTTCATGGAAGGAATTGGATTTTCCAGGAGGAAAAGTTGTATTCTCTCCCGAAATGCGGTTTTTATCCTAATCTCCCTGTGTGTATAACCAATGCTACCGACTTCTTGATGATAATGGTCTGCTAATTAGTAACAGCAACTTTGTAGAGGTAGATTCACCTGCTGGAAACAATCATTTCGTGTTTGTTTTCCTTTAAATGCATCATTCTACATGAAAGAATCTTACAAAGTATGTACTGGTTTAGGTCGGTGAGGAAATTGCTGTTAAAATGTATAGCAGCATGGCCACCCTTCAAATTTTGGACACCATATTCTATGAAGCTCAAAGGCAAGGAAGAATCTCCTTCTATCTGACCACCATCGGAGAAGAGGCCATCAACATCGCATCGGCAGCAGCACTTACAGCAGATGATATTGTTTTCCCTCAGGTTAGAAGAAAATAGACAGATATACATAAATCCCTTTACGATTCCTTCGAGCTTCATTTTCCATTTCTATGGATAGAGCATAACTTTAACCATTGACAAATTTATTTCAATCCCACATATTGTTTTACAACCCTATGTTCAAAGCATACAGTTTCTCATGTACCTTTTTAAAGATATGGACAACATATTTCATTAAATTATGACTCTTGAGACATTAGATGTTACCATCATGGCTGAAAAATAAATGATATGGTCTTCAGTACAGGGAGCCTGGAGTTTTACTATGGCACGGTTTCACCCTTCAAGAATTTGCAAACCAGTGTTTCGGAAACAAAGCTGATTATGGTAAAGGCAGACAAATGCCTATTCATTATGGATCTAACAAGCATAACTACTTTACCGTATCGTCAACATTCGCGTATGAGATTAAACTTGTCTCTGAAGAACTTTGACAGATAGAACTTTCTTGAAACCTTAAGTTCTAATCATGTAAATCAGGGTTATAACCATTCCCCCACTGTATTGCAGCACACAAATTCCCCACGCAGTTGGTGCTGCGTATTCTCTGAAGATGGACAAAAAAGACATATGTGCAGTTACTTACTTCGGCGATGGTGACACAAGTGAGGTGAATACGTCGATTGAGAAAAGTATTTGGTTTCTGTAAGTTCAGAAGGGATTTTAAAATCTATAGAATTGCTTCATATGCTTATTGTAACTAGACATGCTGGGAATATATGGAATCACTGGTTTTGTGTAACTCCATTTAAGGACAGGACATTAGAAAACCTTTTGTCCTGTATTTCTTTATTGACCTTTGTGTGTGTTGTTGGGTAGCAGTTTATATATATATGAGTTCATTACCTAGCTGCCTAGTCTCACTGAATTTCAGCTTCTGGTATTTGGTTCCTAATACAACAAACTAATGGTAGGGAGATTTCCATGGTGCTTTGAATTTTGCTGCCGTGACAGAGTCTCCGGTCATTTTTATCTGCCGGAACAATTGTTGGGCAATTAGTACACCCACTTCAGATCAGTTCCGAAGTAATGTTCTATCCTTTTGTTTTGATGTTCATTCTTATATTTTAACAGCCCCCTAATCTATCAACAACTTATAAATGTTCCCCATTGTATATTTAAGTTTTGCACATGGGGCAGGTGATGGTATTGCTGTTAGAGGGCAAGCTTATGGAGTCAGGAGCATTCGTGTGGATGGTAACGATGCACTTGCCATGTACAGTGCAGTTCATGCTGCTCGTAAAATGGCGATAAACAAGCACAGGCCCATTTTGATCGAAGTCTTTCCATCAGTGGCTTTTCAGCAACCATGAAGCAACTGTAAATGAATTGTTCCTCCATATTTTCTTCTATCATTTCACTCAAGGCCATTACATATCGAATTGGACACCACTCCACATCAGACGATTCCACCAAGTACCGTCCTGCCGATGAGATCGAATGGTGGTGAATAGAAAGAGACCCTGTAACAAGATTTAGATAGTGGATTGAAACAAATGGTTGGTGGGGTAGTGAGGCCGAGTCGAAGCTCAGAAGCAGCATTCGGAATCAGGTAAAACACTTAAAATGCATCGTATGTTCCTCAAGGTGCAATGTATGTGACATGCTTTGATGAGCCACCAGAACTGTGAAAGTCCGAAGGCCGTTTGAAGTCATCGCTCGTTTTTTTTTTGCTTGTTTATGTTGGTCTTACGTCCCTCTTATCATCCATGGTTAAATTATTGAATACTGCTGCTTGGAACCTAAATTCTGAAGTTTCTTACCAACAGTTACTCTTCATGACAGTTATTGCAGGCAATTCAGATAGCAGAGAGAGCTGAGAAACCTCCGGTGAACGACTTATTCACGGACGTATACGACAACATTCCGTCCAACCTGCACGAGCAAGAAATTGCTGAGGGAAACCATCAATAGACACCCCAAACATTACCCTGCAGATGTTCCGTTTTAGGTGAACCATATCTACTTAGAAGCAGTAATTTATTTTCTCTAAAATCATGAACTTGTGATCTTGTAATTAATCACGGTAATATGAAGCAGACCCTAGTGATAATTTTACCAATTTTAATTTATTATACAAATTACTGAATTAATACATAAATTTGAAAAGAATTCTCAAATTAACATGCAGTGTTAATAGAATATTTTAACAACCAATCAAATTATAACATATGATGTTTAATAAAATTATTATTTTGATTGTTAATATTATATTAATAATTTAATTAGGTGTTGAGATTAGGGTTGAGCTCTACTTGACTTGAAAAAATCGATTTTTTTTCAATTTCGAGTTATTCGAGTCGAGTTATTCGAGTTGAATTGAATAATTTGAAAAAATTTCGATTTTGAGTCGAGTTCAAATTTTTAAAGTTCGAGTTACTCGAAAAATCAAATAACTCAAAAACTTTCAGGGTCTAATTACACATTTAGTCCTGTAGTTTTATTTTCAGTTTTATTTCAGTCATATCTTCTCTTTTTTATTATTTTTACCTTTTAATTTTTATTTTTTACAATATAATCACTTTCCATATTTATTTTTTATTTTATTTAATATAATTTTTATTTGTATTATTTAAATTATGTTAATTATTTTATATTTTTTAATTTATGTATTTATATTATTATGTTTAATTTATTATTATTTTTATCTCGTTTTAGCCTTTTCTAAATAAGAAGAAAGTTTTTAATGAGGCTCGTAATTTAATAAAATAACATATTCATACCTAAAGCATTTGATAATAATAATAATTTAAAATCATATTTATACATGTAAAAAATAATATAAAAAATATATACGTAGATATAAAGAGAGCCGTTTAAATTAGAATCAAAATGTACTATAGTATTATAAATAGTGCAATTAAAATTTATACTTAAACTCGAAAAATCGAATCGACTCGAATTGAAAAAATTTCATAAAAAGTTCAAGTTATAAAATATAGTGACTCAATTCGAATAATTCAAAATTTTTTGACTCGACTCGCTCGAACGTTTACTCCTAATTAAGATACTGAATCAACACATGTATCAATTTATTTATTTATTTTAAAAAAAGTTGTATAATGAGAGTATTGTTTTCATCATTCTAATGTGTTCCAATAATGTCCCTTCGACCCACATGTCGGATGATTTTAGTTGAAACCACACTGACAAATGGACCCTTCATCAGTGTAAAAGGAACCTGCAGAGCTGGAAAGTTACAATTTTTATTACAGCACGTGCTTAATATTTTTGATAATATATATTTATTTTCTGATTTATATTTAATTTTTTTAATAATATACTCTTTAAGATTTAAATTTACATTTTCATCTTAAAAATATAGTATATCTTATTAATATAATTAATACTTGTTAAGACACTCTTAATTTTAAATTACGACTTTAATAACATAATTCTTAAACAAAAATCAGATCTTCAAGAAAAAGCAACATGATCTTTAATTATATTCATCAAAAGTTAGGTAGACTTCGAGTATGAGTTAAATAATTCTTATTCTAATTAATAGAATATAGTAAAAAATTAATTAAATTAAATAATTGACAGTAATAATCAAGTGTTATCCATTTTAATCATTTAACGATTTAAAAAGGTATATAAAATTTAAAGAGTTTTAAATTGTATAAAATATTAATCATTTATTTTCGACAGTTGATTAATGATAATAAATGACTAATATTATCTTTTTATTTTTTTTAAGAGATAATCTTCACATTTTCTATTATTAATCTTATCCATCCATTTTACTCATCAGTAACCATAAATTAGTATAAAACTAAATGAATATTATATCATGTAATTGAATCTCATCCCATATATATGAGTTAGGATCAACTTCTATAATATAAAACTCATTTAGTTATATGCTAATTTTGGACCATTGGATGATGGTAATAAATGACTAAAATTATGTTCTTATTTTTCTTCAAGTGGTAATCTTTATATTTTTTAATATTAGTCTCATCCATCCATTTGATTCATCCAATGGTCATGGATTTTTCCGTCAAAAAAAATGGTCATGGATTAGTGTAAAACTCATTTAGTTTTATATTAATTTTGGACCGTTGGATGAGTATAATAAATGATTAAGATCATGTTATCTTTTTTTCAAGTGATAATCTTTTATTTTCTACTATTAATCTCATACATCTATTTCACTGATCCAATAATCATAAATTAGTATAAAACTTAAAGAATTTAAACTGTATAAGTTGATCTATTATATATATATATATATATGAAAAATTTTACAACGGACGTCAAACACTGATGAACACTATTAATATTGAACATTATTAAATATCATTAAATTAATTAATAAAAATTTAAAATTTCAAGGACTCAATATGTAATTAATAAAAGAGTGATAAACTCAACATATAATTAATAATCGTATGATTAGTTCTTTTGATTTTTATTCTTTATAAGTTAATTTAATAATATTCATCGGTGTTTGACACCCGTCATATACTCATTCTATATATATTCATAGATTACGCCACCTTTGCCTTAAGCTATGTTTGACTATCTTGTTCTTGCATCATAAATTTTGTTATAAATTACTGTCTATAAACTAAACTAGTGGGAAATTAAAAGAGTTAAAACAAGAGACAAGATAGTGTTCAAAGTCCAAAAATAAGTGTGATGTTGGAATGCAGGCCGAAACAAAAATAAATACTTTTTCTTCATATCAATTCTCCTGGTAGAATTTTTATTTTGGGACCTTTTGTTTTATCTTATTGTCGATTTCATCCCCATTTCCCTGTCATCCTTATCTGATTGCTGATTCATTTCTTACATATATACAAATTGGGTATTCATGGTTACATAAGAATTTGTCTTGAACATCACAATCTTGTATTTGGGGGATTAGCATAATGTAATAAAGTATGGATTAGATTTTCACATTAAGTAATTAGGGGAGTAAAGGTGACATAAAATAAATTATATAGAATGATTAGGTACTAAAAGACAAGAAATGAATTAAAATGATTAAGTCTCTTAAGCTCTCTTTCCCCGACCAGACCATAGCACCTAGATTTTGCTTACAAAAACTCTCGTCATATAGACATAAATCACGGTATTTATGATAGATTAATTGTATTTAGAGATAAAATCAAGAATGAATATTAAAATAAGTTAAAATATTAAATTTAAAAATTATTTGTGCTTGTGAAGTATTTAAATTTAAAATTGGACAAAGTATAATAGAATTTAAATTTTGGGCTCAAGTAATTGATACATGAGGTAATCATACTGGTACCTAGTGTTTTAGTTGAAGAACATTGATGAATTGAGAAGAGAGTATTGGTACGAGCTTCAACTTGTATTGGTATACTATTCAAAATATATTGGTACAGTCGACCTATATCAATACCTATTTTTTAGAATTGTGATTTCAATGAACGAGTTTCGTACTAATATACGAGAGAGAAGTATCAGTATCGTGTGTGTTTTAAACATATTGGCACTTCGTAGAAAGCATATTGGTACACGAAAGAGAAGTATCAGTACTCAATGTATTATATTAGTACGCGGGGTTGATATTAGTGCCAACTTGATAATCTATCCAAAATAATAATAATTTTGAGTTCGAAAGATTAAAAATTTGTGAGCTGTGATTTAATAAACTCTTAACGAGATATAATGACTTATAAAACTGAAAAACTTGAATTCTATTCTTATTTAGAAGCATAATGGGTAACAAGTCGATGATATTAATAGATGACTTACTAATAATGATAACTAACGAATCTTGATAATTAAGATGATGTTGTGTGTTATGTGCTTACTTGTTCGGTTGAGTCACCCTTGGTTGATAAGATTTAGATACTCAAAGTGTGTGTTGTAACACTATAATATGTTTTCAATATTATGTGATATCAAGCCTCATTCGAAGATACTCGATGAGATAATTTGAGTATGAGTGTATGTTCACGAGACTATATGGCACTAGACATCCTCACTCCAGGTTTATGGTTTAGTACATATGTTTGTTGCGTGAAAATATAATGCACTTGTTATTTTATCATACTTTTAGGCAATTAGTGGTAATGTCGCATATTGTATATTTTCATATCATCATCTTTAATTGTATGCTCATTTTTATGATTTGTACGAAGTATGATAGAGTACAAATGACCATTGAGCTTTATAAACTTAATGTTAAAAATTATGTTTTCTTTATTTTTAAGTTAGTAGGTTAACACATTGCAGTGGAAGAGCATCATCGGAGTATGATTTCAGTGTATCGATTTGTTTAAAGTATAATACTTAAATTTATTTAGACTATATATTCATAGAACTCCATCATATATTGTAATTTATATTATAGAAATTACGATTTTTGAGTTGATAAATTATTCTCTTAAATAATATTATATTACATCAATTTGTTAGAGGTTGTGATCTAAATTTTATCTGAAATTACTAAAAAAAATTATTGTGTGACCCAATTGGCATAGATTTTTTATTACATAACTTTTTTTTCTAATCAAGCAATTAATTGTAAAGGGTTAATGTTGCTTATGTGATCTATTACTATTATCTAAGGTAATACAATCAAACAAAGAAAATGTCATTTTTTGCACGAGCCTTTAAGTTCAAGTGGTTAAAGAAACGGTTGTTGTTTTTAGAGGTCACGGATTCGAGCACCAACGATACCAACAATGTGATTGAACGATCAATGTCAAATGGTGGAGATTATATTCTAGAACAAATACTACTGTAATCATTGTTAGCTTGTTTAAAAAAATATTATTTTTTTATTTAAATAAATATGTAAGTGGCTAAAATTATCTAAAAATATAACACCCCATCACATATAACATAAAAACTCTACAAATTAAGGAAAATACCAATTCAATCATAGTAAGACCTTCTCACTTGATGAAGGGTTATATTTATTTTGTGTCCCAATCATGTCCCAAATGTGGTGTCATAGCCCACATTTTTAATTTTCAACCTACTGCTGCTGCATTCAATTCAAACTTATTATACAAATAATTAAAGAATTATTTATGTTTTTTCTGTTGTAGATGGGTCAGTCAGTTTGACTGGCACCTATCTCCAAATGGGAAAGGCCGAAAGGTGAGAGCCTGAGGCAAGGAGGGGACCATCTCCCATAATTATTCTAAACTATTAGTTTTCAATCTCTCACTAGACATGAATATGAATAAACCCAGTTTTGATCTTGCAGTTTGGTCTTCTCTCACACTGTGAACTCTTCACCTGCTGCTGCTAATCCTCAAGCTTTGTATTCATCTTTTTACTTCAGTTTATACTGTTTATTACTTGTTTTTTATGATTGTACTGATAGTTCAGTTTCACTTTCCCAGTCTCCTGTCATTTCTGCACTTTTGGGTCTAGAATCTGGTTTCATGAGACACTGCTAACTTTGTTTAGTATTTTTTTTTTCTTTACAGGAAGGAAAAGTTGTGTGTTTTAGTGTTGCATTGTGTAAAGGGATTAGTTCAGTTTTCTTGTTGAAGATCTTGGGGTTGTGTTCTTCCATGAGAGAAGGTGAAATGGCGATACCCCATTTATTTAGATGTCCAATCAGTTTGGACTTGTTCACGGATCCTGTCACTCTATGTACGGGCCAAACCTACGACAGATCGAGCATAGAGAAATGGTTAGCCGCTGGTAATCTCACATGTCCCGTTACAATGCAAAAGCTCCATGATCCATCTCTTGTTCCGAACCATAATCTTCGTTATTTGATCCAACAATGGAGTCAAATGGGTCACCGGTTAGACCCTGATTACTTCAAAACAATCGACCCTTTAGTCGCCCTCAAACACTCGCTTGCATCTCCGTCTGCAACGTTCCGAGAGAAACTCCAAGCACTGCAGAAGATCCGGGTTCTAACCGATGAAACACCGTCTACAGGTTCGTTTTTGATCGAAATGGGGTTCTTGCCTTTGCTTTTGCAACTGGTTTTCGAAATGGTAGACACTGGATTCTCCCAAGACTACGTCAACTTCGTGGAGCAAGGGCTTGCTTGTCTTCTTAGGTTGCTTCCTTTTGGAGAATTGGAGTGTTTGAATATACTTAAAGAAGGGTCAAAGTTTGAATCTTTTCTACTTCTCTTTGAGCATGGCAGTGCGTTGATGAAGCAAAGCTTGTGTCATATCGTGGGGCTAATTTCATCATCATCATCGGCAACCAGGGAGCTCTGTGCAATGATTGGAAAAAACCAGAGATTCTTGAATATGATTATCTGTATTGTCAAGCAAAATAATGACATATCCGAGGCTGGAATCCGAGCCGTTTCAGCATTGTGTTGCATGGAACCAAACAGGGAAGAACTGGTCCAACAGGGCCTAATCGATGGACTGGTAACATATATTTTGAACTCGGAAAAGAAGGAAAGAAGCTTGGCAGCATTAGCGATGGCGAGAATAGAGCAGGTACTAGGGGACAGGAGAGCCAAAGAGGCGCTGATAAAGAATCCGGACGGCGTGAGAGCGGTGGTGAAGATGGTGTTCAGGGTGTCGGAACAGGAAGGGAGTGAAAGCGCTGTGAACTCGTTGATGAAGATGTGCAAGGAATCATTGGAAGCTAGGGAAAAAGCGATAGTGGGTGGAGTTTTGACACAGTTGCTGTTGCTTCTGCAGAGGCAGTGTAATGGTAGGACCAAAATGAAGGCGACGACATTGCTGAAGCTGCTATGACTATGATCCCCCAAGGACCAAAGCATGTGTTCTTTTAGGACAATTCATGTCTGTGGGGGTCTTTTATTTATGTTGTATAGTAAGTATATACATATATTATATACCTGTATGTAAATATGCTTGTGTGGTGCATTGAATTTGAGTAGGTTCCCTCTTCAGATATCTTATAATATCAGAAATAAAAAATAAATCTTTAAAAAATATTTATATAATAAATCTTTATATTATTCGATCGAATCAAGAAGTATACCAAAAAGTCAAATGACAGTCTTATCCTCCCCAACTTGATGGAACGTTAAAGCTAGTTAATAAAGTGGAAGGCAGGTAACATGTTAGCAAATGGATGCAAACTCAATCCCCACAACGAATTTTATTTTCCTTAATTTTAAAGAATCAACTGCCCCTTAGGATTTCTACATTAAAAGTTGAAATATTAATTGATCCCGTAAAATAAGATATTTTATTTTTTAAATAATATATATTTTAGGGTTGAATAGTTGAAAAAAACATCCTTATAATATGTCTTTATAATATTTGTATTTAGATTAATTGATAAATTGAATATAAGATAATTATTAAAAAAAGTTAAAATATAAGGATCAAAGTTTGAATGCAATGGATCAAAAATACATTGTTGTGAGAGTTTTATTTCTCATCTAAGATTTTGACCCACATTGAAGAATAAAACTTATTATTATTTTATATATTGACAATATAAAAAAATCAGAAACCTGGTTATTTAAGGGTTAATGTTTTAATTTAAGGTTATGAGTTATGTTATAGGATTTAAAATTTAGCATTCAATGTTGGTTTTTTTTTATGAATTCAATGTTAATATAAGAGTTTTGAGTTTATGATTTAAGGGTTTTAGATTATGAATTTATATTTTGAATTTTAATTTGAAAATATACATGTTAAATTCAACCCCCCTGCATTTTAGTGACTGTGAATGTAACTTATAGTTTAGGGTTTATGGGTTAAAACCTAAAACTTAAACTATACTTTCTAAACCTTAAATCCTTCCATTCTGACTGTTATCTTTAAATTCTAAACTTTTACTTTTAAACTTTTGAACCTTATTTTTTAAATTAAAATTTTAAACTTTAAAATTAAAAATTCATAAAAATTAAATATTTTAAATTTTAATTAATATAAATCTTATATATATATAACAATTTTTTCCCTTTATCTTTTCAAAAAAAAAAAAAGCGTTATAGACCCACAAAGAATCATGGTGTTAGGGAAGTTTGTTGTGTCCCGCACTATGTTTTAAACCCTCATAAACCAAGTCCACAGCAACTCCATGATGGTATTGATTGATTGATGGGACAGTTAAGTTTGGTATATTCGTTTCTGCTCTATACAGTTACGTGAATGAATACTACCACTCTCGTTAGTCTGAAAAACATAAAAGAGACTTGGGTACTGATTAGTAAGTTATTCGAATTTAATTTTTAATTAAAATTTAATATATATTTAATTCAAGATCTTAATAAATTTAATTCAGCTAAATTAATTCGAGTTTGATTTAAAAGTTTGTGAATAATTATATATAATGTTATAGATATTTTATATACACTTTTATGTTTTATTGTTGTTAACTTGTTATCGTTGTTAAATATTTTAAATCTATTTCTTATGGACTTGTATAATGTAAGAAATATGTTACGATTACTTGTAGACTTCAAATTAATATTAACCTTTTTAAAATAGTTATTTATATTTATTATTTTTAAAAATTTTAATAGAAAAAGTTAAGAAAAATAATAAGTTGTGCTCGAGATGAATCTAACACTAAATTTTTAATTAGAACTAAAACTTAAAATTTTGAGTTTAACGAACTTTGAGCATGAATCAAATTTAATAATATTATTTCTACTTAACAATAATCCATAAAAAAGAGTCTATAAGTCGCTCTCTAACCTTGACCGCTCTCTGGCGCTCTCTTTTCTGTAAAAATTTTTCGCTACTAATCGTTCTTCATTTTGATCTATCTTTTTGATCAATGATCGATAATTAATCTTAGTATTGGTTGTCGACCATCTAATCTATGAATCTATTTTTTTTCAATTTTAATAAGAATTTTTACATTTATAGCATGCTCTTTCTGTCCTTGTGATACTTTTTTTTCCTATCTTTGTGATATGTTTTTGTTTTTATTTTGTGGTTTGATTCATTTTTTTGTTACATGTTTCAGCATATTCTAGCGATCGATTGTTGTTCACACAAAGATTCAATCAGCGCTGGTTTCTGATTTATGTTTTTTCGGTAGTTACTTGAAAAGTTATATCCCCACTCGATTGATGGTTATTTGCCGATGAAATCAGTCCTGGGTAGCGATACTTTTTACATGACAATTTAGACCGTCTACAACTACTTTATGTGTCTTGTTTGGACAGAGACGATATAATTATTATATTTCTATAAATTTAATAAAGATTCAGTAACATTAAAAAAAAGTAGTGTTTCCAAAGAGTGAATAATCCTTTTTGGTGTCCCTGTTTAACTTTAACAATAAAGGTTAAAAATTGTACAGAACCCTAAATGGTCCATTTTTTCGGCGACTCAGAACTTTCCTTTTCGTTTCTAATATGAACTATTCACACTTGTGTACGAAGAACAGGAAATTGAGTGCAGTTATATATTTATATATAGGCTTAATTAAATAATAGGTGCTCAAAGTATACATCTTTTCTGAAATAGGTGCTTAATATTTTTTTGGCTGAAATAAGTACCTAAACTATATATTTTTTCTGAGATAGGTGCCTAATGTATTTTTTGGCTGAAATAGATGCTTAAAGTTTTATTCCCTTAGTGTTTTAAGGTAACAGTGTTAAAAGAAAATTGTTTAATTTATAAATAAGTACCTAAACTATATATTTTTTAAAAAATAGGTGCCTAATGTAATTTTTATTAAAATAAATACCTATTTTTTTTCTTATAAGTAATTTATATTTCTTATAAGATATAAAATTAATTATATCTTAAATTAATCATTTAACCTTTTAAATTATAAGAAAAATTATTTTTTAACAACACTAAAATAAAAAATAATTAAAATTTATATAATTTTATATTAATATTTTTTATATTTTCCACAACAATCATCAATAGGACAAATCGATTCACTTGCAAGGACATGCCGTCGGTTCACATGGGGAATATATACAAAAATTATTATATTCCTATTACATTTATAATTGTATCGAAAAAGAATTGAAAATATTAATATAAAATTATATAAATTTTAATTATTTTTTATTTAGTGTTGTTAAAAAATATTTTTTTCTCATAATTTCAGCTACTAATCAAATTTAAATAAATTATTAATCAATTACAATAAATAATTTAATAGATTAAAACGATGATATATAAGTAATTTTACATCTTATAAGAAATATAAATTACTTATAAGAAAAAAATTAGGCATTTATTTTAATAAAAATTACATTAGGAACCTATTTTAAAAAATATATATAGTTTAAGTACTTATTTATAAATTAAACAATTTTCTTTTAACAGTGTTACCTTAAAATACTAAGGGAATAAAACTTTAGACACCTATTTCAGCTAAAAAATACATTAGGCACTTATCTCAGAAAAAATATATAGTTTAGGTACTTATTTCAGCCAAAAAAAACATTAGGCACCTATTTCAGAAAAAAGTGTATACTTTAGGCACTTATTATTGAGTTAAGCCTTATATATATATATATATATATATATATATATATATTATTTTTCACGGTATAAATATCGTTTTTTTGTCTCATATTAAAATATATTAAAAATTTATTTTTAAAATTTAAATTTTATATTATAAACTTAAAATTTATGCCCTATAAAAAATACACTATATTTTAGTTTCTTAAATTTTAATTTTAAATTTATTTTTAAAATAAATACTAAAAGAAATATAATAAAAAACAAATAATTTATATTCAAACAAAAATTTGATTATGATTTTTTTTTTAAAGAAGAGTGGTACTTTATCATTATAATCTTCTTTTCAATATCTTATTCCATGATTCTCTGTCGTTTTATTAAAGATTCTTGCTGTTGCCTTTCATTTTCATGAGTAAATTTATCTCCATGTCTAACACCAAACACTCCACTGGGTCATTGCCCGGGATGTTAGGTTGGTAATGGACAAAATATGAGACGATAATGTAAATGATTAAAACACTTGAAGATGAACCATGGACAAAAATTACATACCCTTTTTGGTACCTATTATTATATCGTAATATTAAAAAAATTAAATTTTAAAAAATATATCATATTTTAAATTCTCTAAACTCTAATTCTAAACCCTAATTTTAAACATTAATCCAAAATCTCTAAACCTATTTTTTGTATACGACAAATAAGATCACTAAAAAAAATTATTCGTTGGAGAGATGACGACAATGATTAAGGTAAATATTAGATAAATAATTAATAAAAAATATTTTTTAATTAATAATTTTTTTAAAATAATTTAATTAAAATTTAAAGTGATAATTATTGTTTTAATAAAATTTTATTGTTTTGAATTAAAAAAAACACTAGAAAGCACGAGACCTCTAGCCCAAGTGGTTAAAGGAACGGTTGTTGTTCCTAGAGGTCACGAGGGATTGAGCGATCAATGTTAACTGGTGGAGATTATATTCTAGAACAGATACTGCTGTAATTACTATTAGCTTTTTAAAAAAAACACTAAAAAAGTGTCATAAAAGTATTTTTAAAATATTATACTCTTAAAAACGATAACAATACCTTATGCTCACATAATATAATATTTTCAACATGGTATCGTATATAATATAAATAAACAAATAAGTTCAATTGATCAGATGAAGATTTTCAACATGCTATGTTACATGGAAATTGAGTTTCATATGAACAGCTGAAATCAAGGGTAAAGAATTATATAATATAAAGTAAAATAGGAATATCAGCAGCAAGTGCTTGCAGCAGCATCGTGTTCCGGTGGCTTCTGGTTTAACATGTTCTTTTTCATACCTTTGGATCCCTCAGCTAAAAGACTGGGTGTATCCACAATCTGCACAATGTCATCTCATTGTATCAATCAACATTGGGTTCATATTAATCGGGGGTTATAATGAGCTTGTTTGGTTCGCGAGCTACTTGTGCTCGATTCGGTCAAAGCTCGGTTTGAGTGAGCTCAACTCGGGCTCGGGATCTAAACGAGTCGAGCTTACCCAAGTTCGGCTCGAAAAACTCGTGAATAGACTCGAATTAATTATATATAAACATATATATATATTCATTAAAAATAATTTGTTTAGCAAAGAAAAATAATAAAATAATTGAGAGTAAATCCACTAAAAATAAATTAAATAAAATAAATTTAATATTATCGACTAAAACAAATTTACAAAACTACAAATAATAAATAAAAATAAACTATAAATAAATAAATAATAAAACACAATAATATAGAAAATTGTCCATTTCGAGTCAAGCCGAGCTGAGCCCGAGCCGAGCCCAGTAATATTATTTTCAAGCCGAACTCGAGCCTAGAATTCCGAGCTCGGCAAGCCTCGAGCCGAACCGAGCCCAGATATACCTATTTCCGAGCTGAGCCGAGCCTAGCCTAGCTCGGGCTCGGCTCATTATCACCCCTAATCCTAATATTTCCAGCATATATGGTTCATTTGAATACCTTTTGAACGAGCTCGTCGAAGCATTGTTGTACGTTGACATGCGTTTTAGCACTGCACTCAATGAAAAGGCAACCATAATCTCTTGCAAACTCTATTGCCTCTTTCTTGGTCACAGTCCTCTGACTTTCCTGAGTTTTGTTACAGACGGAAGATACAAACTGATTAGAAAAGGAAATGGCTATATATGTAGTTTTGTTAGATGTGAGTAAACTTACCTTGTCAACTTTGTTCCCAACAAGCATCCTGATGCTGTCTGGATTTGTTGAGTATTGTTCGAATTCCTTGTACCACACTTCTTGAAGGTTTGTAAATGTTTCCCTTCGAGTTACATCGTAAACTGTTTCATTATGATTCTCCAACATGTTAAAAGCACAGAAATGTTATCCATCACTAAGCTAACAGATAAACAACAGATGACTGCAAACTTGATGAGTTATGCTCAAAAGTGTTTCTCTTCTTAATCATGTCAACATCTAAACTCAAAAAGTGAATTTTAAGTCGGTGTAAACATGATTTTATAAACTTAACAATTTCATGGTAGATGCATAAACATGAACATTTTAGGAAAAAAGAGGGGAAATAATTACCAAAAACCACCCCTTGGGCGCCTCTGTAATAAGAACTTGTCAATGTTCTGAATCGTTCCTGCCCAGCTGCATGATCCACGCATTCAGCAAATATAGGTTAGATCAACCAAAGGTAAACTCACTCCCAACTATAAAATAAAGACTTGTCCAAGTCTTTAGTTGTCCAAAAACGAGCTTAGTCATTATGTTTTTAATGTGTTTTTAGTGAAAATTCATGAAAAGTTAAAAGATTGTTGGAGCTCGAGTGATCAAAGCTTGAGAGCAGCTTCATAAACTCTGGATTTGATGATCGGTTTACTCTCCCTGGAATATAGTATGATTTGTTTATACAATTCCAATATTTTTTTAGAAAAAGGGTATTTATAATTCTAGATCAATGTCTCATATTAAACTCCTCTTCAAGTTGGGACTGTTTTGGATATAATTGATTTGTGAATATTTTAGACATAATGTAAAAATGGAAAGTTCTAAAATAATCCCACATATCTTCAGAGAAATACAACAAAGAAAAGACTTAATATAATATCCCTTTGACATGAAACATTTTCAATCTAGACTAATTAAGACAAGTCCTAAAATCTATGAAACATGTCAAGTTTTTTGGCACAAAAGTAGGGAATGAAGTAATCATCAAAAACCCACTTCCATCGCGTTAATATTAAAAATAAAAGAAAATGGAATAGAAAAGAAATATGCATTATCAAGCTTTAAGTTTTACCTGTATCCCAAATTGCAACCTTTAGCTTCTTACCTCCAACAGTTGCATATTTCACCTTAAAATCAACACCTGCATAACCAAACAAGTTATGTTGCAGATTAATGAGTCTTATAATCAGTTTAATAGGCAATGGGACTTTACATGTGATAATTGGTAGGCTAATAATTGTATAGGGCACTGATTCTAACATCAGAACATGTTTTAAAACTCACTGGAACATACTTGATTTTACATATTTCAACTTAAAACCAACACCTACAGAACAAGCGTACCATTTTTTCTATCGTATTTCCTTTTTATAGAACAAAACTATCCAAAGACAAAATTGTAAACATTCGTTGATAAAACTATAAACGAAGAGAAATTATACCATGAGTCATTCTAATCATCTATGGAATCAACCAATCAAATGCATCCACTTTATTAATTTTTTTAACTCATCTTTTTTATTAAGTGAATCTTAACTTGGTAAAAACCATTTTAAACTTAATTTAGAGTAGTGAAGATTCACTTGGTAAAAAAGATAAGTTGAAAAAACTAATAGAGTGGATACATTTATTGGTTGGTCTTATGGATAACGTGGTGGGAAATGGAAATGAAACCCTTTCTTATATTAATAAAATCATTATATAAATTGTTAGTTGTCATAAAAAATAATTTGTATTATGTAATAATATGATGTAATATGAACAAAGATTTGAATATGGAATTATAATATTCAAAAAATTTATAGATCAATTTAAAATGAAAGTCGTAGTTTAGGAATGAAAATGAAACATTCAAAAGTTTAACGACCAATTTAGAACCTAATTCGTATGCCCTCCTCAATTAACAAAACAGCTAACCAAAGAAGCCTATAATTTAGATCAAGCCTAGGTAATGCCAAAATAAATGATATAAAACATTGAACAAAATTTAACAATGAAATAGTGTGGAAGAGTACTTACCAATAGTGGGAGAGAGTTCATCAAAGGTACCGGCGGTAAAACTTAAAAGAAGACTACTCTTTCCAACGCCCGAATCTCCTATCATCAGCAGCTTGAACAAGTAATCGAACTCCGTCTCCATCTTCTAATTTATTGTACTATGCTCTCCTTAATTTCTTTAAAATTACACCAATTATTTTACGATTAAATCTCCCAAATCCAGCTTTCTCTTTTCTCCATTCTATTTTTCTCCTCGCCAAACAAGTCGGAAACTGAAAAAGAAGACAGTATCAGATCGTAAATATTGATTCGTAAAGCGAGATACAAGATTGACGCTAAATTGATCCTTACAGATCACGATTGCTCATAGGTATTGAATTGATGATGAAAGAGAGCGAAAGATGACGATTACCTTTTTCTTAAAGGAAAAAACGAGGAATTAAACTTACAACTTGTAAAAGCAATCCCGGTAGAAATTTTAGAATAGGAAGAATTGGCGAAACCAGATGAATAAGATAAATAATTTCTATTTTCCCTGAAATATGAAATTCAAAGGCACATTTGCAGGTCGTCGTCTTCGTTTTCCCCCTTCCCCTGGATATAAATTTTTGAAAATACGTCGTCTAAAAATAAGGCCGAAGTTTTCGGTTCTTTTCTCGCGCTAACCCGTTTAAGTTTTAACTCTCCTAAAATAATATAAACTACACCAAAAATAACTTAATTATTAATAAAATTATATTTATATGACTTCATTATATTTAATAATTAGATTACCCAATTAATATTTTAGTTATAATTAAGTTCTCTCTCATTAAAAATGTTACCGTCAGGTAATAATTAATTATTCAAATATTATTAAATTTACAAATAGATCACTCATTTAAATTTAATTATATCATTTTTCGTGAAAATTCAAACAAATATTTAGTAATATTTGGTATAATAATAATTTTAGTCCTCTTTAACTTATATATTATATCAATTCAGTTTTGATTTAAAATAATACATTGAATGTAACCCTTTATATTTTAAATATACATTAATTTAGTTATTTTTTTTCAAATCACTTATATCTCCTCGATAATACTAGAATATTTTATTTAAAATTATTCTAATACAAAATTTATAAATATAAAAATATTTATAATTATTTTTTAGTGTTAGATCTATAATTAGTATCAACATTAAAATTAAACTCATTGAAAACTATTTAAAAATATTCATATTCTAATTATTGCTATCAGTGGCGGATCCAAAAAAATATTTAAAGATAAACATATAAAATTTTAAAACTTCATGGTGACACAATTCATAAATATTAAAAAATTAAGGATTAACTCATAAAATTTTTAAAAATTAAAGGTATTTATGTTAATTTCAAAAATTTAAGGTGCGCACAGACCCACCCTATGTTACATGCGCATCCGCCAATAATTGCTAATTTACTACCACGTAATTTTTATAAAAGTTTAGGTTTTAGTTTCTGGAATAGAAATCTTTTACTGATTACCCGTTTCGGTGCTCTTTTATACTTATATTAAAAAATTAAAAGTTTAGAATTTATGGTTAAAGTTAATATTTATAATTAGAATATATGAAATTAGGCGTGTGATATAATTTTTATGGTTTATAATTTAAAATTTAAGGTTAAGCCTTGTAATTTAAATTTTTTAGGGCTACACATATTTTCCCCCTAAAATCAGCGCTTTCTACTATATCCCTACCTTCCGGGTTAAGAAATTTGTGACTCACCTTTGTAAAATTAAAGTACATAATTTATATGTCTTGTACTGTTCAGTTGCACACATACTCTTTAGCATTTATGTTCTCCATCGTCCTAAAAACTACTATGAATTATCATTAATTTCAAATTAGCTCTATTGCAAAACAGTGACTTGAATATGCTTGTATTGTGTCCCTAGCAAACATAGAGTTGGAGGGCAAAGCTTAGTCAATGAATTTTGCGGTGTGATGGATTCCGAGACCATCACGGATGGTTTCTCCGATTGAAACACTTCTCAACTGGAAGCGTTGTGGTCGGCACTATTTCGGTTTCTAATAGTTCATGTTTTATTCCGATCATAGTACGATACTTGATACCTTGATCGGGACGAACTTACATGATGTGAGGATATAATAGGGAATGACACTTTGAATCACAATGGTGTCGTCTTCTCCAGGAGAATAATTTGTCTGTAAGAGTGATAAACAATGCATGGAAACACAACCACCAACCGATTCCTCTACACAGGTTATTCACACTGTACCTGTACCAAAGTTAATTTATCAACTAAGAGGAAAGAACATCAAATAATACTAAAAAAGGCTCTCATGTTTGACTGCATTCCTTCTACATATTAAACATCTTGATTAAAAAGGCAGAATCGGTTCAACAATTGGAATATAAACATCTTGATTTCAAAGGCAACGTTTATATGCCTTTAAACAATTCATTCCCCACACCATCTTTTTCCCTTCTTTCAAGATAGTTCAGGGGTTGATAAAAGCAAAAGCAGACATAAAATAATAAATGCAAGTGAGCTTCTCTTTTCCCTCTTTCAAATTGAAGTTGACTAAATGGTGTGCATAAATTACATTCAAGAATATCAGAACAAGGCAAAGGACAAAAAGAGAACCATAAGGACCCCCAACCAATACAAATACAACATAAAAACTTTGATTTACCATCAAAAACAGATGCTAAACTCAAAGTAACTCCCAATTTTCCACCACCCCAATCTTCCATGAGAACTGGATGACGTAAACGATGCTCAAAAGCGGTCCGGGTGTATGTTACACGCTTGCAGATCTTCACTAAGAGGATGGATGCAAGTATTGTATAAATACTGCTACAATAACACTTATGATTGAGATTTCTCCCGGATTTTGGCTCTCGCGAAAAAAACTCCGGCCAAAAGACCTGGGAAATGCAATGGCAATGGCATCTTATAAAAGGAACTTGGAAGAAGAGATCAAGGAGTGTAGAAAGGGTTAGATGATCCAGCCTGTTCAATATAATAGAGCTTACCAAAGAAAATGCTGGCAGAGTTTTCCAAACTAGTAGGGACCTTGAAAAGAACGATCCCGGCTATAGAGAGAGGGATTTTATTCAACGATCCTACGAGGCTGCAGATAAAAAAAAAAGAGTGAATCCATCTACTATAAATTTCTTGAACCACTAATTACACAAGTAACTTCAGTGATCTGGCATTTTAATTCCATAAACCGGTTCAGCTTGAGGACTACTGATTCTTCTCCTAAATCCATAATTTAAAGAATTCAAGCCAGTATTCAGCTTGCAGCAATGGATCAAAGTGCAAACTATGGCGAGCACAAATAGCATTTTTCAATGATGGACCGAAAAAAGAACATTGCCTCTACTCCAGCATAACCTAACTTCTAAAGAAAGTGCACTTTGATCAACTAGAAACTGTGCATTGTAACACTGTCAATCTCAAAAGCTAGAAATATTTGTATGAAATTTCATTCCAATCATAGAAAGCTAAATGTAACTGTGGGCATTGGCCTTTAAGCCTCTTTTCATCTTACCTATATGTGGTAGCTCCTGTTTGATGAAGAAACCACATTGAAGTGAAGCTGATCGCCAGGCCCAAAAATCCACTTAATGTCGTTACCAACCAGAAGTCGGGCCTTCTTAGAAGTGGTCTGTCAAGTAAATTAAGGATAGTGAGATTCCAAAAAACTCTAAAATACGAGAAGTGCCAGAATCCATAGTTAAGTGAAAGCAAAAACTGGTCATTGGATTATTTACTTCATGGGATGTGTGAGCTACTATGGTTGAGAATAATAAAAGAAGGAACTAATGAACAAAGATAAAGCAAACAACATGACAACCGGTACAAAAAACTAATAGAAACCCAGCATACTATCTCATGTAACTATAAACTTTTAGAAAAGAATATGTCAACATTATAATGAAAAATTGAAGTGAATGAGTATTGAGACAGCCCGGTTAATGCAAACTGTAGAATGAAAAGAAAAGGTATAGTATTATCCAAAAAACAGGCTACTAGTCAAACAATTGATGAAATAAAAGTGTTAATACTTTTCACATCTAGATTCTAGCAGAGAAGTCGATTCAAATTCAGAATCTACACTTGACACAACCCATTCGCAACAAGTTGCCCCTCATTCAAATGAATTATCAAACTAGAGAGTTGTTAACTAGTCATCTCAATGCTTCAAGCAATATCTGAAGTAAGAAACAAAGGCAGCATCCCGTAATTAATGTATACTCTTACACAGAGCATTAAGTGGGGACTTGCAGACTTATTAAATTGTTAACACTCCAGCCCTTATGGTGGATCTCCCTTTTAACTATTACGTATGACATTAAATTTAACACCTATTACTTATAAAGTAGAAATGGATGTGTTTACACTAAAAGAAATTAAGAATCAGACAGTACACTGCTCTGTTTTCCATTGCCTTATTTTTTGAATCAATCACAAAAATTGATAACTAATATATGTCAACCAAGATCATGGGAATTAAAACATCAGACCATGAAAGAGGGGACGTCTATATTTGTCTACAATGAAAATTACAACAAAGCAAATAAATAAAGTATTCTACAAATATGTATCATGTATAAAGATGGGAATAAAAAAAACTCACGTTGTGTATAGATAATCAACCTCGTTGAAAACAAAAATAAGAAGAATCCCCAAGGGCAGTGAAAGTGTGTTATTTAGCAAGACCATTGTAAATTCGTTCAAGTTTCCAGATTTGGTGACCTGTTTTGCCGTATCCATGACCCTACGCAAAGTCAGCTGCACCAGTAATAATAAACAAATGAACAATCTATCATTTATGATTTTAGATTTAAAAGAGAATGAATGAACTAGAGATGAACAAACAATCTGCAAGAAATATTTGTATAAGTAGGAGGAGAAAATCATGAATCCAAGACTAAATATAGCAAGTACCAACAAACCGAACTTGCAACTATATCCCAGTCCAGTTTTGAGAGTTTAGGAATTAGGACTGAGAGTAGAAATTCAAGGTACAACTTATTATAACATTTATGATGCACAAGCAATTGAAACTTCAGTAAATACCCTAGAAAATCAAAATAATTTGAAATATAATATCCCAATGATGTCGTAATATCTCAAGTCTCAACTATCACATTAATGTTACTCTTACTCTATGTGCAACTTCAGCCAGAAGAAGCTTCACCAAGAATATTCATTTACTTGACACTAGCTACTGATATCACTTACACTGTTATGGTTTTAGATACTTCCCATATTGAATACCTCTAATACACATGATATTTTGCACTATATATGCAAAGACAATACAAGTAATGGTATGTTAACATGATATTTGCTTTATTACCTAGCGATGTGTCTTTTTAATTTCACGGTATATTATTCTGAAATAGAGATAGCAAAGAAATTCAAGACCCAAATAAAAAACTCAAAAGCACTAACTTGAGACAAAAAGACTGATCCATTATTAACTTATTGCATGTCTGCACTCTGCATGTAGATATTTAATCCTATAGCTGCAATTTGATATTTTTTTAACCTTTCTTCTTACAACAAGTAGGCTTTTAATTTGCAGACACCAAACGAAGCTTGAAACATCAGCAATTGATTTATGAATAGAGATTGGCTTACAGAATTTATTAAATTAAGCATAAAACATCCTTTTTCATATTTCACACAATCTCGTTATATACTCACAGAATATGATGCAGTTAAGAAGCAATTTATTATCTGCCATGCATATCCAACGGCATGAAATGACAGGTCTGTTATCCCTCCAGAAACTGCGGAAATGATCTGCAAATTACAGAAGGCAGATATTGTTATACTGATTAATCTTTATAACTGAGCAATCTTCAAAATAACCCAATTTCTTATGAAAACAATTGGATAAGTGCTCTAAAAGTGTTGAACAGAGGATTAAGATACTCTGTCGACTTAACTTTTATTCAAAGACTTAAAGTCTAATAAATAGACTCTAAGAGAGGGGTTTACAATAGGATAAACAACCTATCTGAGATAGGTCTCTAAAACAATTTAAAGATAAACAAACTAACTAATAAATCTCCTATAAAATAGGAGATCTAATCCTAATAGATATAATCAACACTCCCCCTCAAACTGGTGTATATACATTGTATATACCCAGTTTGGACGAAATTTCATCAAAAGCTGATCTTGGAAGAGCTTTGGTGAAGATGTCTGCAAGCTGCTTTGTTGTGGGAACATACTTCAGGTTGGCTACACCATTGTTGACCTTCTCCTAAATGAAGTGTTTATCTATCTCGATATGCTTCGTACGATCACGTTGAACTGGATTCTTGGCTATGCTGGCTGATTGACTATCGCTAAGAATCTCAAAACTTTCTTCATTATCCAATTCAAGTTCTGAAAGTACCTTCTTGATCCATATTCCTTCACAAATTCCAAGAGCCATTGCTCGAAACTCAGATTCTGCACTACTTCTAGAGATAACAGACTGTTTCTTGCTTCTCCATGTGACAAGATTGCCCCAAACATAAGTACAGTAGCCACTAATAGACCTTCTATCAGTTAATTCACTCGCCCAACTAGCATCTGTGTAGACCTTCACACTTCTGTCTTGGCATTTCCTGAAAATAAGCTCTGCTCCTGGTGTGGACTTTAAGAACTTCAAAATTCTATTCACGGCTTCCAGATGTTCTTCTCGAGGATCACTCATATATTGACTAACAATGCTAACTGAATAAGCAATGTCAGGCCGAGTGAGTGAGAGATAGATCAATTTTCCAACAAGTCTCTGGTACATTTCTTTATTTATAGGATTTCCTGCTCCTTTACTAAATCTCAGCCCAGGTTCCATTGGGGTATCACTTGGTTTACAACCAAGCATTCCTGTCTCAGTAAGAAGATCTAGCACATATTTGCGTTGATTTATAACTAGTCCTTCCTTGGATCTCGCAACTTCCACGCCTAGGAAATACCTCATAGTTCCTAAATCTTTGATCTCGAATTCTCTTGCAAGGTTCTCTTTTAGTTTCTCTATTTCTTCATCATCATTACCGGTAACTATTATATCATCAACATACACAATTAGAAGTGTAATTTTCCCACTTAGGATCTTTTTCTTGAAAAGAGTATGATCAGCTTGACTTTGTACAAATCCACTTTGAACCACAGCTTTAGCAAATCGATCAAACCAAGCTCTGGGAGATTGCTTTAGACCATATAGAGACTTCTTGAGTTTGCAGACAGTATTCCTGTTCATTTGTCCTTCTAATCCTGGTGGCACCTCCATGTACACATCCTCCTTAAGACTTCCATTCAAGAAGGCATTTTTGCATCTAATTGATGTAATTTCCAGTCCATGTTTACCGCAATTGACAGAAGAACCCTTATAGTATTTAATTTAGCTACTGGAGCAAATGTCTCCTGATAATCAATGCCATAGGTTTGTGAAAACCCTTTAGCAACCAGACGTGCTTTGTACCTATCTATGCTTCTATCTGACTGGTATTTTATGGTAAATATCCATCTACAACCCACTGCATTCTTTCTAACAGGCAGATCTATCAATTCCCAAGTGTCATTCTTTTGCAAAGCCTTTAACTCCTCTTCTACAACTTTCCTCCACTTTGGTGATTGAAGAGCTTCCGTCACATTCTTTGGTATCACCTCATGATTAACATTAGCAATAAAAGCCCTGAATTCAGACTTTAGTTTTTCATATGCTAAACATTTATTTATGGGATGTATCGTGCACTTCCTTACCCCTTTCCTGATAGCAATTGGAAAGTCATCAAGATTTGTATCAATAGTCTTCGGAAAACCTTCACTGCCCTCTGCTCCAGCATCATTGGCCCCTTTTTCAGCAACAGGAATCAAATCTGGTTGTTGGACATTACTAGGCTAACAAATTCCTTCTACTGTAGCTTTTTTCTCCTGGAATACACCTTAAGTTTAGAGGGTAAATTGTCAAGATCTTTATTAGATGAAGTTTTCGAAGTAGGTGGAGTTTTACAAGGGCTTGGGTTAGATTCCTGAGGTAAGGAAGGGTTTAACTCCTCAACTGAGACACTTGGTATTTGATCAGGTATTTGTGGATCAATCGGAACTGTGGGAACAATAGGATGGCTAGGACCAGTGGGATCACTATTGCTAGGACCAGCACTGTTACTGGAACTAGTGGAAGTCTTGCTGGAACCAGTAGGGTTGCTGGAACCCGTAGGAATTGGTCTGCTGCTGGAACCAATAGGATTGATACTCGGTTGAAAGGTTATATCAAACTGAAATTCCTTGTGATTCCCCCCCTGAATTTCAGTTTTAGAGAAATATGGTGTATTTTCAAAAAGGTAACATCAAATGACACAAATGTTTTCCTTGTAGATGGGGAATAACATTTATATCATTTTTGAGTAGGAGAGTACCCTATAAATACACATTTGATAGACTTAGGATCCAACTTGCTTCTAGCATTGTGATGTACATGAACAAAAACAGTACATCCAAATACCCGAGGAGGAAGTTTGGAATATAAGGGTTTAAAATGAGGAAAAGACTAAAAAAGAACCTCTGTAGGAATTCGAAAATCCAGGGTCTTACTTGGCATACGGTTGATAAGATATGTAGCTGTAAGAATAACATCCCCCAAAGATATTTAAGCACAAAAGCAGTAAACATGAGAGACCTAGTAACCTCAAGAATGTGTCTGTTCTTCCTTTCTGCAATTCCATTTTGCTGAGGAGTATTGACACAAGAAGTAAGATGCACAATCCCTTTGTCTACAAGGAAAGACTGAAGAGATGTACTCAAATATTCACTTCCATTATCACTGTGAAGAATTTTAATCTTTGTGTCAAATTGGGTGAGAATTGTTTGATAAAATTTGCAAAAGATCGATTCAACTTTAGATTTTTCCCTTATAAGAAATACCCAATTGGTTCGAGTGGAGTCATCTATGAAGGAGATGAACCACCTATATCCAGATAGACTTTTAACAGAACAAGGACCCCAGACATCACTGTGAATAATAGAAAAAGGTTTAGTGTGTTCGAATGATGCAGGAGAATAAGATTGTCTAGTATGCTTAGCCAGTTGACAAAATTCACAAGAAAATTGAGTAGGATTTTTATTAAGAAATAAAGCTGGAAACATTTTCGATAAATAAGAAAAGCTAGGATGGCCTAATCGATAGTGCCATAGTAAAACATCATTAATTCCTAAAGTTGGATTCCTAAGTTGAGTGGATAAAGCCATAGTTTGGGATGCAAGGTTTTGAAGAATGTAAAGTCCTTTGTCAAGCCTAGCATTGCCAATCACCTTCTTCAATCCCTGTTCCTGAAAAACACAACCACCCGAATCAAACACCACATTACAATTGGAATCACGAATTAACTTACTTATGGATAAAAGATTGCAAGTAAGTTTTGGAACATAGAGCACATGATGGAGCACAAGACCATTAGTCAATGTAACTGAACCAGTCCCTTTCACACAATTTAGAGAACCATCAGCAATACGAATGGATGCTGGCAACCTATTTTCACCATAATTTTCCAGTAAAGATTTATTGTCTGTCATGTGATCTGTCGCCCCTGAGTCCACAATCCAAGGGACTGATGTATTAGAAGAACCAGTACCTGCATTAGCAGCGAAAGCCTCTGTAGATGGTTTTGTTGACATGAAGCTGAGGAGTCTCTGTAGTTCCTCAATTTGCTTTGGACTAAAGTTGTTGTCCGAGTCCCTTTGAGTAACTACATGAGCCTCTCTCTGAACTGGAGATCTGGTTGACTTCAAATCATTGGGTTTTCCATGCAATTTCCAGCACTTATCCATCATATGTCCTACCTTTTTACAGTGTTCACACCAAGGACGATTCCTCTTTTGTTGGACTCGAGAACTGGAACTAGTTACCAAGGCAGAAGCATCCGATTGCAGGCTTGCTGGTGGCATCACTTCTCGCCTACTCTCCTCTCTTCTTACCTCAGAGAAAACCTCCCGAACCAAAGGAAGAGGTTTTGAAGCCAGAATTCTCCCTCTTGCCCCATCAAATTCATCATTTAGACCAGATAGAAACTGAAAAACACGTCTCTGATTCTTTTGTTTGTTAAAAAGCATTTGATCTTCTTGACACCTCCACTCAAGATTCTCGTATAAATCTATTTGCTGCCAGTACTTGTTCAATAATCCATAATATTTAATAACAGAGAGCTCTCCTTGGCGAAGATTTTTAATGTGATTTTCAACCTCAAACAACTCTGAAGTGTTATCAGCACTAGAGTATGTGTCTCTGGCAACAACTCAGATTTCTGCAGCAGTCCTATACAGCATAAAATCCTCTCCTACTTCTGGAATCATCAAGTTAATGAGCCATGACATTATCATGGTGTTCTCACTCAACCAAGTGTTGTACTTAGGGTCTATAGGGGCTGGAATAGGTGAGGATTCATCAAGATATGCTTCCTTTCTTCTGCCAGTGATGTACAAGCGAACAGATTGTGACCAGAGAAGGTAATTGTGGCCATTTAATTTGTAAGTGGTAATAAGGGTGACAGATGAATCAGAGATTTGAGACTCTGATTGTGAAGGATGATTTTGACTACTAACCTCAGAAGTCGAATGATCTGGGTTAGTCATGATGGGATGAGAGACAAACGAAAAACAACAGATCGATACTCAAAGGAATAAAGACAGATTAAGGATCGACCTAACTGATACCATGTTGAACAGAGGATTAAGATACTCTGTCGACTTAACTTTTATTCAAAGACTTAAAGTCTAATAAATAGACTCTAAGAGAGGAGTTTACAGTAGGATAAACAACCTATCTAAGATAGGTCTCTAAAACAATTTAAAAATAAACAAACTAACTAATAAATCTCCTAAGAAATAGGTATTTATCTCTGGATGATAAGATCCTATAAAATAGGAGATCTAATCCTAATAGATATAATCAACAAAAAGTAATAAGAGACCTAGTACAATGTCGACATCATGTGTAAGCTGGTTACTTTCCAGATTGATTATGTTATATACTATCCTATGGTAGATAAAACCATCATAATAAGGAAACAAGTTCTTTATAGATACTCCGGTTCATGGAAAATCCTTTTGAAGTTTACATAAAATGACAAACCCCCAAAGCACTATGACATTGTATTCCTAGAAAGTAACAATTTAAATGGTACGAGTTATTTGAAATTATTTCTTTGTTAAAAAATGTGTTTAATTGGAAATGAATATTGGTGGAAAATAAAAGTGATTAAAGAAAAACATGATAAACCATGAAATCAGCATCAAGCTAATCTAAGAAGAGCAACATATTGCTTAAATTATTTTGAATCAAATATTCTCTTTTCTCAAATAAACGGATCCAATAAACGTACCATTAAGAACAAAGCAGCCCACACTCTACTATCATGATGCTTCTTGAACAAATACATTTCACCTACTGCAGTAATTACATTAGTAACGTTCTTCAAGACTGTGACCATGGCTACATTGATATATTTCAAACTGCAGAAAGCAACAAAAAATAATGGTTAAGCTACAATAATCATGAATTTACTATTTTGAGCTTTCACCAATCATTCATGGCAGCTTGTCTTTTATGGAAACAACATTTTTCTGAATATGAAACAAAGAGTGGCTATGCACTGATAACTGAATGTTCCGGCTACTTTCACCTAAGATATTCACTGGAAAAATAATAATAAAATGCTATAGATCATATTCAGGAGTTATTTAAGGAATTATAAAATCAAACAACTAAAGCGAGTACTGAGTATATGAAATGCATGTTTAGTAAAACAACAAATAACAATGAAGATGCAATAAAATTTGATCAACAAGTGATACCAATCGCACAGCACTTTAAGAACGATAATTCAAAAAGCCATAATGGTTGATGGAGAAGTGTAACAAGTTTTTTCCGTGATTGTAACTATCCTTTGTGTTTGAAGGGAAGTTCTACAGGATAGCAGACCTAGTTCGCTCTATGGTATGAAATATTGGGCTAATAAGAAACAACATGTACAAAAAATGACCATAGTTGAAATGCTCATGTTAAGGTGGATGTGCGGCAAGAGCAGAAATGAAAGAGTCAGAAATAAGCATATTTGTCTTGAAATTGGGATAACACCTATAGGGAATAAGATTAGAGACCATTGTGCACAAATGTATTTAGATACCAATTTCAGCTCAACTCATATAATGCAAAATCAGCCATAGGCACATAAGTACAATGAAATTCTATGACAAGGCTAAGCAAAACGGAACTAATTTCTTCATAAGTTAGCAAGTTACTGATTCTCAAGCATAGAATTACAGGAAAGAATCTTAAATATTATTTCAGCTGATGGATATATAAAAGTAATATCAAACACGGATTCACCTAGATGACCATACAAGAAATACACTTTACCTGAACATGCTTGTAAGAAGCATTCCAACAAATATGACATTCACAGGTAACCAAACTTTAATCAACCTCCATGTTAGTGGCTCTCTTGATATTAGACCCATAGAACTCAGTATAGACACGATTATAACAGATATAAAGTTCTGCAGGCAGACAGTTAACAGATTGTAATGAGATTAAGAACATTTCTAACTAGTTCATTGAATCACACATAAAAATCTGCTGCTAGGATACAGAAACAAAAATCCTAGCATAGTGACTGAATCAGTTTCAGTAAAATACCTGGTATAGCATCAAGGATATCCCAGCATCGAAATCATAGCCAGAGAGCACAAATTTGTTTACCAGTATCATGCTACAAGAGGATAAGCAATATGCAAGGCCAGATAATAAGGCCTGATTTTGTATTTTAATGACCTTGATACTGCGTACCATTTTATTACTGTCCTTTTCCAAATTACCATCCTCCAAATCCATATCATCGTTTTCAAGAAACTTCACTCCAGATAAAGACCTATAGTAGCAGAAAAAGTTTATCAATAATCACACCGTTAACGATCTCACTTTATTTTGTTTTGCCAACAAATATCCAAGCTAAAAACATGTTGAATTAGCTGAAGTTCACATGCCAGTTAAAAAGAAGAGAAAAAGAAGGGGGAAACGGACTGGAACCCTGGGGAATTATAAGACCTATATCAGTATTAGAATTATGATAAAAATACTCCCACTTTACTTTCTAGTAGCATAACAATCAAGTTTCTTTCCTTCAAAACTTCAACACCATTTGGAAGCTGAATCCAGTTTTAAACTTATGTAGCAACTAGAATAAACTTATCTTTAGACGGGCGTTCCTTCCTACCTCTATCCTCTCTTCTCCATACCCAAACACTACCCATACAAGATGAATTGTGAAAAGGTCAAGTAACAAAGCTATAATGTTCATTACAAAAAAATCTCCATGGTTTCTATGCGTCATAAACATTTTTTGAGAATCAGTATTCGGTATACAGGGTGGAATCAAATAAATGGACTAGGAGAAAGAATTTCTTAAAAAAAACATACGTTATCTACTTTCAAAAACTTAAATTTGGAGAACCGGTAAAGTATAAATTTGTAATATGAGAAGCTTTGTTAGAAATAATGCTAGTGCACCAAAATTCAGTTAAATAACCAAATAATACCTGTTAACATCTCTTCTTACTGGACTAGATGTTTGATGGCCCTGATCTAGCACAACATTTGGCTCATGAAATTTAAGGGAAGCCATATTGACGTTTTCGGTGTGATTCCTTTCAAAATGAGCATCGAGAGAATCTATAGATGCACCTAGTGACAAAGGTCTTCCAAACAAAAGAAATATTCAAGACTCAGTCTTGATCTCTAAACAGAAAACCATGAATTACATAATAAAGGATAGACAGTAACAGTATTAGAAGCAATGCTTAAGTAATCATGTTTATATTTCATATTATACAAACTCCAGTACCAAGAACCTATTGCTGCTAGAAATAGTGCCAAAAACTTGAATGCACAATGAATCAGGAAAAATAAGGGACCTAGAAACCTGGAGTAGAAGCCGGGAGGAAATTTAAAGAATAAGAAGTGCTTCAGTTTCCTATTTTAAAAGATTCTGATGGAAAACAAAGTAACATATAAACAACAGTATTGTTAAAGTAACAAGCACTACTAAACCTTTAGTTCCAGTTTCCTTAGATTCTGATGGAAAACAAAGTAACATATAAACAACAGTATTTGTTAAAATAAGAAGCACAACTAAACCTTCAGTTCCAGTTTCCTTATTTCTTTTGTGGTGGAAAATAATCTTCTAAGTTACATTCATTTTCACTTTTTACTACAATAACTCCAAAACTATTAATAATACCAGCAACACGTTCTTTTCAACATAATGAGATTCAGCACCAGCGGATTGGGGAAATTTGCATAACATGGATGCACCCAATAATGGTGATCCATATGCTAAGTATGCAACGGAACCAGATAATCCTTAAAACAATTATGAGTTTACCAATAAGAAATTCCTTCCTCCCAAAGTCATAAACACAGTAAGACGGCCATTATTTTCTATCCCTTATTTTTATCATCAAACAAGACCTAAACATGCCCAAAACCGTTTAAGCTTGACAAAAGTTCCTTGATAGGATGAAAGACTAAAATCACAGAACCAACTTAATTTATACCTACAAACAGAACTAAGCAACAAGATGTTAGAATCAAATAGTTACCAAACCAAGTTTCCCAATAACTGATCTTCCCTGTTTCAGTTCTGAGCTGATATACCTCAAAAGAAAAGCTTTTTTTATACTACAGGCTACTAGATCAGCTGGTATAATTTGTTATCAAGCACAAAGGGTGACTTGCCAAGTTAAGAATTATATATTAATACAAACATTCAATGCAACATACACTTCAAATACTGATCAGCGCATTATTTTTAATAAAAGAATAATACAGATAAACTTATTATCCATATCTAAATTTTATAATTCAACAGCATCTGGATAAAACCCAAAGCTAGATAAATTTGCCCGCTCGATGTCCATAAGCAAAGAATCGAACTTTTGTTTTCCCCCTCAAATTAAAGAAAATTAAGGAAACTCCCAGAGAGAAAAGAGAAAATACCTTGAACCCATCAAGCTGGAAGTTGATAGGTTGGGAATTTGAATACATACAAAGCAACCAAATTATTTATTCTAAAGATCAATCACTCAAGAAAGAAAGAAAGGAAGAACCCACCACTGAGAAGAAGAAAAAAAACGATTTGAGAAACTGAGAGAGAGATAAGATGAGACCTTTTTTAGATTTGAGCGAGAAAAGCAAAGAACAAAAAGAAGAATATAAGAAGGGAAGTTGTGAGGGAGGGTTAAGAGTTGAAAGTGTTCGTTTAATAATGTATACAAAAAATTACAAAACAAACCATTGGCCTTCCTTCAAAGGAAACTTCCCCAGATTTTCATTTTCTTTTGACTTATTTAAAAAGTTTTGGAATTTATTTTTCCTCTCTTTTTTTAGCTTTTGAAATTTCTTCGTTTTCGTGTTGGGTGGTTGAATGTTCGGACTTCATGCTTGTTTGACGATGGTCTTAATTCCGTATGGAGTTGCCTTTGTTGCTGACCTTTTCTTTTGCTGGCTCAAAGTAAAGTCACTTGCTTGATTCATATACCATTTTTTTAGATTAATTAATTGTTTAATTAATAAATAGTAAACAATCTCTTATTAAAAATAATATATATATAAATAATATTTAATTTTTAAATGTTTAATCTTTAAATCCTCGTTGCTTATAGTATATGGTATTATTATCTGTAAAAATAATTATGCATGTGAGGAAAAACCAAATAATTTAAACATGTTTAGTTATTAAGTTGATGTTTTAGTTAGTGATTATTGTGTGAATTATTAATAAACTTAATGTTTTCTATTGTTGTGGGAAATGGCCTAAATAGCGTGGGGAATAGCCTAAACCTAAATTCCAGGTAGAACTATTCTTTCGTCCAATGTTGACCCAGTGATTGGTCAGACGGAGGGAGCAACTTAAAGTGCGACTTAGCCTGTCTGCTCCGAAAAATATCTCATTTACTCCACAGATATCACATTTTAAATAATGGAGTAAATATTAGCGATAAGTGGCTTGCATAGGGGTTGTTTTTGGATAAGATAGATTTAGGGTGTCGTTCAAAATAATAAATTTCAAAATTTATTTAAAAATTAAAATATTAAATTTTATTAAAAAAATTAAAGCTACAAAGATTATAACTGTAATAAATATGATGGTGTAAGGACGGTTTAAAGTTAAAATTTTATAGAAAAGTCTTAAACATCGTTTCAAGGAAAGGTGTCATGGATTAAGGTTGTATAAGATTTATCTTGAATTTCTAAATACTCTTCTATTATATGGTTGATTATTTTGGATCGGCTTTCTACTCGTTTTAAATTGTTAGTTTAAGGATATAATATTGATATTATTGGTTAAGTAGATTGCAAAACAGTAATGATCGTCTGAACCGGAGTCGAATAAAAGCTATCAGAAGCTTTTAAGAATGCTCTCAATTTCTCTTAAAGAAGCAAAATGAATGATTAAAAATCAGAGAAAAGCTTCTTGTTTATAGGAAGAAAAGCAAGGGCAAATCTGTCCTAAAATCGGATAAAATCTGATTTAAATAATAGATTATATTCAATCAAATCTCAAAGAATATCAGATAATATTCATTTAAAATATCGGATAATATCAGATAATATCTATTCAAAATTAGATTTAATAACAGATAATATTAAATAAAACCTCTTATATTTATTAAATCTAATCGGTTACACATTTAAAATTCAAAATGAATTTTAAATTAACTGAACTGCTCTCGTGTCTCCTATAAATACAGAATGTGAGATTCAAGCATTATACCTCCTCAATCCGTTAAATAATTGTTTTCTCGAATAAAAAAATAATAAATATGAAATTAAACGGTTGTCCTAAAATTAATTATTTTCTTTTTTTGATTGCTAGCTGAAATTTGTTATGTAATTAGACCTATTTGTATAAGGTTGTAGTTGTTGATTTTTTATGAATAACACAACAATTTATATAAAAAATAATAAATTTTTTAATAATATTTTAAGTTGATTTATTTATAATTTTTGACAAATTTTTTTTCAATTTAAAATATTTATTAAAAAATAAGTTTAAAAATTGTTTTTATATTTTAAAATTTCCCTAAGAAAGCAAGGTCCACTTTTTTATTTTATTCATCCACTCACCGTCTCTTACAGAAAAAACAATTGGCCATTCATTTTCTGACTCATTCCTCATCCAAATCAAAAAAAATATATTAAATTAAGTTTTAAACATCATTCAACTTGTGGATTGATTGATCGAATATATTTTTGAATTTTCGTATTTTCTTTTCTTATTTATATATTATGTAATTTATCTTTTGATCTAATAAAAATACAAGATTTGTTAATAATTTATTTAATTGTCACTCACATGTATAACTAAGTTTCAATTTAATTATTATTTTAATTCAGAAAGCTTAATATTAAAAAGTAGTAATTATTTTTGTATGGTATCAATTTTAAACAGCGTGGAGTGTTAAAATCTTTCTTATTCGTAATTGACTCTCGAACTCGTTTTTATATGAATTTTTAATTTTAAAATATCCGACCTATCTAAGTGACTAATGACGACTTTAATTTTTTTAAAAATAAAAATCTTAATTTTTTCCCCAAATTTTTAAATATTTTAAAGAAGCACGAGAAACATCCCTCTTAATGACTTTTAATTTTTTTTTAAATCGCTACATAAACCAATATATTTAAACATATTAGTTTATAAGTTATGACAAACATATTAAAGATTTCATATTATTATTTATACATATTGAATGAATTATTAGATATTTTTAAATTTAAATTTAATAATAAAATGTAAAATATAATATATAATATACAATACTATTTATGATCTCCGACTCCATAAGAGCTAAATTGAAATTCTAAATTATTATTTTTATATATTTTATATTAAAATAAAACAAAATATCATTTTTTTATAATAAATATGTACACAATTTAACTATATTATTTTTAAATAAAAAGGGCTTTTTACTTATTTATATGTATTTTTTTGTTTTTATTTTTATAATAATAAATAAATAAAATAAAATCGGGTTTAAGACTCAAATAAAATAATAATTATATAACGGCAATTCGAACGTTAATGACTAAGCGATAATATTAAAATCTAACTTAAAACTCGATATTAAAATATAATAATTTTTAGAAAATCAAAAGTATAATTATTAAAAAGGACTACTATTTTTATACTCAAGACCCTCTTCAAACGTCGTATTACTCATTTTTAAAATTATTATAATGTATAAAATATTACATCTTATCAAAAGGAAACATTAATAATTCATATTATTAGAGGTTCAATTTTTTTTTTAAATCACTAGGTTATATTGTAAAAAAAAAAACAGATTTAAATTGATATACGATAAAATTGTATGTTATTCATTAAAAAATTTTGGGTAAATTACACAGATAGTCATCATACTATGGGGTTGGTATCGAAATGGTCACAATACTTTAAAAAGCGTTAAATATACCGGTCAATTATTAAAATAGTATCGAAATAACCATCGATCGTTAAAAACTAACGGACTGATGACGTGGCAGTTAAAAATAAAATGTGTAATTATTTTTATGAATAACATATACTAAATTATAAAAAATATATGAATAACAGGGAGTAAATGTTTAATTATTCTATTTTATTTTTAACTGTCACGTCATCAATCCGTTAATTTTTAACGGTTGGTGGCTATTTCGATACCATTTTAATAGCTGACCAGGTATTTGACGCTTTTTAAAATATTGTAACTATTTCGATACCAACCTCATAGTATGGTGACTGTCTGTATAATTTATCCAAATTATAATGAAATGGTCAATTTAATAAATAAAACTAAATTTTGTCACCGGATAATATATATTATTCTTTCTCCACACGTAAGGTTGACTTTATGGACGGATTTGCTTTGACATTTTCATAGTTGTACTTTTTGGGTAGGGAATTTCCAATTATTTAAAAATAAAGTGAAAATGACATTGATTTTTCTTTTTATTTAACCAATTCTGAATTCATGATAATTTAATAATTAAAAAATATTTAAAAATACATAAATTAAAATTCATATAAATTTATTAAATTTAAGATTTTTAATATAAAATTTAAAAGTTTATGTCGTAAATTTTAGAATATAAGATTTAAATTTTGGATTTTAGGTTTAAGTTTTTATGTTTTTTTAATATATTTATTATATTTATATGGAAATATGAAAAAGGTACAAATATCCTTATAATAAATTAATTATTCTTGAACACAAATTATTTAGTTTCGGTGGTTAAAGGAACGATTATTGTTTTTAGAAGTCACGGTTACGAGCATCAATAATGTCAATTTAGTGATTAAACGATCAATATCCACTAATTGAGAGTATACTCTAGAACAAATATTACTATAACACTGTAGCTGATTTAAAAAAATAAATAAATTATTCTTTAAAATAAGATACCTATTAATTACCCTTTAAAATTAGGATACAAGAAAGGACTAATATGTTATAAAATGTATTTTCAATTATAAAATTTTCAAATAAGATTAATTTTTTATTTATTGGTCTTGAAATCAATTATTTTATTTAATTTTGATAATAAATTAAATATCATTTGCATAATTAATCATGAAAGAATGTATATCTGAAAATAATAATATAAAGAATACTTTTTTTTTCAAAATTAATCAATTAATAATGAAATTCAATAACTAAAATATTTATTTTTTAAAGATACAATTAACTCTGAATTTGTATAAAATCTGCATTTTTCTATAGTTATGACTGGGGCAGTAAATGAGACGAGACAGATCGTGAGCTACTCGAGTTCGGTTCGGTCAAAACTCGGTCAAAATTCGATTCGATTGGACTCGACTCGAGTTCTTGCCAAGCCGAGCTACATGATACTCGACTCGAAAAGCTCACGAGCTACTCGAAAACATAAATATACTATTTTTTAAAATTTTTTATAATTTAAAATCTAAATTTCTAAACTTAAAACCCTAAAATCTAGTCTTAAACCCTAAATTAACATATTAAAACCTAAAATTAACAAGCTTGAGTTTATATAACTTGTGTATTAAAGTTTTTTCTTCATTAGGCTTTAAATGAGATTAAGAAATAAGAGTTACTCGAGTCTAACACGATCAAAGATCAATCAATACTTGGCTCGATTAGGCTCGAAAAAAGCTCGAACTCGACTCGAGTTCTTAACGAATCGAGCCGAGCTCAGATATTTCAGGCTCGTTTAAAATTACTCAAGCTCGAACTCGACTCGAAATCTTAACGAGTCGAGCCGAGCTTAGCACTACTCAAGCTCAACTCGGCTCGTTTACACCCCTAGTTATGCCTCGTCTTTTTCTTTTTGTTTCAGAATATTTCAAGTGATATAAAAATTGAAAATAAAAATATTTATGACCTCATCAGCCATCACAAGTTTAATAGTATATGTATATATAATAGTATTAGAATACTTAATAAAAAACGATCATGAACCATATAATATGTAAGGTTTTTTTGGGTAAACTAATTTTTTTCACTTAACTTTGTTCATATTTTTATTTTGGTCACTTATTTTTAAAAAAAAAAAAATTCACTCAATCATTGAGTGTTTAACACCGTTTAATTTTTTTTAGTAAATTTATAATAAAAATTGCAAGATATTTTCCTCTCAAATTCAAATCTTAAACTCCTTTTATTCACTGGCACCATAATATTTTCTTCCAAACATGAATGATTAAGAAGGAGAAAAATAATATATCGATCTTATATTAATCAATAAGCGGATATTGAGATAGAATAAAATAAGGTGAAAGATTTGATTGTAAGTTTTATTTTTCAATTAGAGAAATAACGGACATAAAAAAAAAGAAACGAAAAAATATTTAGTTATTAAATATGATGATTGAACTGATAAAGAAAGATATCGATTATAGGGAAAATAATTAAAACTTAGGTTAATTTAATTTAACAATTGAGTTGTCAAAGAAATCCAAGTTGAATGATTAAAAAATATTTTAAGTTAAATTACACTATTAATCATTAAATTTTAAATATTGTATCATTTTGATTATTGAATTATAAAATTTTTAATTTTATTATTAAAATTTTTAATTAATTTTTTGTCGAAGGTTAAATCATTTATGGAGACTTGGAGTAATGATGTGATCTTAGCTTTCTCTTTTTTTTAGAAACCCATCAACTTCTTCAATTACCATCGTCAATCGTTGATCATTGTATGTGTAAGATTGATACTAAAACATGTACATTTCATTTTTTTTAGATTAAATTTTTATAAATTTGTTTTAAACAAATGAAAATGCATTCAAATATCACACCTTCTAATGTTATGATTTTATTTGAAAAGACTAGTTTTAAAGTATATTGTTAATATAATTAGAAAAATACTTATCATCATTTTGATTTTAAATGAACAACTTAAATATCTTGATCTAATAAAACCAGAAACGGAGTTAAAATCAAACATTAGGAGGGACAAAAGTCTATTAAATTTTTAAATTTAAAAATTGGGAGAAAAAGAACTTTATTTTATTATTACTTAAATTAAGAGGACCTCAAGTGTAATTATACTAAAAAAAATGAGAGCACCGTCTGTAAATCTATATAGCTTCGTCCCGGGATAAAACCTTTATATCCTAAAACATAGATTTTTTGTATTTAGTTGTATATGTTTTAAAAAGTTTTTAGGAAAATTTAAATCGATAGAGATAAGAACGATAAGACAAAAATTTTGGTGTAGTAGAAATTTTTCATTCCCTAATTGTGTCTCCATTCATGTTTCTTGTTAAAAAATTTTAAAAAATTGAATTATAAACCTTAACCTTAATTTTCTATATCTTACACCTTAAACCCTAAAAATATATCTTATCCATAATTCCTTAAATTCTAACCACAATCCATAACCTTATACTTTAAATTTTAAATTTATTAATTTAAAATAAAATACTAATAAAAATATGATTAAAAGCTGACCGCATGCAACGGAAAATTGGTAACCTTAAAGTCTTTACGAAGAAGACAACGAGGAGAGAAGAAACGGGAAAATGCCACATTAATACAAAATGAATAAAATTTATATGTTGACTTTCGCGTCAGATCAAAATGGCACGTCATTTTATTATTAATAATTTAATGATAAAAGTAATTTGAAATTTTTAATAAAAATTAAAATATTTTATACTTCAACGACCAAATAAAATTCACCCTAAAATTTAATAACTAATGGCATAATTTATTTACTTTTAATTATACACTAAATAATTTATATATATATATATATATTAAGAAGTAATATAGTAAATTTTTAAAAGAGGACGAGCCTCTTTAAAAACCCTTTACATCATTATTGGAGGGACTAATGATGAATCTACGTGGAAAAAAGAACTCAAATATATTAGATATTTTGAAGACACGAATTTATAAAAGGATCTGGGGACAAACCAAGTCAAAAAATTGGAACAAACGAAGCTTAAGGCCCATGAGGCAATGGAATGGGCCACCTTGTTGGCAGCCCGACTGCCCGAGATACAGAAAATGTTTTACTACCAAAAATGGCAGGAGCAGGGGCAAGAAGATGGTTGAGAGATGAAATATCTTCATGGATGGGACGCGACCTAATTTGTTAATTACCATGGCTGAGTTCGATTCTAGGAGAACAGTTCCACAAACCCTTTATTGAGACAAATTCTGATCATGGCAGCATCAGCAATTTCAGCTGCATCCGTTTCAGCTTGTCCTGGTGTGTGTTGAGTAAGGCTACCAAGGTCCAAGCACTCGGCTACGATCATCCCACGCTACAATGCCAATGACAGCAACACAGTAAGGGTGAAAGGCCCCATCAATATTGATTTTAATGCAGGGGCGGTTCAAAGATTTTGGAGGCCCTGTGTAATTTATTAAAATATGGTCTTTAAAAATAATTGTCCATGATATCCACTAGTTATAAAATTGTAGCTCTTAAAAGCAAATATCCTTTATAGGGGCTCATGTGTGATCGTTTCTATTACGCCTGTCCAAAACCTCACTAGTTCTACTGAAGCAATAGTAATAATCAATAAGATTTTATAATCAATTGTCATATATAAGAAATAATTATAACGTTTTAACAATTATAATTCATATTTCTTAATAACGTTTTTTAAATTTTTCAATGAATTTCAAGATTAACATCATCTAATAAACGTGGTTTATTAAAATTTGAGATCCTCTTTTTCGAGCTCCTGTGTTGTCGCTTCTGTTGCGCTGTCCAGAACCCCCACTGTTTTAATGCAACCAGAGGTAGGGCAATGACAATGGCGTCAGCCGTCACCGGGTTACCAGGATGAATGTTTTTGTGGGCAGTATTCCAACATACTTACCTGGATGGGGTCAATGAGTGATTATCTAGGCTCATGGCCTGGGGAAGTGACCTCCATTGCACTCGGGAGGGGTGCTGCTCTAAGGTCTCCTCAAGTGGGAGATCCTACATCATAATTTGTGGCAGCGGGGGCCTGCGTTCGCGCGGCCCCTACCATTTTCAGTTCAAAAGTTTCCTGTTTCTCTCTAATTATATTGCTTTCCTCCGTTTGGTTTCCAAATTCAAAAGAGGCACAGCTAAGAAAGTGACCAACTCAAGATGAAATAGAACAATAAGCTTTTGAAAATCTTCAATGCTATTAGTGTTGCCGTAGGAAGGAATTCGAAACAGTGACGCAGCATATTTAATTCTATCCGTATCAAATTTCTTGTGACAGATTGAATGCCATGTAATCTCACAAACAAATTGGAAATTTGAACCTTAATTTCATTCCTCAGCTGGATGGATGTTAATGTCGTGTAATCTCACCATTTTTTAAAAGAGAAGTTTTCAGTGCGCAACGCCTATCTCATCCGGAACATTATTGACAACATTGTGTCGTTATAGTGAGTTCAGCCTTGGAATGTGAAAGGGAATGCATGACCAGATCGATTCAATGACCCTTCCCCAAACTCACGTCAATGGCAGACAGGCAAACAAAATGAGCGGCACGTACGGTCCGCAATGTGTTACTTTTGCAGACTTCCTATGTAAGAAGTGTGTCGCCGTACAAAGGCACAATATATATATGAACCAGACGACTTGCTTCACAATGACTGGCGAAGGTTAGAGGTGTACACAAGTCGAGTTCAAGCAATATTAAGTTCGATTCATCTTGTTAAGATTTCGAGTCAAGTTCAAACATGATTCAAGTTTGAATGGGATGAGCTCGACTCAGCTCATTAAAAACTTGAGTCAAGTGTGAGCAATAAGAATAATAAAACAATTTGAAAGTAAAAAAACGGAAACAAGCATCTTAAGAATATATACCGGAGTGCGTCTTCCATCAAAAGTGTAAGGAACTGCATGCCTCCTTGGTTATGCTTCTGTTGGCAGCTCTTGTTGTTGCTTGGTCACAAATGAAAGGGTGATCTTGCAGTTGAAAGGCAGTAGGGCGTGCTGATGGATCTCATTGCCAGCAAAGCCTAATAAATTTTTTTGCTTCATCAGGAATCTCATGCATATCTTTGCTGTTTCTTCCAATCTTAAATATTGCAGCCACCTGTTGAGTCCAGAAATATCAAATGGATTACTCCTCGGTACTTCAGAGCGAACCAGAAAAATACATTATCTGAGAGATGTTTCGATTTAGCATGTCGCACCCCTTCATACCGACTCCATGGTGGTTTTGATGTTGCCTTTTCAAGGAATTACCTGAAGGAAGAGATGCTGAAGCTTCAGTAATAGAACTAAGACCATCTTCCCCAAGATGAGGTTAGGTAACATACATGTTTAGCCATGTCAAAGTCAGCCAACTTGATTTCTCCAGTAGGATCCACAAGTATGTTTGCCCCTTTTATGTCTCTGCAATATGAAATTCACAGCTTTAAAACATAAGATACAGCTGAAGCCTCCATACAACTAAGCATCTATAACTAGAACTACATCCAAGTACCTGCGATCTGTATTTATTCCATGCAAGTAAGCAAGCGCAGAAAGAATTTATCGTGTATAGTTTTGAATAACAGGTTCCTCGAAGGCACCGTATTCTTGAAGCAATTTATGAATGCAGATGATGAGTTGTTTACAATGTTGGAGGATTTAAACTGGTCATATTCAAAGGAGATATTCTTAGAAGTAGAATTCTGGTCTAAGAAGTTGATGCAGATGGAACGAGCTACATGGCTTGAGATTTACGAAATTAGTCAGGAGATTGAAGACTCATTCAAATTCGAGAATGCAGCTAATCTTATGTTTGTTTCATATTATGGTTTTGGTATTTGCTTTTATAGTCAATTGTCATGATAGTATCAGACCAATCCCATGAATCACTTCCATTTGCATTAATTAGTTTCTTGAGTTTGGCCGTGCTTAGTATATAGGCAGTAAAAAACCCTATTTTGTTGCGACTTTCAAAACGGTGTTACTTTTTTTGGTTCCCTTTTTCGCTTGTTAAATTCCACACCGGTAAGTGATGGGAGTGTACAAAGCGGTGAAGCTTATAAATAATAAGCATGGTGCAATATTGCAACATACTTACCTGGATGTGGTCAATGCGTGATCATCTAGGCTCATGGCCTAGGGCAATGGCCTCCATTGCACTTGGGAGGGGCGTTGCTCTAAGGTCTCCTTAAGTGGGGGATCCTACATCATAATTTGTGGCAGCGGGGGCCTGCGTTCGCGCGGTCCCTACCATTTTCAGTCCAAAAGTTTCCTGCGTTCTCGTACTTTAGCCTGTATTTGGTGCATGATCTCAGAGCAATGACTAGGAGTGGTAGGGTTGTCGGTAAGTTCACTATTGTCCGTCGTTCATTTGTTTTCCCAGTCCCCCAAAAAGTTCCTCATCGTGCGAGACATGTCATCATGCATGGATTGGGGGAGCAAATATCAGGACATGATATATTGCAGTAGGGCTTCAGCGAAGGATTTAAGGAAGACTTCTCGACCCCCGGCCCGTAAGAGAGGAGAAGCTTGGTTCATCCTCTGACTCTGGTGTGGCGGACAAAACCGAAGGCATTAGTCCTGTTTTTCCCCACGTGTAGAGGAAAGGGTAGGTAGATACCTGAATCATCGACTTGTAAAAGATGGGGAAATGGTGAAAATTTTATTTAGTGAAATGGTGTATCCTCAAACTTATTTAGGGATATATGGTGATTTCTAAAGTAATAATAAAGTTGTCTTGTGAGGACGACTTTGGTTAAAATTAGTTCTAGCTAAAGGACTAAGTTATTTTAGTGTTACTTTTGAAAAATGCGGTGCGGTGGAAAAGTGTAGTGAAAAAGTTTTTTTTTTTTAGAATTTTTGGTTTGATATATATATATGTTTAGTATTGCACTCAAAAAGTGCTTTTGAGAAATTAAATTACTATTTTAGACATGACGTTATAAATTAAAAAATATATTTAAATGATAATCAAATTCTTTCATATTATATATTAACTTAAATTATGATAAAATATAAAAATATTAATAAATGAATACATAAATTATTTTTGAGAAGTGCTTTTCAAAAGTGTCTTTTTAGAAATTTGACATGAATATATATAAATTTTAAACTAAAAAATAATTTATGTTAAATATAATTATGTATTTATAAAAATTAAATTATAATAAAACATAGTAAATGAAGGTAAAAATTATAATCTGACTCCTAAAAGCATTTTTCCAACCGCAAAAGCTAAAAATTTTAGCTTTTATATTTGGGTTGAATAATACTTTTCAAACGTAGTTTTTTTTTCTCCAAAAGTTAACTGTTTAGCATTGCTTCTGCGTTCTAAATTAGCTTTTGAGCAACAAGTTTTGGCCCCAAAGTTAGTTTAAAACGCAATACCTAAATTTTTAATTTTAAAATGAAAGTGTATTGTTTATTATTGAATCTATAATTAAATAATATATAGTATAATTTACCTATAAAATTATAATCTTTCGCGTGTATAGGCAAAATCAAAACAACATGATTTTTTTAATAATCTAATGGTCTAAATACGCTAAACTTTTTGTTTGTTACTCATTTAAGACATGGAATTCAACTTCCAATCTTCAAATAATTTATCCCTTTTAATATTGTTAGTGTTAAATTACTTTTGATAAAAAAATTACTATATCTTTTTACAAACGATGTTAATATGATATTTAATATTTAATCCAGAATATTATATAGGTGACCTAAACAGTAACCACTTCTCGAGCTTAGTTTAGTTAAAATCATTCAAATTGTTGCTTCAAAATAAAAACAATAATGATAAGGTCGTGGTTACATAAATGAAGTAATAAGTTACATAAAATAGAAGCTTTGTAATATTAAAATAACACAAAATCAAAATAATAAAAAATATAGAGACACAGATCTTATAAATATATATTTCGTTGATAGATTAACGACACTGTAGGTCAGATTAAATCTTAAAATCGGATCGAATTAATTGAATCAAAGGATTTGTGTACGTATTTAAAATTTTATTTGTTAAGAATGGACTTTGAACTTTTAGGCAGTAAAAAGCCCTATTTTGTTGCTTTTTTTAATTCCATTTTTTCTCACTTGTTAAATCCCACACCGGTAAGTGATGGGAGTGTACAAAGCGATGAAGCTTATAAATAATAAGTATGGTGCAGCATTCCATTTTACTTACCTGGATGGGGTCAATGAGTGATCATCTAGGCTCATGGCCTAGTGTAGTGACCTCCATTGCACTTGGGGGGTTGCTGCTCTAAGGTCTCTTCAAGTAGGAGATCCTACATCGAAATTTGTGGCATCAGGGGCCTGCGTTCGCGCGGCCCTTACTATGTACAGTCCAAAAAGTTTTCTGTTTGTCTTCTGTATGGGATTTTTGTGTGGAGAGTTGTTTCCTGTGACACATAGCGTATTATATTCCATATGTGACATATTGAATGTCATGTCACCTCAGTTTGATCTGAATGGATGTTAATGTCATGTAATCTCACAACATTATTTTTAAAAGAAAATAAAAAGAAGAAATTTCCAGTGCCTATCTCATCCGGAACATTATTGACAACATTGTGACTTCAGCTTTGGAATGTGAAAGGGAATGCATGACCAGATTCAATGATATGATGTGTGCTCACCTACTTAATCATAAAAGTTTGATTCTTGATGAGAATGAAAAAAATATTAAAATATATAATAGTTAAACTAAAAATCAAACTAATATAACAACCAAAAACACCCCACCTATATACTAATATTTGAGTTGTATACTAATATTTGAGTAGTTCGTGATTTTTTGGAAATTGAGTATCAAGTAGTTTGGCTTTGACTTGTTAAAAAATTGAGTCAAAATTAAGTCTAATCGAATTAAATGTTAACTGAGTTTTGATTAAATCGAGTTTGAATAGCTCGTATACAACAGCGTGAATGTTACAAATGAAGTCATGACCTTGGATATACAGTGAAAAGATCAACTATATACTGTTACAATATATGACAACAAAAATCCATCCTACCATCTTCATCTATTTCCATGCAACAAGTCCCATTGTCCCCAAATACCCCCCTTTCAAGCAGCCTTAAGTTGAAATATGCAATCACTTAGTTCTTACCGACATGGGTTCCTTTCATGCATCAAGTAATACTTGATTCCATTAGCATTTTCGGACCGAGTGGAAAACAATATTTATCACACTGCTCTTTAGTATTTACAATAACCTCAAAGTGGTCTCGTTCTTGGCGAGGTGCCTGGTGTTTGAACGTTTAGTTGTGAAGGTTCGTATCAAGGATCCTGAATGTATCTCGGGTTTTGTCTCAATGCATTCCCAGATAAGTCACCTAAGTTACGAGTTACGACCACTCTGTCCTATGAACTGATAGGTGGACGAGGGGGAGATAGAAGTCACCTCAATGCTCTTGAAGTTGTAGTCATTCCTCCCATTCCATAATCTCCATCAAATGAGAGGATATTATTTCTTTTTGACTGCAATTCTAATATGGGTTGCTCAGAAAGTTAAAATAACAACAGAGATTTAGCTGTCACTTACAAGAAAACTTCAAGTACATGCGTCCAATGATATACAAGATAATGGGTTTAGAAATGGCAAACATAATCTGGCTGCATTGCTGTGACAAGTTCTGCTATTTGTTGAATTGAAATGTCAAAAAAGTTGCATAAAACAACAAAGTAACTTATCTTCAAAAGGTACTTTAACCGTAATAGTAAGTTCTTATTTATGTAGTTTTCATGTACAAAAAACTATAAATTATCCGATAAGTGTTGGATTTTATGTAGAATGAATGGATTTTGAGCTTTTAGGCAGTAAAAAGCCCTATTTTGTTGCTTTTTTTAATTCCATTTTTTCTCACTTGTTAAATCCCACACCGGTAAGTGATGGGAATGTACAAAGCGGTGAAACTTATAAATAATAAGCATGGTGCAATATTCCAACATACTTACCTGGATGGGGTCAATGAGTGATTATCTAGGCTCATTGCCTAGGACAGTGACCTCCATTGCACTTGGGAGGGGTGCTGCTCTAAGGTCTCCTCAAGTGGGAGATCCTACATCATAATTTGTGGTAGTTGGGGCCTGCGTTCGCGCGGCCCCTACCTTATCTAGTCTTACAATTTCCTGTTTCTCTCTTACTATATGGCTTTCCTTCTTTTGATTCATTTTCTTTTATTTGTGACTGAATCTAGACGATAAGAAAATGATCTTATTCATGTTACTTATAATTATATTAAATTGTTTTTTTTAATTTGTATTTATGTAGCTTTATTTTCTTTTAATTTTTTGTGAACAATAAAATCTTAAATGCTTAATATTTCTATAGTCTTATGATCCCACATTGACAAGTTCGAAAAGTACAAGGGGTATTTATGTCATTATCCCTTTTTTAAATTAAGATATAAACTCAAAATTTTAAATCAATTAAATATTAGGTACATAGTTTAAGTATCCCTTCAAAACTTTATGATGAGCTTACCAAGAGAAAGAAGTAGATAAGGAAAATAGAAAAGGAAAAGATGATCTCTTCTTCCATCACTGTCTTCTTTAGTAGGTAGGACCTTTAACCTTAGGATTAGATGGTTTTGTACCATAAATAAAGCCATTTTTTCCTCTTAGAATATATATTTGTAAATTCAATTGTAAATATTATATATAATTAGTTTTATTATTTTATTCTTTTAAATTAAAACCGTAAGTTGAACATACCCAATCCCATGGCATGAAAACTCAAACAACTTGCCTCTAGTTGATTTTTTTAAATAAAATTTAAATTATAAAATAGAACTCGCTAATTCATCTAATTTGAATCGACTTCATCTAATGTTCACTTTATATCGATAATTATTTGATATAACTAAGAAAGAGCTGGTGTGATGTAGTGTTAACGTATGGCTTACACTAAGAAGAGAAGAAGAGTTGTTCGCGCCTATTACTAGTACGTTGTACCCGCGATGCGTTGCGATGGGGCAGCTGGTGAAGGCTATGAAACAGAGGCCAGGGACCTGCAAGTTGGAGTTGCCACTCGGTCTTTTCTAATGATGCTCAGAATCTCTCAGACTTTAAATTCATAGTTTCCAATTAATTAATTATATTATATTATTGAAAGAGTGAAAAAAAAAGCAAGAAATCCAAATAGTATTAATTTCCTAGAATGTGGAGGAAGAAAGCTCAAGTTATTAGTATTAATGAAGCTATAGTATATGGTTGCAGATGGTTTGTTTTTTTATCGTATTTTTATTAATGTTTTTATTTTAAATTAATGAATTTAAGGTTTAAAGTTAGAGATCGTTGTTAGAGTGTAAGAATTAGAGGTAGAGTGTATTTTTTTAAGGTTTAGGATGTAAAAAATTAAGATTAAAATTTAAAATTTAATTTTTAAATTTTTTAGAAAGAAACATAATCATGAAACAAGAGATTTCTAATCGTAATAGACGATAAAAAAGTAAGATTTTCACTTATATTTTATATTAAAAATATAGTCATAAAATTTATTTAACTATTGATTATGATGTAATTTTAAAAATGATTGTATAAATTCTGATTTGGGTTTGACTATTAGCATTTAATTTATCTGATTTTTAATTAAAATTTGGAAAATAACGAAAAATATGTAAAACAACAATGAAATTGTGACACCCTCGTCCTGGGTTAGGAGACGGAGGTGTCGACCGGACATTTAAACTTGTAATTTAGACCGAATTTGTATCTAATTCCCGAATATTTCGATTATTTGTGAATTAACTCAAGACAATTACGTATAAAGCCTATTAACTTTGAGGCCAATTTAAAACTTTTTCGTACTTTATTCAATTTACCAATTTGATTCCTAAATTTCCGTTCATCTATCAATTACAATTTCGATTGAGCTTTAATCAAAACATTTAGTCAAATTTTTATTCATTTAATTATCGTTAACATACTCTTATTGATTAAGCCAATTTCCATTTTTATTTCAAGTTAACCAAAATTAACTAGGGATATCGATACTCCCTATAGAGGGGTATCGGAACAGGGTATCGAACCCTAGTTCGATACAGGTTGACTATGTTAACCCGTTGACCAAGGCTAGGGAGCCTAGTTCGAAACAGGTATCGATGCAATTTCGTTTCTGGAAGCCCCAGTATCGAACCATGTATCGATGCTGGTCTTCCTTGTTGACTAAGGTTGAGTAGCCTGGTTCGATACTGGCATCGATGCCATTTCGTTACTGGAACTCCCAGTATCGAACGAGGTACCGATGCTGGTCTATTCCAAAGACTCAAAAACTTAAGGCAACAATGGCCTGGCTCGATACTAGCATCGAACCAGGGAGATCTTAATGAAGCTCGGCATCGAACCAAGCTTCGATGCCATTATGAATCTGTCAAGGGAGGTATCGATACCCATGTAAATGGTATCGATACCCCTGCCCAAATTTCCAGATTTCTAACTTTTAAACACTTAGACTCTACCCAAGGACCACCCATATGGTCTCAAGCTATCCTTAAACATTAAGAGGCATTTCTATCAGGTTAAACATTCATGGCAAGTTACCAAGTCTAGGATCTTTAATTCAAACCATTAATCAAGTCACTACTTATACTATTTCGTTTTTCCGAGGCAATCAAACTAAAACCACTTGGCCTAAATGCATGCACACCTACCAAATCCATGTGACGAGGGCCATTCTAGATGCAACCATTAGCCATATTCAAAATACATGTGTAAGCCTAAACACCTCTAGCCTTAAGGCTTACATACCAATTACCATTCACAAAAGCCATATATACAAAACCATGGGACAAGCCCTCAAATGCAAGATGCTAACATATCATGTTCACTAATGCTACCATTCTAGGAGTTAACGAAACCTTACAAAATACCATGCATTTGCTTGCTTGTTGTCCTTGCTCCTGATCAATCTCGATCTATCTCCTTAGCTCGATAACCTGTTAGTTGGGAAGGAGGAAATACGAGTGGTAAGTACTATGAAGTACTTAGTGAGGTAGCCCTAGTCTAACCATATTAGACATATAAAACATAACAAATAACATACTCAATTTAAACATCATATCGAGTACATAGCATTAAAGGTGGCATGCTTCAATATATCTATTTAAATTCAGTACATGGCATTACATCAAACAATATACAAGATTGGCATGCTTCTCATATCAATTTCAAATCTAGCATACTATTCAATTTTATATTCTATATGCCAAGCAATATCTATCATGTAATCAAGCATATTGTACATCAATCGATTTCCAATTTCAAGTTTTCAATAACATTTCATTTCAAGGGCTTCTATAGCCAAGTATTCATTTTCAATATCAATCTCCATTTCACATTCAAGTGCTACTTATAGCATCATTTATATTCGATAATCTATATCAAAACATGATCTAGTATCAATGCTCCTCAAGCCGCTACATATATATATAGTTCACATTTGATCCTTTTAATCTTTCAATTAAGTTCGTTTAATGCCTTGGTATAGTAGGACTAAGTAAGCGAGTCAACAAGAGTGTCACGAAGACACTAACAAGAGTACCACAAAGGCACTAACAAGAGTACCACAAAGGTACTAACAAGAGATACCCATGGTATCTAACAATTGGTGACTAACCACCAAAATCACGGTACCCACAGTACCAAACAAGAGTGCCGTAGCACTAAACAATGAGCTCAAGACCCTAGGCATGCCGTACTACCTATGACCACTATAGACCAAGGCTCAATAACATTTCAATATCCATTTGATCATTATTCAATTCATGTAATCAAGTTCATATTACCAAGAGCAATTATTCAATACATGCTAATACAAAGACAATTATCATGCTTGTATCATTTCATTTATAGCAACCCAATTCATATTATAAATGACAAATATTCATAACATGATACCAATATATGTACATCATAATAGCAATGACACGCATATCATGCTATCAAACCAATGTTCATATCATTACATTCATGCATGGTTTGCGTACCTGACATTCGTAGCCGCGTGCCGTTACTTACCTCGGCATTTCCAAGAAATGCATATGTGCTAAGCTAGTTCTAATAATCTAGCAAGCATGTCATATAATCAATCAAAGCATTTAACATTAATCCTCCTTCCCTCTTTATATCAATTATAGTTTAATTCAATTGCATAATAAAATCGAATCAATAACAAATAGATGGTTAGGACCCTAGGTCCTAACCCTAAGGTTTGCCACACTCACAGTTAGTTCCGAGCTATTTAAGGGTTGTAAATCGCGATCCCCTTACCCTTCTTTCGAGTTTGCTCGAGCCTTTGTTCCTCCTCGATATCCTCCTCCCTTGTATTCTCTAGCAATTCATACACATATAATATCTATTAGAATACATTCCATTATTTAATCCAAATGATCTTAATCTTAACAAGGATAAACATGTGCATTTATACTTTACGGACAGTTTTGCTACCCTTCCGTAATTCGATCATATCTCCTAGCTCCGATATCCGATTTTAGTCCATTTTACCTCGTTGGAAAGCTAGAAGAATCCTCTACAAGGACCAATTAACCTTACATTTTAATTCATATTCAATTAGCTCCAGATTTCATTCGGATCAGGTCTGTCCAGAACCGGGACTGTTCGGACAGCCCTTACGGAAACGCTTATATCTTTTTCTACCGAACTTGGATTGAGGTTCCGTAAATTTTCCATTAAACTAGGTATATTGGAGTATCTTTATGCAAAAATTCAGCTCCTAACTCCTTCATACGAGCCCTAGGGAATTTTCCCAAAAGTGCTACCCGAAATGGCACTTCTAAGCATTTTCGGCTAACTTCATCCCATGTCTTTAATCCATGATTTAAACTTATTTTCACAATTTTCCAGCACTACTATCATGAAATCAATCCCACTTTAACCACTTTTTCATCAACTATTTTCATGCATATTTATCATTGAATCAATTAAGGTACATAATATCCCAAAATCCTAAACCCAAGCCTTCAAATCCATTTTCTCATGTTTCTAATATCAAAGCCAAGCCATATCTATCTTCAATTCAGTTTCTAACTACTTAAACCCAAATTTTTAGCAACTATAAACAATTAATCTCATGCAAATCAACAATTTTAGAGGTTATTAGAAGACTTACTTGGTTCTTCTTGTCTATGAGCTTCTATATTTACCAAAATTTACATGAATCCAAGCTCCTCCCTACAACTCCCATGGATTTCTCTTTTTCTTGCTATCGTGAACAAGGGAGGAAGAAGGGAAAAATGGGCTGATTTGTTTCTTATTAAATGAGGGTGAAAAGACCGTTTTATCCCTTGAGTCATAACTAGAGTCATTTTATCACAAAGGGCAATTTATGAAATTCCTTATTTTATCATGCAACCTTCTCATTTTGTTTTCAATTCAATTAAGTCCTTATTTCTAATCCAAACTCACTTGATAAATTTTAATTTATTAATTATTCGAATCATTTATTAACCCGGTTTTTGGGGTGTTACAGAAATATATATAAAAAACTATGGGTTATTGAAGATCGATGACCAATACCAAAATTGATATTAACGTTAATATCATCCAACGAACACGAAAAAATTATAATTTGAATATTCATTATATTTTAAACTAATCGAATGTATAACCCTAATAAAGTTCCTCCTAAAAGTTAGACTTTGAACCCAATTCTTTTCATATTCTCTCATTCCCCTTTCCGCCATTAACAAGTTTAATCTTGTTTCAAACACGAAAAAAGGGGATGTCTGTCCCCTAACACCAAACACACTTTTATTTTAGTCTGGTTCATGAACCCTAGTCCTTGTGGTTGGAGCAACCACAGGAAACATGGTCGAGCACCAACAGATACAGTGAAGAAATGAAAATAGATTGACTGTAGTATTACACAAGTATGTTTTTATATATCGAACACGAATATAGATATATATTCGATACAAGAATATTTATTTATTTTTCATGAATTTGAATGACCTATAGTCACTGTTATTGTATCGTGACAGTGCTGTGATGTCCCCTTGAAAAAAAAATGATATATTTAATATATCATAAATTTAGTTTATTATACCAATCATGATTTTAAATGATAAAAATATCAAATTTATTATTATTATTTTTCACGTCATGAACTTAATTGTATAATAACTCAAAAATTTATTTTTTATAGTATCGACAAAATTTTCTTGTAGTTGATTATGATTTCTTTTCTTCTATGTAAAATTATGATTTCAATCATTTAATTAAAAATAAAAACTGCAGCAGTAAAAATGATATAGAAAAAATAGGCTAAAAGAAGAAGCTACTTTATATGACATATTTTTTTTTACAAATGTTATTAAATTTTTATTAAATTCATAAAAAAATATAATTATATCGCTTTCGAGAAGTAAAAAATTAAATTAAATAATTTAAACATTAAAAAAAACATAAAAAATATTTTTTTTATAGAATTAAGCATACCAATAAAATTTAAAAGCTTATTGAATCTCTTTGTCTCTGTCCAAATGAGACGTATAAAGAAGAAAGAATTTGTAGACGATCCAAACTATCATGTAAAAAGTATCGCTATCCAAGACTGATTTCATCGACAAACAACCATCAACCGAGTGGGGACATAACTTTTCAAAAGACCACCACCAAAAAATATGAATCAGAAACTAACGTCGATTGAATCAAACCACAAGAGTAGATAAATCAAACCACAAGAGTAGATAAATCAAAACATTGGCAAACAACAATCAATTGCTAGAGTATGCTGAAACGTGCCATAAGAGTAGATGAATCAAACCACAAAATGAAAACATGTCACAAAGACAGAATAAACGTGTTACAAGAACAGAAAAAACGTACTATAAAAATAAAGATTCTTATTAAAATTAAAATTAATAGGTTTATAGATCTGGTGATCAACAACCAATACCAAGATTGATTATTGACCATCGATCAAAGAAATATATCAATTATTAATAGTATAATAATATTTTGTTAACATATTTAATGTTTGTTTTGCGATCTTAGTATAATATGTTTTAATATTACAGGTAACTTAGCATTAATGTGTTATGTTTTGCATTTTTTTTCTAATTATCGTCTTTGGGTCAATAATATTTAAGATAAATTTTAAAATTTTTAATTGATATTTTCCTTTTTTAGATGGTAGGTTAATATTCATTAAAAAAACTCTCTTGGGTAAAAACTGTTCATTTTTTTTTCTTTCGGCAGTTTCGTAACTCTGTTCGTAGCAACAAATCCATATATATATATATATGGTAAGTAAACTTTTTAAAATTCACACATTTGACATTAATCTTTAAATTTTATATTAATATCCGTCTTAAAATTTTAAGATTTATATTAGTGAGGTTTATCTTAAAAATATATCGATTTATACCCATCTTAATTTTCTTTAAACCCTCACTAATTCAAATATAAATTTCTTTTTTTTTAGACCCAAAGCTCTTCAACTTTTTGCTTCTTCATACTCCTACTTGCAGAAGCATTTGATTTTCTTTTGGAAGTCACCTCTTTCATTTCATTTATTTCCTCTCTTTCTTCGTCTTCACCTCACTAATTCCTCTAGCCTTCTGTATCTCACAACCTTGTGCTTGTCCATATCTTCATCCATTGCCTTCTGTATCTCACAACCTTTTTCTCCTAAACAACAACTATACAAGCTCACCGATTCACACCTTTGCACTTTCCTTTGCCCTTGTGCTACTCCGATCAGATCAGTTGCATGATGTTTCAATGTACAAGGCAACTGGTTCTACTCCTGTGGGTGTTCCTAGCGTTGAGTTTCATCGCTTGCCTTGAGTGCCAGGGTTCAAGAACCACCGCCACCGACGTTTTCAAGACCAAGCCGAAATCTCAGTACACAGGCAACTTCTTCGGGTTCTTGCCTAGGCATTTCCCTATTCCGGCTTCTGGTCCTTCAAGGAAACACAATGACCTAGGCTTACAAAGCTGGAAATGGCCATGAACATCGACACCAGAAAAGAAGGTGACGTGGATGCTTAAACAAGGAATAGATTAGTTGCTTTAATCTCTTTTTTCCAATATTTTTTAGTGTGAATCAGATATTCAAATGTAGAGGAAAAAAAAAGGAAAATTACTATCATGGCTGAAGATCTAATTTCTGAATTCTTTTGGTTTATATATCCTCTATTGGTATGAGGAGAAATCTTGTGTACAAAGAAGATATAACTATCAAACATGAAAAAAAATTTAGTTCCATTTTGGATTTTGTTATCTTCTTTTTAAATTTTATTATCCCGATTTTCGAACCCGTTTTTATTATAGATATTCATAGTATATTTTCAAAAGAATGGGTTATTTTTAAGGTGGTGAAGTTTTTATACGATCCCGGCTTATTATATTATTTATAGTCTTATTTAATGATATTTATCTATTTAATGATTTGTAAGAAAAAAAAGTAAAGATTTACCATAAAAAACGAGATGAAGATTTAATTTGAAAAAAATAAAAAATTAATATTGAATGAAATCACGTATAATATGATGAGTCAGACTCATGTAATAATTTTTCTAAGACGGATTCATTCTTAATATTATATGAGTCCTCTAGCCCAAGTGGTTAAAGGAACGATTATTGTTCCTAAAGGTCACGGGTTTAAATATCAGTGATACCAACAAAGTGTGATTAAGCGATCAATATCAAAGGGTAGAGATTATATTTTAAAACAGATACTACTGTAATCACTGTTAGCTAATTAAAAAAAAAATTATTCCACAAGAGTCTTCATTTATTTTACCTTCTTTGCTTGAATTTGGTTATTTTGTTCCGTGAATCTTTTTAATATATCAAAAAATATTGATGAGCTAATTAATGTGCCAAATAATGAACTGCCTTAATAAATTATCCAAGTACCTTATTTTCAAAAAAATATTTTTTAAATCGTAAATCAAATAAACTAAGTTGAGATAATTATTTTTGTAATATTAAATTTAAATTACTCGATTAATAAATCAATTACAGATAATCATATTAATCTATATATAATATTGTATTATATTTCATAGGTAACACAACAACTTCAAACTCACGCCATGCATAGCAAGTTTGCAGACTGCAGTTACCCTTTGATTTTTCTTCTAAGCTTGCAAGACAGGTTGGACGTATGCAAGACTTTTGCCACTACTTGTTACAAGAAATCAAATTTTTTTTAAAAAAAAAACATAGATAGATTAATTTTTATTTTTTTATAAAGAAGTTCGAAAGCAATTAACGACTGATGATAGATCTAAAAGATTATTAACGAATCAAAATATATTTTTTAATATATAGACCGTGTAAACTAAAGTTTATACAATTTTTTTTATTTTAAAGATTACGGGTTTAGTTTTTAAGGTTTAAAATTTAGGGTTTAATTTTTTATTTAGGGTTAAGCTATATATGTTTGGAATCCATGTGAGTTTTGGTGAAATTGCTATTTGCATATAAAATTTGATTCTCTACCTAATACCATCTTTCCTTTGAAAAGTTTAGGGGTTCCTGGATTTTAAAGGGACTGTTTGGCGGTCGGTGGGTGAAAGTCTTGGTTTTTGCCTGCAATCTTTCCATATTCTGGGATTTATTTATTTAATACCCCCATGTGACTTGGCTGACTTTTTTCTCTATCAATGTTTTCTACTTATTAAATAGGTTAGGCCACGTTTGGAGGTCGGTTTTAGGAATTATATTATGGACCATCATGGTCATATTATTCATGAGATTAACTAATCGTCGCTAATATTTACTATAAATTAAATTTAAAAATATTTTTTTTCAAGTGAAGATTCATTTAGTAAAAAAGATGAAATAGAAAAATTAATAAAATAGAAACATTTGATTGATTGGTCTCATAAATAACGTAACGAATATAGGGTGAGTATTTGATCGTGTCGAGTCGAGTAAAAGAATTTCGAGTTATTCGAGTTGACGAGTCATATCTTATAACTCAAACTTTATTTGAATTTTTTTCTGATTTGATTCGAGTTTAAGAAATTTGACTAGAGTTTTCGAGCTTTTATAAAAATTTAATTGTAGTTATTTATGATATTATAATAAGATTAATTCAAATTTAAATGGTTTTATCTACCCATATATATATATTTATATTTTTTATATATATAACAATATTTCTTCATATTTTTTTATATCAATATATATACTATAAAAAATTTAAAGAATTGTCTTGAACTAAAAAATAAATTCTTTAATTATTAAAGTTTTTGAGTTATTCGAGTTTTTATTTTAAAATTCAAATTTTATTTAAAAAAATTTCGAGTCGAGTCAAATTTATAAAATTTTGAGTTGAGTTAAGACAATTCGAATATTTTCACTTTTAATCGAATCAAATTATTAATTTTTCAAAATCGAATTTTACTCGTCCCTAAACAAAACTAACTCAATAGTATAATTTTTCCATTTTAGTATCCCTTGTTAAATTTCTCTTATCTTTCCTTTAAAGTTTTTTATTTTTTATTTTTTATTTATTTTGTATTCCTTTGACTGAGAATAAAATAGTATTGTAATCAATTTGTTCCCTGTTTCATGGCGAAAGGAAAGATAAAGAAAGTAAAAGAACTGGGAATTATAATGATGGCAATTGCACTATAATATGTCGGTACAAAGTATTTCTTTTTATTACACAATTTGTTATTTAAAAATAATGATATTAACTCTGTCCAAGGAAATTTTATTTATTTGGTCCTCATGATGTTTTAAACCTAAGAAGATTGCTGTTTTCTGACAGAAAATCTGCAATAACCTTAAGGAAGGAATTGAAAATTAAAACATTATGTTAATAAAGAATCAATTTCATATATTAGAAAAGATCATTATATTAATAATTATTTTATAAATATAAAAGATTATATATTATTATATAAATTTTATAATTTTCATGAAACTTATTTATTAACAATTAGCAGTTTAATGATTATTTTATAATAAAATTAAAGTTTAATGATCATTATGTAACTTTTAAAATTTTAATAATTATTTTATATTTTTAAGTTAGTTTAATGACTATTTTTATATAAGGTTATGATCGTTACATTTTTAACGTTATTTTATCTTATTTTTATAGACTTTAAATATCCAAATGTTAATTTCTACCATGACACATTGTAGGTAATCATGTAAATTTATACTGATGATTAACAAAGAACTACTTACTCTACATGATTTATATTCCTAGTAATGAATTTGTACCATAATTATATAGAATATAAATGTATATCTCGCTAAAAAAAACTACTAAAATTACGGTTACTCAGAGGGTAATAATGCAAAGTGTAATAATGGAAGCGTAAATGATGTGATATGTGTTGTTCCATATTTTTTAAAAATCTTCGGGGTGAGAGGCGATTATCCTACCCCATCACTCTTTAGCTTCGTCCTTGTTTATAGTACTATTTTATATATCTTAAGATTTTTTTAGACGCATAATTAATATATTTGTTTTTTCTCAGTCATGATATAATATAATTCTTAATTTTATATAATTGTTTTACTCATATTATACCATTGACTTTATTAACTTTATAAAACTAATTGATTTAACTAGATAATTTTAATTTTTATATCAGGTATATTAAGTTAGATTTGAGGTGTTATAATAATCGTAATATAGTTTTTAATTATAATTAAAACAAATTATGTAAACAAATGAATTATTAAAAGTGCCAAGAAAATCAATTCACATTAAAATTCATAATAATATTATTTAAATACAAGTAATAAAATAAAAAAGCTGACGTATTAAAATCCATAACAATATCATTTAAATATGTAAACACAAATTAAAATATGAATTGCATTTCACTACTTCAATACTTCAGAAAATGATAAAATCTAAAATTTGATGCCAAACAATTCATAGCTACAAAGTTGCTCTCCATTTCCTAAAGTTTCTTCATATAGGTTTTTCTCATGTTACTCTATAATTTGGCTATTAAAATCAGATAGAAAACTACTGGAGCTATAAAATACTTGGTAATACCCTAATTATTCCAAAAATATAGAGTTACTTTTAGCATTCTCCAAAACAATAACCAACCCAAGATCACCAATTTTAACTTCACCTTGGTTGCTATTGATGAATATGTTATCACACTTCAAATCCCTATGTATAACCAGTGGGTCATGACTATGCAGATAGACTAAACCAGCTAAAATCTGTCTTACCCAACTCTTCACTGCTTTCATATCAACCTTCTTGTGTTTCTTACGGTACCTAAATCAGATATTACACATCCACCACAAGAATAATTTAATCATAAAAAGGGTGGAACTTCAGCAGGGATATGAATATGATAAAAGTAAACTTCAGAAGGGATATGAATATGATAAAAGTAAACTATTATCTATTTTGTACCGGTACGAGTATAATGGGTGTCGAATACCGTTGAACGTTAATAATATTATGTGTGTTTAAAAATATTCGACTTGATCGACCCGATCCGATTACTCGAACCTAAATAATCGGATATTTATCCGTTATTTTCCGGGTTGGGTTTGGGTCATGAAATTAAAAAATTTTGGGTACCCGATTATTTTCGGGTACCCTAATCTTATATATATTTAATTTTAAATATAATTATTATTTAAATAAAATACTCTTATATTTATTATATTCTCAAATCAAACAACTTAATTTTTAAATTTAAATCTCCCAAACTTATTTTTCAGAAAAAAGATACTCATCGTAAAAAAAATTTAAGAATTATTGTAAAATAATAAATTTAATTTTACGAGTTGATAAAATTTACGTATTTAAATATGTATTATTTTATTAAAATAAATTAACCTAAATAAAAAATTAAATAAATTGAAAATATTAAATAATAAGTTTTATTTCTAAATATAACGTCTTTTCTTTTTTATTATTTATACATTAAAATAAATTAAATTAATTAAAAATATTAAAAAATCCTTAAGCTTTGTTTTGTTTTGAATTAAATTATGTAATTTGGGTCTTAAACTTTATTTTTAATTCTGTAACTAGGGCATTAAAATTTTATGTTTAGATATTAGATTGTGTAATTCAAACTTTTAAATTTATGTATTTTTTTAAGATTAAATTCAAAATTTATAAAAAAATAATTAAAAAACAAGGTACCCGTTACCCGAATTTTTGGGTACACGGGCCGATTTTTTAAGTACCCGAACTTCCGGGTACCCGGTACTTCAAATGTTGAATACCGTTGAATTATTAAATTAATTAATAAAAATTAAAAAATTTATAAAGACTTAGACTATAATTAATAATTATATGTTGAGTCTATCACTCTTTTAATAATTGTATATTAAGTCTTTGAGATTTTTTATTTATATTAATTAATTTAATGACGTTCAGCGGTATTTAGCGTTAGTAATATTTAACGGTGATAACAAGACAAAATAAAAATAAAAATATTTTTTTTTAAATTATCGATGGCAACCATATTAATTTGAAAATTTACAGTTTGTTTTTCAAGGGATTTTGATTTTTTTTTTTAAATATTAAGATTTTTTGAAATATTTTAAATAAAAATTAATTTAAAAAATAAAAAATATCACGTGTGAAATTTTGAATTAATAATTTTATTTAATGGTAGTTAAATTGAGAGACACTTAAATTTAACAAAATAAAAAGCTAGACACCTGTTTTCATAAAAAAATTAAGCACTAAATTAAAAGAGGTAATTTAAGAATTTATTATTTTTATTAAGCCTTTATATTAAAGAATATATTAGTTTTAAATAATAGTAAAAAATCTAATAAAGTTTTAATTGTATTAAAATGTTTTATTTAAAGATATTTAACATATATTTTTTTTGTTAATAAATAGAATTAATTGATTTTAGTGGTTGCTTACCATACTTTAGTTGAATATACCCATACATATCATATTATTCGTATCTATTAGATATAAAAGAAATAGTTTGATATATAAGTTTTTATTTTTTTAATTTTTAAATTTAAAGGTTTAAATTATACTTTAAAGGTTAGAGTTTTAGATAGTAAGATGAATAATTGAAGGTTTAAAGTTTATAATTTAGGATATTAGGGGTTAAAGATTTAGATTTTAGATTTTTTTAGTTTAAACACGATGGGTTGTATAATTTTTTTTACATAAATTTGTATATTAAAATATAACTCTTAGATATAATACCATTGAAAAACATCTAATATAAAAAAATCTGATGAGTAATTGAATATTGTGATTAGGGTGAGGATTAGATCGAGTAGAGTAAAATCATGCTAACCAAGTTGAAGAGTCAAATTTTATTTGTAATTTTTTTAGTCAATTCAAGTTTAGAAAATTTTATTCATAATGATGTGATATGAATATAAATTTTGAGTTATTTGAATTTTTTATTTTAACTAAAATTTTAGAGTCAAGTTGAGTCAAAACGAGACATATATTTTCTCACCGATTCGAGTAATTTAATTTTTATCAAGTTGAGTTTTATGCACCCCTAATTATGATACTAATTCATATAGATAACATCATTGATAGATTTTTTTTTTTTAATTTATATTTAGGCTTGACAAACTTAACTTAAGAATTAAATTTATTTATCCGCTTCGAGAGTTAATATCAAACCAAAAATAATGACCTAAATTTAACTCAAAATTTGAAATAAACCAAAATGAATCTAAATTTAACTAGGGATCTAATATTTTTTATTATTTGTTATTAGAGATCTATTATTAGAAGTTTAATTTTTTCAATACTTATTATTAGGGGTATAATTTTTTTCAATATTTATTATTAAGAACATACTTTTAAAATTTAATTTTTTATACTTATTATTAGAAATTTATTTTTTTATAATATTTATTATTAGATATATACTTTTAAATTTATTATATATACAGTAATAAAAATTTTAAATTTATTATTTGATCACTAAAATCTTAAAAACGACTATAATCGTGCCCTTAAGTTGGAATCCATCGGATTCTATTAAAATTATCCCAATTTTGGGTTAGAGATTTCAGATAATTTATAATCATTTTAATTTGTTAATTTTTTTTAAAAAAATAGAAAAGTTAGATAGATAATTACTTAAATGTAGGGTTAGTGTTAATTTGATCATTATATTTTTAATTTTGATATTTTTATCATATTACTATTTAAATTATTTCAATTAAGCCATCAACCATTAAAAATAAAAAATTGATATGATTGTTAAATAAAACATGTATAATTATAGTTTTGGTCCTTATTATTTATATAATATATATCCTAATTTTAATTTAATAAAATAAATTAAATTAATTATTAAATTAGGTGTTAAAATGTCTCACCACTTAATTATAGAACAAGATTCAAACCAAAGTATCTTTGATTAGAGAGACATGTGATTGCCACTAGGCCAAGCATGATTACGTGATATGGAGTACAAAATTAAATATGTCTTAAATGATTGTTAATGCCTCGAAAAAAAAGTAAATATGATTTTAAAGGATTCGAATATGATATACTTATGATACATAAAAATATCTAATTAAATTAAATAAATATAATAATTTATTTTGATTAGTGCAAATAAAAAATTTAAAATTATATTAAATTCCTTTAAAATTTCAAACTCATGAATATAATTTAAAATTATATTATATTCGATAATTTAGATTCATTAAATAAATTTTTATTTTTTTTAATTTTTTGATGTAATTATATATAATAATTTTAAATTAATTAAGTAAAAAATCAATTCAAAATTATAAGTTTAGCGCATATCGCCACCTAATTGAATAATTATTTTATTTTATCAAATTAAAAGTAAGAATAATTGATAGATTGTATAAACTAATGGAGACCAAATATATAATTATACCTATCTTATTTAATAATCATGTCAATTTTTTTAATTTTTTTTTACGATTGATGACATAATTAGAACTATTTAAATATTCATGTGATTAAATTATTACATTAAAAATATAATAATTAAATTTATATTAATCTTATAAATAATTGATCATTTATATAATTTATCTAAAAATTTATAAGAATAATAAAAAACATACCATATATCATATTTAATTGGATAATAAATTTCTTAATTGTCCTTAACGAAAAACTCTTAAAATTAATAACACAAAATTATACAAAATAATTATACAAAATTTAAAATTGGTCTCCCTTGAAAATCCTCGCATATGACTTGTCTACGACGAATTTTCAAACCCACGGCCACTCCTGTCTTAATCATCTCTGTCTTTAGGAACTTTCCTAATAATTTCCAGAAAGATAAAACAAAGACTAAAAGACTTTGAATTCACTTATTTAATGAACTTATAAGCTCAACTCATAAAACCATTATTTTTTACACAGATATCTCCCGTCCTTAGCCATGGTTTCCATTTCAGTTCTTTTTCTTCTGTGTTTCTTTTCCTTCCATTTGCATGCAGTAGCTCAACCAAGGAACTCCAACATAAGTCTGGGTTCATCTCTGACACCTACAGGCACATCCGCTTGGCTATCCTCTTCTGGTCTATATGGCTTTGGGTTTTATTCCCAAGGTAATGGCTATGGTGTTGGGGTTTTTCTTGCTGCTGTTCCCCAAAGGACGGTGGTTTGGACGGCCAACCGAGATGATGCTCCTGTTCCGAGCACTACTAGCTTGGTTCTTACGAGCGATGGAAGGCTCATTCTTCGATCATCGCAAGGACAAGAGGAGTCCATCGTCCCTGATTCTTCACAGAAAATTGAAGCAGCTGCGATGCGTGACACTGGCAACTTTGTTCTGTTCAATTCTGACCATGACATAATTTGGGAGAGCTTCAAATATCCAACCACTACCATTCTACCGGGACAAGTTCTCTCAGCTGGGAAGGAGTTGTTCTCAAGCGTGTCGGAAACTGACCAGTCAAGGGGTTTATTTCGTCTTAAGATGCAGAACGATGGGAACTTGGTGCAATACCCCGTGGACACTCCAGACACTGCATCTTATGCTTATTATGCATCTGGTACAGATGGTAGGGGAGATAATGTAACCCTGAATCTCGACGATGATGGTCATTTGTATTTGCTCAATTCCACAGGCTCCAACATAAGGAATCTAAATCAAGGAGGGTATGAAACGAACAGAACACTTTATCTGATGAGAATTGATCCCGATGGCATCCTCCGACTCTATTCTTACGGACTCGATCAAAATGGGAATACATCGGTTATATGGTCGACTACAAATGACAAGTGTGTACCCAAGGGTCTATGTGGGCTTAATAGCTATTGCATTAACGAAGACCAAGATGTTAACTGTAGATGTCTTCCAGGATTCGCTCCAGTTATGGAGGGAAACTTCACTGCTGGCTGCGGAAGGAATTTCTCCAGCGAGATCTGCAAAAACAATAATGGGAGAATCCGGTATATCATTCAGGCAGCCGAAAACACCGAGTGGGAAAATACCGGATATTCTGAGTTGTCTGTAAGAAGCAGAAGAGAATGTGAGACGGCATGTTCCCTGGATTGCAACTGTGACGCTGCCATGTTTAACGATAATAAATGCATCAAGCAAAAGCTTCCTTTGAGATACGGGAGAAGGAATCTTGGAAATTCAAACGTGGCTTTGATCAAGGTGGGTATATCTTCATCCGATGAATCAAGAAAACATGTTGATGTGCCTAAAGATGGAAAGGGGGAGCCTCAAAGGGGTATTCTAATCATTGGATTTTCACTGATTGGCTTTGCGATCATGGTGTTGGTAATTTCTGGGGTTTTGATTCACAGGAATCGTGCTTTCAGATACAAAAGGTTTCCTGCAGACGGAAACATGAGCTTGTGCGAGAACGTTGCTCCTATTTCATTTAGTTTTGCAGAAATCGAGCTGATGACCAATTTCCAGGAACAAATTGGGAAAGGAGCATTCGGGACAGTTTACAAAGGGACGATGATGTTGGATGGATCAAGTTCGAAGGTTGTTGCAGTGAAGAGATTGGACAATATATCAAACCAAGCCCAAGGAGAACGAGAGTTTCAAAACGAGATGCAAATCATTGGGAGAACGTATCATCGGAACTTAGTTCGACTGCTAGGCTATTGCCATGATGGAGAAAATAGGCTACTGATATACGAGTACATGATCAACGGATCACTTGCAGACGTACTCTTCACACCCGAGAGACGACCGTATTGGAACGAGAGAGTCGAAATTGCTCGCAACATAGCTCGAGGTCTCCTCTATCTTCACGAAGAATGCGACACTCAGATAATGCATTGTGACATAAAATCTCAGAACATACTCATCGACGAGAACGGGCAAGCAAAGATATCCGATTTCGGATTGGCCAAGCTGCTAAAGCCAGACCAAACCAAAACCTTCACTGGGATCAGAGGAACAAGGGGGTACGTTGCACCTGAGTGGCACAGGAAACTACCGGTAACAGTGAAAGCAGATGTTTACAGCTTCGGGGTTGTGTTATTGGAGATCATCTGTTGTCGACGGAGCGTGAACTTGAGCCTTAGCGATGAAGAAGTCGTGCTTGAAAACTGGGTGTACAACTGTTATCAAGCTGGGGAAATAAGGAAGATAGTGGGAGAAGATGAAGAAGTCGATATGAAACAACTTGAAAGGATGGTGTGTGTAGGCCTATGGTGTATACTGGATGAGCCAACGCTGCGCCCTTCAATGAAGAAGGTGTTGTTGATGTTGGAAGGAACAGTTGAGATCCCCATACCTCCCTGCCCAACCTCATTTTTCAGTGCTATTTAACTGTGTATAATATCTGCTTTAAGATTTCCAGTGTATTTTTATCAAGAACGACAAAATTTCATTCAACCGAACATGTTCCTGAAGAGCAAAGATAAAGTGTACTAACTCGGTTTCAGAATCTGTGGTTGTTTGTTTCACTTGAGCATATGTGCTTAAGTATTTGGGTCGGAGACTTGAGAACTTATGTGGATCTTTTGTATGTTGGGCTTGAAATTTTGGGTTGTTATATGGGCTCAGAAGTTATTAAAGGGTAACAGGGTCATTTTACCCACTTTGAAGAGGAAGAGTGGGAAGGTTTTATTGGGGCTACCAAGGTGTTTACAAATACTCGGCTTGAATTATCTGATCCGTTAATCCGTCTATATAATTAAAAATTATCAGGTATTAACAATGAAATATCCATATTTTTTGAGTCGGGTATCCATCCCGTATTTTTCTCAGGTAGTCAGGTTGGGTCAGGATTGATCCGTTGGGTCGGGTATCCGTTGATTATTTTTATATTTTATATATTATTTATAATATAAATATATATTAATTTTATAAAACACTAAAATATTCACAAAAATAATATATTTATATTATAAATAATATATAAAAACATAATCATAAACTCTAAACCAAAAATTTAAAGTTTACGACGTAAGATTTAATTTTGAGTTTAGAGTTTAGGATTTATAATTTTAATATTTTATTTATAATATAAATATATTATTTTTATGAATATTTTTTATTTTTAAAGTAATATATTTATATTATTAATAATATATAAAAGTATAAAAATAATATATTTTATTATATATATTGATATACTAAATATATTTTATATATTTATAATTTAATGCTATTTATAATATTTATTTTATAAAACAATTTGAATTAATCTCAAGTGTAGTTTAATATATATTATATTTGTGATAAAATATTATATCACTTAATGCTGGTTAAATTATTGAAGTTTACCTTTTGTAAATTTCGTAGGATCAAATCTGCCAAGAGCACAAGTTTTATTATTTTTTCTCCGGCAAAACAATTCTATTGAAGTTAAATTAGGCTTCAAAACAATCATACTAAAATATATTATTTTAAGCTAATAATTTTGAAAAAAAATATTTGCAGAGTGATATAAATGAGTCAAAAATGAAATTTAGTGTTTAAATATTTTTTCGAGTCTATGATAATAGTTTAGGAACATCTAATATAGTTTAGTCTAAATTTAACTTTTAACATATAGAAAACAATATTAATTTTTGATGAAAAGGAAAAAAAATACACAAGTGATACCGTCAATGCTTCAATAAAAAACCCTTAAATTTAATCGAAAGAAAAATAGTACATTGATAATACTAAAAACGTATAAAAAACCCGAAAAATAATATAATAACCCACGCAACCATCAACATGTTAAACCATCAGCCGGAGCATCTCTACAGTGCCCGTAATACTGTCTGTATACAACGGATTCCCTATTGCACTAGCAATATAGCTTAAACCAGTACTAGTAAACAGCTCAAGAAGGATTCTGCTCAAGTGCATACACATAAGCAATTATCACACCTACAAACTACGGAATTACAATGAGCATTTTACAGACATTGGCAATGAAAAGAAAACACAAACATAATGCAGTCCTTACATACGTATAATGTCTAAAAGAGCACTTTGAGTGTCGTGATTGATTTCAGGGTCCTTGCTTCACTTGAGTTACATGAAGGAATCAGTTGGACATGGAACCAGTACTACACTCTTTATTGTAGGACGAAGAGCTGGTTCGACTTGAATGCACCAAAGTGCCACCATCACCATTCTTTCCAAGCTTCCCTTGTCCACTTCTTCATCCACCACAAGCTTATCCAGCTCTCTTTCAACTAAACATCTATACACCAAACTTGATAGAATGATATCATCTAGCTTTGATACATTGGTGTCCAAGTTTCGTCGACAAAAGACAGTTTCCAATAGCACAATACCGAAACTGTAAATGTCAGCCTTCACCGAGATAGGAGTGTTTTTAGACCATTCTGGTGCCATGTACCCTCTAGTTCCCCTCACTACTGTGAATGTCCTGGTATGATCTCCCCTCAACAGTTTTGCCATCCCGAAGTCTGAAATTTTAGCTCTCCAAGAATCATCCATCAATATGTGTTGTGGCTTTATGTCACAGTGAATGATTGGGGTCTCACATTCCTCATGTAAGTAGAGGATTCCTCTAGCAACATCTAGGGCCACTCTTGTTCTTAAAGTCCAATCTGGGCGCCTTGTTGACTTGAAAATTAGATATGCAAGAGAGCCATTGCCCATGTACTCATAGACCAAAAGCCTCTTTGAATCCTCAGCACAATATCCCAATAGTCGAACTAAATTTCTGTGGTGAGCTCTACCAATTGCTCTCGTTTCTGCTAGGAACTCTTTTTCACCTTCTTCCACTAACTTCTCCAGTCTCTTCACGGTGATCGACTTCCTTCCTCTGTCTAGAGTCCCTTTGTAGACTGCTCCAAATGATCCCTTACCTAACTCTTCTTTAAATCCATTTGTTGCTCTCTTGAGTTCTTTGTATGAAAACAACGTCAACGTAAGCTCTCTGGTTAGGCCCAGGTTTCCCATGTCCAGCAGCCTCTTGTATCTTAGAACTCGAAATTTATAGATGAATACACCAGAGGTTGCAACCAAAGCACATGAACATGCAACGAGAATGAAAGATAACACAAGAATTTGTACGACAGAGTTTTCCCGTTTGATTAGGATTTTCGGTGGCTTTATATCAGTGGAAGTAGAAGCAGTATGGTTCTGATCTTCAAGGCTTATGATTCCCACTTTCAATAAAACAGCATAACGGGCATCAGTATTTCGTTGCAAATACATGAGTGGAAGCTTTTGTTTCCTGCAAATTCCACTCTCGAACTTTGCTGCCTCGCAATTGCAGTCTTCCAAACATGTTTGGCTGCACTCATCCATGGACAACAAGTACTCCTTACTGTAAAATCTACCCCTAGTCCATTCTATACCTTGCATTGAGGTGATGTTATAAAGGAGTACATTGGCCTTTCCTCCTCTACAGTGTGCTTCAGAATAGTTTCTCTTGCAGCCGAGGGTGTTCTGATTAGGATCGATAAAATCTATCCCGGGAAGGCAGACACAGTAAGGTCGGTTGTCATTAAAGGTGCAATAGCTGTTGAAACCGCAAAAGCCTTTAATTTGACAGGAACTTTTCAACGCAGTAAATGTTGCATGAGTTTGAAATCCACCATTTGGCTCAAACACATGAGTATATAGCCGGAAATTTCCATCGACATCAAGGCTTGCACTGTAAACATTAGTCTTGTTGCTGCTGCTCTCCTCGTAGTCACTGTTACTGTAGCCCGTCTCTTCATCATATGTATCAGGAATTGTTCTGTAGGTGGACGAATCAGTGGTGTTGATGAGTTGTAGACTGCCTGTCGAGTTAAGAAAAAGGCAAAGCGGCATTATCCCATGAGTGTGTGAGCTCCAATAGGCAGTTAAAGCAGTATCTTCGGATTCTAGAGGGTATAGAACAAGATTCCCATCCTTTTGCATGCTTAGTCGAAACCTTCCAGTTGAGGGATCATTTTCTGATAAGCTGGAGATCAACTCATGATCAGGTAGCAGACTCTGACCACCTAAAATGGTATCAGTAGGATGCTGGAAACTCTCCCAAATGGTATGATTCTCTTTGTTGTAGATTACAAAATTTCCTGAATCTAGCATGGAGGCAGAGAAGGCATCCGAGTTGTTTCGGTTAACAATAAATTTCTTCTCTCTGTTCTCAGCAGTGACAAGTACCACTCCTTTCTCATTTAACATCAGAGTAGCAGTTGAAGTGAACGGCGGATCATCACGGTTTGCTGTCCATATAACTTTGTTAGCGTTCTTTCCCTTGCCATCCAACCAAACTCCAACAGAAAGGCCACCGCTTCGATTGTAAAAGCCGAATGCAAAGCGACCAGAAGGCGAAGCCCATGTGGTTGTTTGAGGGGTCGAGGAAAGCGAAGCTCCCGTCGGAATGATGCAGCTTGACTGCTGTACACACAGGGAAGACAGGAGCAACAGAAGACCCCACACCCAAGCCATAGCCATGGGAAACAAACTGAGTTTGCTTCTGCTAATTTGGAACTGATGAACAAATTTTACAATAACCAAAGAAATTGTTAAGGTCTTGACTAAGAGTTTTCTATGGAAAAAGATTGGCAACAGTTCTGGATTTACCATAGATTGTCTTTTTTCATGCCAGAGAAAAGTCTTCTTTCCAGCTAAACGACAGGACATGTGGAAATATTTACTACGTGGCCAAACAACATTTTTGCTGTTGCTATTCTAGTCCTTGCACAATTAATGTTTTGATTATTTATTAACCTAAAATAATTTCATCATTTAAATTAATATTACGAAAGTATATGTCAATATTTTTGATACATTCCCGGTATAAAATATACACAAACCTATTTAATTTAGAATATATTTTTTAAAAAATTCGACCTAATCTAAATATAAATACACTAAATTTATCCAAATTGTATAAATTAATTTTAGAGAATAAAAATATATACAAAGCCACGGTTGATATTTGTACACATAAATATTTTTAGAATACATTTATACAGGGATGGCATGGAACCCAAATCTGATGGGTTCCGACCCGACCCGATCCGATCGGGTTGGATTTTTTAATGAAAATTTTGGGTTTGAGTTGGGTCGAGTTTGGGTCTAGGGTGAAAAAAATTCGACCCAGTCCGGGACGAATAGTGTAATTTTCCCATATATATTTTAAGGATATTTGCAATAATGATCCCTCTTTATATATATTTTATACAATTAGATCACTAAAATTATTTTTTTACAATTAGGTCACTAAAATTAAATATTTTCACAATTAGATCCTTAAATTTTATTTTTTACAGTTTAGTCCCCAAATTTTTTTTAATAATTCGGATCGGATTTTAAAACTTAAAAATCAGGTCAGGTCGGGTCAGATTTTTTTCACCCTAAACCCGGGTCGGATGCGAGAGGACCGAAAATCCGACCCGACCCGACCCTTGCCCATCCCTACATTTATGTTATAAATAAATTTGAGTTAGAACGTGTGCAATTATTAGAGTTAGAACGTGTGCAATTATTTTTTTCCATTTACAATACCTCCAGAAGTATAAGCTAAATAGATAACTTTTAAGGCTCAAGGTTTTTTTTTCGGATAATAATTTTAATTTATCGATTTTGTTTTTATGATATTTTGACATTAAACTAATATTGAAGTAGTCAAATTGTATCACCATTGTCCTTTGACTAACATTTTAACCTTAATTTTTAAATCTCAAATCATAAACTCTAATAAAATATTTTATAAAACTAAGATAATTATGAAACTTAAAAGTATTTCTAAACCTTAAATGGTGATATAATTAGACTATTTCAAGGATAAAATTGATGCAAAAGTATTGAAATTGATAAATTAGTACAAAAAAACCCTTGCCTAATTTTAATAAGATAAATTTTAAGAAAGTTTTGAAAAAAATAATGTATTTTTACATCATTATATATTTTTAAAGAAATGCACTATATATTTTTGTAAATACAAAAATTATATTTTCTAGAATTAAACTTTTACAATAATATTATATTCTTCAGCTATATTTAAAAAAGGAAAAACAAACCATCCTATGTTACAAGAAAATTATATCTTTTTAAATAAGAGCCTTATTTCATTAAAGTAGGAAAAATAAAAACATAAAAATTCAAATAATAACATTACTTAACTAGTAGCATGGGGAAGTGATGGAGATGGAGGTATGGGTACATTCATTGTTCCTTCCAGCATCAAGGTCACATTCTTCATCCGTGGTCGCAAAGTTGGATCATCTTGAATGCACCACAGCCCCACCTTCACAAACCTTTCCAACATTCTCAGGTCCACGTCTTCTTCACCTTCCACAAGCTTGTTCAACTCTCCTCCAACAAAGCAATTGTATACCCATGTCGAAAGCAGTATCTCATCTGCATTACAAACCTGTACTTCTATGTTGCTTCTGCAACATATGATCTCCAATAGTATCACTCCAAAACTGTATACATCGACTTTTTCCGATACGGACACACTGTTTTGTTGTTCGGGTGCCGAGTACCATTCTGTCTCTTTGATCCCAATGGTACTGCTGGTTTGATTAGGCCTCAGTAGCTTTGCCAATCCGAAATCTGAAATCTTTGCAGTCAATGAATCATCCAAGAGTATGTTGTGGGGCTTGAGGTTGCAGTGGATGATACATGTCTCACACTCTTCATGTAAATAAAGTATACCTTTAGCCACGTCCAATGCAATTCTGGCTCTCTGCTTCCAAACTGGGCGTTCATTCTTGTTGAATAGAAAGTCTGCCAGTGAGCCATTGCTCAAGTATTCATAAACAAGGAGCTTCCTTGAACCCTCCACACAGAAACCGAGTGTAATAACCCATTTAAACCACAAAACCTATTTTATTAAATATAATATACATCGCATCCAATAGCCCACAATACAAAGCCCAATCCAGAAATTAAACCTAACCCTAATGATAACAAGCAGCCCTCTTCCTAGCCATGCTGCCGCCATGTTTGACCACTCAGATTCACGCGTGAAATACACGCGCCCTTCTATTGGTTCTCCATGCCGGCCATCGTCTCTCCACCGCCCAGTCACTTCAAATCTGCAGGAAAATTAAAGCAATGTTATTAGATCTGAAAAAGGTGATTTCATGTAATATTTTATGGGTAAAAATCCGGGTATAAATAACCGGATTGAAATCTTGTAATGGTTACGAAATCAATAGAAAAAGACCAGAGAAATTTTGAACCAAACAACCACAAAAAGCAACACATATTCGAAACCAAAACAAGAGAGATCAAGGCAAACCGAAAGCAAAACAAGGTGCCAATTTTGGGCGTTGTGGGGGTGCTCACCCTTCCCCGTGCGTAACAGACTCCTGAATCCACTCTGGTTCGCAGACTTAATATTTGGTGTTCCAATCGCACCGTAAAATTGATTGGTGGCAACTCCCTGGACCAATACCGGTGATTACAGCTGGCGACTCTGCTGGGGAAGATTTTTAGAGAGTCGAGCCTAAAATCGGTTACATTTTATTTAATGAATTGAAAATATAAATTCGGTTTATTTTTAATTTTGTGATCCTTTATTTTATTATTTTAAAATGTTTACTAATATTTTTAAATGTTTTTTTTCAAGTCTCCCCATTTTCATGAGCTCTCAACCCGGGCTCCGTCCATTTAAGTGGGAGCATGAAACCACTCCTTCGTGAGGTTCCGCCTCCGTGTAGGATGGTGAATTGCTTTCGGGATATTTTTCCCTCTGTCTTCGTGAGACCTACGTCTCCGCATAGACTTAGAGAAACGTATCCCCCTGAATTGTACTTATTATCCTTAGTAGGGTAATAAGTATTGTTCGGGTACCTTCTAGAACCGAACCACATATAGTGAGACCTAGAAGCCTACCCCTTAGAGCCCTCAAGCCGAAACTCTGCCCGTTTGTCACTAACCTTTTAGGCTTTGTTGCCTTTATTTACGGCTTATTTATCTATTGTTATTATATTTGCAATTTAATTTATTTATTTCAATGTGAATCAACTTCATTTCTTTTTGAATGCATCATAATATACCATAATCATTCATTTTGCATCAATACTGTGATCATGTTTTAAATTTCTGCACTTCACGAGCATGAAGTGTTGATTCACGATTGGTTCTTAATTTAAAATATTTCGGGAGAAAATCTAGCACTCTAGATATTAATACAACATTCAAAGTTGTGAACAAATTTCGAATGGTGGATTCGAGAACCATTTTTGAATCGATACTTTCACATCTAAGTCATGCACCATGCATTCACATGCATTCATTGTTATAATATTAGTGCTAATGCTGGGGGTCCCCTGTCTCAGCAATACTGGACCAGACGACAATTCAGCATCCCTACGGAACTCGACTTAAGACGAAAAAGATGAGCGAGGACAGGTTAGATAAGATCGAGCAGACTCAGAAGGATCTACAAGATGATTTAACACGAAAAGTGGAAGACCAATTAGCCAAGGCTCGACAAGAAATGAAAGACCAGATTGCAAGATCTCAACAAGAAATGCTCGAGAAACTAGCACAAATGCTCGGGTTCAAGCAAGAAGATGTGTCTGTTGCCAACCTAGGGGCAAATACTGCTGATATGATTGGAGATCCCATATACCCTTCAGGTTTTACTCCTCTTCAAACCAAAATACCATCGGAGGCTCATCCACAGGTGGTTTTTTCTAAAGGAAAGTTGCCATTGCATCCAACCGACACATTTGGCCCTATGAACATGCCCTCCACATCAGAAGCCAAACTTGGGGGCAACCAAGCTGAAAATTTTGTCTCGGAACTTGATCAGTTGATCGAAGCAGAGAAACCAAAGATCGAGACTTCGAAAGAAATCGAGGAGCGATGCAAACGACTCGAAGAAAAGATGGAAGCTATGGAGGTTGAAGACGTATTCCTTGGATTCGATGCAAATGAACTCAGCCTCGTCCCAGATCTGGTGTTACCCACAAAATTCAAAATCCCAGAATTTGAAAGATATGATGGGACCAGTTGCCCTCGAGCCCATCTTACTATGTTTTGTCGAAGAATGACAGGATACGGCAGGGATGATAAGTTACTGATACACTGTTTTCAACCTTTTTGGAGCAATATAAGCATGTTAGCGATATGGTACCAGACCGTTTGACTTTGCAACACATGAAGCAAAGGTCTAACGAAAGCTTTAGACAGTACGCACAACGCTGGAGGGATGTAGCAGCACAAGTTCAACCTCCTCTTAGTGAAAAAGAGACGGTGGTTATATTCATCCAAACCTTGGAGGGCCCAATCCTGGATCGCCTCATAGGCAACGCAACCACCAATTTCGCTGATCTGGTGCTATCTGGTGAGCTCATCGAGAATGCCATCAGGAGTGGCAGAATTGATGCCGGTGGAAGTTCATCCCACAGAAAGTCAGGGAAGAAGGACAGTGAAGTGAATTCTTCGGGAGTTTATAATGTGAATTATTCCAAGCCTCTAACGATGACACAACCTGTAGCTACCGGTACTTATAACTCCTCAAATCAAGATTTCAATCAGAGAAAGAATTTTGAAAAGAAGGAATTTACTCAATTACCAATGTCCTATGGAGAGCTACACAAACAGTTATATGATAAACACGTGGTATCACCCTTCTATCAAGCCCCGGTACAACCCCCTTTTCCAAAGTGGTACGATGCCAATGCAAGATGCGATTACCATGCAAGACAAGTGGGGCATTCAATCGAAAATTGCCTCGGTTTCAAAAGGCTGGTGGAAAAGCTTATCAAGCTTGGAGTGATAAGATTTGATGACTCGGCTGAAACGTCCACGAATAAGGATCCCTTGCCGAAGCATGAAGAAACTAATTAAGAATGGCAATGTTGTCGTTTTAAGCTGTGCAAAAGTAAATTATGCCTGCTAGTTTAAGATATTGCTCTACCTTGACCATAGTAGGTCGCTTGTAGTTTTCATCTCTTCCAATGAGATGTTTTTGTGAACTATCTTGCTAGCCTAAGCCCACTGGCAGCGAGAGTCTTTTGTAAGGGCATAAAACTACAAGTTGCAATGGAAATATATTTTGTGTAAAATTTTGCGGTTGAATGTTGAGCGACCCAAATTCAGAAGATAGAGACTACCTTAATAGAGCAACATGACCATATGAATTTCTGCACTTTAAAGGTTCAGATTGTTAAAATTTGTTTGGGACATCCATTTTGAGAAAAGATTTCGAGAAAGGAGGCCAAAGCCGAGAACTTCAACTTCAAGCATCTTCTATTATGATCAGTGGAATCAGGGGCACCCCTTGGAAAATCATGTCATTCATGCATTCAAGCATTTTGCATTTAAACATCATGCATTTAGGTTTTTGCATGCATTGAGCTTCAAGTTAAGAGCATTCATGATACACATATTTTTGCTTGTACATATAAACATGCCCAGAGAAGAGATCGAAAGACCCTAATCAGAGGGGCAACAACACGATGACCAACCTTTGGCCCCGAGAAGGCTAAAATAACACAAATTTTTCAGGTAACGACTCCAGAATTTTGAACAGTAACTAACAAAGATTTTATTTTGCTTTCAGGTCCAAACTACCCATGATGGAGTAGCCGAAACGAATTTTTTTTCTAATGTCGCCTCCATCAATGGTGGTAGGTCAATTTTGTCAGAATTTTGCCCTTTCGGTGGCTATGTTAAGGATCAAATCTCATTTCTACATATTTGTACAGATAGTACATGTGAATTAAAATTATTTTGAAAAAAATGAAAAAACAAAAAAATGAAATGAATGACGAAATAAAAACAAGAAAAAAATGAAAAATCGAAAAAGACATGCAGAAACAAGACATTGGACAATTCGAATGTCCTTCTAAAATCCATTTTTGCGAATGGTCAAAGGAAGATAAATCCTTTGAAAAAATCCAATCCTGTGATTGGTGCAAACTGATTGTACCCAGGGTAATGGTACAGCTAGCCCGGAGCAAACGGCTACCGGTAAAGGCAAAACAAATCCGTTAATCCCTGTGCATTTGGGAAAAATGCATTGATTAGGACCATTCAAACGTCCATTGAAATCCATTGTTATGAATGGTCAAGGAATTAAATCCTTGGTACCAACTGATTGTACCTAGAGTAACGGTACAGCTAGCCTGGAGCAAACGGCTACCGGTAAAGGCATATCAAATTCGTTGATCCCTGTGCATTTGGGAAAAATGCAAAGAAAATATATGATATCAATTGAAGACCTTTCGAATCAGATATTCAAGACTTTCCAAACTTGATTTTACCCCTCCGTTGATGGAGTGGATAAATCCAACTCAGTCCTGCTTCTCCGTTGATGGCGCAGTAGGATCTAAATTACAGACTTGATCTCGTCTCCGTTGATGGTGTGGCCAGATCCCACTCAATCATGCTGCTCCGTTGATGGCGTAGTGTGATCCAGACTTGATTTTACCCCTCTGTTGATGGAGTGGATAGATCCCAATTCAGTCCTGCTTCTCCGTTGATGGCGTAGTAGGATCCAAATTACAGACTTGATCTCGTCCCCGTTGATGGTGTGGCCAGATCCCACTCAATCATGCTGCTCCGTTGATGGCATAGTATGATTCAGACTTGATCTTATCCCTCCGTTGATGGAGTAGATAGATCACAACTCAGTCCTGCTTCTCAGTTGATGGCGTAGTAGGATCCAAATTACATACTTGATCTCGTCCCCGTTGATGGTGCGGCCAGATCTCATTCAATCATGCTTCTCCGTTGATGGCGTAGTATGATTCAGACTTGATCTTATCCCTCCGTTGATGGAGTGGATAGATCCCAACTCAGTCCTGCTTCTCCGTTGATGGCGCAATAGGATCCAAATTACAGACTTGATCTCGTCCCTGCTGATGGTGCGGCCAGATCTCATTCAATCATGCTTCTCCGTTGATGGCTTAGTATGATTCAGACTTGATCTTATCCCTCCGTTGATGGAGTGGATAGATCCCAACTCAGCCCTGCTTCTCCGTTGATGGCGCAGTAGGATCCAAATTACAGACTTAATCTCGTCCCCGTTGATGGTGTGGCCAGATCCCATTCAATTATGCTTCTCCATTGTTGGCATAGTATGATCCAGACTTGATCTTACCCCTCCGTTGATGGAGTGGATAGATCCAACTCAGTCCTGTTCCTCCGTTGATGGCGTAATAGGGTCCAAATTGCTGAAATTTAATCTTGTCTCCGTTGATGTTATGGTACAAATTGCTGAAATTTGATCTTATCCTCGTTGATGGTGTGACCAGATCTAAATCACCGAAGTTCAATCCTTCTTCAATCCTGCTTCTCCGTTGATGGCGGAGTAGGATCTAAGTTGATGAAATTGCATCTTACCCCTCCGTTGATGGTGTGGATGAGATCGAATCTTACACTTCAGGTCCCATCTTTTCGATCAAATCAAACATATTCTCATTCTACCATGGATGACGCAAGCATATCACGTTTTGATCGATCTCGTTTTACCGTTGATGGTACAATTAGATCAAATTTTGTATTTACGGATATCATACCTTTACTAGAAGAAAAAAAAAGAAAAGAAAAAAAGAAAAAGAAAAAGAAAAGAAGAAGAAAAAATATGTCAGATCATGTTTCTTCATCAGATGCAGCTGGATCAAGTTTTGTGGACCTTGCCTCTTTGTCAATGCTGCAGTTAGATCAAGTTTTCTCCAAAGATGGCAACATCATAAGTGCCGTAGCAAGCCAAGCTCATTTTGTCTCCTCCAACGGCTCAGCCGCAACTTTGTTCTCCTCAACAGGTCTCTTCATTTTGAAGATTCTGCAAATAAGAGCGGTGAAGAAGATCAAGCTTCATCAGAAGAAGCGATGGCTAAAAGAACCCCAACCTTACTAGAAGAACCCCAACCTTACCAACAGTACCCTAACCATACCCAAAAGAACCCTCACCATTCCAAAGATGAACCCTGAAACCATAACAGGTGAAATGGGTTATTCTTTATCTTTGCTCTATTGTCGTTACACAACAATGAGCAAAGAGGGACAACTGTAATAACCCATTTAAACCACAAAACCTATTTTATTAAATATAATATACATCACACCCAATAGCCCACAATACAAAGCCCAATCCAGAAATTAAACCTAACCCTAATGATAACAAGCAGCCCTCTTCCTAGCCATGCCGCCGCCATGTTTGGCCACTCAGATTCACGCGTGAAATACACGCGCCCTTCTATTGGTTCTCCATGCCGGCCACCGTCTCTCCACCGCCCAGTCACTTCAAATCTGCAGGAAAATTAAAGCAATGTTATTAGATCTGAAAAAGGTGATTTCATGTAATATTTTATGGGTAAAAATCCGGGTATAAATAACCGGATTGAAATCTTGTAATGGTTACGAAATCAATAGAAAAAGACCAGAGAAATTTTGAACCAAACAACCACAAAAAGCAACACATATTCGAAACCAAAACAAGAGAGATCAAGGCAAACCGAAAGCAAAACAAGGTGCCAATTTTGGGCGTTGTGGGGGTGCTCACCCTTCCCCACGCGTAACAGACTCCCGAATCCACTCTGGTTCGCAGACTTAATATTTGGTGTTCCAATCGCACCGTAAAATTGATTGGTGGCGACTCCCCGGACCAATACCGGTGATTACACCGAGCAATCGAACCAAGTTCCTGTGGTTAGTTCTTCCAATGACTGTCATCTCGGTTCGAATCAGATCTGTTTCTCCTTCGTTAACTTTCGGCAACCTCTTCACCACAATACTTTTACCATCCCCTGGCAAAATTCCTTTATAAACAGCTCCGTATGAGCCTCTACCTACCTTGTCATCGAAACCATGAGTTGCTTCATCTAGTTCATTGAAAGTGAATGATCGTAGTGTAAACTGCTCGGTTAATATTGGACTTGTATTTGAAAGCTTCTCGTAGCTTTTGACTCTATGCCTGTATAGCAAGTAGCTGCATAATGCCATAACGAAAGACAAGCTTGTAACAGAACCCAAACTTAATCCCATAGTTAAAATTAGGCTTCGGTTTCCATCGTTTACGAATATTGGAATTGGATTGATGTCGGATAGGGGACTTATGGATATGCTGCGACCGACAATCACCTTGATGAAGGCTGTAGATGTTATATTTTTATGTCTTCTACCACCTTTGAACGGTAGTCCAAATATGTTGCACCTTGTGCTAGAATACAGAACCCCACCACAGGAGCAATCCTCCTCGCAAGCTTTCTTACACTCTTCCTTGCCCAAATTATGCTTCACAGAATAAGGATCACCAGTCAAATCCATATTCTCGATGGTAGTGATGTTGTACAGTATCACTACATCATTCCTTTCCTCGCACCCATCTACGGTGAAATTCTGAGAGCAGCCCAAGGATTTGGTTTTGTCGTCGCTAAATGTGAAACCAGGATAGCAATAGCACCTGAAATCGTTACCCTTGCTGGAGCAGTAGCTGTTCAACCCACAGTGACCACTAGCCTCGCATACATCATCCAAATTCTGCCATATCTTTGAGATGGTATTGCTGTCAAGTTGATGCGAGTACAATCTGAAAATTCCGTCAGGATCAAGGCTTGCCCTATAGATCATCTCTGTTTCGTTCCCAGTTGAACCATTCGCCAGAATAAATTTAGACATTGTTAGAACGCCTCTCGCGTTGAGATTTAACACGGAGTAAGAATCAGTACCATTGGCCCAGTACGCATCACTAGGATCACGTTCATCAAGTTCAACAGAAATATGTACATAGGCTACAAATTACCATCAGACTGCATTCTCAACAAAAACTGACCACTTGCATGGTTTGATCTTGAGACACTGGAAATCAACTGGTCATCTATTCCTAAATTCTGACCTCCTAAGATTGTGTCGGTTGGAAAATCAAAACTCCCCCAGACAACAGACTTGTTCTGGTAGAGCACGAAATTCCACGTGTCCAGCATAGAAGCTGAATCAAAAGACTTGTTCCCGTACTTGTCTGCAATTATTTTCTCCAAAGCAACGTTCCTCCTGTTGTGAATTCCAAAGTAGAATTTGCAGAGACCGGTGGATCATCTCGATATGCAGTCCAAACAGTGGTGTTTTCTTGCCGGCCGACAAGCCAAATTCCTGCTGCATATCCACTACCTTGAGGATAGAAACCGAATTCAAAGTACCCTGAAGGTGAGGACCATGATCTCGGCTGTTTTCCGGCATATAGGACAGAACCTGGTTGGATAATCTTGGTCTGGTTTTCTCGAGCTATGACATTAACATGTAAAGAAACCACAAGGAACAGCCAGTGGATGTGTGACAGTAGATGAGCCATGATTCGGATGGAGTGCATGGAAATGAGAAAGAATCCCTCTTTGATCTGCGCCATATTTTCACCTTAATTTTTCGAAACCAAGTTTAAAATCAGAAGATAAACATAATAGAGCTTTTAGAATATAGAAAAAAAAAAAGAAAATCATAAATATAAAAAGAAAAAATAAATATAAAGAAAATCAAAAACATAATAGAGCTTTTAGAATATAGAAAAAAAAGAAAATCATAAATATAAAAAGAAAAAATAAATATAAAGAAAATCGAAAACATAATAGAGCTTTTAAAATAAATATAAAAGAATCCCTCATTTAAGGATTATTCATTTTTAATTTATGATAATTTAAATTTTACTTTACACGTTTATTTTTCAAGTTTGTATTTTAAAAATGATTTTAGGCTATAAAATTACTTATTATCAAAATTTTATATGGAATTAAAAGGATACTACACGTGAATTACATCATTTATATTTTTAAAAAAAATTTCATCTTAAAATTAATATTATTTTATAATAAATATTTTAAAAAAATATATTTTAATAATCTAAAAGAGATTATAAAGTAGTATTATTTGTATATATTTTTAATTCTTTAATAAAGTATACGCAAAGATTGTAATTGAATTCGAGCCTCATTAGATGAATATCATCCATTTTTTATTGGATTACTTATTGAAACCATAAATTACTTAAACTAGTTTTTAAATTTACATAAATAATATTTAAAATTTACGTTAAGTAAGCTAAAAATTAAAATGAAATAATTTACCAAAAAATTAAAATGGAATATAAAATTATTTATAAAAAAAAAAAATCAAGATCCTAAACATCAATGTAGCGTGTTGCTGAAGCCATGGCAAGTCGACTTGGAGTCTTGAAGCTGATAGGAATATGGAGTATTTTACCATTCAAATCTTATAATTAGAGCTTTATTTCTCTACTGTCATTCAAATTTTCTTTTAAAAAAATTACACATAATTTAAATTATAATTCAATTTATATTTTTATGGTATTAATTTAATCTTATGCATTCAGGGTCGTAACTATATAGGAGTGAGAAGGTACAATCGTAATTCGCTCCCACATCTTCGAAGATCTTTTTAATTTTGTTATTTATTTATTTTTAAAAAAATAATTTATTTATATATTTATCTCACTTTTAAATATTTATGTTTTATTCCAACTCTAAATCTTAGCTTCGTTTATGTACATCGACCCAGGGAAGGCAGCACATACCCGATTTTTTTATTTTTGTTTTCTAATTAATTTTTTTTAAAATTAATTTTTTTATAAATTTACTCCCCACCTTTAAACGCATACATCGTGTCCCCACCCAAATTTTACCTTCGTCCATGTCGTTAAGGTGCAAAGATTGGTTCAATAATTGGTGATGTTATTATCATTCTATTTTCCAGTCATTCATCAATTTTGGAGGACCACTGATTAACAGTTGCAATAAAGGTGTAGAAAATTACATAAAGAGACAAACGGAAAAGAACCAGTCAATTTTTGAAAATTAAGACAGCAACCATAATTTTCCAAAATATTGGGACCATTGATTGAGTCGCTTGTCGTTGGAGTATGGAGACCCGTAAATTTTGGTTCAATGACGAGTAACCATTGATAAGTAAGACTCGTGATATAATTTTTGAATAATGTTATGTTAATTTATTTTTATGTCTGAATCGAAAGGAAGTTATACTATTTAAATGTGTATATTTTATTAATAATTAGTTTTTGTTGTTGGTTTAATATTGTAAATTTAACTTTGTTTTGTTTTTCGGAAATCTAAATTTCAGAATCAACAGAAAAAGAATGAATTTTATATTTTTTATTTATGAGATCATGATTATAGTTATGAGCACAATTTAAGACACGATGTTTCTTTGATCTTACATATTTTAATATAATCTCTACCATTTGATATTAATTGTTTAATCACTCTGCTGATATTATTGGTGTTCGAACCTGTGACCTCTAAGAACAATAATCGTTTCTTTAACCACTTGAGTTAGAGAATTCGTGTAATCATGAAAGAATTAAATATATTAAAAATGATTGTCACTTTATAACAAAAATAAATAAATAAATATTCTAACATATGACTTCAACAAAACAACTTATAGATATTCTGTCTAAGACCTTAGGGATTCGACAACATAACCATTTTCTCTTTAAGTCAGAAATTAAATACACTTTTTTACTTTGTTAATTAGTTTGTTAACAACCGTTTGTCTGTTACAAGATATTTAGCGTGGTTAGATTGCATTTAATATAAAAAAAATTATAACGTCGAATATTGTTAAATACTATTAAATTAATTAATAAATGTTAAAAATTTCAAAGACTCAATATGTAATTAATAAAAAAGTGACAGAATCAACATATAATTATTAATTATATGTCGAGTTCATGGAATTTTTAATCTTATTAATTAATTTAATAATGTTCAACGATATTCAGTATTAATGACATTCAATGGTGTTTGACGCGCGTAATAAACTTAACATGTCTATTCTTTTTTCTTCATCTAAAATTAAAAATAAACGAAATACCCAATTATATTCTCTTATCGATAAAAACAAATTATACATCAATTTTAGACTCCACTAATTGGTCAATCTAAATGTGCTACATAAATATCCAAACATAAAAGAATCATTCAATGTAGGACCATTGTTTGAGTGGAGATGAGATACTCGTGAATTTGTGTTCGGTAACGGATGATGTTATTGTCAATCTATTTTCAAGTCAATACATAAGTCAATACACATGGGCGGAGCCACTCTTTGTAAAGGATGGTCAAATGATACCTAAAAATTTTTTGTCCACCTCTTTGATTTATATATAATTTTTTTTAAAAATAAATAAATAATATTAATTTATAAATAATTGACACCCTTTAAATATAAATTTAAAAAATAACACCCGTTAAATAATTTTCTAGCTCCGCCCCTATCAATACATAAGTAAAAACCAATTAATTATTGGTTATCTTTTACGTATTTTTAACTATATCATTCGTCTCGCAAAAACTTTTGTAATAATTTTTATAATTAATTAAGATAATGATTTTGATACTTAATTTTCAATTTCAGGCCAAATTTGATTGAAGACAACATTTAACGTCATTAGTGGAATACCCCAATTTCATATTTTTAAATAAAAAATACAAATTCTTAAATACATTCATGTCTATATCATTTATTTCGTAAGAACTTTCTTAATAATTTCCATGGTTAGCTAATATAAAGATTTTGACACTCAACTCTCGACGTCAAGTTAAATTTAACTTAAGACAATATTTAATATCATCAGTGGAATACTCTAATTTCATATCTTTAAAAAATATATAAAATTTTAAACATATTCATATTATTTATCTTGAAGTAATTTTATAATAATTTTTACAAAATAATAAATAAAGACATTAGCACTTAATTCTCGACGTCGGACCAAATTTATTTAAAGACAGTGGTATGTCCTAATTTCATATCATTAGTCAACCAACAATAAATATTAATCAACATTTCATAATAAATGTTTGATATAACTATGCTAATTATGAATGTTTAATGTTTTAAATGAATTATGAACTTATGGTTTTAAACTAAAATTTTGATGGATCAAATTTTGACTGATTTGAATGTAGCGCTTCTAATTCGAATCGAGATCAAGGTGTTATAGAAATAATAAAAATAATTTGAGAATAATTTAATAACTATAAAAATTATTTAATTATGTTCAAAATAAAATATTAAATTAATAAATTATATAAAATGGGCCAGCTGATAGGTAGGTTTAATTGGGTCTGGGTTATAAAATGGGTTAATAGTAGGTATTGGATTGTAAAATAGGCTATGGGTTTGGGTTAAAATCTTCTTGTTTTTAAGAATATGTTTTTAGTCAATGTATATATATATTTTGTATGAATAATGGCTCGCATTTGAGTCTCGTACGATTAGGGGTGATAATGAGCCCGTCCGGCTCGCGGGCTACTCAGGTTCGGTTCGATCAAAGTTCGGCTCGAGTGAGCTCAGGCTCGAGATCTAAACGAGTCGAGTATACCCAAGCTCGGCTCGAAAAGATCGTGAACAAGCTCAAAATAATTATATATAAACATATATATATATTTATATATACATTAAAAATAATTTGTTTAGCAAAAAAAATAATAAAATAATTGAGAATAAATCCACTAAAAATAAAATAAATTAAATATTATCAACTAAAACAAATTTACAAAACTACAAATAAATAAATAAATAAATAAAAATAAAACATAATAATATAGAAAATTGTCCATTTCGAGCCAAATAGAGCCGAGCCGAGCTTGACGAGCATTGAGCCCGAGCCGAGCCCAGTAATATTATTTTTGAGCTTAGCTCGAGCCTAAAATTCCGAACTCGGCGAGCCTCGAGCCAAACCGAGCCCAAATATACCTGTTTCTGAGCCGACCCGAGATTAACTTGGCTCAGACTCGACTCGTCTCATTATCACCCCTAGTACGATAAATATTATCTTTTTTCATTGAAGTCACTTGTTTAATTCGAAAATTTTGTTCTTATAACGTAGAAAGAACTATAGGCTCATGTATGCAATCTGTTAGACATAAATGGATATTTGACTACAGATTCTGTAGGATGTCTTAACAGTAGAAACCCCCCAAGGAACTGTCTGGTTTCCCCCATGTTTGACACCAAGTTAAAGAAGATGAAATTAACCCTACAAACATTTCCAGTAATTGTTTTCTGCCTTGCCTCTCAAACTTTTTCACATCTATGGATATGGATTCACTTAGTGGTATACATCTGGTATGAAACGAAATACAAGTGCCGACCTTTAAAATTAGCCTATCCTTATCTATCCGTTGTATATGAAAATATAAATATAAAACTTAAAAAAGAGACCCCACTTTTCTTTTCACAACTTGTATCCAAAATCTATAATAATTTTATTACTATAAAATACTATATTGTTTATCCGTTTAGTTTGACGGAAGTTTTAGGGTGAACAGGTTAAAATGTTATGAAATCGAAATTAATAAAAAAATTGTAAGAATTTCGACATATACTAAAAAAATTGATATCAAAATTGTTATATATTCGGATCAACCTTGTTTAACTCTTTGTTGCTTTTCATGAACCCATTTTATAATTAAAAATATGATCAGTATTTTCAACAGATTTTCCAGATACTCCAGCTCTAATATTAGCCACAAGTAACAGCTGATTCATTAACTTTAGTTCTTTTCGAGTGCGCCAAGGACATCAGAATCAGATTGCCATACTACTAGTTGCCAGGATGAAAGATTTGATAGCCAAATAAACCAATTAAAGCATATGTGAGGAGCCTGTAAGCTCAGATCTTATCTCATAACAATGAGTTGCAGGCTGTTGATTTGTAAACCTGGCCAGCATAATGGCATATAAGAGGTGATCGGATAAATATGTGGTTTATCCGAGCAGATCATTGGCTGGGCAGAAGCCAACTCCACTACTGACTGTCCCTTTCATGATCCATTGACGATCAAACAAATAAAGATTGTAGCATCCTGCTCGGTGCTTCAGTTACATCAAGTTGTCCAGAAACCCTTTTACATAAATATTATAAAAGTATACTTAATTTTCCCAATCTGAAGTTACAAAAGTCTCTACAAGGCTTTAAATTAAACTTGTAGACCTAACAACAACTTGTGTTTTAATAATCCATTGAAGTACAAACTTTATTGATTTTTAGTACCAGCAAAGGATTCACAAAAGATCTTTTCGGACAACTTTGCTTCACTTAACAGACACAAAGATATATCTATCAGATTCTGATTCATCTTAGGTAATGAATTATCCAAATCCGTAGTTTCAATCATTTTAGCTAGGTATCATTTATTTAGATGGTATTAAATGAGTGTAAATCGTTTATCTCTTTTTCATACATTATTTTATACTTCCGTTTTAAATTAAAGGATTTAGAGTTTAGGATTTAGGGAATTAGAGGTAGGGTGTATTTTTAAGGTGTAGAATTTAGGGTTTAAAATATAAGAAATAAGGATTAGGGTTTGAAATTTAATTTTTTTAAAAAAATTAAGGGACATATGAAAGGATATATGGAAAAGAGGCAGAAGATTTTTACTCGTATTAAATATCGGCTAAAAAAATATAAAAAGCTCTTGAAAATTTAAAGAAAAAAAAATTAAACATTTGATTTTTTTAACTTAATCAGCTCTTGAACCAAAAAAAAAATCCATTGAACTATTTAATCAACTTTGATAATTAAGTTTTGGTAATTCTTTCTTCAAATATTATTGACACACAATACACTAAAATTTTATCGTATAATTTTTATAATCATATATTAAGAAAGAAAGACTCTGAAGAGGGGCCTATTACAGATCTAATTTTGTTGACACGGTAAGGTGCTACGAGGTATCCCTTAGAAAGCAACAGCCAATTATAATCAGGAACACTTAAAGTAAGCTTGTTTTATTGACGAGCCTTCCTATTGCACCACTCTGACGTGGAAAACATCCATTTGGTTATAAATTCAAAACTATGTATTATTTTATTTTAGAGTTATGTTATTGACAACCCTAAAATTATATTTTAAACGTTAATCTTAAATATTAAATATAAATCTTTGATCTAAACTTTAATCTTATACTTTAAACCTAAATTAAATTTTAAACTCTAAATCATAAATTATTTAAACATTAATTATAAGAATATAATTAATTAAACACAACTTTTTAAGAATATAGTTAATTATATTCTACTAAATTCTGTTTCAGAAGCAAAACAAACATTAATAGTAAGAATTTATAGAGTTTTTATTAACAGTTATAATAAAAAGTTGTTAATAGTAAAATCTTTTTTTTATTTTAAGGTTTTGTTCTTTATTTTTTTTAAATGAAGTTAAAAGTGATTTTAGGATTAAAATCAATGTAAAATACGCTAACTTATTTCAGGTTAAAATGGTTTTCAACTTGATTTAGAAAGTACTTTCAAAAATTGAAATTTTTAGCTTTTAATTTTTTAAAACAAATATTTTTAATATTACTCATTTATCCTCCTTTATTTCACCAATCTTTTAATATTTTTAAAAAGAATATCTAAAATAGATATTTTATTTATTTAAAAACACTTTTTGATAATAATAGCAAACACCCTATTACAATCTAAAATTATTTTTTAAAATCACTTTTCAAAAGTTGTTCTAAAAAACGATAATCTAAATTAAAACTAAAAAATATTAAATTTTTTAAATGTCTAAACAACTTATAATGTTAAATTTTTTTGATAATATTTTAGTTTGATTTTTTTAAAAAAAATCAAAATTTATCAGAAAAAACTATCAACCTAAAATATCATAAGAAAAAATAATCAAGTTTCAAATTTTATTTTCTAAGTTTTAAAACTTGACAAAAATCAACAAAAAAAAATAACCTAAAAATTATTTAAAAAATCTTACATTTTAAGTTACTTAAATAAGTTTTAAAACATATTATTTTTAACCGCATCTTAGACATGTCCTTCTCATCTTTCTTTGTTTTTACATTTATGCGATAAGATATTCAATGACAAATAGAATCATTTTCTACTAAATTTTCGTACTTTTAAAATTTTCTAAATTCTCATAAAGTCTTATTAATTACTAATTTTATATTTATGATTTAATTTCATACTCTTGAAATTTTCTAAATTCTCATAAAGTCTTATTAATTTTTAATTTCTCATCGTTCCTTCACTACTTTCACTACCAATACCTAACCATTAAATAGATTCCCAGGATCCACCACTTTGAGTCTTTGACCTACAAAAAAAACTCCATAAGACCCATAATATCCATTACAAAAAGACAACAATAATATTTAACAAAGAAATTTTGACCTTTAACAACAGTAAAATCAACGCAATTTTAAATTATTATAAAAAATATATATTTTAAATATAAACCATAAAATAAAAATAAAAAATATATATAAAAAAATTCTGTTGTAATTATTGATGATTAAACTCGTGACCTCTAAAAATAATAATCGTTCCGTTAATTACTTGGGATAGAAAGGTCATGTTGCACACATATGTTTTAAGTCGAATATAATCCATAGAAGGATTTATGGATTTGAGTCGAGTCTGACTCAAAAATGTTTTGTCATTTATATCGCTTTTCATTACACTCCCACAAAATTGTAATTAAAACTAATTTTGTTTTAAGATCTTATAATTACTTGCTAATGAATTAAACATGACAACATGTAGTGGTACGACTCTTGTCCTACTAAGAATCATCTCTCTTTAGTCTTTACCGGGAAACTTCATGCCTCCTATCCTATCCTATCTGGCTCTTTTCAGAAATGCTGAAAATCGGACCAACACATAGGATCATGAAAACCAACTGCCACGTGGCACTACCTTTACGTCACAAAGGTTCTTTCTCTCATATATAAATTCCCATGAGCAAATGAATTACACCATCTAAACTCAACCTCAAAACTCCACACCCTGACAAACTATGTCCATGACCACGGCCACTCAACATTTTCCAGGAGAATTCCACTACTCTAGACGGTTGCTGCTGCATACACCAAATGTCCTAACAAAACCAGCCCCACACAATTCTTCAGACCCTTACGCCACTGCAGCTAACAACAGCTTCGATGGAAATCTGGTTCTGTCGGTCCTCTTGTGTGCTCTAATTTGCATCATTGGAGTCAATTTCATCGTTAGGTGCGCATGGAGGTATTCGATTTTATGGGCCTCAGGAACCGGAGACAGCAATACCTATGCCTCAGCCAGGTTAGCAAACACAGGGGTCAAGCTAAAAGCATTGAAGACCTTTCCAACAGTGACCTACTCGACCGAGTTGAAGTTACCAGGGTTGGACTCCGAGTGTGTGATATGCCTTTCGGATTTCACACCCGGTGACCGTGTGCGGCTTCTGCCCAAGTGCAACCATGGGTTTCATGTTCGATGCATTGACAAATGGCTGAGCTGTCATTCATCTTGTCCTAAATGCAGACACTGCCTTATCGAGACATGTGAAAAGATTATTGGGGGTAGCCGGGAGAGAGCAAGCTCGTCGGAAACCATTTTGACCATACCAACGTTAACTCCTGAAGGCTTCATAAATAGCTATAGATAAAGTATGTTAGACTCTTCTTGATCTTGTTTCTTCTTCTTCTTCTTCTTCGACCAATTGTATCATACGTGTTCTAAGTTAAACAAGTTCCTCATCAGATTTGTAATTACTTACAAGATAAATTGTTTTTCTCTTTTCTCCCATCTTGTGTTTATATAAATGTACATACATGTTCAAAATGTCTCGTAAAAATAATCTTTATAATTTATAAAATGAAAATAGAGGACTAGTTTAGTGAAATAATGCTGGGAAAAAAAAAGGAAATGAGGATTTAAAATAAGGAAATTTGCATAAATTCAAAAATTTGCAACACATTAGACACATTATTTACCTCCAATTATGAAAACTTTCATTTAAGTCCCTTCAATTTTAAATTCATTAAATTGTCATACCTTCTCGACAACTTTGATAGTCGTTTTCACTCCATTTTTCTAAATATTTTTTCGATCACCGTTTTCCTTATTTTTTTTAACCAAAATATTTTACTAAAATTTTTGAATATAGATGAAATTTTGATTTTTTTTGAAAAATATTATTTCAAATTATTTATGTTCATATAAATATTATGTGAAACAAATGAAAGTTTATTTAAAATGAACAAAGATTTTATGTCAAAAATAATGAAAAACCAATACTTTTATCTAAAATTTTAAATCCAAAATCATTTACAAATATTACAAAGTGGTTGATTCTTGTATATTCCGGTTGGAAAAAAAATTAAGCTACAAGAATAAGATACGCTTACAAATATATCTGAACAGATTAAAATTAAGATTAATTGTTTGGAAAGAAATATTGAAACTTCTTGGATCCTTAATTAATTATTAAATCACATTAACATGATCATTTATTTAGTGTGAGTACTGAGTAGTATGAAAACAAAAACAAAGATTAGTTTTCATGGCAGAGTGCCGACTGTTCGCATGAATTAAATGATCAGAAATTTGTTAATTGTTTTGTTCACGTTTTTTGTGATGGATAGATTAATTGAAACAATCAAACACTAGCTGGAAATTCATAACGAGAGTCGAGCCTCAGCCTGGCCAGATTTAATTTAAAAACAATATCATTAAACTCGATTAAGATTTAAAGCTCGATAAACTCAAAATTTTAGATTTGAGTTTGGTTCAAAAATAACATTATTAGGTTCAATTTAAAGATCATCAGGCTCAGTTCAGGTTTGTTAGACTCAGTAAACTTGACTCAAAATAGACAATTTTGTTATAATTTTTTTTATAAAAGATAGTCTCGTTAAAAAACTTTTCATAATCAACACTAAAATAAAATTCAATATCAAAAAAAAAATCACTTTATTTTAGTTAATTTATTTTTTTGGATTTCTTCTATTTTATTTTTTTATTTTTTTATTAAATAAATTACTTTTAGTGTATATATGACATATATAATATAATTATTCAAAGACTATTCACGAGCTTTTCGAGCCGAACTTGGGTAAACTAAACTCATCTTGGTTCATTAAAGTTCTAATCAAACTTTGACTAAGCCAAACCCGGATAACACAAACAAAATGTGCTCATAATCACCTTTATCTAGAATATAATAATATTAGCAAAATTAAATCGATTGCAAATATGATATATTTAATTTTTTAATTATATTTTGTATAACCATTTTATTAGTTGATTGTTTAACTTGACTTAGATACGATAAAAATTTATATAACTTTTATAATACAATTTATTTTACGATATTAAAATTTAAATTATTGACCTTACCAATGAACCTAATATCTCATTCCACTAGATCAATAGTATTTAATTGTAATTTCTTAAACATGTATAACCAACAATATTTCTTGATATCATATTTTAAACTCTGGACTTTACTTAAAAAATCTCATTACACTAAACATATTGATAATTGATTCTAATTTCTTAAATATTTGTAACCAACAATATTGATCGAACATTCAAACCAACAAAATATTAAAAAATTATCAAATTATATATTTTTAAATGAAATATAAAATAAAATAATTATTAAATATGTAAATTAAAACCATATTGAAATACTTAAATTTATTATACAAGCATCAAACAAAATCTAAACTCAAACATGCACAAATACAACTCATTATTGAATACACAAAATATGAATTCAGAAAATGATTTAAACTACAATGGGGTTACATGCAACCTTACAACAACTGAAAGCTCGAGCTAGTGACGAGCTCCCATATCAGATATAGTTAATAGTTGAATTTTACCATATAGAAAAAGTGTCGACAAATATAACCAAAGCTCAGTCCAACTTGTATAGTTTTCCTTGTAGCCTACTATGGGGGTGTCGTGTTCTTTTTTCCTAAAGAGAACTGCTACTACTTCTACCATGATATCCTCTTTTGAATTACTTCGTAATTTGTTAAAAAATAAATGGAGTGGGAGAAAAGGTCACGGTGTGAAGAAGGCAATTTCTATTCTTTAAGAAAAGGAGGGAAATTGTGGGGTTGTTAAAGCAACACAGACTTTATGTTAGTTTCAAGTTTAGACTTTAGAGTGTAAGAATTACCCAAGGAAATCATCCAAAGTATCTTCAACAAAACCTGGTTTTGGATACAATAACACAGATGAAAGCAAAATACAGATATGTCAACAACCGGGCAAAAGCAAAAATAAAAAAACTTTGCCAAACCATGGATAAGTTCATTATAGAAAGAAACAAAATTTGCCATTGCCATTACCTGGACTATGAGGCATGAACTACATTGTTATAAAAAATTGAGAAAATCTTGGATCATATAATGCCATAACACTAAAATATCCAAACAAGTCAGATTAAGATTTCCATCATTAAAAATATGTCTTAGCACCATATACTATACTGATATTTCTAAGCTTTCTGGTACAATTTATATAAATAAAAGGGTATGCGATTCTGTTAACTGACCTCGCAGCTAAACCCGCAGTTATAATTTTAACGGCGGTGTCTAAAATAAGTCAATTTAATAAGTTCAATAGCATGATTAACGAATTCAATAGTTTGATAGTCAAAATAAATACGCCCATAAAATTTGGTGGTAATTCCGAGTAGCTTAACCTAAATAAAAAGAGCAAAAACTTAAGAGGTTGGCTGCAATTAAATTTTTTATATCAATAAATAAATTTGCAATTCAGCCACTATAATTCAGAAGTAAGCTTTCTACTTCTATTGAGTGAGTCAATTTGACAAACACTTGTACTCTAATCACTCCGAGACAAATGTATAATTATTCACTATAGTTGTTAAGCATGTAAAGAGCAGGGCGCCCCTACATTCATTATGAAAGCAGTTTAAACCTAAATTTATACTAAGATTAATCGGTTGTACGATTAGTTAAAAATGAAGCAAATAGCTCTGAAAAACTAAAGAAGCTTTAAAACAAGCCTAAGAAAAATAATCATATATGAAAATGAAATCGGGATTAGAAAAAAAAAAAGAGGGAGTAGGAAAATGAACCTTCAGAGCAATAGCAAACATCACAAGGTCCAGGACGGAGGCGTCGAGGGAAGGCCGGATTGATGGAGGAAGAGCAAAGAAGAAGAAGAAGAAACACGAGCAGCCGGCGAAATTCAGATTGAAAACTATATTGGTAAAATAGGGCGTCATGGTCCCCTCAGATTTTTTTGTTTCATCTACATGTTTCCGGCCGCTTCCAGTGTCGTTACTCCTTCGTCTTTCATACTCTTCGCATCGCCGTCGCACCAGAAGCCAAAGCCCTCGCCTCTCATCACCCTAAAGAATTCCTTAGGGTTGCTGCTGATTTTTATACAGGCAGCCGTGAAAGGATTTTGGTAGGGGATTTCGCTTTTTTTCTTGCAAGAATATGGGCCCTAATTTTCTTATATTTCACTGGAGTCTTCGGCCCAAGAACGATAAAAAGAAAAAGCTGAATTACAGAAATAGTCTCTTTTATTCTATAAGTGTTCGCTTATAAAATATAATCATTAATTTTAAAAGATATCCTTCTAATTAAATAATTAAATTATTTTATTAAAATATAGTTAAATTTAAATTAAAAATATGTAAATAAAAAATTAAATATATAATTATATATTTTTTAATTGTTATATCATTCTTCCGTTAGATTTTAATGATTAACTGTTGTATCGAAATCATTTTAATAGTTAATAATATATTTGAATCGTTTATTATTGAATTATTTTATATACATTGATTAAAATTTTAAGATTGGTATTGATTTAATGTAAATATTAGGATTCAAACTTAGATAGCATGAACATCTTTAATCACTCGATCAATTAGTGAATATTTTTTTATAATGTACGTTTATTTTATAGTTTAGGTTTCAGATTTGTGGGTATCTCTTTTAACAATGTTTTCTCTAAATTTCGAATATGAATTCTCTAATTAATAGAATAATGTATATTATTATTACGCCCAACACTTATCGGTAATCAACAGATTTATTTGTCTATGTTAAAAAATAGGTGAATTATATAAATCATTATTAAACTTTATTTTTAAATCTATGTTAGTTATTAAAATTTCAAAATGTTTAATGTATTTTTTAAACATCGAATATTTTTGATAATTCAACTTTAAATTTTTGATAATATGCACTTATTGACGAACGAAGTAACTTTTATAAGATTCGAATAATAAAAAACATCATCAGTATGATAAAAGTAATATAACAAAAAAATAATATTGATCCGATAGCGGAAGAGAGAAATCAATGAGATGTTAATATTTAACTTTCAATAATTAAAAAAAATAATATTTAATGAATAAATTGTCATTTTAAAATTTTAATGACTTAAAATAACATTTCACAATTACCCAAAAATATCATCTAACCCTGACTCAAGAGCCTATTTCTGATAAACCCTAAACCTCAATTATTTCACATTTCTCCGATCACAAGGATAACAAAGTTGGAGTTTTATTCATTCGTTAATTTTAAATCCCCAGAACCACCATGATCCGAATCCTCAAAAACCCAAAACCTCTAACAAGTCTGGCTCACCAATTCATCCAACGATGCACCGTCAGCGGAACAGCCAAAGGCAAATCCAAACTCAAATCCGGACAGCCGTTAAAACGCTCCAAAATCTCCACTAAGAAAGGCAAGGGCGGCGCTCCTATCGACGATTCCCTCTCTAAAGGTGGCCGAATTACCGACGAGAAGCAAAGACTCTACGAGCAATGCCTCAATGCACCCACTCCGGTCCGTCACCTATCACCCAAAGAGCGTGCCCGCGAAGCTGAGCGGGAAAAAATGGGATTAATAAGCAAAGAACGGCAACGGGAAATGGAGATTTTGAAGAAAGGAGGAAGAAAAGCGATGGGAATCCCTGACGAACCTATGATTATGGGAACTCCCGGGTTGGATTTGATTACATTGGGCCTTGTCGATGCTGATAAGATACCCAAATACGAACTGACGGTGGAGGATGGCCGGAGATTGGCCAAGGAGTATAGTCGGGTTTTGATGAGGAAGCATAGGGCAAGGCAGGCTGCTGAGTCTAATTTGTTGAGAATGAAAAAGGAGGCAATTGAAGCCTTGCCGGAGAAACTTAAGGAGGCAGCTATGATACCGGATTTGACCCCATTTCCGGCAAACCGATTGATGGCGTCTTTGACTCCGCCAATTGAAGGATACATTGAGAAGGTTAAGGAAGCGACTAAGAAAAGTAACACCAAGCAGAAGCTTAGGTGAAGGCGAGGAGGAAGGTGTGTTTTTCCCTCCCTTTTCCCCTTTTGCTATTTAAAGTATTTTTCTTTACATCATGAATTGGTTTATAGATGAATTGTTAGGCATTACAAATAATGCGGTTTTATTCTTATTACAAATTCATTTTTAAGTGAATACATATGAATGTGATACTCTGTTGGAGGGGCTTGAATTTAATTCAATTAGAACTCAGAAGCAAAAAATGAGTGAGTTTTGTTGGCTTGAGAGCTCTTTGGATCACACTATCATTTACTATCTCTGGCTTGAAATTGATTTATTGAAGATGGTGGAAGACTATAAGGTCGAATTGATTGAGTGTTTTACTTGCTAGCTACCATTCAAAGCATAAGTTTGTGAAAGAAAGGGTCTGTTTGTATGTCATCCCAAATCTTTAAACATGCTATTTGTGATTGATTTGGATAAAAAAAAGGTATTCCATTACTTATTCTACTTTATAGCTTCGTTTGAAACATACATTGTTGTTTAAAAATGTACGGCAGGATTTTAATCGAATAAGTATATTGTTGGATATTTAATTCTCCATTTGCCAAATACAACAATATCTGTGATGGGGCTTCCATGTTTTGGTTTTTGAAGTTAGTCATTTGGCATGTTAAAGTTTTGTAGTATTGCCATTTTGTTGTTCAATTTGGCTTCCTATTTGTGATATATGTCACTTTTTTCGTTGTGTGGATTAGACATCTACTTTTATCCGATAGTAAATTTTGCTCAATGCAGTTAACAATCCAAATACTGCAGATTCAATACTTACTCATGATAGTGTTTCTGAGCAAAATATATTTTGGTCTAGCAAGTAACACTGTGATGCCAAGGTATCTCGAAAATATATACACTACATTAATTGCTAGGAACCAGCATCAGCAACCTGCCAATTTCTAAGCGTTTGTGGCTCTACAATTTGGGATTTGATGGTTTTATAATACAATGAACTTGTTTGTTTTAATGAATATCTTTTCTCACTCTAGATCTTTTGTGGCTGCAGTAGGCAGGGAGAATCGTTGCTTATGAAATCGACGATCAATTACAGCTGTGTCGTGTAGTGTGATTTCTCTGATGGCAAAGAGTCTCTAATGTCCTATTTTTCTGGTTTCACATTGCAACTGCCTTGTTCATCATGTGTTGTATTCCAAGCTTGGCAGGAACATACAATTATTGTCTTTGAGGAATTGCATTCTACTATATAATAATCTGATGACTTGAATTGACGTCTTTTCTTAACCTGTATTTCTTCTTTAAAAGCCTACTAAGGGTGGCATTATATTCAACCCAGTTTCCTCTTGTGATAGAAGCTGTAGAACTTTGTTGTGGAAATGAGATTTCCGGGACTGCATTTCTAGTATAATTCAATTTTCTTAAGTAGAGAGATTTTTACCTTTTTAAAGTAAATGTCGGGATTTAAATCCATATAAGACAACATGAACATTTTTGATCGCTCAGGCTCGTACTAGTCAATTTTTGGGTACACATTTTTGCTTTGAATGGGGTTTTAACCATGGTTGTTGAGAAGCGTCTCCTGCCATCAAAGCTTGAAGTTGTTGAAGTTTCCATGGATTAAGAAAACAAGTTTTTTTTTTTTTTTTATTTGTATTGAAATTGTGCATTTTTGTTGCAACATCAACATATCAATTTCGATTTTATTCATGTAAAGCTCTCATCTTAACATGAATTTATTTTCAATTCATACACAATAGTGGAATTTAGGATTTAGATTGAATTGGGTATAAAATATAATTATTTTTATTTTATTTTAAATAATTTATATATATATTAATAATAAAATAATTTAAAGTGATAAAAATAAAATTTTATAAATTTAGTGATTAAATTAAAAATATCTAAAAATAAGAGAGTAAAGTAAAAGAAAGAAGATAGTTGAGTGATGATATGTGTTAATTGTATTTCCTCCCTCTTTTGGCTGGTTTTGATGAGGTCTCGATTTCAAATCTTCTTAGGGTTTTAATTTCAGTCTCAGTCGCTAAATTTTCGAAAGCTTACCTCTTGGTCCCGACATCCTTAATCGAGATATGGCTCGAAACGAAGAGAAAGCGCAGTCAATGCTCAATCGATTCATAGCCCTAAAAGCAGAGGAAAAAAAGAAACCTAAAGAACGCCGCCCTTTCCTCGCCTCTGAGTGCCGCGACCTCGCCGAAGCCGACAAGTGGCGTCAACAAATCATGCGAGAGATCGGTCGCAAGGTCGCCGAGATTCAGAACGAAGGCCTCGGAGAACATCGACTCCGTGATCTAAACGACGAGATCAACAAGCTTATCAGAGAGAAGTCTCATTGGGAGCGCCGTATAGTTGAACTCGGCGGCTCGAATTACGCCAAACACGCCCCTAAAATGACGGATTTAGAAGGGAACATTGTGGATGTTCCGAACCCTAGCGGACGTGGCCCTGGGTATCGGTATTTTGGAGCGGCGAAAAAGTTGCCGGGAGTAAGAGAGCTGTTTGAGAAGCCGCCAGAATTGCGAAAGAGGAGAACTAGATATGATATTTACAAGAGGATTGATGCGAGTTATTATGGTTATAGGGATGAAGAGGACGGGTTTTGGCTAGAGTGGAGGGGCCAGCGGAGTCAAAGATGAGGGCCGAAGCGGAGGAGGAATGGCGGAGAGTGGATGAGATTAGAAGAGAAGCTAGGCGAGGAGCCAAGGAGGTGGTTAGCGTCGGAGCTGCAGCGAGAGAGGTGTTGTTTGAGGAAGAGGAGGATGTGGTGGAGGAGGAGAGGAGGGAGATGGAGGAGAAAGAGAGGAAAGATAAAGAAAGAGAATTTGTTGTGCATGTGCCGTTGCCTGATGAGAAGGAGATTGAGAGGATGGTTGTTGAAAGGAAGAAGATGGAACTTTTAAGTAAGTATGCAAGTGAAGGGTTGTTGGAGGAGCAGAGTGAAGCCAAGGGCTTGCTTAATATTCATCGGTAGAGTAGATGCTGGTAATGCTGTATCTTTTAATCCACAACTTTGATTGATGATATCAAATTATGTAACCTGCCTGTTTTGGTTAGATTGCATTTAGATTTTATCTGCAATTTGAGTTCCGAAAATAACTTCCTCATATGCAACTTGGGTTTTATGTGGAAAAGAGTTAGAAAATTCTTTGTACTTGCAAATTCTGATATTGTTTACACCTGTTATACTCCTGATGTCATGTCTTGATTTGGTTACATAGATATCATAGTTAATCTTGTGATTGCTTTTGTTTGTTGTTATTGCTGGTACTTTTGCACCTCGCATGTTTGATGTTGTCTCGGATTGTAAGAAAAAAATATCAGTTTCTCCCTGATACTACTTTGAGCAGCAGCTATTCTTATTTTTGGAGTTTTGGAAATAGTACTTGAATTGTTAACTCTGGTAAGTGCTACTCAATACCAGATGGCGGAAGTTGCCCGTAGCTTCGCATATTTTACATGTTTGGAACACTGTGTTTGTGGGAACTTTAACAAGTTTTCCCAGTTCTAGAGAGAGACTAATTTAAAGTTTTCTTATAGATGAGTTTTATGCGCCTTGGTGAAATATTTATAGAATCCTGTACTATTTAACCCTAACCAGCCTTCCAATATGTTATTTACTTTCACTTTAGCTCTATTTTTTAAGTTATTTCAAGTGAATATATATATAACTTTTGAATGTACTTAATGTTTCAGGGTAGTATTGTCTGCGGAATTCCTATATGATGGTTTAGGTATTATAACTTGTTTAAGTCCCTAGACTTTGTGGATACCTTTCATGCTTTCACTCACGAAATTGGTTTCTCTTCAGTTTATGCTAGCGTTTGTTTTTACCTCTGGCATTTGATATCATACTGGAAACTGATAATCCACCTGTGATCTTTGTTACCAATACATGCTTCCTACTGTTAAATTGTTACCATACTTATTTGAGCTTACGGTACAAAGATTTGTGCTGATGATACACATGTAGTATGAATTGATGCCTATGACATTGATGCTAGATATCCTTTCTTGACTTTTGACATTACAGATCTCATTACCTAGCTTTAGGACATTTGACCATGTATTGTATTCTTTGATTGAAGGACTAGATTCCAAGTTGATCTAGGAAAATCCTTGGACGATATGATGTAATAGTGTAATGGATAGCTCTGCTTTATTCTGCCATTCTCTACATCTTTTCATATGGTATCTTTAAAAAAAATGTTCAAAATATGCTTTTATCTCTCTTTTTCTCTTCTAGCAAGTGTTCACAAGCTACTTTTCATTAAAATGGATACTTGGGAGAACCATATCTCAAAACATTATGAATGGATCCCCATTTTCCCCTTTAGTGGTTTCTAGGCAGCTCTATGTTTTCAAGTACTTCAAGCCAAGCAATACAAGTGTTTTCACCAAACTAACCTTTGCCAAGCCGATTTCTCCGGTTTGGGTCCTGCAATTTTCCACAGCTCACCACACCAACTTTAGAAACAGACCCAGTCCATTTCCAAGCAATAAAATGCTGCTTTCGGTTTGGTGTTCACTCTCAGCAAGTTTCTGTTTAACACATTCATTGGCCGCAACTACTTTGTTGGTTGCTTCATAGTTATTAGGTTTGAATGAAGAATCTTTTGTGCTTCGCAACTCCTTGAAACCAAACCATATTTGTCCCATTTGGAATTAGAGCACCAAATCGAAATCTTCTTTTCTGATTCTTATTTGAACTATAACTTGATGTCACTAGTTTGTCGGAGAAACTGAAGATCTCAACTTGTCATTTCCAGGTTTGCTGATTTGCCATATTTGAGAGCTCGATTGGTACTCTAGAAACAACTCAAAACCCACCTAGGAGGTGAGGACTGCTTATAAAGAATAAGCATGAGCGAACAAGGTTACCTGGATAGTGTCCATGGGTGTTCAACGAGGCTGATGACATGGGTTGGCGGCTTTCATTGCACTCGGGTGCACCTACCTCAGTGGGAGATCCTATGTCATAATTTGTTGCACAGAGAGGCTCTTCCTTCACATACAGTTTTCTCATGTCAGATTTTTGCATTTATAGGGGTTAGATTTTATTGAAAATAGAACTCGTGAATTATTTTTTATATAAAATAATAAAATTGACTGATTTAAAAGATATTATCTTATCATTTATTTGAGATATTAAAAGTGTTATATTTAAAGAAAATTATCTTATAATGGGTTGAAATATGTACAAGCCCAATCAAATTGGACATTCACATCATACTTACCATATGAACTTAAGTTATATAACAACAATGAAGTAAAGTATTGTATATAAACATATTTCACTCTTGGTAACTCATCAATATGAGATATAAGCTTTTTCTTTTAACTCAATTTACAATTAACGTGCTTTGAGCATGAATTTTTATTCATCACTCATGAAATATTATTATATATATCTCATGGAGTGGAATACCGATTTCATCATTGGAATCTCTACTTTTCCCCTTGAAAATATGCCTCAAAGGCTTTACTTTATCATATATTTTTTTAACAGGAACTTCCTCCACAAGTTGAAGCTGCACACTCTGTTTTACCTTTAGAAATACCTCATGTGCAATGGTTCCAATCTGCAAAATTTGTCTACGGTTCCTCTCCCACAAACTGAAGTAGACAAGCATTTCATGTTTAGTTTCAAGATGATGGCCGTAAGGGATTTCTTTTTAGGCCTACAACACATCCAACTCAACTCTTGTGGCCATCCCAAAACAGTTCTATACAAATCACAAGCCATTGGAACATATTCACATACGAGAATACTCACAGTGAAGAAACAAATGATCCTTATTCCCCAATTTCCGGCTCCCTCCTGCAAAGGTTGCAACATAATGATGTTCTACTTATCTTGAGAAAAATTGAACATTTTGATGTAAAGAAATATGTATCTTGTATACGAAACAGCACACCATTATGCAGCTTTGTGTTGGTCAGATGTTTCTCTCAATTTACTTGTCAGCTGCTACACCACTACTCTGGCACTACAAATAACAACTTTGTTTTGCTTGTTGCTTCATTCTTATGACTTTGTAGTATTATATGATTGGCATACCAATAATGAGTGGTTAAACGTCTTGGAGTTTGAGCTCCAAACTGAAATAGTGGACAGGAGGGGTGGCAGACTTTTGAAGTTAAGCTGAAATCTTCATTTCAGATTGTTATTTGAATCATATCTCGGCATCACTAGTTTGTTGGATGCTCTGAGTCTCCATTTGTGATTCTAGGTTTTGAAATTTGCCCATATTTGATACCTAGATTCATTCACTGCTCACATTTAAAAACCCACATGGAGACGACAGGAAAGAGGAGAGGTGAGCACTGTGTAAAAAAATGAGCACGGCCTCCCTTTACAACATACTTACCTGGACGGGATGGATGGGTGATCAACAAGGCCCATTGCCTACGCTGGTGGCTTTCATTGCACTTGGAAGGTGCACCTGCCTAAGGTCTCCTCAAGTAGTGGTGTTTGCTCTACTCATGAGGTCATAGCAATGTTGCTTTATTTTGTGTCCTCAGGCTCAACCAAGGAAGTTATTTTGTTACAAGCAAAGCTAACCTACACAGTGTATCAAATCTAGTTTCTCATTATGTTACACCAAGCGGCAACCGGATTTCACAACCGGGTTGAAATCGATCTTCATTTGTCCTTGGGCTCTTAGCTTGCAGAAAATTTCCAGCTCTTTTCTTCAATGTTTTACTGAAATTAATCCCTGAACTCTCAAGAAAATATATATGCAATAATTTTAAGAGTTCCGATATGTAATATCAAGAGTAATATTTATTAAGTGAATGATTCTAAAGTCTCACATGCAAGTTGGCAGCTTCCCCTGTTTATAAAGCAACTTGTAGCACACTTTCACACCCACGGAGCCGTGTAGTGAGCACAGAGCGAACTATTCTTTCGCCTTTTACTAAAGAATACCGTGTGCTCTCCGCACTAAGCGGCATACACCAGTTTCCGGAATGGTATTCCTTTTGAATACCACCATACTAATCTAAGCTTCAAAATATTTTCATGGTTGAGATCAATATCCATGTAAGATTAAGGCTAATGAAGGTAAAGTGATAGTTTAGCATTCCAGCTGAGTTCTACATGAACTCTTATTTAAATATTTGAACTACATCTTCAGTGTCTTTCTATTCTAAGCATCTGGTTTAGGTCCTTCTGCCTCCTGCTGCTGTTTCCACTGCTCTGGGGTCTGAGCTTTCTTTATGGATAGGGCATGGATTTGCTTCATCTCCTCTTCCAGAGCAGCATTCACTATCCGGTGCCTTTCCAGGAGTCTCTTCCCATCGAATTGTTCCGAAACAATCTCAATTGCAAAACTTGCACCGCACCTGAGTCAGTCAAAACATCTTTACAAGTTTTCAAAGGCATGGATTATTGCAGAAATTGAAATAGAAACATGTTCAGAATCAAAGCTCACCCTCCAGATGTATCAGTCACTTCCTGCAACACAAGAGTATAAAAATTAGTTCTATGTGAAGACATATAAGTAGCATCAGGCAAATTTCCTAAAATAGACGCATCTAATTAAAAATTATTCCTTTGAGAGCAGGAAAAGCAACAAACAAAAACATGTTCATGGGTTAATTTAAATTGTGTAAACATGATTATGGATGCAAAATAATAATAAAGCTCTGTACTTTAGAATACCATGATCTAATATAACTTAAAACCAAGAACCCAATTTTAGGTTAATGGAAATACAGTTTGTTTACCAGATGAGAAGGCTGCAGTTTTGAAGTTAATGAAGACTCAACTTGTTCCTTCGTGACTCCCATCTTCTCTTACTTTCCTTTGTGTTCTTGGGTTCGGCCTGAAATAGGGAAATAAAGTTCCAAGATTCCTTTACTAGAATATAATTTAACGATTAGATAAACACGAAAGATTCGATTTTGGTGATGGAAACAGAAGGAAAAAACAAAGATTCGATCTTGGTGGAGTAGAAAACTCCAGGGATTGTTGTTACAGATTCTATGCCAGCCCCAGGCATATCCAGTTCCTTAAAGCCCATTGTGAATTTGAGGTTTTTCCAACGAGGGAAAAAACTTGATTTAGGTCATTTTATTTCCTTTACCAGAATATTTAGAAGTACTCATTTTATTGCATAAATTAATGAACTTAATTAAATATTAAAAATTTTAAAAAATTAATTATTTTTTTAATTCAAAAGTTTCAAACATGCATAAATTAAAAGAAAAACGTATTTATTTATCCGAGTGAGGATCAGGATCTAGAGGAGTGGCAGTGTACTGGTCGACACGATGTGTCTGTCCTTATAGGATTAACCTCACAGACAACAAATCAATCTGCTGATTTCATTCAGTTCCTCACAGAAAATTATTTAAATTATCAGTTAAACATGATTTGATAATAATATATGAAATAAAAATATTAATTTTATTTTTTAGAAATATTTAAAAATAAAATGAGTCTATTATGTCGAATATCATTAAATATCATTAATATTAAACATCAGTAAATATTATTAAACTAATTAAAAAAGATTAAACATGACTCAACATATAATTATTTAAAATAGAATTTTAATTAAAATAATTTTTACCTATATTTTATTTTTATATTTTAATCAATAGATAAATACCGACCTTTAAATTAAAAAAATCCTAAATCATTTTCCGGATTGCGTATTTGTATGATTCTTGTTCTCAATATCCTCGTGAATTACTTGTTCTTCGATAAATTTGAAGAATGTTGAAGATTTCTCATAGCAAATTCATCAATAAATACAAAAAAAAAATATTTTTTTTTCTAACACTGTAAACAAAATATCTATTCGATATTTTAATTTTTCTACTAAAATTATAATGTTTTGTATTGGAATTTGGGAAATATTGTTTATGTACGGAGAATTTCTAGAAATATTGTGAATGAAAAAGAAAATCACACAATATTAATATCTTACGTTTATTTTTTAAAATATTAATCTTTTAACAGTATTTTAGAAGTTGAGTGTATCGGACACCGACTTTGAACAATAAACTAATAATTTTAGATGAAAACGAAGTTTAAAGACTCCAACTTTGAACAGTGAACAGTGATTGTATAATAAAATTTTATATGGAGATGTCAAAATCGAAACTTTTACGCTCTGTTTTCACCGTAAATTATTGATTTATTGTTCAAAGTTAGTGTTTGATATACCCGACTTTTACAATATTGTTAAAAGATTAATATTTTAAAAAATAATTATAAGATATCAATATTAGGGGAATTTTCTTTTTCCATTCACAATAATTATAGGAATTCTCCATTTATATATTCTAAAACTAAAACAAATACCGGGAAAGGAATGATTGAAATTATTGTTTATGTTTAAGTTTGAGATTTATATTAACTTTATAAAATTAAAAATTGAATTTTTATATTTTTTTTTCCTTTCAAAATCCTAACCTATTCATTAGCAATTTAGCATATTAATATTTTATTTATTAAAAGTTTCTATCCATGGGATTTCTAGATTTTAATATAAGAGTTCAAATTTGATTCAACTATTTAATAATAAAGATAAAAAATAATATATATAATTTAATTAAAATTTTATTTCAAATAATTAATATTATTAATTATATATTAAATCTTTAAAATTTTTAATATTTATTATTTAAAGATATTTAACGATGTTTAATATTAATAATTTTAATAATATTCAATACTTATAAAATTTTCTTTAAAAATATTACTCCAAATGACCTACTTTATTAGTCATAATGAAAATTAAATGATACAACTAAATTAAAGGTTTTTGATCTCAATCAAAATTAAAATTAAATTCAGTGACATAGAATATAAATTACTTGTATAAACATGTAAAACAATATATCGAAGAAAAATTATAAAGCCTCGTCCGAAGTTTTTACGACTAATTTTTATATTTTAACACTAAAAAAATTTAAATTTAAATTTTAAATTTTATACTTTATTCTAAATTTCTTAAATCTTAATTTTAAATTTTATTCTGAACTAACTAAATAAATAAATAATAGAATTTCCATTCCTTTTTACCTCCCAACCGTTAATCAAAGGAAAAAAATAATATAGCCAACTCATCTGAATCAATTACTTCCGTAATAACAAAGATTTTAGGATTTTATTCTTTTTTTAGAAAAAAAATAATTAATTAGTGACAATTTCCTTTAATTTCAAAATTGGATTTTTTTTTTCAAAAAAATTATTTCCTTACATTTTTATTGTTATTACTTCCTAATCCAATGTGTTTTATCTTTTAAGACTTGAACAAATTAGGTTTATGAAAAGCTTTACAGCTTGGAACACCTGTACCTGTTTAGATTATTATGAACAATAATAACCATCCAGGCAAGCTTTTAGGAACGTTATACAACATGTTGTAGTTGTCGTTTTGTCTATCTTTTTGTCTTAATGCAGAGCATTACATCTGTCGGAACCTAATCAATCTTCAAAACAAGACTGTTCAGTCCTTTCCCTATAAATCTCCTAAATCTTCTCTTGTTTGCTATCACTTACAATAAGAGTTGAACAAACCAAAACCAGACAATCTGAAAAACCAAAGCTCTCCTGCTCAGGAAACATGGGAGGTTGCGCCACCAAGCCTAAGGTTTTGAAGGGTGACGAAGGGGATGTCCCATCGAAGAAAGAAGCGGTTCCCGTAGCAAAGGAGACTGTTGCAGCTGATCAAGGTGAAAACAAGGTTGAAGCCGACAAGGTTGTTGAGAACAACGATGTTAACGATGTCAACATTGATGATCAATCAAACAAACGGTCGATCAGTAACTTGTTCGAAGAGGTATCCGTTTCTGTTTCTGTAATGGCATAATGTTTCTTCTGTATGTTCTATAGATCTAAACTGCAAAACATGAAGACAAATCTCACATGTTAGGAAAATAAGTGGTTCTTCTTTTCCCATTAAATATGCAAAGTAGGATTCAAGTAGTTTAACTGTTAATTATTTGCAGAAAGAAAACAAGGGGACAGCTGAGAGTGACAACACACAATCAGAGGCTGAGCCAATGAAAAAGGACACTGTAGAATCAGTGCCACAAGAATCACCGGACATAGTTAAACAAGGGTTGGAATCGGTGACCAAGAATCAGGAAACAGTGGAGTCAGTGCCACAAGAGTTACCTGACTTGGTTAAACAAGTGGTGGAACCGGTGACCATGAATCAGGAAACTAAGGAACCTGAAAAGCCAGTGGAGCCCGTGTCTGTTCCTCCAGTAAACACTGAATCAGAAAAACTGAACGAGGCCAAACCGGCACCCACTGTAGCAGTAGTGAATGTGCCCGAGACACAAAACAGGGAGACATCATCCGGCGAAACGAAAGACCAGACAGTAGTAGCAAACTAAAGTTTGAGCAGTCATGTTGAATTAAGCATATGCTACAGGGAAGGCTGCTAGATCTGTTGTCATAAAATCAACCACTTCACTTGGTCTTTAGACATCTTTTTAGGTGGACTCGAATTTGTTGCTCTTGAAATATTTGTTTTCTTGCCTAAGAATTAGTGTTTGATACTACCTAGTTGTTCATATGGGATCCTTAGATGGAACCCTGTTTTAGAGTTGCTTATTTGTCTTGCACAAGTTGTCAGCAATGGATGCTAACAACATATGGGGATTCATTTCTTGTTGTCTTTAATTCGATTTATTATCTTGGAGAAAACGATTTGGAAAATATATTTTAATGAATAAATTTGGTTAGAAATTTTAAGGTGTAATATTGGGTTTAATATCCGAATATAATATTTGTATTTAGGATATGACATGAGTCAAATTGATTTTTTTAAAAGTTAACTCAATTGAAAATTTTATAGATTTAAAGGGTTAATATTAATAAATTATCAAAAATTATGATAAATTAATAAAATTTTTAAATATTAAAGATCTTATTGAAATAAATAATAATGTTTAACTATATATAATATTAATGACAAATAACGATGTATAATATTAATGATACTGAATAGAGGTGTATGACGGTGATTTTTGTTGTCATCAATGAAATGTTATGAAAAATTGACTATAATCATATCAACGAAATAAACAAGAAATTTTTATTTTAAGTTTAAAATAAACAAGTATTTTAAATTTTAAAAAATTATGGTTAAAATTTAGTGATTTAAATTTACTATTTATATTTATGTTTAGAATTTTGATAATATGGTTAGAGATTTTAGTTTTAATTTATAAACTCTAAATTCTAACAGTAAACCTTAAATTTAAGGGTTATGTAACCTTACTCATAATTAAGTGACACAAATATAACTTTACTTATAAATGAATTATCCAAATATAACTTTTAATAATTACTCAAATATAATTATACACATAATTGAGTGACATCTATCGTAGTTTACCTGCGAAATAATCACCCAATTTTTTAATTTTTTTATCATTTTATTATTTTTATTCAAACATATATATATATATATATTAAATAAACATATTATTATCTAACAGAAAAATCTTGATAAAAATAAAATTTCTTGTCCATCAAAGATTATATAAAAAAAACTTTATTTATAAAATATAAATAACTTTATTCATTACCTTATTAGTATATGGATCTGTATCTCATTTAATGTTAGATACATAAATATATGGTCAATATATCATTAAATGCAAATATATATTACTTTAAAATACAATTAAATAAAAATTAAATTTTGTAAATCAAACAGAAATTTAGGTACGAACGAGGAAGAAACCAAACTAAATAAGAACGAAAAGAAAGAGTCAAACTAAAGACAAACCCTAACTAAACTAATTGAGTTTCAGATAATAATTACTATAACAAGTCCAAACCCTTTTAAAATTTTTGTTTTTTGTTCATTGATCCGTTCCGATCACAGATATTACGATACGGCTCACCGAACTGAGAGGGAAAGCTCGACGTCGGACGCTGGATAAATTGTGGTATCGGTTTCATAATCTGACCGTAAAAGCAAATCGGGACTCTCCAAGAGTTGTTATTCAAAGCAACATTATCGACCATTTGAGCCGCCGCCGGGTCATAATTAAAAGCATGTGGCTGTGACGATGATGCCATGGGAGGTATACTGCTACTACACTCTCCTTCCACCGGAGTGAAATCCAAACCACCATTCGTCGGCACCATTGTCATCGGATTCTCCATAGGGTTTAGATTGAAAGGCTGCCATTGAAGAGCCTCGGTACCGGAGCTGAAAGGGTTATAAGAAGGCACAATAAACATGGGTTGTTGTTGCTGCTGCTGTAGCTGGTGCTGGTGCTGGTGCTGCTGCTTTATGATATCCATGTCCAAGTTCTTTTGAAACAAGGAAGATCGGACTTGGTTATTATATAGGTTAAGCGTTGGTTCCATGAACTGAGTTTCAACACCACTCAAAATCATTGGTTTTGAATCTTGGATTAAAGATTGTTGATTCCCCTTTATCATCTTGATCCTGTTCTTTACGATCTCCAAGCTCGAGTCAAGTCTAGCAAGAAGTGCCGAAAGTTGATTGACAGAGAAAGTGTTGATACGATCATCCCAAGTCAGAAACTTGGCTTCTCTATTAGCTTTCCTCAGTTTGCAAATCTCATCGTCGAGCTTCTTCTGCCGGATTGCAAAGAAATCAAGCACGTTAAAACACTTCTTTTCACGTACATGCGCAGGCTTCCCCTTGTATTTGTTGATAACATTCATCACCTCAGCATGAACCGGTGGCCAAACCTCGAGCTTTGCTAGACTGTCATCTGGTTTAGGACCGTAAATAATCACACACGTCTCGACGCCACACAGAATCGAGAATTCTTTGGCCTTTTTCAGCAACCCCTTCTTGCGCTTTTCGTAGGTCGAGACACGAACTTTCTCTTTCATAATGAATTTCATGTTCAATTTTCCACGTCCCATTTTGAATATCTTTAAATAAAAATAAATTAGAACAACAAATATAATTAGAATAAAACTAAAAAAATAAGAATTATAAAATTCGCAGGAAAAAGGGAGGAAGACAATGTGTTACAGAAGAAGCTTACCTCAAACTTCAATGGCTTTCTTTGGTTTAGAAAGAAACCTAATGCACTTGCTCTTGGATTTTATAGAGCTTAGGGCTTGATTCAATTAATATGGTTATAAATCAAATATTATGATTCTGTATTTATTGTAAGAATATTTTACTTTTCCTAGTTACCATATTTTACTTATCAAGAACATAAACCTTAAAAAGGGTATTCCTTAAAATTCAAACCTTAAAAAAAGGAAATAAAAAAAAGCTTGAAATCAATGTAGATTTTGTCTTAATTACTGTGAATTAGAATCCCTTAATATTTTAAGGATAAAAGATCCTAAAAGTTCACCGCTAAAGCCTCTTTTTTATATTCAGTATTTAATTATTTATTTGCATTACTTATTTCATTATTTTTAATTATTACTTTAATATAAAATACTTCACATAATACTTAGTTAATTAATTAAAATATTTAAATAAATATATTTAATTGTACTTTTCATTCTCATTTAATTATAAAAATTAAAAAAAAAACAATTTTGATTTCATGGTATGTTTCTACTTCTCCAAACTTGTTGGATGAATTTATTTGTTTTAGGACTAATTAGCAGATTCAGTTGAAGAACCAAGAAAAGACAAACAATAAACTTGTGTTCTTATTTTAAAATCCAAACAACTGAATAAACCGAAAATCAAAGGGTACAATTTATTTGTATGCATCGATCTGGTAAATAAGTTGTCCTAACAAAATACATGATTATTTGGCTGTGGTCTTCCACCTATCTTGAATCAATGCCCTAAAACACATGTGACATGTACTACAGCAAGAAAAAATCAGGGGTTGAAAACCCCTACTTCTATCAACGGTCGAAAATATTCGACCGTTGTTTTACTATCTTAATCTTCTATTATCACTAATAACGATGGAGTTTAAGCTGTAACAGCAACTATCTCGGTACATTCTTTTTCGACCACACATTGTTCCTTCAGCAGTTTTTGCTCTTTGATTTTTCCCCACAGCACACTATATAGCCCAATGATCAATAAAATCCCCCCTATCACACTGGACAAAACAGTAGAAACTCGAGTTTAGATAAGATAACACGGTTAACATGTTTTAAAACTAAACATAATCAAAAGTATAATGTCTTAACCTACCTTCCTAAACTGGTAAACACGCATAACAGAAATGCAGAACACAACATTGTGAAGATGAGATTCAGGGGTGTTGACATGGCCAAGAACACTGGTCCTTTCTTCTCAACAACCCACGATTGCAGGTAATATGTCAAGCCGGTCACCACTATTCCCTGTCATAATAATATTTACCAAGACACAGTTCATCAATATTACAAAACCTACAGTTATGTACAGTTTTTTAATTTTTTATGTCTATAGATATGTTTTGCTTACGCAATAAGCCACCGCCCCGAGTCTAATGTTCCAGCCGAGTTTCCATTCGTCAAAGTCTCTTACCAGAGCAATGGCAATAACAAATGACTGAATTGAGCTTAGGAAGCACTGAAGAGCCGTGAAGAGAAGCATTGAAGGGTAGCTCTTCAAGACCGGACCCTGTTTCACACCAAGTTAGTAACAAACTAACAGTAACATGTGATATGTGTGATAAAGATGTTTTTTTATGGCATAAGTTGGACCTGTAAGACGAGCCATAAACCCCAAAAGGTGACGGAAATCAGCATGAGGAAACAACCCTTGATCCATGTGAGACCGGAGGAAGATGCGGTGCCTGCTGTTTTGGTATGGTGGGGCTGCAACAGGTGATGGTGGCATTCAAGTTTGAAACGGGGACCCGTGTAAAAGGCAAGGGTGAGTACACCAGCCAAGCAAATCAGGATTCCCGTGAGTTTTGCAATCCCTGCACCTGTCTTCAACTTCAATGTCTCCATCCTGCCATAAATCAAACCTAATTTCAAATCTATGTTCTAGCACATGTCGTATAACACAACAGATATGTGGTCCAATGATTGATGTTTCATACTTCAGGTTCTGCCATGAGAAAGTTTATTGGTGAAGACCATGTATTAGGTTGTTTTGCATGTATTGAAAATCTAACATTCATTCACATGAAAAATATTAACAGAAAAGGTCCAACAAATATACATTTTTTTATGTTTACTGAATAAACAAGCATTTGACATTGTATATAAAAGCACGTGTTAGAAAATTATATGTTTGCACGTACTCTTTGATGTTTCTGAATCCATTACATACTAGATTTTTCATGCTGCAAACACCTGGGGCCCATATGTTTCTTTTTCGATTTTGATTAACTAACACGAGAAAATAAACTAGAGATAGATCATAGAAAAAAAAGACGAAAGGGTGAAAAGTGTGGTTAATTACTTAAAAGGATAATATTGAAGGTTGATATATATATTTTTAGTATAGTTTAAAATTTAAAATTTAAAAATATTTTTATATTTATTTAATATTAAAGTATAAAAAGGTATATCAAAGAGAGATAAATAATTTTTATTCGGTTAAATGATAGAAAGTCTTGAAACCCAGTAACTGTATCATTGTTTTGGAATGGTTGGTAATTAATTTAACCATGTTTATTTTTAGATATGCTCTCTTTTTTTATTATAAACTTTGCATATTTATGTTCCTACAAGACCCACCGACCAGATTTTTAAAACAGCACTAACTGCCTACTAAATTTCAACAAAACATTCTTTCTACTGAAGCTACCTTGTAATAATTTTTAATTAACCACACTCAAAAGAAATTTATATCATAAAGAAACATTCTTTCCTCAAGACATTCTTACACATGCAAAATAAAACACAGTTAAATAAATGAAGTAAATATGTATTGTACATACCCGAGTATCAGTGCCAAGAAAAAAGTGATGACCGGCAGGCAATTTGCGATTGCAGCAGCTAAAGTTGCAGTGGTATAAACTAGGGCAACACCATTGACATCCAAGCTTAAAGTTATCCTGTAATAGATCAAAACAGAAAGCAAGTGAAATTAAAACTATGGGAGTTTTCAAATGAAACTAAACAACTGGTTTCAACCGGACATACCCGATCAAAGCCAGCAAAAAGATCTTGCAGAATGTCATAAGCGATAGAGGGGGCAAAGATTTCCTACAAAGTTTCCATTTCCAAACACAAGATGACAAAGATGGCATTATCTGCAATTATAGGACAATGTTTTGATGGAAAACTAGATTTACCGTTCTAGGAACAACGCGAGAGGGACCAAGAGAACGCTTGCAAAAGCTTGTCTGTAGAAAACGAACACGAAATTGTTCATTCCTTGGTCGAAGACAGCCTTGGAGATCAAGAACATGCCGGCGTATATTAATTGTATGAGAATAATAACCGCGTAGGATTTCTTTGAACCCATGTTTTGCAGCTGGAGAGTGCAGAAATGGAGGAGGGTTTATATAAACAAGGAGTTGCAGAGTGAATAGTGAAGGATTGGGGCATTCTTTTTCTATTGGAACAGGTGTGGTTATATAGGATAAAGCTTACAAGGGACCACCAAAACTAATGTCTCCGTTCTTTATCATTCATGTTCATGAAAAGGATTTTTGAGTTGCTACTTTGGGAGTGACATGTCTGGTGGATTTGGGTTTTAATTTTTTTACTTAAATCGATACATTTTTGTATTATTATATTAATTAGATTTAACTAAAAATACTTTTTTATTAAATGAATAAGGATTTGAAAGGATTATAGAGTAAATATTTGATATACTAGTAATAGAACAAAAAATTCCACGTATAAATGTAAAAACAGTCATTTTGAGGGATTTTAGGTCGGGTAAAATCGGATACAGGTCATTTTCAGGTTGATTTGATATTTTGACTCAATTCGGTCGGGTGCGAGTTCATTTCAGATAGGGGTGTGCATACGGTTCGGTTAATTCGGTTAACTGATCGAACCGAAATTATTTCGGTTAATTCGGTCGGTTATTTTTTGGTAAATTCGGTTAACGGTTAATTTTTTTTGATAATTCAGTTAATTCGGTTCGAAATCGGTTAATTAACCGAATTAACCGAAATTATATATATTAAATATTATATTATATATTTTTATTTTTAGTCATTTAACTTTTAAAATATTTTAAAATGTTCATTAATTTTTTTATATTATAAATTGGTCACTAAATCTTGCATTAAATTAGTATAAAATAAAAGTTTAGTGACTAAAAAATTATTTTAGCTTAATTTAGTGACCTATTATATAATTTAACCAAAATTTATAATAAATTTCGGTTAATTCGGCTAATTAACCGAAATAATTTCGGTTCGGTTAATTCGGTTAAAGAAAATTCGGTTCGGTTAACGGTTAAGATTTTAAAAATTTTGGTTAATTCGGTTTGGCCACCGACCAAATTAACTGAATGCTCACCCCTAATTTCAGGTTGAGTTTATTTTAGGTCGAATCCATTTCAGGTCGAGCTCAAATCAGATAATTGACAAGTTCATTTCAGGTCGGGTTCATTTCATTTCGGTTGCATTTCAGGTCGGATTCATTTCAAGTCAGTTTTATTTCAGGTCAAATTAATTCGGATTTTAAATTCTTATTGATTAAAATTATTTAGTTTGAGTTTGGTACAAATAAGTAATTAAGTAAATAACCGATACACTTTGGGTTGAATGATTGATTATTCATTTCAAATTAATTATTTAATATCTAACATCTTTAACTAGCACGAGTCCCATTAAAAATAAATATTACGCATTAGACTAAATAAAAATATCATCAAATGATTCATATCTTAAACATTAGACTAAAAAATAAAGTTTTAAATTAAAAATAAATTAAAAAGATAAATATTAATAAAATAAAATATCATATTATTAAAAACACTAAACTAAATTTAAAAAATAAATAGTAATCAATTTGAAATAAATATTATAAATTAATAAATTAATAATTGTTAAATTCAGTAAAAATAGTTAATACATTTCAAAAATAAAAATATAAAATATAATCTTAATAATAGTTGTAAGGATTAAATTACAAAAATTATAAATTAATAATAGTTAAATTTATATTTTTAATGTACTTTAATACATTATAATTTAAATTACAAAAATTATAAATTATAATTTAAATTCAATAAAAATTTTAATTTTAATGTACTTTAATACATTATAATTTATACAATATAATTTAATACATTTCAAAAATAAAAATATAAAATTTATATTATATATGAAAGATATTTTTTATATATAAAATTTATACTATATATAAAATATATTCTATATATGAAATTTATACTATATATGAAATTTATATTATATATTGAATGATATTATATATGAAAATATGAAATGTATATTATATATGAAAATATAGAATGTATAATACTAGATATATATGTATATGTATATAATATATATTGTATGTATATTTATATATAAGTATGTATGTATATGTATACATTAATATATATATTATTATATGTATGTATATATATATATTGGTTTAATTTTCTAGATTCATAATTTAGATTAATTTAATAAAAAATTATATTTAATTTTAGAATTCTTGTAATTTATGTTTTTATTTTAATTTAGTTTAATTAATTTCAAGTTCAATAAATTAATTTAACTTAATTAAATATTAATTTAAAATTATAATTTTTAATAAAATATTAATTTGAAATTATAATTAAAATTAAATAAAATAATAAATATGTAACAACCCGGTTTTTCTAGGTCAACATCGGGCGTTGACTCGGGCCATGAATCGTCAAGTCGGGTCTCGTGTGGAGCTCGTGGGATCGTTTTGGATCGTGTTGGGCCTCGATGTTTCTTGTTGGGCCTTTCGGGTTTGTTTTGGGTTTGCTTGTTTGGGCTTGGCTTTTGGTTTTGGGTTGGATGAGGAGATGTTAGTGAAGGGTAAGGGAGTAATTTCCTTGCCCATTCACTCATGACCAGCCCTAGAGAAAAAGGAGTCATCTTTTTCACCATCTTTTTCATCCGCTCATTCTTTTCTCCCAACTCAAAAGAAAAGATGGAAGCTTGTTGTTTTTAAGGAGGAATCCCATTTTGGTCCCCAAAGGAGAGTTGATCAGTAACCCACGATCTTCATTTCAAGGTGTTCATCTTTTGGTTTGGAAGAGAAAGGTTTTGAAGCTCAAAATCAAAGTTTAGAGGTAAGGAAAGCTAGGGAGAAGCTCAATCCGGGTTTGTTGCTTGAGGTCAGTACAATCCTGACTCTTACACTTCATGTGCTTCATAAATTCGTGCTTAGCTTGATTGTTGGTTATTGAATGCTTGAGATGGGGGTTTGGGATAGTTAAAACCCTAAAAATGATGAATTTCGTGTTAAGGTGTTAATTGATTAGAAATTGATGTTAAAACAGCCTAAACACCTTAAGATTGAGTAGAGACACTTTAGGATCGATTAGATTAAGTTTGAGGATGATCCTTAGAAAATATAAAGTGAAACCTGCAGTTTCGTGCAGGGGGTATCGATACACGGGCCATCGGTATCGATACCCCTGAGAGGTAATAAGCTGAAGGAGAGGGGGTATCGATACAGGTATCGATACCAAGCCTTCCAATGGCATAATGGTATCAATGCCGGTATCGAATCCAATCATCCCCCTTTTCGTTGACTTTGAAAATGGTCAAAAGGTATCGATACCAGTATCGATACCCATGGTTCGATGCCTTCTTTGGGTGGGTATCGAAGCAGGGTGGTTCGATACCCCACATAAGGGTATCGATACCCCTGCGAGAATTCGACAAGTTTGGTATTGTTTGAGGTTCGATAAGGGAATTAAGAGTCCTAATGAATCTTATAACTGATGAAATGAATTGTTAACACGAGTTGATGATATTAAACCCCGAACGACTAAATTATATTAAGTCTTGATATGTTTTGATGTGAGGATTCTAGGTGGATCATTTGTGTGTATCGAGTCTTTGTTTGATGGAAATCCGGATATCCTAGAGTCAGTGTGTGAGCACTTGGTTAAAGGGACATGTACTTTGGGCTGTGTGAGCGAGTACGTCCGACGTGTCCACGGGCTATGTGATCTGGATGCGGTTCGAATATATCTTGATAGGCTGTGTGAGCATCAAGCAACTCGATGGGCTATGTGAACTCGAGTAACCCGATGGGCTGTGTGACCTCAGGGATGAACTGCTTGTGGCTATGTTGATCCAAGTATGTCCCGGACATATCTGTGGCTATGTTGATCCAACCCGACGGCTATGTAAGCACGGGTATAGTAGGGCTACACTTGGCCAGTAGTTATGGATGTTGCATGCATGTGTGTATATCTTGTTATCAGTGGTTAAATGACCTTAATACCCTAAAGTTGTGTGAGTGGGGTAAGGTACATATAATCGATGGACTGTGTGATCTCGATGTAACTTGATAAAGCTGTGTGATCTCGATGTAACTCAATGGGCTGTGTGAGACTGAGTCAATAAGCCTGGTATGGTATGTGAATCTTTCTATATATGTTGATATCTTGAGATAGTAACTTGAGAACTCTAGCTAAGGTAGAATAGAGGATGAACCTTAGTATAGAAGCCTTTCGGTGCACTCTTGACTATACTATCTTGCTTGCTCGTTTTATGATGCTTATGAATTGTTAGAGTTGAAATGTACCACTGAGCTTGTTAGCTCAGCGTGCGGAATTGTGGTTTTTCCGTGCGTAGGTGACAGGTAGCTTTGGAGGGGCACATCGAAGAAGGACTTCCCAGCATCAGAGCCGTTTTAAGAGTACAGTACTTAATCCTTAGTAGGACTTAATGTATTCATAGGACCTTACCACATATCGAGTCTGTATTTTACTTTTGATTTCATTCTGAGTCGGACAATGTATTTTGAAAATGAGCTCCTGTTTTGTAAACACTTTATTATTATATTTTATTTTGATTTACGTGGATTTATGAAACATGGTATTTTAAGTATTTGGACACATGCTTTTAAAAAGGATTTTTGATGAGTCGGGTTTTGGGTGACCCGAATGTGGCGCTTCAGATCCGGATCGGGATCGGGGTGTTACAAAATAAGTTAATTTAATTAAATATGTAATACTAAATTTAAATATTAATCCCTAATTTAATTCTCATGTTTAATTTTATTTTAAGTCTAATTATATTTACCAATATTTTAAATTCATCAAATTATAAATATATTCAATTATATGTCATGTAAATATTAAGTTTAATATTAGTTCAGGCTAATACCATGTTTGGTTCAAAACAAGTTAGGTCATTTATCAGATCAGGTAAAATCAGGTCTCGGGTCGATTTAGTCGGGTAATATCGGTTATCTGTCAGGTCGGACTCGAGTTCGGGTTAGTTTCAGTCAGATGTAAATCGAATTTCAGGTCCACAATAACAGTTTGAAATCGGATTCAAGTCATTCTCGGTTGAATACAATTTGGATTCAGTTACTACAGCAACAGGTCCAACTCAGGTTTGGATCAACAACAGTCAGATATAGATCGGGTTCGGATCATTACATCCACGGGTTAAACCAGATTCTGCCTCGAACATGTTTCAGTCAAATATTCAGGTCGGGTCAGCTTTTTACATCATTAATTCTGTGTGACGAATATTTAAGCTTTAAATTTTAAATTAAAAATTTTGGTATGTTTGATTCTAGAGAATGAAATTATTTTTATTTCTTAAAAATTAGAAAAAAATTGTGTTTGATTGAAAAAAAAATAGAAAAATAAAAACAAAAATAAATGAACATGATCACGAAGGGAACGAGTGAACCCAGGATATTTTTTTTCATTGTTTTCATTGAAAATATTTTAAGAAATTGAAAAATATGAAAATATTTTCTTTTAATTTTAACTTGGTTCCAGTCCTTCTAATGTCATTTTTTAAACTTTGTTTTATTTACTCTTATTCTATTTAATTATTGTTATTCTAATATTTTTTTAACTATATTTTATTTTAATTATTTAATAAATATTTTTTCATTTTCATTTTAAAAAGTTAGATACCAAACCCATTTTCACTATTTTTATTTCTAAAAGTTTTCACTATTTTTTAGTTAAAAAAATCATTCTTATTAATCAAACATATATCTTAATTTTAATTAAAATAAAAAATATTTTAGTTAATGTACCATATAAGAACGGAAGCAATATTTGATGTTACGGGTAAAACGTATATGTTTAAAAGTGAGGCAAATTTTAAAAAAAAAATTGAAAAACAAAAGTAAAAAAATTCTTCAGAATAAGGGAGGATTATTCCTTCTCACCTCATATGCCTCCATCCCTAATACCATGTATTTAAAGGATAATATATTAATCCGTGAAGTAATATTAAAATTTTGAATTATGATATAATAAATATAAAAAAAGTAAATTGAAATTGTTATCTTTATAATAGATCTTACGATATTTAATTTAAATTAATTAATAAATTAAATATAAAATTTATAAAAGATAATAAATAATTGAGAAATAAAGGCAACTATAATAGCAATTGATCACATTCTTTAGTTGTTCCTATTATATTAAAGAATGTATATGGATCTCATGCATAATTATGACGGTCTCCTTTCAACGTTAAATTAAAAAAAAAATTGTTATATGAATCTGATTTATTATTTTTTGTGACTAATTTAATAAAATTGAATTATTTTAATATAAATTTTAAGTAATTACTTACTTTTTAATAATATGTAAAAAAACTAAAATTTATTTTAAAAATAAAAAAATATTGTTACATATGATCAAAGATAATATTGTAAGCTAAACCATATTATAATTTTTCATTAAATTTGTTGGACCAATACTTGATTTTCATCTTTTCAACAATTTGACTTTAAAAGTTTATTATACCTAAATCAGTTATCTTTTAGAATTCTTCATGGATTGGGTTCGATCTGATGGTGTCTTTAAGCTCAAAATCTCTTTAAAATCCTCTTGTGCAGTATTATGCGCACATGACTCGGACTAGAATTAGCAATCCATAGGGGTGAGCATTCGATTAATTCGGTCGGTGACCGAATCGAATTTTCCTTAACCGAATTAACCGAACCGAAATTATTTCGGTTAATTAGCCGAATTAACCGAATTAACCGAAATTTATTATAAATTTTGGTTAAATTGCATAATAGGTCACTAAATTAAGTTGAAATAATTTTTTAGTCACTAAATTTTTATTTTATACTAATTTAATACAAAATTTAGTGACCAATTTATAATATAAAAAATTTAATGAACATTTTATAATATTTTAAAAGTTAAATGACTAAAAATAAATATTATATAATATATATAATATTTAATATATATAATTTCGGTTAATTCACCGATTTCGAACCGAATTAACCGATAACTGAATTATAAAAAAAATAACCGTTAACCGAATTTATCAAAAATTAACCTACCAAATTAACCGAAATAATTTGGGTTCGGTCGGTTAACCGAATTAACCGAACCCTATGCACACCCCTAGCAATCCATTACAATATGCATCAAATATTAACCATACTTTTTGTTGCCCTCTTGGTTCCCTAGATTTTACGGCCTAGCAAATTCGTCGCACATCTAGGCTTTTTTGTATATACAAGATTTTGATTTTATCATCTGCTTAAGTGATACTAAATTATTTACCATTTAAGCAAACCGTATTGATTATTAACCCTATCTTTAAACCTTAACATATAATTTCTTACTTCCCTATTTCATCAACTTTTAAAATAAATTTGTATTGGCATATAAAAACTACATTGTTTTGAATTTAAAAAAAGATATAAACTTGTATTTTTCTTCCCTTTTGAGTATGGAGGCTACTATCAGATCAACCAAAGCTTTGTCACCTTCACACAAATGGTAAAGTGTTCAGAATCTTTTATGATAAAAAAAAAATTATAGGAATTAAAGGTATATTTAAGTCAATGGTGTTGGTACTAACGAGATTGATTTTATTCTCTAATGAGTTATATAATTAATTTTATCAAAGAAAAACCCTGAAAAAACAATAAATTAATTAAAAGTCCCAATTGAAGTTCCTGGTGGTATATTGATGCATGGAATCATTCCCAGATTAATTATTTTATTATTTATTTAATTTAACATATTTAATTAGGATAATTTTACTTTTAAGGGTTCAAAAAGACTGTTTCGTGATGCTTTTCCCATGCTTTCAATATCTGGCTGGAGCACTACGGGTTGAACAAATAATTCTTCTTTTATATATTTTGTTTCCAAAAAGGTTCTGCTTTGTAATTTGAAATTAATAAATTATTGTTTCTTACTTTTTTTAAATAATTATTTTATTTTTAAATAAAAATTAATTATTTTTCGAGTTGGGGTTGCATGTGATTGGTTGTGAGGGAGCAAGGGAGGAGCTTAGGGTGGGGGTGTTTTAGTTAGAGCTGGTGTGCTTTTTCTTAAAAATTAATTAATCAGGTGGGGTATTTTACGTACACCTTAATAAAGATACTTAAATTTGAATCTCTTAAAAATTAATAATACAATTAATTTTTGGATAAGTTATATCAAATATCGTTGAACTTTAAGTTTAATGTCAATTATATCATTAAAAAATCGATACTATTTTAATATTAAACTTTAGTTTATGCTTTAATTATATCATTTAACTATTAAAATATTTTCACATCATCACACACAGATCGTTAAGATCAATATATGTCATGGATTCTAATGGCACAATGATATAACTGAACCCTAAAGTAAAGTTTAGAACTAAAATAGTATCAATTTTTAATTCATATGTATAATTAATATTAAACTTAAAATTTATTGATATATGATATAATTTACCCTTAAAAATTGAATTAGATCAATTATTTAAATTCGATTCAATGAGAACCGAACCCTTAAATAAAAGATGTAAAATTATTATGCCTTTTCTCAATAGATCTGTTTTGGGGCAAATTGTCATTCATAATGTTCTTTAACAACCAAGCAAAAGTCACTTTGAGGGGATAAGTAAGAAAAAGGTCATATTCTTCTCTTTTTGATGTTTTATAATATTTTATTAGAAATAAAAAAAATCTGGTCCAAATGCAAAATATTATTCAAATAATTTCAGTTTATACATTTATTCTATATTTTATGATCAAATTTGTAGTTTGAGATAAGATTTAATGAAATTTTATTTTATTAAATTTAAAAAATCAAAAGCAAGTAGATTAAAAAATATTGGGTCAATAACGATCGAACATAATGACAAAATATATATTTTAAAATATTTAGATTTAAATTTTGAAAAATATATTATTAAAAAAGAAAATTAAAAATCTCGAATATAAACTATAAAATAATATATAATTTCTTTTTTAAAATGGGTCAACCTTGTCTGTTGCACTTATTTTCTTCACTAAGAAAACATGCAAGTACCTTTTCTTTAATATATTTGGATGGCTACGATGAGCACACACATACCATATGCTGATATGAGGAACAAGCTACTTTCTTTTTAAATACTTTATATATTTTATCACTTTTGGCCAAATAATACCTCACGTTTAAAAATCATAATATTTTTAACTTTTAATTATATACAAATTATCAACAAGTGCATGGTAAGATCGTAAACGAGTAAGATAAATCGTGAATTATTTGAATCTGACTAGTTAAAATTTAATTTAATTAAATTAAATTAGATTCAATTTGAGTTCGAAATAGACTTTAATTCTTAACAATGTGAACTACTAAAAATATAATAAATTATTTTTTTAATTTTTTAAGATTAAAGTAAACTAAAATATTTGTAGGGTCGAACTAGCTAGGCTTCTAAAATTATGTTGTTGTCATTGAAGAATAAATCCACTCAAAAATTATTATTTTTATCATTTTGTAAATGATATGATATAAACCGTGATCTACTCGAGTTTGATTTGATCAAAATCCAATCAATATTTGAGTTCTTAGTGAAGCGATTTGAGCGTAACACTATTAGCTCAAACTCGGCTTGAGTTCTTAACGAGCCGAATTGAATTCAATACTATTATAACTCTCAGCATGTTATGTTCTAGCGCATGATATAAGTATAATTAGATATATTTTCACTCTTAAAAAGAGAATCTAAGTTCTAATTTTAGAAGTGACGTTATTTAAAAATCAGTCACAGATTCTAAATATATAGATGATAATTCATACAAGAAAGATAATATATACAAGGGAAGAACTAAAAAAATTAACTTGTGATGTTAAAATTTTCTGTATCAACTATCATTTTAATAAAAATACATTAAATAAAATAATGAGCTAGAAAATTTAATTTTTGATGTCCATTTCTTTTGGGTCTCAATTCACGAACAGAAATCTTATATCTTTTAAATATTTTTTTTTTCGTGCCCTTTTTCGTGTCCTTATTAAAAAATTTAAAAACTTAAATTTTAAACTTTAATCCTAATTTTTTATATCTTAAACCCTCGTACCCTTACAAATACATATTACCCTTAATTCTTTAAACCCTAACCATAACCCTTAATCTTAAACTCTAATCTCACTCATTTAAAATAAGATACCAATAAAGACGCATCGAGAGAGATGGACAATTTGTACTCTAAATTCACACCCTATTCATATGCCTAGCTCAGCCCATGCTCTATACAATTCCTTTTAAGACTTGTCAACTTTACATGTTTAAACATTTTAAACATGATTAAATTACATGTTCATATTATATTAATAAACTAAACAAAAACATATAACCAAAAGTTGTTCATAATATATTTTGATGTTCACTAATCAACTTTAAACGTTGATTACTACATACTCTTACCTCTGTTCCAATCAAGTGATGGGTTTCTTTCGGTACTTTTCCATGCACCAAATGCAACCAGACAATTCCTGTCTACATTTCTTTATTTATTTGCCTTTTTTTAACACATGAGAATCATAACAACTTCCCATGTTCAAAACAAGTTTTTTTTTGGACATGTAGGATTTAGGGTTAGTGAGATTTAATATTAGGATTTTTTTATAATAACCTCGTAATTTTTTTTATTATAGAAAATATCATAATTATATTACGTGACTAAAAAGAAAAGGAATAAGAATAATCTATCAGGTAAAAAAAGAATGGCGAGCGACTAAACTATCAGGTAAAAAATTTTGCTATCCATGACTAACTATATCAGTAACCATCCATCAATCGAGTGAGGATCCATCATTCTAAGACCACTGATAAAATCATAATTAAAAAATTAAGGTATGTTAAAATCATGTTACAAGAATAAATTAAATAAATCACAAAAATAGAAAAAATATAGATAACAAATATTTAGATAATTACTTATCGCTAATTAATAAAAAATTTACGGGCGATGATTTGACTATTTGAGTGGGGAAAAAAAGTAAGTAGTTTTTTTTTTAAAATATTAGGATTTTATTAAACGTGTGTCTTGTTTCTTATTATAATCATTTGTCTGATTGAATTATCGTAAAGTAATATTTAACCTTTCCACTTGTAAAATAATATTTAATCTTTGAGTTTGGTAATTTTTCTTAACTTGGTTCTATTATTTTATTCATATTAATTTCACACTTACTTTTTAAATTTGGTCATTGAGTTTATTTTTTTTTTATTTTTTTAAGGACCTGATATTTTTAAATTATGTCAAATCATCATCCATTTATCTTTCAAAATGACAAAAAATTTAACTACCAAAGTGAATAAAAAATTGTCAAATTTTATAGACTAAATAAACTTTATTCCATTAAATAATTGGTTTTAATAATAAAACTTTTAAAATATATTAAAAATAAAATATATAATTTCTTATTTAAAATAAATATTAAAGTGCGAAATCGAGGTTCTCTCATCTATATATTTAACAATTTAAATAAATATTAATTTTACCGAATTAAATCAAATAAAATTATAAAAATAATAAAAACAGACCACTTAGCGAAGCATATAAGAACCGTTTAGAAAATATTACATGGACTCTTTCCACCACTTTGGGCCTGGCTTAATCAATTAAATATTCCATATCACATAAACATTGCTCATGTCATCTATTTCAATACCTAATTATAGGGGTGGAAAAAAACTCGATTACTTGGTACCGGTTATGAATTTGGTAAGATTCGATAAATTTTTATTTGGTATTAATTTCGGTGGAACTGGGATTGGATCTAAAATTTAGGTCGCGGTCGTAACCGGGACTGACTCTTAATTTTTTGGACCCAGTACCCGGTGGGTACCGAATAGAACCGAGACCAATACTAAATATCTGGTATTGATTATCTTTTGTTTATTTTTCTTATCAAACTTTCTCTTTATATATGAATATTATGAGTATCACTAGTTTTAAAACTTTAACTTTTAGGCCTATAATGTTTTAATTTTATTATTTAAAATTATTATCGGTGGTTGAATTTTTTTCTTTAATTATTCAATATTTTAAGAATAAACTAAATGACCGGGTACCCGATATTGGAATCGGTTTTCACCAGTAACGGGACCGGTTCTTAAAATTTAAGACTCGATGTGACCAGGACCGGGACTGATTCTATTTTTTAGGAACCGGTGGTTACCGGACCGAGATCAATTCTATTTAAATTGGTTGGGTATCCGGTATTACCCACCCCTACCTAGTTATATGTCATTGATTATTTATTATTTTTTAAATAATCATGATATTTTGAATTTAATGAGTAATTTTAGTAAAAAATTAATGATATTTATTTTAAAAGATTTAAATTTAAATAATTTTATTTGTAAGTAAAATATGCAAATATGTAAAATATTGTATAAACGTGAAAATTAAATTACTCTTATTTTAAAGTATAATTGTAGCTTGTAGGAATGTTTTTATTTTTAGGTATAAAGATAATTTTTATTCTTGACGTTTATAATTTTTATCATTTTGGCTCCTATTTTTTTTGGGATAAATTTAGCCATTGACCTATGTCTTTTTAATAAATAACTCATTTTTTAACTATCATGATAATTGAACCGTTAAAAATTTAATAATGATAACATGTCATATATATGTGATAATATATTTTAAATGACATAGAATCTAACCTATTAAATATATGCATATATATAAAATATAATTTTATTTCAGTATAAAATATAAAATAATAAAATTTAAATAAAATATTAAAAATTAATTAAATCCAAAAAAATTTACTAAATATTCTCAACCCTAACTAAACTAAAATATCTTTATAAAACCCTAAAACTCCGATTTAGATTAAAACTAAAATACCTAAATTCTAAACTAAAATAATAAAAATCCAATTGATCATTATCAAAATCATTTATCTTTGATTCACCGGTTACAAACTATATAAAACCCTTCCTTTTCAAATTATGTTTATACCTTTTTAGATAAAATTTTGATTTTACTATAGTTAAGGTTAAGAACGTATAGTAGCCTTTTGTTTTAGATTTAATTAATTTTTAATGAATAAAAAATTAATTTTAATATTTTATTTGAATTTTAATTGTTTTATATTTTTAGATTGGAATAAAACTATATTCTTCGTGTATGTATTTGATATACTAGATGTTAAGTCATTTAAAATATATTATTACATATATATGACATGTCATCCGTTATCATGGTAGTTAAAAATGAGTTATTTGTTAAGGGTTAAATTTATCCCAAAAAAAGAATAGGGACCAAAATGACAAAAATTATAAACGATAAAGGTAAATATTTTCTTTATGCCTTATTTTTATATAATTTTAAAATAAAACAAATAAGAATCGTTATTGGGAATTAAACGTGAGTTTTACATACAATTCTTTATCAGTCTACCTATAATCATTTATCAATTTAAATTTATTGAATATATTATTTTACTTGAATGGATAATTGTACGTAATTATTTTTAAAATTTTAATTAAATTATATAAAAACATATAACTATTTTTTAACAATTTTACTAATTTTAAAAAGTATTTATCACTTATGTAAGAAGAAATTATATCATGGGTCAGTCCTACCTACTGTCTATGAGATCAACCACTAAAAACTATCTACCTCATCAATTTTCTATGTCATATTTTTTTCCCAAATGAATCTTCACTTGAAAAATTAAAATTGATGAGGTGAATAGTTTTTAGTGATTGGTCTCATAGATAACGTGATAGGACTGACCCATGACATAATTTCTTCTGTGACATAATACTAATATAGTAATATAATTAATTAGCATACAGTATTTATGTAATTATAATATTTTAAATTTAATGAATATTAATAACAATCTATATACTATATAAAATAATAAATTTTATATATTTTTTAAATTGTATACTAAAAATATATTTAATATAGGTTTCTCTAAAAAAAACTAAAATGAAACTGTATATAAATTATTTTAAAAATTATAAAAATTTTAATATTAATTTTCTAATATATAAAAAAATTATATGTAGCAAATTTTTTATATTTTCTATAAAAAATCAATATTTATCAAAAATTTCATAACTTTCCTTTTACAATGCACCAACGAAGCATGAGTAAATGCAGTGTCAGAGCTTGCCTTATAGTGCACTGCCCAGTGCCACCTCTGTTGTTTTTATCTTGTCACTCAGGCCTCAACCACTGCTTTTTGCCCTACCATCAACCAAAATCACAGCAAAAAGATGTCAAAATCGGCAGAGGAAGAGAAGCAACAAAAAGCTTTTGGTTGGGCTGCTACAGATGTATCTGGAACTCTCTCCCCTTTCAATTTCTCCAGAAGGTATACTAATTTTTCTCTTCTTTCTCCATATCAAAACCTCTCCTTTATCTTTTCTGCTATTTTTGTACCCTTTTATTCATTGTGTTCTTTTGGTTAGTGTTCACGTGTGTGTTGTGGTTGATTACTAAATTAATTGGGAAAAAAAATATAAACTTGACTTATGAATTCTTCCAATTCCTTTTGCAGGGAAAATGGTGATGAGGATGTCACATTAAAGATTCTTTACTGTGGAGTGTGCCATTCGGACCTGCATATTCTCAAAAATGACTGGGGTTTTACCTCTTACCCTGTTGTTCCTGGGTATGACACTTAAAACTTACATGTATTTTATGTTATGATGCTAATCTGTAGTGCTATGATGTGTTTTAATGTGGTGATGTTTATTTTTCTGGTTTCTTCTGATAGAACAACGCTGACCATAAGAAATATGTGTTATAAAGAGGTGCTTAAGTTAGCTCTTGGCTGGTAACAAATAAATGATGTTTGATTTTGCAGTCATACCCCAGTAAAGGGTTTATGTTACCCTTGGCCTTTTCTCACTCTAGGTAGTGTCTTCGCTTTGCAGTGAATCGTCTAAAAGTGTTATATTAGATGATGTTTTACTCTGTCACTTAAATGATAGATGTTTATCAGTTACTCTGTCCATTGAGATTATGTTTCCTTTAACTATTATCAGTTTAGTTTCTAATCCATCACTTATGAGACCTCATTATGTATTAGTTTAGTAGCGCACCAAATGATCGGTATGTCATCAAGTTTTCTTCTCTAGTTTCAAACTTCTATTTGACAATGATTCTCCTTTTAATGACGGTCTGATGTGGTACGCAAAGGTTCCTAAACGGACATAAATGAGTGGACATTCTCATATTAAAGCAAGCCACTTCAAGTAAATATGTAGTTCTTAAATGTGCACAACAATTCTTTGTCTAACCTTAATCACACACCTATGCATTACTGATTTTCTGTAATATCATATTTAAATTGTTCTTCATACGGTTGAAGAATAACATTGTAACAGGTGTATGCTATAATTTTGTCAAAAGAAAGTAGGCGTCCTGTCACAAAATATATCAGGCTGCTAAACAAATGAAGGAAAAAACAAAAATATAACGTAAAATAACCAAGCCAGCCTCTGAGTGGTTTCTTGCTGTGTATTCATCTTATTAACTTTGTTAATGTCTTGTTTATATTTCCTTCCCTTTGTTTTGGAATAGTAAGAACTGATTAAGAACATTTCAGCTGAGTTTCTAATTAAACGGTCTATTGATCATGCAGATAGGGGCAGATGGTTCTTGTTATCTTTGTAGTCCATCTTACTGTAACATGCATAAATTTTGCATATGGTGTTGTCCTGCAGGCATGAAATTGTTGGTGTTGCTACAAAAGTAGGGAAGAATGTGACAAAATTCAAAGTTGGCGATCGGGTTGGGGTTGGGGTTATGGTTGGCTCCTGCAAGACATGTGAATGCTGCCAGCAGGACCTGGAGAACTATTGCCCTAAGCTAATATTTACCTATAACTCTCACAATCCAGATGGGACAAAAAACTATGGCGGTTATTCGGATATGATTGTGGTTGACCAGCGCTATGTGCTACAGTTTCCTGATAACTTGCCACTGGATGCAGGTGCACCATTGTTATGTGCAGGGATCACAGTATACAGCCCTATGAAATATTATGGAATGACTGAGGCAGGAAAGCATCTCGGTGTTATCGGACTTGGTGGGCTTGGTCATGTTGCTGTCAAGATTGCTAAGGCCTTTGGCTTGAAAGTTACTGTCATCAGTAGCTCTCCACAGAAGGAATCTGAAGCAATCAATAGACTTGGGGCTGACTCATTTCTTGTTTCCAGTGATCCTGCAAAAATGAAGGTATGTGATTAATCAACTTTGCTTATTAGATGAACCAAAGTACTCTTGATGTCTCAGTTTGAACAATTTAGTCACGATCCACTACTGAAGCAGCTGGTTGATTCTGAACTGCACTTTCAGCCGTTGGCAAACAATTTGGCTAGAAGTTGTTGTGGTTAACAGCATTGGAGGAGTCGGGATTAGGCTTCTGCTTACTAGTGATTAATGTTTCTCATTGTTGTTCCGATTAAGCATTTGGTGATTATAATAATCTTTTCATTACTCAACAAAAATGAGCAATGAGTTAAATAACAAAACACCTTGATGCTTACAAATTATGATATTTTAATCTAGTTTGTGCTACTCTTTGCACATTGCAGTCGGCTATCGGCAGCATGGACTATATCATTGACACAGTGTCTGCAGACCATCCCCTACTTCCATTGCTTAGTCTGCTGAAGGTGAATGGAAAATTGGTCACTCTGGGATTGCCTAATAAGCCACTAGAATTGCCTGTTTTTCCTTTAGTTGCTGGTACGTTTCTATCTTTATTGAACTCGTAACTTATGACGTGTTCCACTCAATGGATCTAAATTTCAGGTTCGAATTTGTCTTATTTAACCAAAAACATTTACATATATATATTTTATGGGTTACAGGACGGAAGCTTGTAGGAGGAAGTGATTTTGGAGGGATGAAAGAAACTCAGGAGATGCTAGACTTTTGTGCCAAGCACAATATAACTGCAGATATCGAGCTGATTCGGATAGACGAAATCAACACCGCCCTGGAAAGGCTGGCTAAATCTGATGTCCGATACCGTTTTGTGATCGATGTGGCAAACTCCTTGTCCCAGTAGGGTAGAGTTCATTGCAAAAGAGCTAGTTCGGATATTTTATATGAAAAGTTTGAATCTTTTCACTCCCTTTGATGGTTTGAGACTGCTACAAAGCACCTTGACTTGGTGGTTAGGTTAGGCATCTTTCTTAGCCACCATTAGACTGAAGTTTGAATCTTTTCGCTCTCCAGTTTTCATCAATAAAGATGACATTAAATAAAAACGTTATCAATACTCATGTGAAATAAATTGTTTTGTTCTGATAAATTAGATCCATATGGGAGAAAATAATTATCTTTTGATGAATTATTTTTGTATTGTTCAGAATCTAATTTTTTCAGCTATGATAAAACAATCGTTTAAATATTAAATTAAATAAAAATAATGATTAACATCGTTAAATGCAGCTTTAGTGGCTAATAAGTCATCTAAAGGTAAACAAGATAATGAACAAGTTGCCTCATTTTTGGGGCAAAGTATTCATTTAATCCTTGGTTATAACAATTCGAAAGGTTGACTTTTCTCCTGCTGTTCTGAACTGTTCTAATCCGACCAACATTGATGAATCTATCGTAGCAAGTCTTAAAAACTGAATTTTTATGGAAAAATTCATGGATCAGACACAACACGAATGAATCTAATCCATACCCAACCTAGTATAAATACGCCAACAACATAACACGAAGTTGCACATACAAAACAATTAGATATACTTCAGCTCTGTCAAGAAAGAACATGGCTAAGTTTCTACTTCTGTTCCCGATTCTTTGTCTAAGTTTGATTTGCTTCCAGGCCAATGCACAACCTACCAGTGGGTTTACTGAGGTTCCTCTATCTCCAGCAAATTTCGTACTGCAAAAGCCTTATGATTTGTCTCCAAGTGACCGATACAATCTCAACAATGGCGTACACAGATTTTGGGTGTATTCCACAGACAAGCCACATACCCCAAGTAGCCAAACTAGGCCACGAACTGAAATCCGAATTCGAGTAAGTTGGAAATTCAGTCTCTTTTTTTGTTCATTTGAGTCAGTATCTTAGTGTTGTGTTGTGTTTTCCCTAGGGCTATGATTACTCCTCCGGTGTTTGGCAATTTGAGGGGGAGGCATATATCCCAAGAGGAACAACGGCAACGTCTGTGATGCAAGTATTCGGTGGTTCTTCTCGTGCTACTACCGTAATGCTCCGAGTGTACGGGGGCTCGATCACCGTTTACAGGTCTCCGGTTGTTCTGTCCAACGCGTATAACCGTTGGTTCAAAGTGAATGTCATCCATGACGTTGGTGCATCGAATGCTAAGGTTTACATCGATGGTTCTCTAAGATATGACGGTTCTGGTGCTGGAGGAAGCTATCAGTACATGAAATTTGGAGTTTATGCCGAAGAGGGCTCCTCCAATTACATGGAGTGTCAGTGGCGGAGAATTAGGCTGCTCAGGAAGAATTAATGCATGGCCTGGCCTGCCATAGTCAATACTCCATATTAGCAGTACTACAAACAACAATACTAATAAATAGTGTCCACACAGGCATCTGAGATATTGAAGATGGTAGGGGGGGTGTCTCCCTTCTTCTCTTGTGATTATTTTCATTAGCAATTAAGGATGGTTATGACTGTTTTTCAGAACCGAACATAACAAATGACAGCATCAGCATGTGATGCTCTTGTCGTATCTCTATATTTATTTATGTTTCTAACTTGTGTTACTTCAATCAACCTCTCTAGTTATATATATTTCATAGTAATGATTGTTAAAATAAGTTGCAACTTGCAAGGATGGTCCCGTACATAGTTATGTTGAAAGAACGAGTCTTTGATTAAAAAAGAAATAGAAAGAAAGAGCGTTGGAGCACCGGTGCGAGGGCAGTGCATGTATACGTTACGTCATGGTCATGTGAACTTTTGGTTTATGTTTTGAACGGATTAGATCAATTCAACACACATAAGATGAATGGTCAAGAGGTTTGGAAACTAAGGATTTCCTTTTATTGTCCTTGGACTAGGGGTGTGCAAATTTGGATATCGGATTCGATCCGATCCAAAATTTCAGATATCTAGAGTAATAATCCGTATTTGATTCGAAAAAATTGGATATTTGAAAATTCGGTCCGAATTTTTAAATCGGATATAATGTTCCTGAGGATGGTTGAACAATGCAGGATGAAATCCATGGCCTGGAAATAATGTACATGACCATCCTGGCCTGATTCAGTTGAGATGGTTTTGCATTTCCCTTGCTTTGTTTTTTTCATTATCCTTCACGGTGCTCAACTGCAGGTTATGCATAAGTATCGGAGCATGAAATAAGATATTTTACTGGGAGGAGCATTGATGCAGTTCATTCTTTAATGTCTTCTCTCAACTGTTTCTTTGATTTGTTTCTGGTGACCATGAATGTCGGAGACTTGCAGCATTATGTTTGGTAGGGGAAATTGGGTTGCCCATTTTATGTGACTTTTGAACTGCTTGTGATATACCACTTTGTTCCTGTTTGGTGTCTCTTTCATGCATAATCTGTTATTTGCCTCATTCTTTCCTTGATTTTCCTCTTTGCTTCACATGACTAAGTAAATCTCAGGGAAGCTTCAAAGCAGATACATGATCTTGAAAACATTGAAGAGGCAATTTCAGGTAAAGGTTCACTTACATGGGGGAGACTGACAATTTCAGTATCATTTGTCTATAGTGCATCTTTTTTGTATAACACTCTAAACTAGTAGAATTTCTCTGACACTGTAAGAGTCAAACTCCCAGTCATCTGTGACGTCTCAACTGAAACTGGATAAGAAATTTGGTCAGTCTACTGTTTTTGTGGCTTCCACTCTTCTGGAGGATGGTGAAGTTCCTCACAATGCAAGCCCTGCATAATTACTGAGAGAAGCAATCCAAGTCATAAGTTGTGGTTATGAAGATAAAACAGGATGGGGAAAGGAAGTAAATATAAACCAAAAATTCAATCTAAAAACTTCATGTAGTCAGGTTGTAATTTATTAGTGTCTCATCATCATTGAAACTTTCAACTTGGAAACCAGGTTGGCTGGATATACAGCTCTGTGACTGAGGATATCCTGACAGAATTCAAGATGCACTGTCATGGCTGGGGATCTGTGTACTGCATACTTAAACGACCTGCTTTTAAGGGTTCAGCTCCCATTAACCTCTCCGATTGTCTACACCAAGTTTTGTGTTCGGCTCTTGAATCTGTTTGAAATTTTCTTGAGCAAACATTGTCCCATTTGGTATGGATATGGGGTTGGGTTGAAATGGTTAGAACGGTTTTCCTACATGAACTCCAGTCATATATCCATAGACCTCCATTCCCTTGCTTGTTTACTGTACCCTCCCGGCTATATGTCTCCTTGCTTGTTCTGAGGTACTAGCCTAGTTTGTCTTGATTTATATCTGTACTATTACATGATATTGACTACCATTGAATCCTGACTCATTTGCAGATTAGCAACTATGCCAGTCTGGTATGCGTGGCTCTATTCATATCAATTGATGCAACCGGTGGAGGAATGGACAATTCTTGGTGTTTATATGAGATAGTTGTCTCCACGTTTATTCCCATTGAAATATCATATAACTGAAACCTAAACCATGCATCAACAGATACTCTAAAAAAATTACAGAACAAAAAATATGGCAGCTCACCATATCCTTCACCTGCCCTGGCTGCCCAAATAGAACAAATTAATTTAGAAGAGCCTTCCACTCAACACCCATCGTCACGGTAAAATTCAGAAAAATCAAGTACACACGTCTCTGAAATAGAAGAACAAAGCAATTAATTCCTCAATAAAAAACTGTTAAACTTGGATTATTGGTTTGGGGGCATTCCAAACGGAACACCCTTCCAAAAATTATCGTATGCCGCTTTGGGTGGAGAACACACGGTATTCTTTAGTAAAAGGCGAAAGAATAGTTCGCTCTGTGCTCACCACACGGCTCCGTGAGGGTGAAAGTGAGCTACAAGTTGCTTTATAAAGAGGAGGAGAAGCTGCTCACTTGATTTCCCAAACAGATGTGGGACTTCCGAACAGAATCATTCACTTATTAAATTCTATCCGATTATATGTATCATGGATTTGTTATGTAGAAATAAAAAGAAGCTGTGAGTAGAGAATTAATGGGGATATCAAATATGAGCAAATCACGAAATCTAGAACCACAAATTTGGTTTTGGTTTCGATAAGTAGCTGAATCCCCTAAAGATTTTATCTCCAAACTTTACCATTTGTTCGCCAGCATTTGACTCATTTAGCTCCGACTTTTAACAATAATTTTTTAGAAATACTCTTAAAAATAGGTACAAGAAAATCTGATTTTAAGCCATTTTTAATGTTATTAACAAAAGTAATTTAGGAAAAATATTATTCAAAATCGGATTCAGCTGAATCCAACTTTACATATTATCATAAATTAAAAAATAAAATAGTTTGTATCATATATTAAAAAAAAATCTTATATAATATTTAAATCAAAACTTATTTTTTCTTATAATAATTACATCATAAAAATATTTTTTTTAATAAAACTCAGTTAAAATATCACCGCAATTCAAGGAATTATTGTTCGATTAAGCTTTTAAAAATTCTAAAATGTACAGAAACAAATAAATCATGGACCCCACGCTACAACAACTCAAACAAAGAACAAACGCACCTAAGTGGGGAAAAATAAAGTAAAACCATTCAAAAACTATCATTCTATCCATTTCGGCGCGAAAATTTCAGAAATCCCAAACCAAATTCAAATCAACGAGGGAAACCCAATACAAAAACAATTCTAAAATTCCAAAATTTAAAACCTTTTGTTGGTTCTTTGATCGCATTATATAAACCACGTGTATGGTAACGCATTTTCTGCAAGCCCGAAACCTGTTCGACGAAATTGCTTAGAGAAAACAGAAGGTTCACAATGTATGTGATTAAGAGAGATGGGAGGAAAGAGGCCGTTCATTTTGATAAGATAACGGCGAGATTGAAGAAGTTGAGCTATGGACTCAGTATCGACCATTGTGATCCGGTACTTGTGGCTCAGAAGGTCTGCACCGGTGTTTACAAAGGCGTTACTACCAGTCAGCTTGATGAGTTGGCTGCTGAAACTGCCGCTGCTATGACCGCTAACCACCCAGATTATGCTTCAGTAAGTTCATATTTTTTTGTTGAAATAACACTATTAAAAAAATATACGGATGTTTTTTTTACTAATTAATGTTTGTGGTTTCAGTTGGCAGCGAGGATTGTTGTTTCGAATTTACATAAAAATACCAGGAAGTCATTCTCTGAGACGTAAGTGCTTTATTTTTAATTTAATTATGCTTATTTCTTTGTTGGGGGAGAGGCAATTGATGTTTTGGGAATATGTGGTCTATAAATGTAGGATTGAAATCATGTATAATCATTTCAATGAGAGATCTGGACTGAAGGCTCCTTTGATTGCGGATGATGTTTATGAGATCATCATGAAGGTGCTATTATATATATTTTTTTCTCCCCCTTTTAAAGCTGTATTTTTTCATTTTGAAACATGATGAATCCTCTAGCTAGTTTGTGATTTAATTATCTGTTTCAAATTGCTGATGAATTTTTGATGCATACGGAAAAATCTAGTTGCAAAAAGTAAACCAATTAGCTTGTGTATGGATTAATTGTATATTCCCTTATTCAATGCCAAACTTGTGTTGGTCTTACCAAATATTGATTTCTTGTAGAACTGGAATTTAGAATGCTAGTTGTAATATGGATGTGTAATGTGTTATCTAGCTTACTGAGTGCAAAATTGCGGCCTTAAAAAATTATAGGATTTTCCACCTTTAATGTCTTTTAGTTAAGGCTTGTGATGGATTTTCCTCTGCTCTTAAAGTGTTGTTTTAGTACCGGGTATTTTCATCCTCGTATATCCTTGTTTTATTTTCTTTTGTTAGGAATAATGCGGACTAAAGTTAAATTATGTAATTGTTTTGGTTTCAGAATGCTGCTCTGTTGGATAGTGAGATCATATATGATCGGGACTTTGACTATGACTATTTTGGTTTCAAAACCCTTGAGAGGTCCTACCTCTTGAAAGTTCAAGGGAAGGTTATAGAAAGACCTCAACACATGTTAATGAGGGTTGCAGTAGGAATCCATAAGGATGACATTGATTCTGCTATAAAAACCTATCACATGATGTCTCAGAGATGGTTCACTCATGCTTCTCCCACACTTTTCAATGCTGGAACTCCAAGGCCTCAAGTAAGTTCTATGCACAGACATGAGATGAGGTTACTTGACATTAATGCCATTGTTCGTTATATTCTTTGCTTACATGTGTAGTTTCTGACTTGTGTTCCGACAGTTGAGCAGCTGCTTCTTGTTATGTATGAAAGATGACAGCATTGAGGGAATATATGACACTTTGAAGGAGTGTGCTATTATCAGCAAATCAGCTGGCGGGATTGGTGTCTCAGTTCACAATATTCGAGCTACAGGTAGTTATATTCGAGGAACAAATGGTACATCTAATGGTATTGTTCCAATGCTGCGGGTGTTCAATGACACTGCACGTTATGTTGATCAAGGAGGGGGGAAAAGAAAGGGTATGCTTTTATTGTTGTACTTCTATATGCTATGTTTTTATTTTTGACAATGTTTGATTATCTCTTTATTAAAAAAAGTTGTCTTTGATTAATTTAGGTGCATTTGCTGTATATTTGGAGCCATGGCATGCTGACATTTTTGAGTTTTTGGACCTCAGGAAAAACCATGGAAAGGTATTTTATGTAGTCTAAATTTGTTTGCATGATGTGTATTGTTTTGTTGTTAAGTTCCACATTTCTTTACTATTATGCCATATCCTATAATGTGTAAATTTTGCTGTTGTAGGAAGAGCACCGGGCTCGTGATCTATTTTATGCTCTTTGGGTGCCTGATCTTTTTATGCAAAGGGTCCAGAGTAATGGGCAATGGTCATTGTTTTGTCCTAATGAAGCTCCAGGACTGGCAGATTGTTGGGGTGAAGAATTTGAGAAGCTGTATATTCGTTATGAAAGAGAGGTTTGTACTGTTTATCTTTTGTTAATGCTTTTATATATTTTTTCCTCCCAATTAAATTTAATTTCTAAAAGTTTGTTAAATATCTAGAGCAAGGCAAAGAAGGTGGTACAAGCACAAAACCTGTGGTTTGAGATCCTGAAATCCCAGATAGAGACTGGGACCCCTTACATGCTATTTAAGGTGGTTTGTCTGAGCAAGCTTTATATCTTATGGGGTATTTATGTTCTCAGATGATTATTGTGTTCTTAACCCTTTGTTACCCCCACTTCTGTTCCAGGATACTTGCAATAGAAAAAGCAACCAGCAAAATCTTGGCACCATTAAGTCTTCAAATTTGTGTACTGAGATAATTGAGTACACAAGTCCAACAGAAACTGCTGTTTGCAATCTGGCATCTATTGCACTACCAAGATATGTGAGGGAAAAGGTAGGTGACATATCGTGCTTATGCTGTACATATTTGATGTATTTTGACTCTGCATGTTAATTAGTTAACCTCTACTTCAGGTGGTACCACTGGAGTCTCATCCGTGTAAGCTTGTTGGTAGTAGAGGTTCTCAGAATAGATATTTTGACTTTGACAAACTGGCAGAGGTTTGATTCTTTACCTTGCTGATCCATCTTTGTCTATCATAGTGATGGCATAAGGCACGTCTCTATTGGTGCATGATGTCACTTTGATATTTATTTTTTTTAACAATGATTGTAATTCCCTTTGTGTTGTTGTGACAGGTTACTGATATTGTTACAAGAAATCTTAACAAAATAATTGACGTTAATTACTACCCAGTTGAAACTGCCAAAAGATCAAACTTACGTCATAGGCCTATTGGTATCGGAGTTCAGGGGCTTGCAGATACCTTCATCTTACTAGGCATGGCCTTTGATTCACCTGAGGTATATTGATCACAATTATTTGATTTGGATATAGTTTTCAAATTGAACATGCTGTCTGATAGTTTAATGGTTTTGAATTTCAGGCTCAGCAGCTCAACAAGGACATATTTGAAACCATATACTACCATGCTCTCAAAGCTTCTTCTAAATTAGCTGAGAAAGAGGGACCCTATGAGACATATAATGGAAGTCCTGTTAGTAAGGTATGTTATTTTGGTAATTCTCTAAATGCATGCAACTATTTTGGTTATTAAATGTGATTGCAATAACTTGCTAACCTGTTTTGCTCACAACTGCTATTTGAAATTCAGGGTATTCTTCAACCAGATATGTGGGATGTTACTCCTTCAAACCGGTGGGATTGGAATGCTCTCAGGGACAGCATAGCTAAGAATGGAGTGAGAAATTCACTTTTGGTAGCACCAATGCCAACTGCTTCAACTAGCCAGATCCTTGGAAATAACGAGTGCTTTGAACCTTATACTTCCAATATCTACAGTCGTAGAGTTTTGAGGTTTGTCCTTGGAAATAATGAGTGCTTTGAACCTTATAGCGAGTGTTATCCATTGCTTAAACTTATTTTTTCATGTTTTTTTCCAGTGGGGAGTTTGTAGTGGTGAATAAGCATCTTCTTCATGATTTAACTGAGATGGGTCTTTGGACACCTGTTATTAAGAACAAGATAATACATGCTGATGGTTCAGTTCAAAACATTCCCGAAGTACCTCATGATCTGAAAGCAATTTACAGGTTTGAATTGATGGGTTTCTTTTTTCTTTCACCCCCCAGCGGCCAGCCCCCCTTTTCTTTCATCGTCTATGTAGTATGAAGTTAAAATTTCTCTCTTTCTGGTTTACTAGGACTGTTTGGGAAATCAAGCAAAAAACATTGGTTGATATGGCTATTGATAGAGGATGCTACATAGACCAGAGCCAAAGCTTAAATATACATATGGACCAACCTAATTTTGGAAAACTTACATCCTTACACTTCTATGCCTGGTCCAAGGTATTAAAAAAACTCTGTTTATTCTGATTAAACAAATGTAGATGCCAATAGTTGCATAATGGTTGATGATTCATTGTTTTGCTCATGCCCTTGACTACATATATAGGGTCTTAAGACAGGAATGTACTATTTAAGATCTCGTGCTGCAGCCGATGCAATTAAATTCACCGTCGACACATCAATGCTTAAGGTAATGTGCACTTAATATTGATTCAAGTTGAAGTTGCATATGCCACCAAGTTTGTGAATTCTTTTGATATAAAATTGTGTTGTTTCTGGTAACGATATAGGAAAAGCCAAAGTTAGAAGATGACGAGACGAAAATGGCACAAATGGTGTGTTCCCTTTCGAACCGAGAAGAGTGCATGGCCTGTGGGAGCTAAGGCTTGCAGATGCAGTGGTTCCTGTATAATATAGCTTTGATTTTGATGTTTAGCAATGGCAGATTTGTATGGAAACTTGCTTATTGTCAATTATTATTATATTTAATAAATAATTTATATTTATTAAAATTTATCCAATAAATAATTCTAATGGATATACATTGTGGTCAACTCTGCATACAAAGGTAAATGCAAAATTTCAGGGTTGACAATGGAGTAGAGTGAGGTGAGGAACCTCCGACCCATGCTTTTCGAAATTATTAATTTCAATGTCAACTTTTCCATGTGTTTGACTTTATATAATCTTTTCAATTTATATTTTAAAATATTATTTATATATAAAGATAATTTCCATATAATTAATTATTTAGTATATATACTTTTTGGTGTGTATACAAGGGGTTGATAAATTAACATTTTGGAGGCATCATGGAAGTCAACTTAAAAAGTGGAGCAATTAACATCGTTCTCATAGGCCATAGTGTGAGAGTATTGTCATTTTATATAGAGATTAGGAGAGATTATTACGCAAATCATGTTTACCACGTTATTTATGGTCCAAACAATCAGGATCGTTGATTTTTAAATAACCACTTAATAACTACCTACCCATTAAGTAAAAATTATTCAAATAAATCAACGATCCTGAAAAAATTGAAAAAATCAACGTTATTTATGGTCCAAACAATCAGGATCGTTCTCAATTTTATAGGTTCTGTTTATGACAAATAATGTTTAAACTCGTGATATTTTCGTAAATAATTTGTTAAATTATTCAAATAAATAATTAAATACACTTTAGATATTAATGATATGGTATTAATTGTTTGGAATTTGATTTTGAAATTGAGGTAGGTTAGCTTCCAATCACCTGTCAACAAACAACCAAATATGGTAAAGGGTCGGGTTAGTTTTTCTAATTAGTTAATAATGATTATAGTAATATCTGTTTTAGAATATAATTTCCGACATTGATCGCTCAATCACTCTGCTGGTATTATTAGTGTCCGAACTCGTGACCTTTATGAACAACTACCGTTCCTTTCAATGGCAGATCCATAAATTCATTTAAGGGTGGACACATATGAAATTTAGAAATCTCAGGTGGGCACAAAGCTTAAATATTACAAAAACTTAAGGGTCAATTCATAAAAATTAAGGGTAAATATATGAACTTTGAAATGTTCAGGGTGAGCCCGTGTCCACCCTATTTAAAGGGTGCATCCGTCAGTGGTTCCTTTAACCACTTAAGCTAAAGGGCTCGTGCAGGGTCGGGTTAGTGTTCACATTTTTTTGAATGGACATTTTTTAGGGGTTAAATTGAACAGAATTCATGAAATGATGGGGCTTAAAACAATTACCTCAAAACAATGTCGACACAACAACTTGAGGATGGTCCACACAATCTATTCAACTAATAACCGTGTCTTAGACGTTGGTCAACCTTTGACAATGCCTTTGAATAACTCCACCGCCATTCTACCCAATCAGAAAATGCCACGTCATCTATTACAAAAACTTTGACATTTAAAAAAACCACCGTACATTTTTGGATATACCGAGGTTAGGAATTTAGCACATGCGTAATAAAATGTTGGTGATGAAATGGCCAATCTATTGTCTCATTAATTTTTTTTTAATAATTGGATAAAATTTTATTTATATTTATTTTAATTCTTTTAATAATACACATATTATAAATGAGATTGATTGAAATTAAATGTCCGAATATAAAAATATTCTATTAAAACTAATCAATTTTATTTATTTATTTGATTCTTAGATATTTTTCAGTTTTATTTTTGACCACACAAATGCCATACCACTTGTGTGTTGAATTTGAGATTAAGAAGTTGTATTTTTGCACCGTCAGTAAAAGCCTCTTGCAAGTGTTCGATAGAAGACAGAATAGAAGAAAAACATATTACAACTTTTTATTTTCTTATTTGTTAGTAAGAATCTTTGTCTTTATGGCAAGCGTTTTCTCTATCTTTATAACATGTTTTTATTTATATTTTTGTGGTTTATTTTATTTGTCCTTGTGGCATGATTTAGTATACCCTAGCAGCCGATTGTTGCAGAGATTTGAATCGGCGCTAGTTTTTTATTATGATTTTGTCGGTGGTCATTGATGATTAGATCCCCACTCTATTGATGGTTGTGTACCGATATAATCAGTCTTAGGTAGCGAAACATTCTACCTGATGGTTTAGATCGCTCACCACTCCTTATTTACCCGTTATGTGTCTCGATTAGACAGAGACAAGGAGATTTAGAAAGCTTCTGAATTTTGATAGTATGCTTATCTTCATAGAAAATATTTTACTCTTCTTTTTCCGAATGCATTGTAATTGTAATATTTTCTATAAATTTAATAAAAATTCAGTAGCAATTATAAAAAAAATAAATACAAACCTGATAAATAAAATAATAAATTTTATTGGAGGTCCTTTGTATTTGGGATGTATTTTATTTTAGTCACTCATTAAAAAAAATATTATTCTTGTCATTTATTTTTATGATGTATTTTATTTTGGTAATTATATCATTAACACTCGTTAGTTTAATAATATGATACGTCAATAAATTTTTTTAATTTAATCCTTAAACTTTAAATAAAATATTAATTTAACCCATAAGCTCCCTCAGTCTTAGTTTAATCCTACAACATCATTGCTCCAACTACCTTCTTCGGTGAGTGATTGCACCGATGCTGATACTTGAGGGGGTTTAAGGATCAAAATAATATTTTATTTAAGGTTCAGGGTTCAAATTAGAAATTAATCCTTTTGATAAATATATTACAACATCAAACTAACTAAAGATATAATGCTCGAAATAAAACAAATAAAAACATAAATGGCACAAAAAAGACATCCAATAAAATTTACCCATACAAATAATTTTCAGCTGGGTTATTTTTAAAATCTCTACGTTGCAAAGAAGTTGCAAATCGTATAACTCTTTTTCATGGTTTTTTTTATGCTTCCGTTTTAAATCAGATGATTTAGGGTTTAGGGTTTAAGGTTAGAGTTATAGTTAGAGTTTAGAGAATTCGGGATACAGTATATTTTTAGAGTTTAGGTTCAATGTTAGAGTTGTGGTTAGGGTTTAGAGAATTAGGGATATAGTGCTTTTTAGGGTTTAGGATTTAAGATATAGAAAACAAGGGTTAAAGTTAAAAACTGAATTATTTAGAAAATTTTCAGATGAGACATGAAAGAAGATAAATAATTTTTTTTAATTGCTCTTATGGTTTTAGGGTTTAAACCTGACTAATCCAGACCGACCCGAATCGCACACTTAACTTTGGTGGGTGAATCTTTGAACATGGATTTTCTGCGTATATAACGTCTCGAACCTGAGACTTACTTAAATGAAACCAAGCTACTTATCACTTAGACCAACCCCTATCGATAAAGAAGACATAATTTTTATCCGCCAATAACCGGCCCTTTCACACTAAAAAAAATACAAAGAAGAAAGAACTATTTTGACTTACCTATTTTTCAGTACTCACATCTCAAATTGCCCACTTGCCATATCAATTCTTTTTACGAAGTTAACCACAAACACTGAAAGAATCGGCTTTCACATTGTAATAACCGGTTGTCCTTTGTTCCACGGAGGCGACTATCCACTGTCCGACATACTTTCTCGTATAGCCTTTATAAGTCTGTCTTTTTTGATGAACTCAACTGCAAAAAACTTGGATGAGTTCTGTAACATAGAGGTTTTGCAAATTACTGCTTATTGATTACTACTCTATATTGTTTCATGTGTGAGATAACCAAAAAGATGGCGAACAAGAAAGGAAGAGTACTGAACAGCAGGGGAGCCGGTGTCCTCGACCGAGACAATCAAGGATTTTCCATGTATCAGTTGATGATGATGGGAGAGCAGGGGTCATCGTCGCCATTGATGTTATCAGGGTTTTGTCGGGAAAGAGAGATGTCGGTTATGGTTTCAGCTTTGACTCATGTCGTAGCAGGCGATGTACCTGCGGATGATGAGGAGCATTCAGGAAATGAGAACTCGGATGGTTTTGGGTCAAGTAATATTGGACGCTGGTCTAACGGTGTTGATTCTCCAACGAGATTCGGTGGGCAAAAGAGAGGAAGGGAAGAAGAGGAAGAAGAAGGTGTCGCTTCCGGTAGTGGTGGCGGAGGGATGGCGGTTGAGTCGGTTGCTAAACTTTGTACGCAGTTTGGCAACTTCCAACATGGAGGCTCGTGTTCTGCTGCTATAGGAGGTAAGCAATATGGAGTAGTAGAAAACTCAAACCATTATTAAATATTTTCCTTAAATGGATAAGCTAAATGTTTTTTACCCTCATTCATTTTAACTATTTTTTTACTTACATGTAACAAAATTGTGTCCCTTTTCAGATTTTTTTTATGTTAAATTATAATTTTTAATTAATTAATTTTAAACATTAATTTCAATTTGATTTTTTTAATATTCGATATAAATAAAATATAAAAAGATTAATTTTTATTTGACGTTAACGTAGTTTCATAACCTTGACAGGGACAAGCCATATAAATTCAGTGACAGGGACAAACATGGCAGCACAATTGTTCCCAACATACGAATACAACCGCTGTGGGAATTACAGGGAAGAGCCAAGGAGGAGATACAGGGGAGTGAGACAGAGGCCATGGGGCAAGTGGGCAGCTGAGATACGCGACCCTTTCAAAGCTGCTAGAGTTTGGTTAGGCACATTCGACACCGCCGAGGACGCAGCTAGAGCCTACGACGAAGCCGCCCTCGGCTTCCGAGGCAACAAAGCCAAGCTCAACTTCCCTGAAAACGTAAAACTCATAACACCTCCACCCAATCCAACAACAACAAATTTCCCCGTTTCTAATTCCCCGAACACCCTTTTCTCCGTTTCAACCTCAGCTGATCCAATCGTTCACTCTCAGTCCTATTACACCGTCCCAAATCCTCAAGTTTCCGGCGGATATACGGACTATTCTCAGCTGTTCTTGGGTTACAGTGATTTTCCAGGAGAACAGCAGCAAAACCAGCCCATGTATCCATACAACCAAATAGTTTTGCCTTCTTCTTCACCGCCGACTCCATATCCTATTGCTTTTCCCATTCAAACGTCGGGTCATGAGCTCAACTTGGGAAACATTCAAGGCGAAGGTGTTGAAGATTTTTCAGTGCAATCTTGGTCATTGGATTCTAGTCATTACACATCAACCTCTAAATAGTATCGTATATTGTAATTATAGTTTTTATAACATTAGGTGAAACTTCAAGCAATCTCCTGAATCTTCGAGAAGTTGTCGTAAAATCACACGAAGCCCATAAAAAATCTGAAATAAGCCCAAAATTATCGGCTTTAACCCTAACTGCGGTCTCTTTATAAACCCCTCTACACTCCTTGTTCCCCTCATCAGCCCCTATAACATTCCATGGTTCAGTTTCTTTTTTTTTTCATTGTTGGTTGTTTTACCCTGTAATTTGTTTTGATTGGAATGAAACTGGTCGATGATGATAAATCCAAAAGGCTTGTTTCTCAGAAACATTCGCAGTGGCCGCCTGAGGGCTTTCGCCTTTCGCCGGGCTTGAGAGCTTCTGCTGTTTAGATCCTTCCTTGGATGTCTAAGTCTTTTAACTTACATATGCTATTGCTCTGTTGGAGCTTTTTTTTTTTATCTGTCACTTGATTTCCTGTATGTTTTTCTTGCTCATGATGAAGTTCAGTGATGACATCTTCTAAAGGCTTGTTTCTCAAAAACATTCGCAGTGGCCGCCTAAGAGCTTTCGCCTTTCGCCGGGCTTGAGAGTTTATGCTGCTTTAATCCTTCCTTGGATGTCTGAGACCTTTTGTCTATTTGTTCTATGTTTTTATTGTTTTAAAGTGATGGGTTGTGTTGGGTTGATGATGACACATTTAAAGGCTTGTTTCTCAAAAACATTCGCAGTGGCTGCCTAAGAGCTTTCGTCTTTGCAAGGCTTGAGAGCTTGTGCTGCTTCAATTCTTCCTTGGATGTCTGAAACTATAAACTATGTTATTTTTTATTGGTAAGATAATTTTTTTCTTAAATTTAATTGAAATTATTGATTTGCAGAACATTATTTGACAAATTCCCTTCTCTTTTTTTTCTTAATAAAACTTATGGTTTCAGTGACTTTTTGTTATCTTTTAGTCTTGATATTTACTCCAAGATTAACTTGTAGTCCAACATTTTTTTTGATAAAAATGTGTAGATGTATCCCTGTCAGATTTTTTTTTTGATGTTCAGAAGAATCTCTGTCGTTAGGCTCTTGTACTCGTCTCTTGTATTCGAAAAGTAACACTGTCAGAAATATTTTTAACTGTCATCAACGGATGGAGATGTATCCCTGAAATGTCAATGGTTTTTCTTCTCCCAATCATGGTAGATGTAAGCATCCAAGCCAGCTTTAGGAGAAGAACAATGAGTGATTTCCAGTTCAACAAGTCCATGCCCCAAGTACATTTTAGCATTCCACCCTTCAACCTATATTTCTGTAAAAAAAAAAATCCCATACAGCAGCAGATGTAGGAACCACTAATTGATTGGTCCAGTAATGAAAGGTACTGTATATAACTGTTTTGATGAGCTGTAGTCGACCACCGTAGCTGAGTTTCTTGCTAGATTAAATCTTTAACTTAGACCTGATATTTCCCACCAGAGCTTCACGTTCCTAGTCCCTGAGTTTTCTAGTAACCAGTGGAACCCCAAGGTATTTGACTGACAAATGCCACAATTTAAAGTTGGTGAGAGCTGTTATTTCTTCAATGTGACTACCATCCATAGCACAGGCTTAGAATTCAGTCTGCCCATATTTTTATCCCAGACAAATCATAGAATTTCTTGCCAGGATAGAATATAAGGATGTCATCAACAAATGCAAGGTGTGTGAGGGAGATTCTCTTGCATTTGGGATGATACCTGAATCTCCCGTTGTTAGCAGCAAGTATAAGCAAGGCCGAAAGGGTATTCATTGCAATTTGCAATTAGGGACGTATCGAATTTTGTTTGAATCAAAATTTGGTTTGATCTGAGGATGTAATGACCTGAACCTGGTTTGTATCTGACTGTTGTTGACCCAAATACGAGTTAGACCTGTTATTGTAGTAATTGAACTAAAACTGTATCCAACCGAGAATGATTCGAATCCGATTTTAACTTGTTACTGTGGTCCCGAAACTTGACCTGTATCCAATTGAAACAAACCCGAACTCGAGACTTACTTGACAGTTAATTGATATTACCCGACTGAATCGACCTGAGACTTGATTTTATCCGACATGTTTTGAACTCGACCTGTTATTGACCTAAATTAATATTAACAAGATTTAATATTTATATTACATATAATTAAGTATATTTATAATTTGATGAATTTAAAGTAATAGTAAATATAATTAGTCTTAAAAAATAAGATTAGACATAAGAATTAATTTAGGAATTAATATGTAAATTTAGTATTATATATTTAATTAAATTAATTTATTTACTATTTTATTTAGTTTTAATGTATTTAATTATAATTATAATTTTAAAATAATATTTCATTAAAAATATATTTTTAAATTAATATTTAATCAAATTAAATTAACTTATTGAATTTAATATTAATTAAGTAAAATTAAAATATAAAAAACATAAATTACAAACATAATTAAAAAGAAATTTAAAATCAAATATGATTTTTTATTAAATTAATCTAAAATATAACTCAATTAAAGTAAACTAAAGCAATTGATAAAAAAGATAATTGATAAAAAAAAAAGTAAAATGATAAAATTTTGGAGAGAAATAAGTCACTCATTTTTTAAGTTTGAGATTAATTTATTTTTAGTGTAAAAATTTTGGAGGGAATTATAAATAAATTTTGATTATTTAATAGAAAAGAGGAAAAAAACACAAAATTTTGGAGGGATATAAATTACCCAAAATTTTCATATTAAAAATAAATTAATCTCAAACTTAAAAAATGAATGATTTATTTTCCTCCAAAATTGTCATTTCATTTTTTTTTATCAATTATGTTTTTTTTATCAATTGTTTTGGTTTAATTTAATTAAGTCATAATTTAGATTAATTTAATAAAAATCTACATTTGATTTTAGAATCCTTTTAATTATATTTGTAATTTATGTTTTTATATTTTAATTTAGTTTTATTAATACTAAGTTTAATGAGTTAATTTAACTTAACTAAATATTAATTTAAAATTATAATTTTTAATAAAATATTATTTTAAATTTATAATTAAAATTAAATACATTAAAACTAAATAAAATAGTAAATAAATTAATTTAATTAAATATGTAATATTAAATTTAAATATTAATCTTTAAATTAATTCTCATGTCTAATTCTATTTTTTAAGACTAATTATATTTACCAATATTTTAAATTCATCAAATTATAGATATACTTTATTATATGTTATGTAAATATCAAGTCTTGCTAATATTAGATCAAGTTAATAACATGTCAGGTTTAAAACAAGTCAGGTCATTTATCAGGTCAGATTCAAAACAGGTTGGGTAAAATCAGGTCTCAGATCAATTCAATCGAGTAATATCGGTTATCGATCAGGTCGGACTCGGGTTCGGGTTAGTTTCAGTCGGATGCAAGTTGGGTTTCAGGTCCACAATAACATGTTGAAATTAGGTTCAGGTCATTCTTGTTTAGATACAGTTCGAGTTCAGTTATTACGGTAACAGGTCCAACTCAGGTTCGAATCAACAACAGTCGTATATAGATCGTGTTCAGATCATTATATTTCCAGATCAAACCAAATTCTGACTCAAATAAATTTTAGTGTGATTTAGAGGTCGGTTTAACGTTTTACATCCCTACTTGGATATGAGTACAATTGCATTGGCATTAAAAGCTGCCAGCAAGGAGGAAGAACTGACAAAGTACTTAATGTCTGCCACAGTGCCACAAAATTAACTCCTACAATGTCCCATGCACTCTTGAAGAACCCAGATGTAAAATCATCTGGGGACTGGACTTTTGTCATTGCCTTGTGTAGATAGGTTTTCTTTAATCTCAGCTTCAGTAACATCACTAGGTACCAAGAATATTCTGGTAACAGTGCCTTCAATTTCCATGCACTTTTTACTACTAATTTTCTGAACTTGTGCAATGAGTTTTTATTGTTTACTGTGATGTCTAAACAAGTTCCAGGACATTTCTTTCCCCCAAATGGTCGGAGATTGAACTATTAATTCTTGATTCTCGTATATGAGTGAATCATTTCTTTCATTGTTTTATCCTTTCTACAATGTATAAAATATATGCACTCGGATACAAAAGCATGATCTAGGGGAAAAGAAATAAAGAAACAGCTGAAGTAAGCTTAAAACTAAGCTAAACCAGCTACTACTTGTATTTACAAAATTTTCCCATTAATTATGGATCGGCGGCGTTCTTGTCGCCGGAGTGTAGTCCGTAGATACTAATTCATCACCACTTATACCAAGTGCTCCATCTTTTGTTGAAGTAAGCTCATGATGATGGTGGGGGGCTTCAGTTTCCATGGCTGCAGGTAGATTTCGTGCTGAAAAATCAAACCAATAAAGTTAAGATCGAGATACTCGTACATATCAGACAACATAAGAAAGATACACTATGATTGATGAGTTGGATATTCAAGATTTACCTCCAGCAGTTGTGGAGATGAAGAGTAGGACAACAGAAGCAAGAACCAGATGCCTGTAAGGAATCCTAGCCATCTTTGTGTCTGTTTTTTATGTTTTATTTCAATATTTGTGTGTGAACAAACACCTTCCATTTCCCTTCTCTTATATAGAGGCAAATCAACATCCTATATGGATCGACACTGGTTGCCTTACTCGAAAGTGACATCCAATTTTGTAGTAACTCTACGTGAGTCATGTGGTCCTTCGAGTCTACGTCCATGTCTCCTGCTGTTTTTGGCATTGAAACGACTCGCAGCTTGGAAAAGAAAGCTCCCCCACACGGTAATGGAGGTGCCGTTTGGAGTTAGACGGGCATGCTTAAGCATAGTAGAGGGAGGTACCTTCACTATAACTAGAAAGTTTATTTTAGTCTCTCTATTATGAAAAGGATCGATATAGTTCATGTATTATATCTAAAAGTTTATTTTAATCCATCTATTTTAAAGAAATAATTTAGTCTTTGTACTGTGTTTATTAATATATTTTAGTGATTACTAATTAGTGATTAGTGGCTGTGTTGTTCTTCAATCCTAATCAACTCGTTGAGTGATTAGATCCTTACTTGATGTCATGAGAAACCCCGACACCAATCATTTTCAGACACATGGACGTACAAAAAATCACGTGAAGAGTGCTACAATGTATCAACTCAAGGGGACCACCCTTGTCCTTGGAGCGACAATACAACACTAAACATGGTTTAGACAAGTAATTAATGAAGGGAAAGAATAAGATAGCCTAGACAAAAATAAAATAAATGTCATTTATTCAAGACTATGAACAGGAGAAAAGTCAGGATTTAGGAATGAAGGGACAAAACATAAATATTTAAAAATAGAGGTAAATTTATAAAAGAAAATTAAAAATTTAAATAAAAAAAATAAAAATCTTCGGAGATAGAAGGCGATTGCTCCTCCTTATCCCCACACAACTCCGTGACTATAAACAGACATTAACTCTTAGATAGATACAAGAGATGACAAAACTGTGTGTCTGGTCAGGACTCCTGTTGATGTGCAGTGTCTGTGAGTCGGCAATACATTCCATACGAAAGGAAAGAAACAGGATGACACATTCAATCATGGGACAGGATGAATCAGATTCAAAAGTAAAAATATTAGGAAAAAAGAATGATAAGATATTAAATAGATTCAACTTAGTTGACTTGAAAGAAAAAAAATAATAAAATATTTGCATTTTCTTGGTGCAGACAAGTCAAACACTGTACTAGATTATGGCAGGGTGGAATATGTGGTCCAGGCAGGGATTAAATCAGTTTAGGAGTATTTATTGAGCAATTTATAAATAATTTAAATTCGATTTGATTCAGATTTTAATTATATTTAATTTGAGTTAATTTAATTTAAGATTTTAATGCGTCAAGTTAATTTATGCTTTATATTAATTTATAATTATTAAATAAATATAAATTAATAATTAAAATTATTAAAAAGATTAACAGTCACATCAACGTTATAGTTAATAAATAAAAATAAGTTAAAATTTAATGACCAAAATACAAGTTGAATTGCTCCTTATAGAGTTTATCCCAAATTCTTATATTAATCATTTGAATTACTCCTTAATTACCTTTGAATCCTTGTAAGTGATTCTTCCCTCAGTTTCCCCCCCTTATCCTCAATAGGGGGCAATGTGCCACATTTCTTTTCGGCCGATGATGCTTATTGAATCCAAGTTCATGTGGTCCACCCGAATCTGGCATGATTAGACACACAAATCACATAAAATGACTGGAAGAATCATTTACAACAGAATCATGTTTTATGGTCGGAGGGTACAAATAGAAGCACAGGCAGTAAAGACAGAAGGGTTCACACAGTTAATGCAACCATGACATAAATACAAGGGGTTTAGAAATAATTTTACTCTTTACTACATGTAAAAAAAAATAACAAAGCTAGAGGGCATGAGAACAATTTTACTCATCATTGTGTGTAGGGGTGTTCAAACGGTTAATTCGGTCGGTGATCGAACCGAATTATCAAAAATCGAATTAACCGAACTTTTAAAATCTTTAACCGTTAACCGAACCAAACTTTTTTCGAAACATATTAACCGAACCGAACAAATTTCGGTTAATTCGGTTGATTTTCGAATTAACTGAAATTTATTAATTTTCTTATTCAAAATTATTACACAATAAAAACTATTGAAAATATTTTTTAGTTTACGAAGATAAATTGACATTTAATTTAAATAATATCTAAACATAGATTCAAATATTAAAATTTTAGATTAAACATTACGATAAAACAAAATAAGTTGGATATGGGCTTAATAATAATATATATTATATATTTAATATTTATTATATTTCAGTTAATTCGGTTAATTAACCCGTTTCGAACCGAATTAACCGTTAACCAAACTTTAAAAAAACTTTAACCACTCACCGACCGAATAAAATTCGGTGGCCGACCGTTTGAACACCCCTAGTTATGTGAGGTACATTTATAAATTTTGAAAAATATAGAGGGCATTTGTGCTATTATTCCTAAAAATAAAATAATGAAAATAAAACATTATCAATGCATAAATATGAACTCATATGTCACATAAACCACTCAAAATCAAGAAAAAGAATAAACCTAAACAAAAGCCTTGGGCCCAAACTGAAAGCTATGGAGTTAAACGTTGGGACCATAACTGACCAAACAAATTTAATAAGGAAAATCATGTGCAGGACTATCGGAATGCATGTCCATGCAGTCATTAGAGCTGGGGGAATTGGCGTCCCTATTTCGTTGGGGAGGGTAGTTGCTCTCGTTATTGCGTTGTCCGTTTTGAGAAGATAGAACATTGTTTGAATTATAACCACCTTGCACCACCAAGTGGTAGTGCTGAAGACTCCGGCGAACCGGGCTTGAGAGGGCATTCGAGAAAACAGAATTCTTAACTTGATTATCACCAGACCGAACTCCCTGTCCAGCAATTGCTGATGAGAATGGATTGGAAGAAACAGGGCCACCTAAACCATTCAACTGTGTTGGATTTTGGGGATGTGGGTGCTGCAACGGCAGCCTAGGGGACATTGGCGTCTCCTCTCCACATTCAAGCTCATTCTACAAAAGAATAGAGAAAATTTTAAAGCATAATCTCATTGAAACAAGAGTAGGCAGATCGATATATTCAACAGCATTTGAAAAATGCAGATGAAGCAAATAATTTGTTCAAATGACAAAAGGATGCATGTTGAACAAGTCCATAGGAACAAATCTTAAATCTGTAATGAGAAAGTAGTTTTTCAGAAATTCCTTTTTAACCCATTGCCATATGATGTTTCCTCCATTAATACAGAATCACCCATACATATGGAATAGTAAGGTCATCATATTATAAGCTAACAAGGCAAAATAAACCAACACCGCATTAATAAGCTAACTTAGGAACCCTTCAATTCTATAGTCCTTTGAAGAAGGGGAAAAAGAACTAGAAACATATGGAATAGTATGATCATCATATTATTTAAATTAGAATACAAATAATATGATTCAAGGCTTTAGGAAAGCATTTCAATTTTGACTTGGCAAAGATATCAAATTCAGTTGCAAAATTCAAATTAAAGCATATGAGAATAGCAGAGGAAAAATAGCTAGTTAGATACTAAAGAAAGCAAGAGATGACAAAAACAAACCTGCAAATAAGCAACTATATCGACAGTCGTTGCCCTCGACCCTTCTTCTTGCTGCCTCAGAATCCATTGATAGAGTTTTTCCTGAGAAGAAAAACGTGGATTTATACTATTAGACAGGAAGTTAATACACAATGATAATATGTTCCATACATCAATGAATATAACTTTAAACTAAATTACTAAAAGCAAATGTGCTACAGCAGTCTCGTTTATTTAAACTTTAAAGCTCCATTAAATTTGTCCCTTTAGCAACTTAGCAGATCTCAAGAAGCAAATTACTCAGTTTCAATTAAGTTTTAATACTTAATTTATTACAAACAAGAAGCAAATTAACAGATCTAAAGTGCAATATCATTTCGACTACATTTCCAATTAAGTTTGTGTTTTCAAGTGTTATGTATAGAACAAAAATCAAATAAAAAAAGAAGAAGAAGAAGAAAATTCATATAAAATTACAAATTATCAAATCATTAAGATATATAGCAACACTTGAAACATAATAATCGTTGCACATAAAACAAAATTAAAAAGTTGCACGTGAAATTCAAATTATGCAGATTTCATATTTTATTTAGGATATAATATTGAAATTAAAACGATTTGATTTGGTGCTTGATTATCATAACAGCAAATATAGGATTCAATCACACATAAAAACGATTATAGGATTCAATAACGCATAAAAAAAATATAGGATTCAATGAACCATTAATAAAATATTATTAATGAGGGTGGAATGAAGCGGACCAGCGCGTGACGTTCACCGGCCTGAAAGGAAAGGCGTTGGTGGTTCATGGCCTGAGTATAGAGCTGGGAGAGGGAGTTGGCGGCGCTGGAAAAACTGGTGTACATGGTGCGATCAACCTCGTCAAGGCGCGTGGCGTCGGATTTTCTCTTCTTCGTCATAATTATTTATATTGATAATAAATAAATAAAAACGATACGAGAGAGAGAGAGAGAGAGAGAGAGAGAGGAGGTTTTTATCTTTTCAAAAGGAAACCAGAATCGATGCAGATTTACATGAATGCGAGAAGAAGAAGAAGAAGAAGAAGAAGAAGAAGAAGAATTGTCGATTAGGTTGAGGGAAAATTTTCGGAGGTTTGAAGTTTGAAAGAAACAGACGATTATGGTTTAGGAATCAAGTAGACGATGATACGAACGTATTTATTTGAGGCTGTGTCCATGGGCCCTTATGGCCTACATTTCTTCGCTATTCATTTTAATTTTAGGGTAAATTAAATTTTATTTTTTTTAACTTATTTTAATTACTAAAAATTTTAAATAATTAATTTATTTATTAATTTTTACATATTAACCTTTTTATCATTTAATATTATTTTATTAATATATTAATATAATTTAAAATAAAAAAATAATAATAAAACTTCAAATCGTACCTGATATTCAATCCACAAACCCCAAAACCTTTCCTTCACTTACACTGATCATCCTCACCGGCCACACTAAACCAGGAGCTAATCAGCTAAAGGTTCCATTCCGCAGATGGTATAGTTTTACGAATTCTATATCGTACCTGCTTCAATTGGAGTGGGGATGGTTTGTGGGTGGGTATGGATGTAAAAAATCTTATTTATTATAAATAGTGGATAGGTGATGAGTTTAAGATCTTATCTGTATCATATCCACTCGTTCTATATCTATTTGCCTCGTGTTCGGCCGTCATATGAATTTTGAACCATTTATATTTATAGATTTTGATTATGTCTTTTATTATGGTGTTTTATGTATTAAGATATTAATTTGTTTTGAAATCTATGTTAATCCTTAAGTTTGTAGACTTTAAATTCAACTAATTTAGTTTTTAAAAAAATAAAGTTTTGTGATCGAGTTTGAATTAGTCATATTGTAAATTTGTAATATACGTGGATAAGTAGAATTTATAAAAGTATAAATATAATTTAGCTAAGTTAATTATATATAATTAGTTGTAGTTAATTAGAATTTATATCGATAAAAATATATTTTAATTAAGTTAATTATCATTAGATAGTTAGATGTAATTAAATTTATATTGGTATAAATATATTATATATACACTTGATCAATAAATAAAATATGCAAAGTTTTACTATTTTTTTATAAAAGTCCATGATTTATTTTTATATAATTTAATATTAGTGGTTGCTTAGTAGATAAGTAGGTACAAGCGTATACAATTTGAGTGGTGGTGCAGGAATTAATTTTGAAAATGTAAAACAGTTATGGATTTAAAAATTGTATCCGTCATGAGTGATACGTATACGATAAATATAAAATTTTTAGATGTATAAAAGAATGGAAAAAGAGTATTCGCACCCACCCACCGATGGGAAGTGTATTACTAGCCGCAGCCTGCAAGCCTGTCTCTATTTCTTGTATCATATTAAACGTTCTTGCATCTGCTTATAACAAGGATTCAGAAACGCAAAACCATGGAAGATGTAAATACTTTACCTATGGTTGATCTTCAACTGCACGCTGTCCATTCTTTAACCCTCTCCTAGAGGCTACAGGCTACAGCAAAACTATCACTGCCCTAGGGTAAACGTTTCACTACTTTTGACCCATTTAGCTTATTAAATACCCGATGTCAGATTAATGAAAGAAAAGAGCTTTATTGGTTGCTACACCTTTTATGTGCTTTATCTGCAGATATAGTTCATGCGCAACTGAACACGAGAATCAGTAGATTTTGCTGGAATGTAATCATGTGATAGTGTAAATGATATTGTCATACTCTCTGCTTGCAGTTTATCATAATCCTGTGTCGTGCACCATTTCCGTCGGGACCAACCTCAGCTAGTTCATCTGCATCGGCAGGCTTACGGCTGTATCAGTCCAAGTGCTCGGACATATGAAGACTATTCTTGTGATGATTTCAGGGTTCATTTTCTTTGGGAAAGAAGGTTTGAATCTACACGTAATTCTGGTTGTGTGGTCATCGCCGTTGCAGGAATGGTCTGGTCTGGTAACGCCTCCTCTAAACCCGGAGGAAAAGAATGCCGTTTTCATGAAATTGGGCCTTGATTGAATACGAGGCCTAGAATGGGGAAATCCAAATAACTCCATTGAGTATATAAAATGTATGGACTCTAGAGTAAGGGTGGATAAAACTCAAAATGACTCGAAAAAATCGAATAACTTGACTTGAGATGAAAATATTTAACTCGTTTTGATTTGATTTAAAATTTTATAAACTTGACTCGATTAAAAAAAATTCAAAATAAAGTTTGAGTCGTAAAATAAAAATTCAAATAATTCAAATAACTTGAAAGTTTTAGTAATTAGAGGATTTGTTTTTAAGCTCAAGACGAGTCTCTCAAATTGTTATAATATATATTTATTAATATATAAAAATATGAAAAAAAAAAATATGAAGAAATATATACATAACTTATATGATTAATGAAAGTAACTTAAATTAAACCAAATCTTATTATAACATAATAAATAATTATAATTACATTTTTATAAGAACTCGAAAACTCGACTCAGTTCAAATTTCTTCAACTTGAATCGGTTTGAAAAAATTTTGAATAAAAGTTCGAATGGTAAAATTAAATTCATCAACTCGAATAACACAAATTTTTTTTACTCAACTCGATCAAACGTTCACCCCTAGTTTAGAAATTTTATTTAGGAAAATAAGATTTTTAAAGTTTATTTTCGAATTTAAATAAAAAATTACAGTATAGATAAAAAAAACGTTACTTATAAATGATTTGAGAGAAAAACACCACTTACAAGTGATGTTCTTCATTTTCAATATTTATATAAACAACGTCACATATACATTACATTCAGTCATGTACATTATAAAAATTAACCTAAAATTCAAAATATAAATAAAAAATATATTTTAAAATTAATTTTAGATCATATTATTCTATTTTTTTTCTTTTTTCTTTCCCTTTCTTTATATTTCTTCATTATTTAATTTATGGGAATCCTGCTAGTGTCCCTCTCTCATTGATTAGAATTTCATTCTCATCTCTTCCCTTTTCCCACCTTCTATTTTGATAACAAAGACAGGCCCAAGACAGGGTGAGACCCACTGTCTTTTCCCCCTATTTCTCTAACTTCAAGAAAATAAAAACAAAATTCATTGTCATACGATACTTGATCTTTTATTTTTATTTTTCTAAACTCCTTCCATCAATTAATCATTTGAATAAAAGGAATTTTATAAATATAATTTTAAGATTTTTTTCTCAAAATATAATATATATTACAGTGTCATCAAAATTAAATTTAAGAAAATTCGATTTTAAATAATAATTTTAAAAAAATTATTAAAGACTAATTTAAGATAATACAACTTTAAGTTATATTTAAGGAAATTATTGTTTAAAGTTAGATTTTTTAAAAATAATTTTGACGTTAATAATACTGTAACATTTACTATATTTCAAGACTAAAAAACAAGTATTATATTTTAAAAAATAAAATTATATTTGAGTAAAAATTCCATTTGAACAATCTAACACAATATTTTTTTAGTTTGTTTAAAAAATTGAAAAATCTTCTTCTTTCCCTGTACATATCTCTTTCGATATCTTTAAAATTTAAACTCATATTTTTAAGAAAAATATGTCTTAGCATTATACAAAATCTTTATTGATTATTTTTAAAATTATTTTTAATCGATATAAAGTAAAATATAAAATTAAAAATATTATATATATGTTCATGTAAGAATTTAATTTAAGGTTTGAATTTTGTTATTTTAGATTATAAGATTTAAAGAATTAAATCTATAATTAAAATTTAATTTTTAATATTTAAAATATAAATTTTAAAGATTTTTATTTAAACTTTAAGTTAAGTCACAAACAATAGCTCAGCATGGTTAATTAAAAAATCGAAAATCGAAAATTGAATCGAACCAAAATAATATAGTTTATAAATTTATGAATCGTGATTAACCATAGTTAATTAAATTAAATCAAATTTAATTTTAAATTAATTATTAATTATTTTTATAATGTAAATATATATATTTTATACTTAAAATATTATATATATATATATTTAATTTTTATTTTTACTTGAAAATAAGTTTTTAATAAATATTATGAATAAATATTTTAAAATTTTATTTTTTAATATTTAAAAGTTACAAAATAAAATTATTTTATTAAAATAATATAATTTTAAAAAAAAATTAATATTAATATAAAAAAACTAAAAATCAAAATTAACTAAACTAAAAATTAATAATTATTAAAATAATTTATCAAATTAAACCGAAACGAACCGAATAAACCCGTCATACATGTATATAGTGATTCAATAAATTCAAAGAAACACAAATTGATGGTCCTTTTAGCCATTAATGTGTGCCCTACAAATAATTGCATGCGCGTGTTGGCGCACGTGTCGTGTTCCTTTCGATTCTATTTTTTATCCACTCATTTGCTTAAATATACAATGAATATTCATTTAATATTAAATGAATGGTTATTATATATTCAAATTTAAACACAGCAATATAATGTATAAAATAATAAATGAAAATTGAATATAGAAAAATCAAACCAAAAGACTAAGCATTTGCAACGTAATAACAGAAAAAAATAATTGATGTTTATCTTATAAAATATAAATTTAATCTAAAAACGACGTTATTTTGACTTAATATAATCATTAAAAATTAATAATAAAGTGGTATTTTTTAGTCATATTCTAAAGTTCAGTATTAATTTTAAATTTTTAAAATTTTTGTAGTAATTTCGAGTTAGAGATCATAATTGAGTGATATATAGTGTAGTTAACCCTTAATTTTTTATTTAACTAACGATATTTGAATCATTGATCGATTAATTTAAATCAAATTCTTTTAAATAAATTTAATATGAAAGTGATTTTCTTAACCCAATTTTTTATATTTATAATATCAGAATTTGAACCACTGATATTATTTTTAAAAAACTAACTTCTCGTTCTATCAGATAAATTTATGTATATAAAGAAACAAACATAAAAAGGGAGTGAAACAAAAAGAAAAGTTATTTAAAGGGGGGATTAGGGATGGATCCAAACCCTAATGTGAAGCACTTAATCACCAATCTAGAGAGACAAACATATTATTATAATCAGTATTTAAAGTAATAATTAATTGGGGGTAGATTTAGAAGTTAGATATACTAATCAAATAATTAAGAATAAATTATTTAAATTATTGTTGAATTATACTTTGGATTTTATTATGGTTGAATCCTCCTCTTTAATAAAAAAAAAAATTAAAACCTTGAATTTACTTATCGAAATTTAGATATTAAATATTTTATTATTATTAATTTTTTGACAGAGAGAAGTAATATATCTAAAAATTGACATAGGAAGAAGATTGATGAGAGAAAAAAAATATTTTTTTAACTTGATTTATAAATTTTAAGAAACTTTTTAGTGAAATAGAGATCGGGTTTAGATCTAGGAAAGCGAGATAAAATGATTTTTTATTGTTCTTCTAAATTTTAGGGTCTCGTCTTGATTAATTCGAATAGACCTGCGTTGTACACCTAGTTTTGGTGGGTGAGTCTATTAACAAGGATTTTTTACATACGCAACGCCTCAAACCTAAGATTTACTTAAGCGGAATAAAATTGCTTACCACTTAGACCAACCTCTGTTGATAGTGAAATTTGATATACGATAATAATTATAAATAGTGAAATAGCATTAAAAACGTTTAATATTTAAACTTTAATATACGATAATAATTATAAATAGTGAAAGTTGATAGTATTAAAAATGTTTAATATTTAAATTTTATGAGTATATGAAACGTTTTACAACTTTAATGAAAAATATAAGTTTGAGAAAAAAATTAAGCGAGATTTATGTAATTTATCCGATGATTAATTAAATAATTGGTGGATTAGAGGAAGAGAAGAGAAGTGTTACATAGCATGTTCCTGTGAGCCCTCAGCTGTTTTCTCTTCCCACTTTGATAAGAGCATTCTCACTGCGCCAAGTCCTCTTTTTACTCTCATTTTTCTCTTTCTTTCAGTACCCAAAGCCAATAGAAAACATCAACACCCAAGCTTTCTCTATCATTTTCATCTCTCCCAATCCCAAACCAGAGCTCATGCTTTCTACTGTTTTCTCTTTAATGGCAGGGCTCACACCCTGAACTCAGATCTTTCTCTTACTTCCATTTTTATTCGAAACAAGTTGACAAATATGAGACCTTTTTTTGCCTCAGGAGCTTCCTTTTCTCACCTCGTTCTCACATTTCTTGTCTCATTTGAAGCTGCTGTGGCTGCTTCGTTTTCCTCCTCAAACAACAGGGATTCTCAGCTATTGCTCAACTTCAAAGCCAGTTTGCCTGACCAATCTGTTCTTCAAAACTGGGTTCCTAACCAAGACCCTTGTAGCTTCATTGGTGTAACGTGCCTAGACTCCAAAGTTTCCTCTATTGAACTCGGTTACACCACCTTGAGCACGGAGTTTCACTTTGTTGCTGCCTTTCTTTTGGTTCTGGAAAACTTGGAATCCCTTTCTTTGTTGAAAGCCAACATCTCGGGCAACATTTCTTTCCCTTCTGGATACAAGTGCAGCTCCCTGTTAACCACTTTAGATCTATCTCAAAACATCTTGTCCGGTCCCCTTTCAACCGTTTCCGCCTTGGGTTCTTGCTCAAACTTGAAGTTTCTGAATTTATCAACCAACAACCTCGTGTCTCCTGGTGAAGAATCCAGGGGTTTGCAGCTGAATTTGGAAGTTCTCGATCTTTCTTTCAACAAGCTTTCTGCTGGAAACGTGGTTCCTTGGATCCTTCATGGTGGTTGCAACAAGTTGAACCACTTGGTCTTGAAAGGAAACGAGATTTCTGGTGAAATAAACGTCTCAAATTGCAGAAAGTTGAAGTTTTTGGATGTTTCTTTCAACAACTTCTCAATGGGGACTCCTTCATTAGGAAGCTGCTCAGCTTTGGAACACCTTGATATCTCCGCCAATAAGTTTTCCTTTGACATTGCCCCTGCAATTTCTTCGTGCGTGAACTTAAATTTCCTGAATCTATCAAACAACCAGTTCTCCGGTCGGATTCCAGCTTTGCCAACTTACGAATTGAAGTATCTTTATTTGTCCGATAATAAGTTTCAAGGACAGGTTCCTCCGTATCTGACGGAAGCTTGTTCACGCCTTGTGGTGCTGGATCTTTCTTCAAACAATCTTTCCGGTACGATTCCTAGTGGCTTTGCCTCTTGTTCGTCCTTGGAGTCTTTCGATATATCTACCAACAACTTCACTGGTAAACTCCCTATTGAGATATTCCAGAACATGAGTTCCTTGAAGAAGCTCGGTTTAGCTTTTAATCACTTCTCCGGTCCTTTGCCGGAGTCCTTGTCCAGTCTCTTCAACCTGGAGGTTTTAGATCTCAGTTCCAACAATTTTTCAGGCTCAATCCCTGCTTCTTTGTGTGAAAATCCCTCAAACAGATTACAAGTTCTTTATTTGCAGAACAATATCTTGACTGGGTCGATTCCTGCTACTCTCAGCAACTGTTCTCAGCTTGTTTCACTCCATTTGAGCTTCAATCACCTCACGGGTACCATCCCCACCAGCTTAGGTGCTCTCTCCAAGCTTAAGGATTTGAGGCTTTGGTTGAACCAACTCCGGGGAGAAATCCCTCAAGAGCTAAGTAACATCCAGACACTCGAGAGTTTGATTCTTGATTTCAATGACCTGACTGGGACCATACCTTCTGATCTAAGCAACTGTACCAAGTTGAACTGGATTTCGTTATCCAACAATAGGTTCACCGGTGAGATTCCGGCTTGGCTCGGTAAACTTTCGAGTCTTGCGATTCTCAAGCTCAGCAATAACTCATTTTATGGAAGAATCCCACAAGAGCTCGGTGATTGTCAAAGCTTGATATGGTTGGACCTTAATACCAATTACTTGAACGGGACTATCCCTCCAGTGCTGTTCAAACAATCTGGTAAAATAGCTGTCAATTTCATTTCTGGAAAGAGGTATATGTATATCAAGAATGATGGAAGCAAAGAGTGTCATGGATCAGGAAATTTACTTGAATCTGCTGGAATCTGGAAGGAACAGTTGGGTAGAATTTCAAGCAGGAATCCTTGCAACTTTACTAGAGTCTACGGAGGTCTCACGCAACCAACATTTAACAATAATGGTTCCATGATTTTTCTTGATCTTTCATACAATTTGCTATCCGGGTCTATTCCGAAGGAGATTGGTACAATGCCATATCTGTTTATCTTGAATTTGGGCCACAACAATATCTCTGGAACCATCCCACAAGAGATTGGGAACTTAAAGGGCCTTGGCATTCTTGATCTGTCCTTCAACAGGTTGGAAGGGTCGATTCCACAATCCATGACTGGCATCACGTTGCTGAGTGAGATTAATCTGTCAAACAACCTTCTATCTGGCATGATTCCGGAAACTGGTCAGCTGGCAACATTTCCAGCTAGTGATTTCGTTAATAATGCAGCCCTCTGTGGGGTCCCGCTTCCCCCCTGTGGGAATTCAGCGGCTTCTGTAAGTTCTGGACATCGAAAGTCTCATCGCAATCAAGCTTCTCTTGCTGGGAGTGTGGCGATGGGATTGTTGTTCTCTCTTTTCTGCATCTTCGGTGTGATCATAGCTATTGTAGAGACGAAGAAAAGAAGGAAGAAACAGGATTCTGCTCTTGATGTTTATATGGACAGTCATTCCCACTCCGGCGCCGCAAATACCAGCTGGAAGCTAACCGGTGCACGAGAAGCATTGAGCATCAACCTGTCCACATTTGAAAAGCCCCTTCGGAAGCTCACCTTTGCTGATCTTCTTGAAGCCACTAATGGCTTCCGTGATGACAGTCTTATTGGCTCAGGTGGTTTTGGTGATGTTTACAAGGCCCAACTGAAAGACGGGAGTGTTGTTGCTATCAAGAAACTGATACATATCAGTGGACAAGGTGACCGAGAATTCATGGCGGAAATGGAAACCATTGGGAAGATCAAGCACCGAAACCTCGTTCCACTCTTGGGTTACTGTAAGGTGCGTGAAGAACGGCTTCTGGTTTACGAGTACATGAAGTATGGCAGCTTAGAGGATGTTTTACATGGTCAAAAGAAAGCTGAGATCAAACTGAATTGGGCAGCAAGGAAAAAGATAGCCATTGGGGCTGCAAGAGGACTGGCGTTTCTTCACCATAATTGCATTCCTCATATAATTCACAGAGACATGAAATCGAGCAATGTCCTGCTTGATGAGAACTTGGAAGCCAGAGTTTCTGATTTCGGTATGGCAAGGCTTATGAGTGCAATGGATACGCATTTGAGTGTCAGCACCTTAGCGGGTACCCCTGGCTATGTTCCTCCCGAATACTACCAGAGCTTTCGATGTTCCACGAAGGGTGATGTTTACAGTTACGGTGTTGTCTTGCTCGAGTTGCTAACGGGGAAAAGGTCTACTGATTCAACTGATTTTGGAGATAACAATCTTGTGGGGTGGGTGAAACAGCATGCCAAACTTAAAATAAGTGATGTCTTTGACCCAGAGCTGATGAAAGAAGACCCCAACCTAGAGATTGAGCTTTTACAACACTTGAAGGTAGCTTGTGCGTGCCTGGATGATAAGCATTTGAAACGACCCACAATGATACAAGTGATGGCAATGTTCAAGGAAATACAAGCAGGATCTGGATTCGACTCTCGATCAACCATTGCCACGGATGACGTAGGTTTCGACACGGTCGAAATGGTAGACATGACCATAGAAGAAGTCCCTGAAGGTCAGCAGTAGATGAAGAAACCAAAATTTTCCCGAGAAAAAGAAGAAAGAAGCATGTGGGGATTGATTTTCCATCTTCTTTACTTCAGAAATGGTATACAACTCAACTGCCCCTGTGTATCTCTGCCATTTCATGTACGTACCTATTATGTTATACACTAAACAAAGAAAAATGGTTGTTTGAAATTGTCATTTCAACGTGTTCTATGTACCGGGGATACAGTCGGAACAATTCACATCCGATGTGGGAGCTTTTAAGATAGAGCCTGATGATTTGATGGAATATTTGCATGTACAAAAGTGACTGAACTCACTTTTACAACTACAAAGTTTCTCACTTTTTCTTCTTTTTCGAGCCAAAAAGTACTCAGATTCAGGCCTCCTTTTATGAGATGATAAAACTCGAGCTATTTTATGAGGGTTTTCCCTTAAAAAAGTGAATGTGCGAAGTGGAAAGAGACGGCCGGGGTAACTGCCGTACACTTGTTGAAGGATTATATGAATACAAGGTAATTTTTTAGTTAGATTTTACATTTAAATAAAATTATATATAAATTATATTATTCAAACTTGATTCGAACCTGAGTTGGACCTGTTACCGTAATAACTGAACTCGAACTGTATCTAAACAAGAATGACCTGAACCTAATTTCAACATGTTATTGTGGACCTGAAACCCAACTTGCATCCGACTGAAACTAACCCGAACCCGAGTCCGACCTGATCGATAACCGATATTACTCGATTGAATTGATCTGAGACCTGATTTTACCCAACCTGTTTTGAATCTGACCTGATAAATGACCTGACTTGTTTTAAACCTGACATGTTATTAACTTGATCTAATATTAGCAAGACTTGATATTTACATAACATATAATAAAGTATATCTATAATTTGATGAATTTAAAATATTGGTAAATATAATTAGTCTTAAAAAATAGAATTAGACATGAGAATTAATTTAAAGATTAATATTTAAATTTAATATTACATATTTAATTAAATTAATTTATTTACTATTTTATTTAGTTTTAATGTATTTAATTTTAATTATAAATTTAAAATAATATTTTATTAAAAATTATAATTTTAAATTAATATTTAGTTAAGTTAAATTAACTCATTAAACTTAGTATTAATAAAACTAAATTAAAATATAAAAACATAAATTACAAATATAATTAAAAGGATTCTAAAATCAAATGTAGATTTTTATTAAATTAATCTAAATTATGACTTAATTAAATTAAACCAAAACAATTGATAAAAAAAACATAATTGATAAAAAAAAATGAAATGACAATTTTGGAGGAAAATAAATCATTCATTTTTTAAGTTTGAGATTAATTTATTTTTAATATGAAAATTTTGGGTAATTTATATCCCTCCAAAATTTTGTGTTTTTTTCCTCTTTTCTATTAAATAATCAAAATTTATTTATAATTCCCTCCAAAATTTTTACACTAAAAATAAATTAATCTCAAACTTAAAAAATGAGTGACTTATTTCTCTCCAAAATTTTATCATTTTACTTTTTTTTTTATCAATTATCTTTTTTATCAATTGCTTTAGTTTACTTTAATTGAGTTATATTTTAGATTAATTTAATAAAAAATCATATTTGATTTTAAATTTCTTTTTAATTATGTTTGTAATTTATGTTTTTTATATTTTAATTTTACTTAATTAATATTAAATTCAATAAGTTAATTTAATTTGATTAAATATTAATTTAAAAATATATTTTTAATGAAATATTATTTTAAAATTATAATTATAATTAAATACATTAAAACTAAATAAAATAGTAAATAAATTAATTTAATTAAATATATAATACTAAATTTACATATTAATTCCTAAATTAATTCTTATGTCTAATCTTATTTTTTAAGACTAATTATATTTACTATTACTTTAAATTCATCAAATTATAAATATACTTAATTATATGTAATATAAATATTAAATCTTGTTAATATTAATTTAGGTCAATAACAGGTCGAGTTCAAAACATGTCGGATAAAATCAAGTCTCAGGTCGATTCAGTCGGGTAATATCAATTAACTGTCAAGTAAGTCTCGAGTTCGGGTTTGTTTCAATTGGATACAGGTCAAGTTTCGGGACCACAGTAACAAGTTAAAATCGGATTCGAATCATTCTCGGTTGGATACAGTTTTAGTTCAATTACTACAATAACAGGTCTAACTCGTATTTGGGTCAACAACAGTCAGATACAAACCAGGTTCAGGTCATTACATCCTCAGATCAAACCAAATTTTGATTCAAACAAAATTCGATACGTCCCTAATTGCAAATTGCAATGAATACCCTTTCGGCCTTGCTTATACTTGCTGCTAACAACGGGAGATTCAGGTATCATCCCAAATGCAAGAGAATCTCCCTCACACACCTTGCATTTGTTGATGACATCCTTATATTCTATCCTGGCAAGAAATTCTATGATTTGTCTGGGATAAAAATATGGGCAGACTGAATTCTAAGCCTGTGCTATGGATGGTAGTCACATTGAAGAAATAACAGCTCTCACCAACTTTAAATTGTGGCATTTGTCAGTCAAATACCTTGGGGTTCCACTGGTTACTAGAAAACTCAGGGACTAGGAACGTGAAGCTCTGGTGGGAAATATCAGGTCTAAGTTAAAGATTTAATCTAGCAAGAAACTCAGCTACGGTGGTCGACTACAGCTCATCAAAACAGTTATATACAGTACCTTTCATTACTGGACCAATCAATTAGTGGTTCCTACATCTGCTGCTGTATGGGATTTTTTTTTTTACAGAAATATAGGTTGAAGGGTGGAATGCTAAAATGTACTTGGGGCATGGACTTGTTGAACTGGAAATCACTCATTGTTCTTCTCCTAAAGCTGGCTTGGATGCTTACATCTACCATGATTGGGAGAAGAAAAACCATTGACATTTCAGGGATACATCTCCATCCGTTGATGACAGTTAAAAATATTTCTGACAGTGTTACTTTTCGAATACAAGAGACGAGTACAAGAGCCTAACGACAGAGATTCTTCTGAACATCAAAAAAAAAATCTGACAGGGATACATCTACACATTTTTATCAAAAAAAATGTTGGACTACAAGTTAATCTTGGAGTAAATATCAAGACTAAAAGATAACAAAAAGTCACTGAAACCATAAGTTTTATTAAGAAAAAAAAGAGAAGGGAATTTGTCAAATAATGTTCTGCAAATCAATAATTTCAATTAAATTTAAGAAAAAAATTATCTTACCAATAAAAAATAACATAGTTTATAGTTTCAGACATCCAAGGAAGAATTGAAGCAGCACAAGCTCTCAAGCCTTGCAAAGACGAAAGCTCTTAGGCAGCCACTGCGAATGTTTTTGAGAAACAAGCCTTTAAATGTGTCATCATCAACCCAACACAACCCATCACTTTAAAACAATAAAAACATAGAACAAATAGACAAAAGGTCTCAGACATCCAAGGAAGGATTAAAGCAGCATAAACTCTCAAGCCCGGCGAAAGGCGAAAGCTCTTAGGCGGCCACTGCGAATGTTTTTGAGAAACAAGCCTTTAGAAGATGTCATCACTGAACTTCATCATGAGCAAGAAAAACATACAGGAAATCAAGTGACAGATAAAAAAAAAAAGCTCCAACAGAGCAATAGCATATGTAAGTTAAAAGACTTAGACATCCAAGGAAGGATCTAAACAGCAGAAGCTCTCAAGCCCGGCGAAAGGCGAAAGCCCTCAGGCGGCCACTGCGAATGTTTCTGAGAAACAAGCCTTTTGGATTTATCATCATCGACCAGTTTCATTCCAATCAAAACAAATTACAGGGTAAAACAACCAACAATGAAAAAAAAAAGAAACTGAACCATGGAATGTTATAGGGGCTGATGAGGGGAACAAGGAGTGTAGAGGGGTTTATAAAGAGACCGCAGTTAGGGTTAAAGCCGATAATTTTGGGCTTATTTCAGATTTTTTATGGGCTTCGTGTGATTTTACGACAACTTCTCGAAGATTCAGGAGATTGCTTGAAGTTTCACCTAATGTTATAAAAACTATAATTACAATATACGATACTATTTAGAGGTTGATGTGTAATGACTAGAATCCAATGACCAAGATTGCACTGAAAAATCTTCAACACCTTCGCCTTGAATGTTTCCCAAGTTGAGCTCATGACCCGACGTTTGAATGGGAAAAGCAATAGGATATGGAGTCGGCGGTGAAGAAGAAGGCAAAACTATTTGGTTGTATGGATACATGGGCTGGTTTTGCTGCTGTTCTCCTGGAAAATCACTGTAACCCAAGAACAGCTGAGAATAGTCCGTATATCCGCCGGAAACTTGAGGATTTGGGACGGTGTAATAGGACTGAGAGTGAACGATTGGATCAGCTGAGGTTGAAACGGAGAAAAGGGTGTTCGGGGAATTAGAAACGGGGAAATTTGTTGTTGTTGGATTGGGTGGAGGTGTTATGAGTTTTACGTTTTCAGGGAAGTTGAGCTTGGCTTTGTTGCCTCGGAAGCCGAGGGCGGCTTCGTCGTAGGCTCTAGCTGCGTCCTCGGCGGTGTCGAATGTGCCTAACCAAACTCTAGCAGCTTTGAAAGGGTCGCGTATCTCAGCTGCCCACTTGCCCCATGGCCTCTGTCTCACTCCCCTGTATCTCCTCCTTGGCTCTTCCCTGTAATTCCCACAGCGGTTGTATTCGTATGTTGGGAACAATTGTGCTGCCATGTTTGTCCCTGTCACTGAATTTATATGGCTTGTCCCTGTCAAGGTTATGAAACTACGTTAACGTCAAATAAAAATTAATCTTTTTATATTTTATTTATATCGAATATTAAAAAAATCAAATTGAAATTAATGTTTAAAATTAATTAATTAAAAATTATAATTTAACATAAAAAAAATCTGAAAAGGGACACAATTTTGTTACATGTAAGTAAAAAAATAGTTAAAATGAATGAGGGTAAAAAACATTTAGCTTATCCATTTAAGGAAAATATTTAATAATGGTTTGAGTTTTCTACTACTCCATATTGCTTACCTCCTATAGCAGCAGAACACGAGCCTCCATGTTGGAAGTTGCCAAACTGCGTACAAAGTTTAGCAACCGACTCAACCGCCATCCCTCCGCCACCACTACCGGAAGCGACACCTTCTTCTTCCTCTTCTTCCCTTCCTCTCTTTTGCCCACCGAATCTCGTTGGAGAATCAACACCGTTAGACCAGCGTCCAATATTACTTGACCCAAAACCATCCGAGTTCTCATTTCCTGAATGCTCCTCATCATCCGCAGGTACATCGCCTGCTACGACATGAGTCAAAGCTGAAACCATAACCGACATCTCTCTTTCCCGACAAAACCCTGATAACATCAATGGCGACGATGACCCCTGCTCTCCCATCATCATCAACTGATACATGGAAAATCCTTGATTGTCTCGGTCGAGGACACCGGCTCCCCTGCTGTTCAGTACTCTTCCTTTCTTGTTCGCCATCTTTTTGGTTATCTCACACATGAAACAATATAGAGTAGTAATCAATAAGCAGTAATTTGCAAAACCTCTATGTTACAGAACTCATCCAAGTTTTTTGCAGTTGAGTTCATCAAAAAAGACAGACTTATAAAGGCTATACGAGAAAGTATGTCGGACAGTGGATAGTCGCCTCCGTGGAACAAAGGACAACCGGTTATTACAATGTGAAAGCCGATTCTTTCAGTGTTTGTGGTTAACTTCGTAAAAAGAATTGATATGGCAAGTGGGCAATTTGAGATGTGAGTACTGAAAAATAGGTAAGTCAAAATAGTTCTTTCTTCTTTGTATTTTTTTTAGTGTGAAAGGGCCGGTTATTGGCGGATAAAAATTATGTCTTCTTTATCGATAGGGGTTGGTCTAAGTGATAAGTAGCTTGGTTTCATTTAAGTAAGTCTCAGGTTCGAGACGTTATATACGCAGAAAATCCATGTTCAAAGATTCACCCACCAAAGTTAAGTGTGCGATTCGGGTCGGTCTGGATTAGTCAGGTTTAAACCCTAAAACCATAAGAGCAATTAAAAAAAATTATTTATCTTCTTTCATGTCTCATCTGAAAATTTTCTAAATAATTCAGTTTTTAACTTTAACCCTTGTTTTCTATATCTTAAATCCTAAACCCTAAAAAGCACTATATCCCTAATTCTCTAAACCCTAACCACAACTCTAACATTGAACCTAAACTCTAAAAATATACTGTATCCCGAATTCTCTAAACTCTAACTATAACTCTAACCTTAAACCCTAAACCCTAAATCATCTGATTTAAAACGGAAGCATAAAAAAAACCATGAAAAAGAGTTATACGATTTGCAACTTCTTTGCAACGTAGAGATTTTAAAAATAACCCAGCTGAAAATTATTTGTATGGGTAAATTTTATTGGATGTCTTTTTTGTGCCATTTATGTTTTTATTTGTTTTATTTCGAGCATTATATCTTTAGTTAGTTTGATGTTGTAATATATTTATCAAAAGGATTAATTTCTAATTTGAACCCTGAACCTTAAATAAAATATTATTTTGATCCTTAAACCCCCTCAAGTATCAGCATCGGTGCAATCACTCACCGAAGAAGGTAGTTGGAGCAATGATGTTGTAGGATTAAACTAAGACTGAGGGAGCTTATGGGTTAAATTAATATTTTATTTAAAGTTTAAGGATTAAATTAAAAAAATTTATTGACGTATCATATTATTAAACTAACGAGTGTTAATGATATAATTACCAAAATAAAATACATCATAAAAATAAATGACAAGAATAATATTTTTTTTAATGAGTGACTAAAATAAAATACATCCCAAATACAAAGGACCTCCAATAAAATTTATTATTTTATTTATCAGGTTTGTATTTATTTTTTTTATAATTGCTACTGAATTTTTATTAAATTTATAGAAAATATTACAATTACAATGCATTCGGAAAAAGAAGAGTAAAATATTTTCTATGAAGATAAGCATACTATCAAAATTCAGAAGCTTTCTAAATCTCCTTGTCTCTGTCTAATCGAGACACATAACGGGTAAATAAGGAGTGGTGAGCGATCTAAACCATCAGGTAGAATGTTTCGCTACCTAAGACTGATTATATCGGTACACAACCATCAATAGAGTGGGGATCTAATCATCAATGACCACCGACAAAATCATAATAAAAAACTAGCGCCGATTCAAATCTCTGCAACAATCGGCTGCTAGGGTATACTAAATCATGCCACAAGGACAAATAAAATAAACCACAAAAATATAAATAAAAACATGTTATAAAGATAGAGAAAACGCTTGCCATAAAGACAAAGATTCTTACTAACAAATAAGAAAATAAAAAGTTGTAATATGTTTTTCTTCTATTCTGTCTTCTATCGAACACTTGCAAGAGGCTTTTACTGACGGTGCAAAAATACAACTTCTTAATCTCAAATTCAACACACAAGTGGTATGGCATTTGTGTGGTCAAAAATAAAACTGAAAAATATCTAAGAATCAAATAAATAAATAAAATTGATTAGTTTTAATAGAATATTTTTATATTCGGACATTTAATTTCAATCAATCTCATTTATAATATGTGTATTATTAAAAGAATTAAAATAAATATAAATAAAATTTTATCCAATTATTAAAAAAAAATTAATGAGACAATAGATTGGCCATTTCATCACCAACATTTTATTACGCATGTGCTAAATTCCTAACCTCGGTATATCCAAAAATGTACGGTGGTTTTTTTAAATGTCAAAGTTTTTGTAATAGATGACGTGGCATTTTCTGATTGGGTAGAATGGCGGTGGAGTTATTCAAAGGCATTGTCAAAGGTTGACCAACGTCTAAGACACGGTTATTAGTTGAATAGATTGTGTGGACCATCCTCAAGTTGTTGTGTCGACATTGTTTTGAGGTAATTGTTTTAAGCCCCATCATTTCATGAATTCTGTTCAATTTAACCCCTAAAAAATGTCCATTCAAAAAAATGTGAACACTAACCCGACCCTGCACGAGCCCTTTAGCTTAAGTGGTTAAAGGAACCACTGACGGATGCACCCTTTAAATAGGGTGGACACGGGCTCACCCTGAACATTTCAAAGTTCATATATTTACCCTTAATTTTTATGAATTGACCCTTAAGTTTTTGTAATATTTAAGCTTTGTGCCCACCTGAGATTTCTAAATTTCATATGTGTCCACCCTTAAATGAATTTATGGATCTGCCATTGAAAGGAACGGTAGTTGTTCATAAAGGTCACGAGTTCGGACACTAATAATACCAGCAGAGTGATTGAGCGATCAATGTCGAAAATTATATTCTAAAACAGATATTACTATAATCATTATTAACTAATTAGAAAAACTAACCCGACCCTTTACCATATTTGGTTGTTTGTTGACAGGTGATTGGAAGCTAACCTACCTCAATTTCAAAATCAAATTCCAAACAATTAATACCATATCATTAATATCTAAAGTGTATTTAATTATTTATTTGAATAATTTAACAAATTATTTACGAAAATATCACGAGTTTAAACATTATTTGTCATAAACAGAACCTATAAAATTGAGAACGATCCTGATTGTTTGGACCATAAATAACGTTGATTTTTTCAATTTTTTCAGGATCGTTGATTTATTTGAATAATTTTTACTTAATGGGTAGGTAGTTATTAAGTGGTTATTTAAAAATCAACGATCCTGATTGTTTGGACCATAAATAACGTGGTAAACATGATTTGCGTAATAATCTCTCCTAATCTCTATATAAAATGACAATACTCTCACACTATGGCCTATGAGAACGATGTTAATTGCTCCACTTTTTAAGTTGACTTCCATGATGCCTCCAAAATGTTAATTTATCAACCCCTTGTATACACACCAAAAAGTATATATACTAAATAATTAATTATATGGAAATTATCTTTATATATAAATAATATTTTAAAATATAAATTGAAAAGATTATATAAAGTCAAACACATGGAAAAGTTGACATTGAAATTAATAATTTCGAAAAGCATGGGTCGGAGGTTCCTCACCTCACTCTACTCCATTGTCAACCCTGAAATTTTGCATTTACCTTTGTATGCAGAGTTGACCACAATGTATATCCATTAGAATTATTTATTGGATAAATTTTAATAAATATAAATTATTTATTAAATATAATAATAATTGACAATAAGCAAGTTTCCATACAAATCTGCCATTGCTAAACATCAAAATCAAAGCTATATTATACAGGAACCACTGCATCTGCAAGCCTTAGCTCCCACAGGCCATGCACTCTTCTCGGTTCGAAAGGGAACACACCATTTGTGCCATTTTCGTCTCGTCATCTTCTAACTTTGGCTTTTCCTATATCGTTACCAGAAACAACACAATTTTATATCAAAAGAATTCACAAACTTGGTGGCATATGCAACTTCAACTTGAATCAATATTAAGTGCACATTACCTTAAGCATTGATGTGTCGACGGTGAATTTAATTGCATCGGCTGCAGCACGAGATCTTAAATAGTACATTCCTGTCTTAAGACCCTATATATGTAGTCAAGGGCATGAGCAAAACAATGAATCATCAACCATTATGCAACTATTGGCATCTACATTTGTTTAATCAGAATAAACAGAGTTTTTTTAATACCTTGGACCAGGCATAGAAGTGTAAGGATGTAAGTTTTCCAAAATTAGGTTGGTCCATATGTATATTTAAGCTTTGGCTCTGGTCTATGTAGCATCCTCTATCAATAGCCATATCAACCAATGTTTTTTGCTTGATTTCCCAAACAGTCCTAGTAAACCAGAAAGAGAGAAATTTTAACTTCATACTACATAGACGATGAAAGAAAAGGGGGGCTGGCCGCTGGGGGGTGAAAGAAAAAAGAAACCCATCAATTCAAACCTGTAAATTGCTTTCAGATCATGAGGTACTTCGGGAATGTTTTGAACTGAACCATCAGCATGTATTATCTTGTTCTTAATAACAGGTGTCCAAAGACCCATCTCAGTTAAATCATGAAGAAGATGCTTATTCACCACTACAAACTCCCCACTGGAAAAAAACATGAAAAAATAAGTTTAAGCAATGGATAACACTCGCTATAAGGTTCAAAGCACTCATTATTTCCAAGGACAAACCTCAAAACTCTACGACTGTAGATATTGGAAGTATAAGGTTCAAAGCACTCGTTATTTCCAAGGATCTGGCTAGTTGAAGCAGTTGGCATTGGTGCTACCAAAAGTGAATTTCTCACTCCATTCTTAGCTATGCTGTCCCTGAGAGCATTCCAATCCCACCGGTTTGAAGGAGTAACATCCCACATATCTGGTTGAAGAATACCCTGAATTTCAAATAGCAGTTGTGAGCAAAACAGGTTAGCAAGTTATTGCAATCACATTTAATAACCAAAATAGTTGCATGCATTTAGAGAATTACCAAAATAACATACCTTACTAACAGGACTTCCATTATATGTCTCATAGGGTCCCTCTTTCTCAGCTAATTTAGAAGAAGCTTTGAGAGCATGGTAGTATATGGTTTCAAATATGTCCTTGTTGAGCTGCTGAGCCTGAAATTCAAAACCATTAAACTATCAGACAGCATGTTCAATTTGAAAACTATATCCAAATCAAATAATTGTGATCAATATACCTCAGGTGAATCAAAGGCCATGCCTAGTAAGATGAAGGTATCTGCAAGCCCCTGAACTCCGATACCAATAGGCCTATGACGTAAGTTTGATCTTTTGGCAGTTTCAACTGGGTAGTAATTAACGTCAATTATTTTGTTAAGATTTCTTGTAACAATATCAGTAACCTGTCACAACAACACAAAGGGAATTACAATCATTGTTAAAAAAAATAAATATCAAAGTGACATCATGCACCAATAGAGACGTGCCTTATGCCATCACTATGATAGACAAAGATGGATCAGCAAGGTAAAGAATCAAACCTCTGCCAGTTTGTCAAAGTCAAAATATCTATTCTGAGAACCTCTACTACCAACAAGCTTACACGGATGAGACTCCAGTGGTACCACCTGAAGTAGAGGTTAACTAATTAACATGCAGAGTCAAAATACATCAAATATGTACAGCATAAGCACGATATGTCACCTACCTTTTCCCTCACATATCTTGGTAGTGCAATAGATGCCAGATTGCAAACAGCAGTTTCTGTTGGACTTGTGTACTCAATTATCTCAGTACACAAATTTGAAGACTTAATGGTGCCAAGATTTTGCTGGTTGCTTTTTCTATTGCAAGTATCCTGGAACAGAAGTGGGGGTAACAAAGGGTTAAGAACACAATAATCATCTGAGAACATAAATACCCCATAAGATATAAAGCTTGCTCAGACAAACCACCTTAAATAGCATGTAAGGGGTCCCAGTCTCTATCTGGGATTTCAGGATCTCAAACCACAGGTTTTGTGCTTGTACCACCTTCTTTGCCTTGCTCTAGATATTTAACAAACTTTTAGAAATTAAATTTAATTGGGAGGAAAAAATATATAAAAGCATTAACAAAAGATAAACAGTACAAACCTCTCTTTCATAACGAATATACAGCTTCTCAAATTCTTCACCCCAACAATCTGCCAGTCCTGGAGCTTCATTAGGACAAAACAATGACCATTGCCCATTACTCTGGACCCTTTGCATAAAAAGATCAGGCACCCAAAGAGCATAAAATAGATCACGAGCCCGGTGCTCTTCCTACAACAGCAAAATTTACACATTATAGGATATGGCATAATAGTAAAGAAATGTGGAACTTAACAACAAAACAATACACATCATGCAAACAAATTTAGACTACATAAAATACCTTTCCATGGTTTTTCCTGAGGTCCAAAAACTCAAAAATGTCAGCATGCCATGGCTCCAAATATACAGCAAATGCACCTAAATTAATCAAAGACAACTTTTTTTAATAAAGAGATAATCAAACATTGTCAAAAATAAAAACATAGCATATAGAAGTACAACAATAAAAGCATACCCTTTCTTTTCCCCCCTCCTTGATCAACATAACGTGCAGTGTCATTGAACACCCGCAGCATTGGAACAATACCATTAGATGTACCATTTGTTCCTCGAATATAACTACCTGTAGCTCGAATATTGTGAACTGAGACACCAATCCCGCCAGCTGATTTGCTGATAATAGCACACTCCTTCAAAGTGTCATATATTCCCTCAATGCTGTCATCTTTCATACATAACAAGAAGCAGCTGCTCAACTGTCGGAACACAAGTCAGAAACTACACATGTAAGCAAAGAATATAACGAACAATGGCATTAATGTCAAGTAACCTCATCTCATGTCTGTGCATAGAACTTACTTGAGGCCTTGGAGTTCCAGCATTGAAAAGTGTGGGAGAAGCATGAGTGAACCATCTCTGAGACATCATGTGATAGGTTTTTATAGAAGAATCAATGTCATCCTTATGGATTCCTACTGCAACCCTCATTAACATGTGTTGAGGTCTTTCTATAACCTTCCCTTGAACTTTCAAGAGGTAGGACCTCTCAAGGGTTTTGAAACCAAAATAGTCATAGTCAAAGTCCCGATCATATATGATCTCACTATCCAACAGAGCAGCATTCTGAAACCAAAACAATTACATAATTTAACTTTAGTCCGCATTATTCCTAACAAAAGAAAATAAAACAAGGATATACGAGGATGAAAATACCCGGTACTAAAACAACACTTTAAGAGCAGAGGAAAATCCATCACAAGCCTTAACTAAAAGACATTAAAGGTGGAAAATCCTATAATTTTTTAAGGCCGCAATTTTGCACTCAGTAAGCTAGATAACACATTACACATCCATATTACAACTAGCATTCTAAATTCCAGTTCTACAAGAAATCAATATTTGGTAAGACCAACACAAGTTTGGCATTGAATAAGGGAATATACAATTAATCCATACACAAGCTAATTGGTTTACTTTTTGCAACTAGATTTTTCCGTATGCATCAAAAATTCATCAGCAATTTGAAACAGATAATTAAATCACAAACTAGCTAGAGGATTCATCATGTTTCAAAATGAAAAAATACAGCTTTAAAAGGGGGAGAAAAAAATATATATAATAGCACCTTCATGATGATCTCATAAACATCATCCGCAATCAAAGGAGCCTTCAGTCCAGATCTCTCATTGAAATGATTATACATGATTTCAATCCTACATTTATAGACCACATATTCCCAAAACATCAATTGCCTCTCCCCCAACAAAGAAATAAGCATAATTAAATTAAAAATAAAGCACTTACGTCTCAGAGAATGACTTCCTGGTATTTTTATGTAAATTCGAAACAACAATCCTCGCTGCCAACTGAAACCACAAACATTAATTAGTAAAAAAAACATCCGTATATTTTTTTAATAGTGTTATTTCAACAAAAAAATATGAACTTACTGAAGCATAATCTGGGTGGTTAGCGGTCATAGCAGCGGCAGTTTCAGCAGCCAACTCATCAAGCTGACTGGTAGTAACGCCTTTGTAAACACCGGTGCAGACCTTCTGAGCCACAAGTACCGGATCACAATGGTCGATACTGAGTCCATAGCTCAACTTCTTCAATCTCGCCGTTATCTTATCAAAATGAACGGCCTCTTTCCTCCCATCTCTCTTAATCACATACATTGTGAACCTTCTGTTTTCTCTAAGCAATTTCGTCGAACAGGTTTCGGGCTTGCAGAAAATGCGTTACCATACACGTGGTTTATATAATGCGATCAAAGAACCAACAAAAGGTTTTAAATTTTGGAATTTTAGAATTGTTTTTGTATTGGGTTTCCCTCGTTGATTTGAATTTGGTTTGGGATTTCTGAAATTTTCGCGCCGAAATGGATAGAATGATAGTTTTTGAATGGTTTTACTTTATTTTTCCCCACTTAGGTGCGTTTGTTCTTTGTTTGAGTTGTTGTAGCGTGGGGTCCATGATTTATTTGTTTCTGTACATTTTAGAATTTTTAAAAGCTTAATCGAACAATAATTCCTTGAATTGCGGTGATATTTTAACTGAGTTTTATTAAAAAAAATATTTTTATGATGTAATTATTATAAGAAAAAATAAGTTTTGATTTAAATATTATATAAGATTTTTTTTTAATATATGATACAAACTATTTTATTTTTTAATTTATGATAATATGTAAAGTTGGATTCAGCTGAATCCGATTTTGAATAATATTTTTCCTAAATTACTTTTGTTAATAACATTAAAAATGGCTTAAAATCAGATTTTCTTGTACCTATTTTTAAGAGTATTTCTAAAAAATTATTGTTAAAAGTCGGAGCTAAATGAGTCAAATGCTGGCGAACAAATGGTAAAGTTTGGAGATAAAATCTTTAGGGGATTCAGCTACTTATCGAAACCAAAACCAAATTTGTGGTTCTAGATTTCGTGATTTGCTCATATTTGATATCCCCATTAATTCTCTACTCACAGCTTCTTTTTATTTCTACATAACAAATCCATGATACATATAATCGGATAGAATTTAATAAGTGAATGATTCTGTTCGGAAGTCCCACATCTGTTTGGGAAATCAAGTGAGCAGCTTCTCCTCCTCTTTATAAAGCAACTTGTAGCTCACTTTCACCCTCACGGAGCCGTGTGGTGAGCACAGAGCGAACTATTCTTTCGCCTTTTACTAAAGAATACCGTGTGTTCTCCACCCAAAGCGGCATACGATAATTTTTGGAAGGGTGTTCCGTTTGGAATGCCCCCAAACCAATAATCCAAGTTTAACAGTTTTTTATTGAGGAATTAATTGCTTTGTTCTTCTATTTCAGAGACGTGTGTACTTGATTTTTCTGAATTTTACCGTGACGATGGGTGTTGAGTGGAAGGCTCTTCTAAATTAATTTGTTCTATTTGGGCAGCCAGGGCAGGTGAAGGATATGGTGAGCTGCCATATTTTTTGTTCTGTAATTTTTTTAGAGTATCTGTTGATGCATGGTTTAGGTTTCAGTTATATGATATTTCAATGGGAATAAACGTGGAGACAACTATCTCATATAAACACCAAGAATTGTCCATTCCTCCACCGGTTGCATCAATTGATATGAATAGAGCCACGCATACCAGACTGGCATAGTTGCTAATCTGCAAATGAGTCAGGATTCAATGGTAGTCAATATCATGTAATAGTACAGATATAAATCAAGACAAACTAGGCTAGTACCTCAGAACAAGCAAGGAGACATATAGCCGGGAGGGTACAGTAAACAAGCAAGGGAATGGAGGTCTATGGATATATGACTGGAGTTCATGTAGGAAAACCGTTCTAACCATTTCAACCCAACCCCATATCCATACCAAATGGGACAATGTTTGCTCAAGAAAATTTCAAACAGATTCAAGAGCCGAACACAAAACTTGGTGTAGACAATCGGAGAGGTTAATGGGAGCTGAACCCTTAAAAGCAGGTCGTTTAAGTATGCAGTACACAGATCCCCAGCCATGACAGTGCATCTTGAATTCTGTCAGGATATCCTCAGTCACAGAGCTGTATATCCAGCCAACCTGGTTTCCAAGTTGAAAGTTTCAATGATGATGAGACACTAATAAATTACAACCTGACTACATGAAGTTTTTAGATTGAATTTTTGGTTTATATTTACTTCCTTTCCCCATCCTGTTTTATCTTCATAACCACAACTTATGACTTGGATTGCTTCTCTCAGTAATTATGCAGGGCTTGCATTGTGAGGAACTTCACCATCCTCCAGAAGAGTGGAAGCCACAAAAACAGTAGACTGACCAAATTTCTTATCCAGTTTCAGTTGAGACGTCACAGATGACTGGGAGTTTGACTCTTACAGTGTCAGAGAAATTCTACTAGTTTAGAGTGTTATACAAAAAAGATGCACTATAGACAAATGATACTGAAATTGTCAGTCTCCCCCATGTAAGTGAACCTTTACCTGAAATTGCCTCTTCAATGTTTTCAAGATCATGTATCTGCTTTGAAGCTTCCCTGAGATTTACTTAGTCATGTGAAGCAAAGAGGAAAATCAAGGAAAGAATGAGGCAAATAACAGATTATGCATGAAAGAGACACCAAACAGGAACAAAGTGGTATATCACAAGCAGTTCAAAAGTCACATAAAATGGGCAACCCAATTTCCCCTACCAAACATAATGCTGCAAGTCTCCGACATTCATGGTCACCAGAAACAAATCAAAGAAACAGTTGAGAGAAGACATTAAAGAATGAACTGCATCAATGCTCCTCCCAGTAAAATATCTTATTTCATGCTCCGATACTTATGCATAACCTGCAGTTGAGCACCGTGAAGGATAATGAAAAAAACAAAGCAAGGGAAATGCAAAACCATCTCAACTGAATCAGGCCAGGATGGTCATGTACATTATTTCCAGGCCATGGATTTCATCCTGCATTGTTCAACCATCCTCAGGAACATTATATCCGATTTAAAAATTCGGACCGAATTTTCAAATATCCAATTTTTTCGAATCAAATACGGATTATTACTCTAGATATCTGAAATTTTGGATCGGATCGAATCCGATATCCAAATTTGCACACCCCTAGTCCAAGGACAATAAAAGGAAATCCTTAGTTTCCAAACCTCTTGACCATTCATCTTATGTGTGTTGAATTGATCTAATCCGTTCAAAACATAAACCAAAAGTTCACATGACCATGACGTAACGTATACATGCACTGCCCTCGCACCGGTGCTCCAACGCTCTTTCTTTCTATTTCTTTTTTAATCAAAGACTCGTTCTTTCAACATAACTATGTACGGGACCATCCTTGCAAGTTGCAACTTATTTTAACAATCATTACTATGAAATATATATAACTAGAGAGGTTGATTGAAGTAACACAAGTTAGAAACATAAATAAATATAGAGATACGACAAGAGCATCACATGCTGATGCTGTCATTTGTTATGTTCGGTTCTGAAAAACAGTCATAACCATCCTTAATTGCTAATGAAAATAATCACAAGAGAAGAAGGGAGACACCCCCCCTACCATCTTCAATATCTCAGATGCCTGTGTGGACACTATTTATTAGTATTGTTGTTTGTAGTACTGCTAATATGGAGTATTGACTATGGCAGGCCAGGCCATGCATTAATTCTTCCTGAGCAGCCTAATTCTCCGCCACTGACACTCCATGTAATTGGAGGAGCCCTCTTCGGCATAAACTCCAAATTTCATGTACTGATAGCTTCCTCCAGCACCAGAACCGTCATATCTTAGAGAACCATCGATGTAAACCTTAGCATTCGATGCACCAACGTCATGGATGACATTCACTTTGAACCAACGGTTATACGCGTTGGACAGAACAACCGGAGACCTGTAAACGGTGATCGAGCCCCCGTACACTCGGAGCATTACGGTAGTAGCACGAGAAGAACCACCGAATACTTGCATCACAGACGTTGCCGTTGTTCCTCTTGGGATATATGCCTCCCCCTCAAATTGCCAAACACCGGAGGAGTAATCATAGCCCTAGGGAAAACACAACACAACACTAAGATACTGACTCAAATGAACAAAAAAAGAGACTGAATTTCCAACTTACTCGAATTCGGATTTCAGTTCGTGGCCTAGTTTGGCTACTTGGGGTATGTGGCTTGTCTGTGGAATACACCCAAAATCTGTGTACGCCATTGTTGAGATTGTATCGGTCACTTGGAGACAAATCATAAGGCTTTTGCAGTACGAAATTTGCTGGAGATAGAGGAACCTCAGTAAACCCACTGGTAGGTTGTGCATTGGCCTGGAAGCAAATCAAACTTAGACAAAGAATCGGGAACAGAAGTAGAAACTTAGCCATGTTCTTTCTTGACAGAGCTGAAGTATATCTAATTGTTTTGTATGTGCAACTTCGTGTTATGTTGTTGGCGTATTTATACTAGGTTGGGTATGGATTAGATTCATTGTGTTTGAAGTTTTACGAGAAGTAGCCGACGCCAAAAGACAAAAAAAAATCCCAGTTGTATGATAAGGGAATTAAATGAGCGTCTGTTCCATGAATTTTTCCATAAAAATTCAGTTTTCCAGACTTGCTACGATAGATTCATCCATGTTGATTGGGTTAGAACAGTTTAGAGCTCCAGGAGAAAAGTCAACCTTTCGACTTGGTGTAGCCAACGATTAAATGAATACTTTGCCCCAAAAATGAGGCAACTCACTCCTTATCTTTACCTTTAGCCGATTTATTCGCCCCACTAAGGTTGTATTTAATCAATCTTATTCGTTTATTTTAAATTTTTTTAGATAAATTATTATTTTTTATATATAATTAGAAAATAAATAATTATTATATAATTATTTTAAAATAAATTAATCAAATTAATTAGATCACATATAATATGATGAATATATTTATCTGATAATTTCTCATATTTAATGATATGTTTTAATTAGTTGTAAAATAATATTGAATAGATATGAGATATACGTTAAACATATATTAATTATTGTTTTTATTTTATTTAATATCTAAACGAGTTTTTATCACAGCTTAAAAATTCAGATTTTGAGCGGTTCTAAAACAATTTATCATAATAAAATGATTCATTAAAAGATAATTGTTTTCTCTTATTTATGTGGATCTAGTTTATCATAACAAAATGATTCATTTAACGTGAATGATTTTTATATTTTTATATTAAATATTTATTAAAATTTAAAGAATGAAATAACAAATTAAGAGAAAATATTTGATTTTGACAGTAAAAATCTAATTTTTTACAAACGAGTTTACATTTTAAGATTTAAAAGGTATAATTTATGGTTTTAATTTAGATTTTAGGGGCTTGGATATAGAGTTTTGGAATTAGGTTTAGAATTTTAATTTTTATAATAAAATTAACCTTGTTGAAAAAATATTATTAATGTATGGTATAATTACGTATCTATTCAATAGCGGATGATATCTATTTATAGAAAAATAAATAGATTTAAAATTAATTAAAAGTACTTATCCAATTAAAATACAAATACAATCACTTAAAAAAACATGTTTTAGAAATTCATTAATTGATCGGGTGACAGAGAATGTTTATAGCAATCTAGATTTCAGGATTCGAAGGTTAGATTAATTCGAAACACGAGCTCTGCATGTTGGGCCTTGTCTTCGGGCTTGTTGGGCTTGAAATTGGTTATTGAGTTTAATTTATGAATTGATGTTTGGGTTAGTAAAAAAAAATCTAAGGATAGAATGATAATTTGACTTTGATAGAGAAAATGAGAGTGGACAAGGGATTGCTTTTTGCAGCCTTGTGTAAGTGATGATATCACCATTGTTCAAGCTTACTTTCCCTCATTCTTCTTCTATATATGTCTTTCCCCTGCAAGCAAGTAAAGGTTTAGTTTTGTAGAATTTGTGTTAGAATTTCAGTTTTTGAGTTGAGGGAAGGTTGTATGTCATCTAAGGATCTATAAAATAAGGTAATAATCGTTATGATAACTTATCAAAGACACCATTAACATGTGTCCGTACCCTTTTTATCCCAACAACTCTTTCATCTGCAGCATCAGACCAAACCAATAACTCTCTTATCTCCACCACTAGAGCAGCCACGAATCACCATCCAAAGGTGTTGCACACTCACGTGATGAACACAGTTCACATGTCAGAGTCGATATCGATGGCAGAATAAATAATCTATATTCAACATCCATAAATCATAATCGACAACATGCGTTTCATCGAAGTTGTGTTTCTGCTACTACAACACTAGAGAAGAGACAAGTGATCTGTTTGTAATGCTTATTTGACAGTCACTATTCAGAGGCAACCACACTCGGTTCATTCAAGTGGTGTTTCTGCAGCTACATCACTACAATGAACAGAACTTCTGTTAGTTGTTTTGTTTTTATGATTTGGTGGTAGTATGAGTGAAAGACTGATGAACAAATGGTAAAGTCTGGAGACAATTTTTAAGTGATTCAGTAACTGATAGAAACCAAAACTAGATTTGTCGTTCTAGATTTCGTGATTTGCCTATATTTGATATCCCCATTCATTCTCTACTCACAACTGGAAACCCAGATGGAGAAGACAAGAAAAAGGAGAAGTGATCAACGCATATAAAAAATAAGCATGGTCTACTTCTACAACATACTTACCTGGATGGGGTTGATGGGTGATCAATAAGGCCCATAGCCTAGGTTGGTGGCTTTCACTGCACTTGGGAAGTGCACCTGCCTAAGGTCTTCCTAAGTGGGAGAGCCTCCGTCGTTATTTGTGATATTAGGGGCTTGCGTTCGCGCAGCCCCTTACTCATTCTTAGTTAAAATTTCTTGTCCGCTGAACATGTCTATCGTTGAAGTGATGGAGTTCTCTTTCAAATGCGATGGTATTATCTCTGTAGTAGAATAAAGGATTCTTGTTGATATCTTGAAACTAACATTGAACAAAATATCTTGGGATTTGTTTTGTGATTAACAATTAAAAGTCTTGAAAAATAAGTCTTACTACGTTACCTGTGGGACTAACTACTAAAAATCACCGATCTCAATTTTGTCATATATTTTTCTCAAATTAACAGTAAATATGATCTCAATTTTGTCATATATTTTTCTCAAATTAACAGTAAATATGAGTGGAGATTCACTTAGAAAAATATGACATGGAAAACTGTCATATATTTTTCCCAAATTAACAGTAAATATGAGTCACTTAGAAAAATATGACATAGAAAAAATGATTAGATGGATAGTTTTTAGTGATTGGTCCATTGATGATGTGATAGGACTTATTCATGATATATGTAAAAATTTTAAGCATTCCGATATATAGTATCAAAAATCACTACAAAATTGAAGAGCAGAATTTAATAAGTGAATGATTCTATTCGGCAGTCCCACATCTGTTTGGGAAATCAAGTGAGCAGCTTCTCCTCCTCTTTATAAAGCAACTTGTAGTTCTCTTTCCCACTCTCGGAGCCGTGTGTTGAGCCCATTTCGAACTATTCTTTCGCCTTTTACTAAAGAATACCGTGTGCTCTCCACACTAAGCGGCATACGGCAATTTTTTGAAGGGTGTTCCTTGTGGAATGCCCACATACAGTTCATAGTTAAGGGATTTATTAGGTAAAATCTAGCACGTAAAGCTGAGGCAAAGTCCCAAGCAAACAACTATCACTGGTTCTCGAAAAGGGAAACAAATTGTTATAATCTTCCTATCAAATTGTGATCGTACTGTCAAATGAAAGCTTCCATGTCTCTCCATCCATTCAAATACCAAAACAAAGTTTATTGAGTAATGCATCAAATAACATGATTAGAAGGTTAAAAGATGTGATCTTAGAAGGGTAAAGATGTGATCTCACGAAAAGTACCTAGTAAATAAATAAAATAATATTGAAGTTATCATCTTAGACGTTCAATTTTTTAATAGTCAATCCATAATATTTTGTATGACATGAGAAATTATAAATTGACAATTTAATACTTGTAACAGAGGAAACTAGGAATGATTTATCATGCCTAAGCCATTCACATCTGCCATAATTTTTGTGGAAAAAACAAAGGTAGATGTAGTTTCATTATCGTTAAGGAATTTGTTTTGAAGCATCAAGAAATTAATAGAGGAGACTTTCATTTCAAGTTTTTAACATGAATCTGGAACATCATTTACTTGCCACCAATGTAGTTCAACAAGCATTGCATTTAATAATTGCAAACCACCTTCAACTAATAATAAAAGGACTGAGAATAATGAAGCTTAAACCCTCAGAACACTATGTTTCTATCCAGATTATATAGAGCTGCTGCTGCTGCTGCTGCTGGTGGTGGTGGTCATTCAATTCCTAGGCACTTTACACTGTATGGGTCATCTTTAATCAATGTGATTTAGATTCAGTTCCATCTCTTGGAATTCTTCAGCCCTTTCGACTTTTGTTTAGCTGCTTGAAATGCCTGCCTCTTTTGTTTCTTTTGAGCTTCCTTCTCTGCCTGTTGAAAACAGAGCAGGGTGGATGTTATTATGTACAACTACACACATACAATCTCTCCGGGTTACAAAAGCTTGGAATCCCAGGGTTACTGCTATTTGCTTACCTTTGACATCTTTGATTTGGCTTTCACTTTCGGAGCTTTCTCTTCGAGCTCCGCCTCACGCTCAAGTTCCTTCTCCCTTGCCTCTAGGTTCTTCTCCAGGTAATACTGTCCATTTGGAATTTGTAACCATCGTTAATCGAGGAATAAACAATGTATTTTAAGTAATTACCATCAATAAACTTAGCTGATGCACCAATATAGTAAACATGTATCTGAATGACCTTAAAAAGTAATATGTCCAGTCTTTTAAACAAGAAAACCATACATTATAGTCGCCTGCATAGTCCTGCAAATGGCCGTCTTTTACTTCCACTACTCTGTTCACTATTTGCCGAATGAAGTATCGGTCATGAGAAACTGTAATGACAGTGCCACTGTACTCTCTTATTGCCTCCTGTTACAATTGAATGGGTGCAGAATAAATGAGTGATAAATCTAAATGCTACAATATCGATATAGAGAAGAAAAGAAGATGAAGGAAAATAAAGAGAAAACCAAACCTCTAGCATCTCTTTTGAGGGTATATCCAGATGATTAGTTGGTTCATCCAAAACTAGTAGGGTGGATGGTTTTACCATGAATTTGCAGAAAGCGAGACGTGCCTGAATGGAACAGAAAAACACAACATTCAAATTCATGCCTTTGACACACAATCAGCTAAGACATGACAAATGATATGCAAGAAGCTTTAAATTCACAAAACATTGGGGGAGGGGGGAGTAAGCTCGAGAAGAACTAGAATGCGGATCTTGATACATTAAATAGATCCATATTAATTTAGTCTTGTATCAAAATTCATCAGCATGTATGATGGTGATGGTTAACATTTGAATTCAATACACACTCAAGCAACCAACAACCTCTGATTAAGTACCTATAATTTGACAAAATGTAAAGTAGTAATAAATGAAATAGATTCAAACCATAAAACAAAGTTTTTTTTTTTTTAACTTTAATGAACTCATGATAGATATACAGAAGCATTTGATAAAAGAATTCTATGCACTGTAATTACCTTCTCACCACCACTCAAAAGGGAAACCTTCCTGTCAAGCATATCAGCTTTGAAGTTGCAACGACCAAGGAGCCCCTTAATATCATCAATTCTCCAGTCTTCTGCAACTTCTTCCACTGTCTGAAGCACTGTTTTATCCAAATCAAGAGCCTCTGCCTGAAAGAATGTTGACTGAATTTAGTGTTTTTGTACTTTTTTAGCTCAAAAGAGAAGCTCGGGAACTAGCAGGAAGATCGTAATCATCTCAGCTATAGATAAATTCTCAGAGGCTGGATACCTGATTCTGCTCAAAATAATTTGGAAGAACATTATGCTCCCCAAGGAGCACTTCACCACCACTTGGTTTCTCTAAACCCATTATCAGTTTCAGCAAAGTACTCTTTCCACAACCATTTGGACCAATAATGGCAATTTTCTCTCCTCTTTCAATTGAAAGGTTTGCTTTGTTAAACAGTATCTGGCACAGAAACCAAATATTTGTAAAAAAGAGTGAAAAAAATCCAAACCATCCTCCTAACACAATCAAACATTTCAACTCACCTCATCCTCATAACCAAATTCCAGATTCTTAACAGTAACAACAGATCTGCCACTTCTTCCACGCTCAGGGAACCTGATCTTCATTTGTTTCCGTTGAAATGGCTTCTCTATTTGATCCTCTTCTTGAAGTTTCTCCAGTTTCTATTACCGCACAGAAGGATAAGAAGACATTAAGTAGCCAGAAAAAAGGTTTTGAGTCTAAATCTCATTAAATGGAAGCATAAAGTATGATGAACCAGTAACTATCAAGTGGCAAACAACATCAAAATCAAAAGAAAGACAGCACAAGACAAAATTTTCAAGCAGAAGCAACCTTAGTCTCCTAACAAATTTTCAACGGCATTACTGAGAACTAGTTTAAGGAATGCAAAACAATCATGAGGCTAACTTAGGATTGTGTGAAATAAAAATAAAAATAAAATGGAAAAAAGTAGGGAAAAAAAAAGAAAAGAAAAGATAACCAAGTAGCAAGCCACTATTCGTAGGTGATACTGTTTATGCAAATCAACTCTCTGCTCATCATGTCAAGAAAACTACACAGGTTTCATCCTCATCCCGTCCTGTGCATCATTTGGTCCAGAATAGAAAACTACTTGATCCGATCCCGGTGATTGTAAAACTTGATGAGGAAAAACGAAATTCTTGCGCAGAAGATAATGAACAACCTTTGGTGAAAGTTATACAACTACCAACTGAATTCAACAAAATTTCCTAGCTAATTGTAATTAACCCAGAATTCTGGATGAATCCAGAAAATTATCCCCAATGATCACCTTTCAATATACATGGCTTTTTACATTCAGCATTCCAGAGTTCAAAGTAACTCACTTCTGTATGGAATTAATTGTACAGGTAAAATAATCAATTGTATACAGTAAGATCTGATGAAAACACGGGCACTCATTTGAAAGGTCAGTCAAGAAAGTTGGCAATTTGGGAATAATTTTATTTCATCATTGATATATGCATATTTACCAGATAATGTATGATGGCAGAAAACTGTACAACAATGACCAAAGAATACAGTTTGTGTCCTCACAATGAATTCCCCTCAATCATACCTTTTCGGCAGAAGAAGCACGGCCAGAATTTGCCCCAGCACCTAATCGGCTTATCAAGTCTTTTGTCTGCTCAATTTCCTTCTGTTGCTTCTCCCACGCAGCATACTGAGTTTCAACCCATGCTGCCTTCGCCTCAACGTACTGAGAATAATTACCCTCAAATGTTCTGGAAACACCCATATCAGTCTCCACAATCTTTGTACATAGCTGATCTAGAAAAGCTCTATCATGAGATATAATGACCATTGGAACATCTTGCTTGTTCAGATATCCTTCAAGCCACTCAATTGTATCAAGGTCAAGGTGATTTGTAGGCTCATCCAAAAGCAATAAATCAGGCTCCTGCAAATTTACATCTATATTAACAAAACAACTAGAAATAGTAATACCAATATCCTCTACTACATATCATAGACATGAACCACAAATTAACAACCTCCACAGTCCACATCAACAAAAGATATCTAACAAGCTAGCCTGCTAATAGTCGAAATTTGCAGCCTACATCCAATCACAATTATCACTTATGCAAAAATAAACAATATTATTTTGAACATTACTATTAATATGTATAGACTACACATTGATAAAACATATGGGTTAGCTATCAGCCCCCTACGCAATTCTGGAAGTGAATTCCTATACCTCTTTAAATTAGGCAACTATCATGATATCAAATTAACAACTTTACCTGCAACAAAATCTTTCCAAGTGACATCCTCATCTGCCAGCCGCTACTAAAACTGGCAACCAACCTATCCGAATCCTCAGGCGAAAACCCAAGCTCCGGCATCAACTTGCTAACCTTGGCATCAACCTCATCCAAATTCACAGCCTGAGCTCTTCTTTGCAACAAATCAAACTCATCCAAAAGCCTTCCCATCAACTCCAAATCCTCGGTCGCCCCTTCTATCGCCTTTTGAACCCTGTCTAACCTCTCAGAGATCTCCATTTCCTCTTTAAATGCACTCATGAACTCCTCCCTCACCGTCCTACTCATTGAAACCTCGAATTCTTGGTTCAAGAACGCAACTTTCATGTGGGGTTTAGCCTTTATGACGTTTCCCGAATCGGGTTCTTCTAGCCCCGTTATAATTCTCATTTGGGTCGTTTTCCCTGCTCCGTTTACTCCAACCAATCCAACTTTCTCTCCTTTTTTCACTTCCCAGCTCACATCTTTCAAAACCGTCACTCCTTTATAGCTCTTGCTAATGTTCTCGAGCTTTACACCGGAGGAAATACCCGAAGCACCAGTGTTGGATTGCTTGTTGCCACGCCTTCGATCAATCTCTTGGACCGTGTCGGATGAAAACAACGATTCGATGTCATTTTTAGGGTCTTCGACGGAGGTTTCAACACTGAGAGTGGAAACTTGGGCAGTTATTCTAGTGGGTCTAAACTTGAGGTTTTTGGTACAGACAAACGAGGAGGAAGTCCTTGTAAAAGAGGGTCGTAGAGAAGGGAAGAATGATGAGTGAAGGTCTAAGCGGTGGAGTTTTGTGGAAAGGTCCATGTTTGGGTAGTGGGAAATTGAAGGAAAGTATCGGGAAATGAAAGGAAAAAAATGATAATATCAGAAGAACCACAACAATAGCGTAGTTCCAATGTGAAATAAACCGACGAACTCTCAGCCCACAAGTTGGAGAGACATACGGGTGAAAGAGGAGGGGAATCCTTCCACTTCTATAGGCGATTATAGTCCATGGAAAAGAAAAGAAAATCATTAATTTTTTATTTAAACAGAATTGAAATTTCTAAAACATTTTCCATAAAAACAAATATACACACATCAATAGTATCAAATCATATTCATTGGGAAAAAAATTTGATCTTTGACGATTAAGATATTTTTTTGTTAAAGGATTTTGATAAAAATATAAACTTGTGGCCCAAGAGAAGAGAGATAACTGAGATAAGAGAGTTGATTTCTGAGAGCAGATTTTGTGGTTTTGGTTGGCCCAACCGGGGATAGGAAACTGACTCCGCCTCCCGGTTTTTGCCACGTCAAATCCAATGCATGATTCTGTGTAATCCACGTATCCTGAAGGATAATAAACGAAATCTTCATTCTTTTCCCTTCTTCCTCCATGATTTTTTTTAATTTCTAGTTATATTTTTTTTCTTTTTGAAAAGTCAAAAAAAGATATTAATAAAATAATTACTCATTAATAAATATTTAATATACACTATCTACAATAAAATATAAATTTAGGATTTCACTTTATTACAAGAAATAACATGTTTTAAACCACAGTTCTATACATGTTTGATATATTTACATTGTCTCTCTTGTATTTGACTTTTATTATTATTTTTTTATAATTTTCTAAAAATTAATCGTAAATCGTAAAATAATATGGATTCTTTATAATGTTTTGTTTACATATTTATTATTTTCAATATATTTATATACAAAAAGATAAATGTTGGAGTCTAAGGTAAGGATGAACTCGGGCTTTCATGTAAGAGAATGTAAATTATTTAAAATTTATATTATAAATATAAAATTATAAAAGTTTAAGGAGTACAAGATTAGATTATTAATAAAAATATAAAAAAAATAATTACATCTCAATACCTCTAAATTTATCTTTCTAGATTAATGGCATGAACAGGGATGGGCACGAAATCCAAACTCGACGTGTTCTGACTCAACTCGATCTGTTTGGGTCAGAATTTTTTGTAAAAAATTCGGATTTTGGTTGGGTCGGGTCGGATTTTTTCAATGGTGATCTTAGGTCGGGTAGGATTTAAGGTAGAAAAAATCCGACTCGACTCGACTTAACCCGGGACTAATAGTATAATTTTTCCATATATATTTTAGGGATATTTACAATAATAATCCTTCATTATATATATTTTATACAATTAGATCACTAAAATTATTTTTTTACAATTAGGTCATTATAAATTTACTTTTTTACAATTAGATCCTTAAATTTTATTTTTTTACAATTAAGTCTCTAAAATTTTAATTTTTTTAATGATTCGAGTCGGATCAGATTTTAAAGCTTAAAAATTGAGTCGGGTCGGATCAGATTTTTTTCACCTTAAAACAAGTCGAGTCGGATGACAGATGATGGGTATGATTTTTTGAATTGGGTACGAGTAGGCCGAAAATCCGACCCGACCCGACTCGTGTCCATCTCTAGACATGAAACAAAATAAACAATTATTATAACATTTTAAAAAATATCTACTTTATTTCACCATATTAATTTAACCCATCGTTTCATTTGAAACGAATGGATGCACTCAAAAGTTTTGTTTCTCTTATAAATCCCGAGGTACTTTCGGTCGCTCTGGGTTAAATTAAATTAAATTAAATAATCAATTCTTAAAAGAAGAAAATATGTTGTGTTTGATGATGGAATAAAACGATTTTTTCAATAAAAGGATCAACACCGATGTGACCCAGTGAAGTTCTAGACAGACACAATAAAAGCGATAAAAAATAAGGTCATCAAAGTTTTGATAAATTATATTCATTATATGATGTTAATTTTAAAATTTTTTATAAAATTTTTTAAAATACTCTTAAAAAATGAGTTATATTAAAAAAAATCGAAAAGCTTAATACAAAAGCAGAAAAAGAAATAATAATAACTTGGTCCAGAGCATCTACCATTATACCCACAATGATCGGCCATACTATCGCTATCCATAATGGAAAAGAGCATTTGCCTATTTATATAACGGATCGTATGGTAGGACATAAATTGGGAGAATTCGTACCTACTATAAATTTTCGTGGACACGCAAAAAATGATAATAAATCTCGTCGTTAAGTTAATATTATTATTAAGTTAATATTATTATAATAAATTATAATAAATAAAATAGAGATTAATTAATGAATTCATTAGTGAGAGGTAAACCTTATGATAAGGATAAAGAAATACAGGAGGAACCCATATACAACTTCAAACGAAGTATACGCTTTAGGTCAACATATATGTATGTCTGCTCACAAAGCACGAAGAATAATTGATCAGATTCGCGGACGTTCCTACGAAGAAACACTTATGATACTAGAACTCATGCCTTATCGAGCATCTTATCCCATTTTAAAATTGGTTTATTCTGCAGCAGCAAATGCTCGTCACAATAGGGGTTTCAATGAAGCGAGTTTATTCATTAGTCAAGTCGCAGTAAATGAGGGAACTACTCTGAAAAGACTAAAACCTCGAGCTCGAGGACGTAGTTATCTCATAAAAAGACCCACTTGTCATATAATTATCGTATTGAAAGATATTGAATGGGTACCACTTGATAGATATGCGCTACGCCCAAAACCAAAAAAGACCGGATGGCTAGGATGGCTAAGAAAGGGATAAATAAGAACACAAATATGACATATACTAATATTGGTTTATTCTAACTTAAGAAATAAATATTAGTTCTAACAAAATAAGTTATCGGGATAAAATATTAGAATCATCAAAAAAAAATTGGCAAATATTTAAAAGAAGAACTATTCGATTAATCCGTAAATTCTATTTTTTTATAAAATTTTTCATTGAAAAGATATACATAGATATTCTTCTATATATCATTAATATTCCAAGAACCAATACACAACTTTTTCTTGAATCAACAAAAAAAATGATTGAGAAATTCATTCACAATAATGAAGCAAATCAAGAAAGAATTAATAAAACAACTAAAAATACAACTCATTTTATTTCAACTATAAAAAACTCACTTTCTTCACTTTCTAATGTTAGTATTAGAAATAAAAATAAAAAAGCTTTTTGTGACTTATCCTCCTTCTCACAAGCATATGTATTTTATAAATTATCACAAACCCAAGTTATTAGTTTTTATAAATTCAAACCTATCCTTCAATATAATGGAACATCTCTTTTTCTTAAAAATGAAATAAAAGATTATTTTGAAGAACAGGGAGTATCTCATTCCAGATTAAGACACCATTATGGGTTAAGACAGAAAATCTTTTGGCATTCTGGAATGAATCGTTAAAACGTTATAACTGTTTCCTAAATGTGACAATTGATTATAGAATCTTATTGATTATTTCTATTACTATTGTTTCTTTAGAATCAGTGAGATTCTAGACAGATACAATAAAAATGACCATATAATGGTCTCTAAAAAGGACAAGTGCTTCTAAGAGCCATATTTTTAGAAATAGTGAGAGCTATAAACAATTGCCTCCAAAAACTACATTTTAATAAATTACACAGAACCTCTAAAATTTTTGAACCGTCTCTGCCAAAGTGTTTGGCAACTGCTATTACTTTTGTATAATACTCAACACAAAAATTTCAACAAAATGACGTAAAATAAGTTGGTAGAAAATCAATTATAATTTAATATAAAATATGTTGGATGAAATTTACTTATATATAAATAAATATCTCATATTAAAATTATGAGTATTTATAATCCTCAATAATATTTAGTGATTGGGTGATATTAGATTCTATGACGGTTAAGAATGGGTTGATAGAAATAAATTTAATCTGTACGTATTGGTCACATGTTATTATATCACATGATAGTATCTATCCCAAAGTAACTTAAGGACTCTAATAATACTAAATTTATGTAGAATTTTTCTCCGAAAAGATTACTGAGGGTCAGTTTGATATTATTTTTGGGAAGCATGATAAAAAATACTTTTAAAAAGTAAATTTAAAAATTATATTTAGATTATTTGATTTAAATAAAAGTGTTTGATATTATGATTAAAAAATACTTCTAAATAGATAAAATATCTATTAATTATTTAAGTTTTTGAAAAGATATAAAAAGATAAATGATATAAATAAAAATAAATGAGTTATTTTATTTAAATTTTAAAAATTAATTATTATATTCCCCTTCATCTGATCCAAGACAATTTCAGTTCATTATTTTTTCTAATTTAATTTCCCCTCACTGATTCACTGAAGTATTGTAGTAAAGAGTAGAATCTATAATTATTTCATATGATATCTAACATCCCCACTTCCCATTTTTTCTAATTATTTCATGTGATAAAATTTAATAATCTTAATGACTATTTTATAACTTTTAAAAACTTCATAGCCAAAACAAATATATTTTCATAGTTTAATGAGTAGTAATATAGTTTTAACCTTGAAGTAAAACGAAGCAAACCCATTTCAACCCCCGACAGACCGCGTTGCGGAGAAACGTTGGCTGCTGTGCTGCCTTTGTTGAGACAGCTAGCGCCTAGGCTAGCATAGTGCACCAGGTGACAGATGTACTGAAAGCTAAAAAAGACCACGTAGGTAAAGCGTGTTCGAAAGAGTGGCATTCAATGTAATTCCAACAACAAAAAAAGAGTCAGTCTTTTTTAAATCTTGTATTACATGCTGATCTGTGCAGCAATCAAAGACCCCCCAAATCGGTGCTGTTCTGCTACTCTATTTATATTCGTTAGAGCTCAGCCAATCCTCACACAATTCCTCTTCTTTTCTTTAATAAATCCCCCCCTTTCCTCCTGGTCTTTCATTTTATCAGTTGACCATTTAGATTACTAAATTTACTCATTCAAGCTTTGGGAACATTATTTTCCTTCTGTTGGTATCAAAAATGGAAGATCGAAAGGAGGTAAGTTCTCTTTTTTTTTTTTCCTGGGTTGGATTTTTAACTCTATCTTTGTTTTGTTGCAACTCTTGGAGATGAAAGTTCAGTAATTTTGAACTTACAACAATCGTCTGGAGTTCGAGTCTTAGTAGTTTTCAGTTCTGGAGTTTGTTTGAGTCAAACCAGTTCTTATGTTTTTGAAGTCCATTGATTGATGAAAAGTAGTTTAATTTTACAATTGCTAAGTGTATGGATTAGTGGATTTATGGGGTTTTCCTTTTCTGTTTACTTGTCCAATCTTAAAAGGTGAAACTCCTCTTTACAGAAGAAAAAACGATAAATTTATGATTTCCTTACAGTTTTACAGCTCACAAAGCCATGGACTTTGTTAAATAATACCTCAAATGTCATTTTTTTATTCCCTGTCATAAAAAATTTGATCAGGGAAACAATTGATTCTATTCTATTATTGAATATGCTTTGTGTTAATGGCTGTTGGCTTCCTCTGTTTTAATGAAAACAAGCACTGATATATGGTTTTGTTGATGTAGAAAAATGCTCCATGGCTATCAGTGCCTCAATTTGGGGACTGGGAACAGAAGGGACAGGTGCCGGATTACTCTCTTGACTTCTCAAAGATCAGGGAAATGAGGAAGCAAAATAAGAGGGATGTTTCAAGAGCTAGTCTTGGAAATGAAGAAGACTTCATTAACCCAACTGCCACCGGTGTTAGCACCACTCCTACTGATGTTCATCACACTTACCCTCAAAACCATCATTCTCCATCTGTAAGATTCCTCCTTCCACTAAATTCCCTTTATTTTATCAGATAATGTACTCTGAATATAGATGATCTAATTTTGGTTGGTAGCTCGTGCCTTAACTATGTCGAGTATACAGAATCACAGATAATTAACTTTAGTGGCATGCATGTGCTAGGCTGTTGGGGAAGTAGGAAGTTGCTTAGTTGGATCATTTCATCTTTTTCTTTGTTGTTTATAATATAGCCCAATGCTTCTTTCTTTTTGGGTCAATGAATTAAAGATAAGAACATTGAAGATTCTATGTTTATAATATTGTTTCTTTGGTTTTCTGATTTTGTTGGCAGACAAGGAGGAGAATCTTCAGCTACTTCAGCTGTTGTGTCAAGGCCTAAGGTTTAGGGTTCAAGGATGGTTTTAAAGCTGATTTGTCATGTATCTGGAGAGAGCACCCTCTGTTTACTTTGTGTTTTTGTTGTCTCATCTTTCTTCTTCATCATCACTACTTAGTTTTGTAAGATTAGGGAAGATGATTGTATGCTTATTGACTCTGGTGATGACTAATGCATGTGAGCTTCATCTTTTTTTGTGTACTGTTATGTAATATAATTTGAATGAATGCTAATGGAGAAATAAAGTGGTTGAGAGACTATCGATTGAGCCGATATCCCGGGCATGTGACCTCGAGCATCGAGGCTAAAACCTAGGAAGCACGGGGACGGCACTTTGAGGGTACCCCGCGTCCCCGATACGTTTTCGGAACAGGGACGGAGCGGGGACGGCCGAGGACGTCTCGGGGACGATCAATGCTTACCAGATACGGTCAACGTTCACTGAGGACGATCAACATTTATCGGGGACGTCCCCACAACCTTCCAATGAAGAATAGAAACTTTCTGTTAAAATTTTTCAGAGAACTGCGAAGGTGAAGAAGAACAGGGGAGAGTGAAAAAGATGAACAGTGAAAGAGAAAGAAACCCCGTGAATTTTGTGTTTTAACTTTTTGTGGGGTCCACAATTTTTACTTTATTAAAAAATTAGGTTATTTGTTATTTTAGGTTTTATTATTATTAATTATTTAATCAGAAAATATTATTAAGATTTTAATATTTAAAATAATTATATTAATTTTAATATAAATTAATATAAAAAATTAAATTTAACGCTAATTTTAATGTAAATTAATATAAGAAATAAAATTTATTTATAATAATTATTTTTTAAAAGAAATTTTTAAATAAATATATAATATGTAAAAAAATATTATATAATATATATTTTAAAGAATCGATCTTAACTTAAAGAAACTAAAATAAATAAATTGATCTTAAATTTTATTTTAGTTTTACAAGTAATTTTAATATATTCTTTGGTTGCTATTTAGTTTGTAGTATTTTATTTTTATCGGTTATTTTAGATATTTTATGACTAAAACATAAATATATTTTTATAATATAATCAATAAATATGTTTTTGATTACTTTATTTTATATAAAAAAATCATATTATTCGTGAATGTGTATTTATTATTTTATGTAATTATAAGTATTTTATTAAAAATATTATTATTTTTTATTTTAATCTTTTATTAGTCTTTTGCTCTTTTATTAATATATAATATTATTATTTTATATTTGCCGTACCTTTACCGTACTCGTACCCTATAATTTTAAGAATTGCCGTTTTTCGTCCCCGTATCCGTATCCGTGCAACATAGGCTAAAACCATGAGTGGTGAAGGGACCAGTTCAAGATCTTCAACCTGCAGCAATTGGGTGTAGATCATATGTTTCAAGCCCTAAAACTCTGCCACCAGCAAACAGCAACGACCACTTCAGAATGTTGATTAACTACATTTAATGCTATAAATAAACAAAAAAATAATGATGTTAACATCATTGTTATAAGAAAAAAAAAGGTTTCTAAAGAAGGATCCAAGGTCCATAAGCTTCTGCCGATGGGGGTTGGGCAGGTCCCTTAGCCACCCAGCACACCGTCCATTACAACAAGCTAGTTGCAATACAAACGACCCTTCAAATTGTGTTGAACTGGACAAAACAAGTCTCAACTCAAATTCTAAAGAAATTAAAGCTATGACCTATGGCTCTATAACAAGCACTTAGATCCTCTGGTTAGTGGTTACTAAGTTTGACTGTCTTTTTGCCTGAGTCACGACAAAAAGACAGCAATTGAGACAAGTAAAACTTCCCAGTATTTGGTGTTTAAATTAAAAAGAGGCGATTTGTTAGTGTTTAGAAATCTAGTACAGACACACCTGACAACTTGTATAAGATGTTTAAACAGCCCACACAAACATTGTAAACAAACAAAAAAAAAAATGGAACCTGAAGTGTGGGTTCCCCAACATTCAACTGAGAAGCCTTTGCTTGAAAAATGAAAAGACTCAGATTTTCAACTGTTTCTAGGCTGTAACCAGCTCTGGAAATTCTTTCAAACTAGCTTTTGAGTTTTGATCGATGCCTTTTTGGACGTTTTAGCTATGCCAGGAGATATTTCATGTGGCATTCAGTATCACAGCTTGAAATTTACACCAGCACTTAAGCTGCTGCTGAATTTTCCTTCTTTTTAGTAATTTCATGTCAATACTTTGAATCTTGATAATCAATTTATATCCCCCAAAATGATTGTAACAGGATAACAATCTCAAGATCAAGTTCAATTCTGTTTATTATGCATTAATATCAATGATACAAGGACTAAATTACACAATTCTTTAGTACATAGGCTATATAACACATTTATACTCAACAGTGGTAGTGGTAGATGTTGAAAACCTACAAAAGAAGAACAATTGCTGGAACTCGGATAGTCACAGGAAAAATTAAGTTCATAATATCTTGACTAGGTTATGAACTCGGGCTGAAAGAAGATGGGATTTGAGTTTCAGGTCCTCTACATGAAGCTAGTGACTGATTCCTCCATTATAAGTAACAATCATTGCAAAAAGCATGCATCTAGTAAGATTTTAACGAGAGAGAAATGAAAGGGCAATCAAGCCTTTTATTAGTTTATAAATAATATTTTACTCTTAAGCCTCAATCATCATAAAAAACTTATTCAAAGCTAGAGAGATTATTTTTAAACATATGATGAGGGGTGGCCACTGGCCAAATCTAAAATCATGTGTTATAACTGAGGAAAAGGAACATACGAAGCTTTTGGGAACTACATTCGCCCATACATGGAAAGCATATCCCTTATTCGTAATGCTTCTGTTTCCAGGGAATCAAAACTCACGGATTTTGGTACCCTCCAACTCCAGTTTCCATGCTGCATAATAAAAGATCCGTAGCTCTATAAATCATCATGGTTTTTGTCATGGTCAATAAACCATTGCATGTAAAATGACACAACATGCCCCAAAAGGGAAGAAAAATGAACTTTAGATCAAGTTAAAACCATGAAGATTCCAAAACGTGTCATCAGAGTTCAAAGTAACCAGCCACAAGAGGCAAGATTTTGCAAATTGTCAGCCTAATCCTCAGTAGGAACTTGAAAATTTATATCACGATTAATGCCCTATTAAATAATTAACAATGTTCTAGATGCATGAACCTGAATTACCTCGTGCACAGCACATTGTCATATGCATATATATGTTTGAAGAAATTATATTTACCTGTGTTGCAGGAATGTTCATCCTGGCAGAACTGTCTAGCCCAAGAACATCCTGCATGGTTATGACTGCAGTTTGAGCTATTGAAGCAACTGCAGCTTGGATCAAAGCCCATGAGATCTCATCTTTTTCAGTGATACGAAGATATTTCAATACCTGGGACGATCTGATGTAAGACGAATACAAGATGATTAATCTGATCAGAAACCTTAGAATAACAAAGGAAACTCACATTAGATCTCTCTTGGTCCATCAAATTGCTCCACCAACCTTGAATCTATGAGACAATCAAAAGAAATATTAGTATGCAACATCTAAGGATATGGTAAAACAAATTTCCATCGAACCAAACAACAGTATGCATTTAGCTCGAATATATGACTAGTGTCATATCAAATTTCACACCTCATCTCTCTTCTTTCATTCTTTATCCCTAGTCTTCTTCCCCCATATTATTATATATTATAAGATTGAGAAAATTTCCTGGGGTAGGTTCATCCTTGATAATACCAAAAATAGAGTAAGACAATAACGAAGAACCTTGAAGGAGCTTTACCGTGTCATTGTCATGAGTTCCCGTGTATACAACTTGATTTGGCTCGTGATTGTGAGGCAAATGAGGGTTTCTAGAGTCGCTACCAAAACCTAAAGCAAGAGAAAATGGGACAAACTACAATATCACAGAATGCAAAATTAAAATGCCATCAGTCAAAAATGAGAATTTAAAAAGATGGGCATCACAGTTGATTAGTGGCAACATATTACCAAACTGGAGAACAGCCATTCCTGGTGCTCCAATATATTTCCTAAGCTGAACCACATCCTCGGTTATAACTCCCTGCCATTTAACACCCAATAAGATGAGAGTTAGCAGAGGAGGAAATGAACTACAGAGTTACACGAAACGTTCTTCTGGACCCCAAAAATCTTCAGCATCCTTGCTAAAAATGTTTTATTCAAGAAACAAAAGTTCAGAAAAATAAACAAGGGAAACAGAGAGAAAACAAGCAGCACAAGGACAACAGTGATTTATTTATTAGTGGTGCATGCAATGCAGGAATTAGAAGAAACAACAGTTCAGTTTTATAATTAATCACTTGATCTGCAATGGTGCTCAGTTATTATGACCACACTTTATCCAGATTAGCGTTGTTTTTCACTCATCTTTTAATTTTATATAGCATCTAGGCTTACAGACAGAAAATTAAGTGTGCATGAAATAGCAACGGTGCATCAAACAATGCCAAAATAGAATTACAAGCACAAAAATGTGCAACTTGTGCACTATTCAAAGTCAACTAAATTATCAAAGCAACGCTTACTGTACACTGAACTAAGGTATTATCTCAAACTATCTTCAGCTCTAATAAGCAAGAATATTGAACTACGCCAAAGTAGCTGAAATATCCCCAGACGACAAAACTTCTATAATAGGCAGGTCAAGGTTATTGAAAAATCATCTATTTCCCACTTTCCTTGGAGAAGAGATTAGCAAATGAAGCTACAGCAAGAAACAAAATGAAAATGATACAAATAAGTTCTTCATATTCTATCAAGCAGAACGTACAAGATCTTCAGCTATGATACTGATTTTTCCAACTGCTCCGAAGATTGCATCAAATAAAGATTTTTGAGGACCAACCTGCTATCATGGAAATAAAATCAGTAGTGGGAAAAGGAACAGTTAAAGAAAATTTTAACATAGTCAGAATCAGAAAATCCTACCTTCCATCGTCCAACCATAGCAACTTTTGCTTCTGCAAAGATAAATTGTGTCAGTAACATGGTTTCAGTGTATCACATTTCTAGCAAGCACCATTCTTTCAATATACTTTACAACTCACCAGAAGGGACAGCCCAAAAGCCAGCAAATCCTCTAAAGTGATCAATTCTGAATTCATCATATAAATTCTGTGCACGTTTGATGCGACGTATCCACCATAAAAATCCATCTTTCTCCATGGCCTTCCAATCATATAGAGGGCTGAAATAAAGGACACCTTACTTAAAGATAGCTAGTGCAGCAAAAACCTAGCATAAAATATTAAATCTACGAGAAAATAAGAGTTGAATACCAGGATAAGAAAAACATCTTATATAGGTTTACATGCTATGACCAAATCAATTTGTATAAGTTTAACCATCAAGAAGTATTGAATAGAGGACCCCTAATCTTGTTAGAAAACAAAAGGGACATGCATAGCAATAAAAGAACAAGGGTGGAAATGTAAAGAAAAAAGATACAAAACACTCTTCAAGTGCATAAATTGGATTTGTAATGAATCTTCAAAATGAAAGAACATGAAACAATACCTTGCTTTTACTAACACAGGTAATAATATTTATGGAAAACTAGATTGTTTATATAACAGACATGTGAACTTGTTTTGGTCAGTACACACCTCCCCCACAGCTGACCAGTCTCACTGAAGGCATCAGGTGGAACACTGCTGACTAGCATAGGATAACCATGCTTATTCTGCCAAAGAGAGAAAACTTGTAGCCAACACCAACAATAGAATGATTTGGAGCATAGTTAAATTATTCTTGATCATGAAAAGACTCCTCACCAGCAGAAAATGTTTCTTATTTGCCCAGACATCAGCACTGTGATAACCTACATAAATAGGCATGTCTCCCATTATGCTGATTCCCTTTGCCTGTGCATAGTTACGAATTTTTTGCCACTGCCTTTGGAACAGGAACTGTTTAGCAATAAACAAGTCTATCTGCCAAGTGAAAAAACAGCAGGTGGCAATATTAGCGATAGCATCTAAATTAGGTAGATAATGTAAGATACCATTGAGCCTATATTTTTACTAAGAGTTATCCAGATCATACGAAATCCTTCTTTTCCTTGTATATCTTTTCTAAGGCTGCAAGATGGCGATTTTTCAAAGGTTCGGGCCAATCATACCAACTGAATGCTTTTAAACTGTCATCAATGGCGGCAAAATAAGCTGCATCTTCAAGCCAGCCTAAAAAAATGAAAAAAGAAATCATGAAGAAAGGTCTCCAGTTTCATACATTAAAATTAAAGGTAAATGAGAGGAACATGATAAATCAGTACATCAAAAAGAACCAAAAAACCTTTTACTTTGTGTTTTTTTTATAATTCTCTTGAGCATTACTTAAATAATTACGAGAAAGTAAAAACCTGTTATGAGGCCATACATGCGCAAAACAGAAAGTTTTCTGAAAAATTAATGACTGCTGCAGACAACTACTTATGTGATCTCTTAACTGTAGACCACATATATAAAGCATGCCTCTACACGTATAGAGATGCAGTAATATAGAGATATCAAAGAGATGTGGAAGGATCAGGACATCAAAGTAAAACTTCCATAAAAAGAATCGTGAGGATTTTGCAAAGCAAATTCAGAGAAATTTGGGTGAAAGAAGGTTCCGAATCTAATTAGTTTGCAAACTTCCAAGGATACTGGCAAATGATTTGTAAAGAAATCATCTGGTTACAGTAATTTCATTCCAATAATGGAGAAAACATAGGGAAATAATTTGAAGATGAACCAAATAAATGACTAGCACATGAGCTAAGAATGACAGAAAATATGTCAAATGTCTATTTTCAAAATCTTTTTCAACCCTGATCAATAAAAGCAGAGTCAACCCCTTAGTAAACCAACTCTTAAACACTGTTAGGGATGTTTTTAACTCTTAAAAACATCAAGAAAAACATGAAAACAACCCTCAAAACCTCATTTTCGGATTTTCCCACACACACCTTCTTCTCCACCAAACCAAACCATTTTAACTTATTTTATAGATCAAAGACAACTCTACATCTTACCTTTCTAACACAAAACGTGATTCTTCAGAAAAACCAACAAGATTCAACCTTTACATACCTTCTTTCCTTGCCACAAGATGAAGGAGATGAGAAAGAAAAGAAAAGAAGTGATGAGATCACCTTTGCAAACCAAAACTCCCATAAACCCTTCCTTTTCATCCATTTAGATAATTACCAAATTGTTTTCCAACAAAAAACCCTAAGGCCTTAAACCACTCAAGCCCAACAAGCCTAAACCCAAAACCGTTCACTCGGGGCCCAAACCCATCGGGTTAAACCGACACTCGGATCCGAATCCGGGTCGTTACAACTCTGGATTAATTTGATTTAAAGATATTAAATAATTAAATTAATCAATATAATCTAAAATATTAAATATTTAACACATTATATATGTTCTTGTATGTTTGTTATCATTTTAACGAATGAACATGAATAAACTATATTCTTTAATGAATGAACACAAAATTTGTATTGATTTATGTTCGCATTCGTTTATTTGTTTAATTAAAGTTAAGCGAACAAATATAAATGTATTCCCGTTCATGTTAATTCGATTCATTACATACCTAAATGCATACCAGAGAAGTCCCAAGTAGCGGTGATAATGAGCTCAAAATTTTAGGCTCAAACTCTACTCGAAAATAATATTATTGGACTTAGCTCGGGCTTGTTAGGCTCGGCTTGACTCTACTCAAAATAAATAATTTTGCTATAATTTTTTTTATAAAAAATAAGGTCTCGTTAAAAACTCTTTTCATAAACAACACCTAAACGAAATTCAATATCAAGAAAAGAGAACAAAAGTACTTAATTTATTTTAATTAATTTATTTTTATTGAACTTCACTAGTTTTATTTTATTGTTTTTCTTTTACTAAAGAGATTACTATTAGTATATATACAATATAATTATTTCGAGTTTGTTTATAAGTTTTTTGAGCTAAGCTTGAATAGGTTCGATTCGACTTATTAAAATCTCGAATTGAACACGAATTCGAATTAAACTGATTGAAACCGAACATTAATCAAATTGAACCCAAATAACTCACCAACCGATCAGGTTCCTTATCACCCAAAACAAAAAGAAAGGACCATCCTTTGAATATGGTCCCGTGCCTTCAACCCCTTTCCTCAGCGCCAGACATGTGGTGAGTGGGTTAGCTCTGAAGACAGTGGTCGGGTGGGGGACACCTAAATGTCAGCCTCAGCCTCAGCCTCAGCCTCAGGTGCACAGATTCAGACTTAACCCCAGAGTTGAGTTATGCAATGAAGCACTGACCAGTGTCACTGGGTTTTGTCCCATCACAGTATCAAAGAAACCGAAAGATGGTTGAATGAATGCTGGTTTGTACGGTGGGTGGAGTTGTATACAAGTGCCAAGTGTGTGGTTGAGTATCTGACACTGTAGGGAGACTTGGGCCAGGGTTGATAGCCGAACACCATGACAAGGGAGGTAGTGTTTGGACAGACTCAAAATAGAGTCGGAGAATCAGAGTTATGGTACAGTTGCAGTACATCACACAAAATATTATAAAATATAAAATTTTAAAAAATATTTATAAATTTATAATATTATATATTTTATAATATTTTAAGTTAATATACTCACAAGTGTCAATATCTAAAGACGAATTTTCAGACTTAACAATAATTTAAAATATTATAAAAATAACATGTATCAATACACAGAACGAAATTTCGGTACTCAGTCACCAACTTAAAATGTTATAAAAAATTAATACAATACTATAGACGTATTATAACTCTATAGTTTTTTATTGGATGCGACTTCAAAAATCTCGTTTTATAAGACGTGAGTTTGATGTGATAAGATAAAAAAAATTAATTTTGTGCATCTTTTAATATAGAAATCGTTTTTTTATAAGATACGATTTAGAAAATATTAATTTAATATTTCCCTATCAACTGACATTGATTAGGGGTTAGCCCAATATTTCCTTTGGGTGAAACTAGCCCATGCGTTTCAATTTTCTATTCGGGTGTGATTCAGAGAAAAGACCCGGCAGTTATATTGTTCATGTTCTGGGCCGAGCTAAAGCCCATTCACATAAAAAATTTAGACTCAAGTCCGACTCATTAATATTATTATTTTAAGTTAAATATAATGAAATTAAAAATTTTAAATTAGAATCTAGTTAATGTTGATTGTGGACTATTAAATATTGAGATTAAAATTTAAAAATGTGTAGATTTTTAAGAGAAAAAAAATCGATAATCGTAACTATACATTTACATTAATCCAATAAATATAATTTTTTTTCATAGAAATTGTATTAATAAATATTGTTTATTTTTAGAATTATTATATATAAATTTATAAATTTGAAAATTGAACAAAATTTTCCTTTATTTTAAATTCCTACTGCTATTAAATTCCTAAATTAAATAATTAGGGTTTTTTCCTTTATTTTAATTTGAAAATTTCTCGATTTAGGATTTCCTTTAACTAAAAACGTGGGTGTTACATTTATTATTTTTTTTGGGTTAGGTTAAGATGATTTTTTTATTAAAATATCAAAATCGGGTTAAAGATAAATTATAGTTTTTATTTATGTCTGATCGAGAGAAATTATATTAAGACCTGGTCAAGTCAGGACAAATGTTTTAGTTTTCGGATTAAGATCAAGACAACTAAAACTCTATCTTATCTCGCTCTATTATCGTCTTAAAATCGTATATTTTAAATTTTAGATACTAATATTAACTTTAAAGGCATTGCAGGCACTTTTGTCAATGTGTAGATGAGATAAATTGGTTGATACTTGTCCTTGTCGAAGTGTTCCAACTCCAAAGGCATTGCAGAAAGCAAAGTTGATAAAACACTTTGGTCAATGTTAATCAGTTGAAGATTATAAACAATTAGTGAATGAAACACTAACATGTCGCTAACTTCTTTGTCCGCATAGGTTACTAGAGGCGGTGCTAGCTCATTTAATTCGATTTCGATCAAGGCATTTTAGATTTAGTTATATTCGATTTAAGTTTAATCTAATTTAATTTTAATTTAAGTTGATGGTAGTTTTAATTTAAATATTAGATCAAAATGTTTGATTGATTGATTTTTAATTCAGTTGATTTCAGATAGAGAATTGATTTCGGATCAAGATAATATTTAATTAATAAAAAATAGAACTAAAATTAAAAAAAAAAATCAAACATTCCAAACTATTCACGCAGTTTAATGACTATAAATTTAATGACCAAAATGAAAAATATCAAGTTTGGTAACACATTTCTGTAATTTGCCCTATTTATATCTAGACTATCCTTTGTGAATGATTTAAAGACGATTATAATATAATATTTCTTCATACATATTATTAATCATTAACGATCATAAACATTATAAATAAGTGCAAATTAAACTCTTATCTTCGAATATTAACATCATCTGTTTTTAATTGGAGCAATTATTTACTTCATATTTATACTATATTTTAAGAAATATATTTTTTATTAATTATATAATATTGTTTCTATATACATCCGCATTATTCATGTCTAAGTTGTTAGTTATATACTATTAATTACATATATTTGCATTATCCTTCAAAATTTTTAATATAATTATTTTATTTCTTCTATCAAATTAAACTTTTTAAAATTTATATATCTTTAAATTTTTTATAATATATTAAATGGGTTTAGTTAGTGGTAGATCTACTTTTGGTATAAGGCAGGCACAAGTCTATTCTGAACTTTTTAAAATTTATATATCTTTAAAATTTTTATAATATTTATGAGTTAATCCTTAATTTTTTAATAATATTTAAGGTTTTGAAATTTTATGTGTTCTCACTTTCAAATAAATTTCTTAGATCCACCACTGTATTTAACTTATCGCATCATCCATAGTCTGTTTCAATAATAAATTTATATTTTTTTTGATAAATAAAATTTTATCATCCAAAAAATTCAGAAAAACTAATAAAATCAAGTATTAACAATACCTCCTTCACAATAAATTTTACACATCTCACTTTTTAAAGTAAAATTTCACTTTTATTTTATAAAATAAATCTTCACTTTTTTTTTTGCTTGTCATTAAATGTCTGAATTTTATTTGATATGATCATAAATAATACAATGAATTGAAATCATATAATATTTATTTTTACATATAATTAAATATATAAATTTTATTAGATAAGATCATAAATAACGTGGTAAAGTAATAATTTTTCGAATCAGAGCCAATTGCATCCCCAACCACTTTCTTACAATTAATCAAACTGCACCCACAACCATATATGACGAAAGCAGATTCGTTTCCACTTTTCGGAGGATGGGTTTGGAGTATCAAAGTTCAAGCAGCAACCACTGGCTCGGATTTAGAAGTCTTGGAGGTGGTGGTGGCGGCGGTTGTTGTAGAGGCATGGGTATGGCGGTCCTCTCTCTCTGAACCCGCTGCAATTGCATTCGTGTTTAGCTTTTCTTTTCTTTCGTCTTTCTTCATCTGCTTTTCTCTGCACTCCAGACTACAAAACGCTCGATCTCCCCTGCAATAGCATTATTTGATCAATAATATTTCAATAGTAGAAAAGAAAGAACGAAAAGCACTGAAAAAGATTCAAAACCTGGGAAGAAAAGACGAGAAATTTAGAAGATGAAGTGAAGAGGAGAAAGATACCTATACATATATATGTCATGACCAGGAGCTAAGCGGCGATTACAAAGCCAACAGGATCGTAAAAAAGGAGCGGCGGGGGTAGTACCGTCGACGACATGGTTAGTAAAAGCTGGTCTTGCAGAAGCTAGTTTTCTGGGCGACACCATGCCCAAGAAACGTTGATCGTCACGGTAGTTACCGACCTGGAATTCATGGTGGTGAGGGGGAATAGGATCGGATATAATTTGGTGTTGGTCAACGACGTCCTCCATATCATCGCCGGTGATCCCAGTCATGCTCGTCGTTCTTTTGATCGGCTGACGTGTACGTTTTCCGAGCAACATCTTGCGTTCGATATCTGTATTGGTCTCTTTTTGCTCTCTCTTTCCCGAGTTATTTGTAGAGAGAACGAAAGAACAGAGAGAGAATCTTGGCCGTTGCTTGCGGGAACAGGGTATCAATGAAGTCCACCTCACGCTTTATTGATTTTTTTGTTTATTTATTAACTGGGTAAATTATTCCAGTAACCACAGAATTAATTGAGGATATTTATTTTAGCCACTCAGGTAAAGAACTCGTCAATCAGGTTACCCAATCTTAAAACCTTATTTATTTGAGTCACCGCTGTTAAAATTCTAATGAAAAAAACTAACGACGGTAACGTGGCAGTTAAATAAAATTTGTATAATTACACATTTAATCCATATAATTTATTTATTATTTTAATTTAATCCTAATTTTAAATTAATAAATAAAATTAATCACCCAATCGATTGATGACACGTGTCATCACTTGATTGGAGAGAAAGAAAGGAAGAAATAAAATTTATCAATATTGTTGTTGTGGGGGTTTGAACCTAGATTAAATAGAATAGGTTAAATATTGTGTATGGGATTTGAATATAATTTTAATTAAAAATAAAAAATACTTGATATTTAATATACGAATAAATATTCAGATATTTAAAAAATTTAATATTAAATATACAAATAAAAATATTCATATAATAAATAAAATTAGGATTAAATTAAAATAATAAATAAATTACATGGATTAAATGTGTAATTATACAAATTTTATTCAACTGCCACGTCACTGCCGTTAGTTTTTCCGTTAGAATTTTAACAGCAGTAACTCAAATAGGTAGGGTTTTAAAGTTGGGTAACCTGATTGACGAGTTCTTTAGCTGAGTGGCCAAAATAGATATCCCCAATTAATTTGGTGGTCACTGGGATAATTTACCCTCATTAATTTAGCTTCACTCTCCCTTCTAGATGTACCACATGGACCGGTTTTTTTTTCAAATCAGTGAACCGGGGTTGTTTCTAATTATTTAGAGATTTCTTATTTATTCAAGTCGTTTTGGTTTGAAATAATATTATTTTATACAAGTTTTAAAATTTGTTCGAGTAATTAAGGCACAGAATTAAAAATTTATTACAAAGAAATAAAGTAAAATAAAAAATGAACCGAATAAATATAACATTAAAAATATACTATATTAATCAGTTTTTAAAAGTTCATTTATCGTCATTTTAAGAATATATGCTCGAAACACTTCCAAAAAAGCATGTCACAATGTAAAGCATAATAAAAATCTAATTAAACAACCCAAGGAATTGAGGTAAGCAGAATGGGCAGAGGACCTACCATAATCATCCTAATTTAAAATAATTTAATAAAATTTAACTATATATTTAAAAATCTTGACAATTTACTATTTATTCTTCTTTTAAACTATATATTTAAAAATCTTGACAATTTACTATTTGTTCTTCTTTTAAATTGTTTGTATTTTTTCTATAAATGTTATAGTATCACTTTCCTGATATAAAATTTAATAATATCTTGATATTGTTTTATGATAAAATATAATTATCTCATTGTTTTATTCATCCGTTATGTTTGTTTGATTTGATAGTATTGCAAAATGACTAAACTAATGGTGATTTTAAATACAAATGGTTTCATTTATTGAATTGTTCGAATTAAGACCAAATTGAGATAATATATAAATTTTGAGGATTAAATATGTTACTAAAAATATTAGAATAATAGATTGAATTAAAATTTAGGTACCAAAATAAGAGTAAAACTTATTTAGATATCAACGTAAGAGAATGTGTCTAATTCAGATACTAACATAAAAAAAGTTAAACCTTAACATAAAAAAATCTAATTCGGATATCAAATATATATTTAAGCCTTAAAACAAATTAAGAGCCTTAGTAAACTATGTAATACTTGATGTTTCCTACCAACTTAAAAGCAAACCCAAGAGAAGGGTCCTCAATGGGTGCATTAAGTCCCACTACATAGTCATTGTGTGTGCAAAAGCTAGAGGTGAACTGCAGTCATTAGACACATCATTGGGAGCCAAAAGAACAACACCCTCACATCAATGACGACCACCATCTCTTAATGTTTTTTTAAAATGGAATCTGTAGTGGGAAGCCAAATGAAGGATGATAGATATTATTATTATTTTGAATCAGTCGTAACTTATAATGGATAAAATTAGTATCTGTTATAAAATATACTTTTGATCATTAGATATTAATGTTTTAATCACTTCAAATATTTCAGGTCATAGTACCGAATGCCCACCGCAAATTGTTAAACCACTTTTTTATCATGAATGTTATTTGATTGAAGAACGTTGAAGAAACCTTTTTCTTTGTCTTGAAAGAACAAAGAAACTCATTACCGCATTGTCAAAAAAGAAAACAATGAGAATCTGACGAACAAGGGGATGCATGAGAAACAAAAGCCTCGGGTACAACATGGCTCATGACTATTCAGAATATTAGTTAAGACACAGTATGAAATACCGAGACTATTAATCACTACCAGTACCCATCAGGAACTCACCCTCGCATACCAAGTTGCTTCCGACGTATGCTTTTACTTCCATCTTTGCAATTCCAAACCGTTTCTGCAGATTGATCAGTGTCATCCTCATAACCAATGTATCTCCTGCTATCACTGGTTTCCTAAACCTTACTTTGTCAACTCCAGCAAAAAAGAAGTTTTCCCGAGAACCTCCCACTTCAGGTTGCAGCATAACCAGGCCTCCAACTTGTGCCATTGCCTGGACCAAGCAAATACTTATGTCACAATCTAATAATCTATTGATACTAAAAATGAAATGAACAGCTTTAGCATCTTAGTTTTAAGGGGCACTAGACGCTTTTAGACATAAAAGGTTCTTGGAACCGAGGTATTAGACGAAGGCGCTGGCCTTTCATAATCGTTGAGAACTGTGATGTATTGTTTGGTGTGCCAGAAGGTGCTAGCCTTTGGTAGTTGTTGGGAACTTAGTTCACAAAACGCGCCTAAGTGTGCCTTGCCTAAGGCACTAGGCGAAGTGAGGCGACGTTGGACTTGAGCCAGAGGACCCTTTAAATGAGCATGACGAGAGGCATTGTTGATTGGGAACTGCAAAAGGCCTGCGAGAGGCGTGCCTAAGGGTTCTTTAAATCAGCATGAAGTCAAGTATGATCCTTAAGATAATTTTTTTACAATGTAAAATAGCTTAATCGAGCCAGCCCCTATCAGTTTGATGTTTACATGCTAGAGCTTAAAAATTAAACCCACTTGGGGTCGAGCCAAGCTTCAAATCACAAACTACGAGTCGTGCACAAGCTTCTTGAGTGTGTTCAGCTTGATTATACTTTTGGTAGCTGAGGAAGGTTTCTATTTTCCACAATTTAGAGTAACCATCAGACTACCACCTCCTTTAATAGATTGATAACAAAAGAATGCAATCAGATAAAATGCAACTTTATGCATACAGATTAATAAATCCTACATTCAGTTCCTAAAACAAAAATTGACAAAATTTAAAAGTAATTAAAAATGGAATCATTCAGGGGAGCAAAACACCATGCATTTTAACTTGCCTGTATACACGTATAGAAAACAAGCAAAACAAAATCTTAGAAAAAATAACATTTCAACACTGGATAATTTGCTCACCAGTGTGGTAATATCTCTCTAATTTTATTAATGTCCATCACAGTAGGATAAGCTGGGAATCCTGTGTAATCTCGGGGAAAAGAGAAACAAACCCAGAGTTCATTTCAGAACATAAAGATTTCAAAAGAGTGAAAACTGAGTGTAAAAACAAAATCAAAATGTTCTTGTTTCACTTGGTGTCTCCTTATCTGTGCTGTTGGATGCATCTAAAGAGCAAAGTAGGGGTGAGCTGTAGCGGCGAGCGAGCGAGCTTCAGAAGACAGAGGGGGGAGGAAGAAGCTTGAAGTGGCTTCCTGGTTGACTCAATGAACCGTGTCGATCGAGTGCCATTGTTTGAGAGATGAAGGCAGCAGCGGAGGTTTCGAGTTAGAAGTTAGAAGTGAGTGGCAACTGGCAACAGAGGAATGCTTTGGTTAGACCATGTTGTTTTTGTATATAGTCATAGTGTCGTGTGTATTCCAGCCAGGGGCAGCGCCAAATTAAACGAGTAAATTATACTCGTAATAAATTTCATTATACTCGTCGCCATTCCCACAACAAAATTTGTTTCAGTGTCGGAAATTTCCGATCCTTCTTTCCATCGTATTAATCGCTAAAGATGTAATTGAGGAGTTTATAGGGATTTAAAAAAAAAATAAAGAAAGAGAATAAAAATAAATTTTTTAAGGAAAGTAAATATAAAAAATATTCTTTATATTCATTCTAGCCAATTAGCATCCCTAGTAATCGCCATCGATACAACTACTTTATTTTACCGACATTTGACTGTTCATTAATTTTGTTTCTTTAGATCTTTTTTATTAACCAACCCTTGGGCTCATACATTTTTTTGCCTAGAAGATTTTTTATTATAAATTAAAATAAATTCATTGATTACACCATTCAAACAATAAAAAGAGAGAAAAAACCCAAGAGATACCACAGCATAAAATGACAGGGCCAAAATATAAATTACTCATATCACAGAGTTGAAATTTTGAAGTGATTTTCGAGAGTAGAATTTTTTTAATTTTTAAAAAATGATTTTTAGGTAAAATTATTTATATTATTTTTTATGTTTTTTAAAATGAATATCTAAAATAAATATTTAATTCATTTTTTAAAAAATTATTTCTACTTTTAACTAAAGGAGAGGAAAAAATTTAAAGAGAATGAATGCTTTAATATGTCTTAAACTTAGACTTAAAAGAGAAAGAATGTGAATTGGTGAACAACTCTTACAAACCGACCATCAACGTTTGTACAATATTTAAACTATTTAAAAATATTTTTTAAATACTCTCGTTATAAACTAAATAATCTAAAAATATATTTTAAAATATTTTATTATCATATTTTCTAAAAAATCAATCTCAAACTATGCTAAGAACTAGATTAGAGGCACAAAGTAGTGGTGAAGACTTGAAGTGGCTCCACGTGAGTAATTAGGCAAAGAAAAGCTATAAGTACAGTGTTCCCAAATCGCAGTTAAACCATCCATTTGCTTTTGCTATATGTCAATACGTCTCAAATCAAAGACCCGACGTTTCTCACTCTGGGTCAATAGTTGTCCAGCTTCATCCACGTCTCCGGCTTTCAACTCCAGTTCAAGTTGCTCTACATCTCTTCTTATTCTTCATCTATTTTAATGGCCGCTTGTTGATTTTTACAAGACAGGTTTGTTAAAAAGAATATAAATTTTTTTAATTTTTGTTTCAAGAGAATTAAAATGGGAGTAAAAGGTTTCGTTGAAGGAGGAATTGCATCCATCGTGGCTGGATGTTCAACCCACCCACTGGATTTAATTAAAGTTAGGATGCAACTTCAGGGAGAAACCCAGGTGCCTAACGCAGCCGTTCAATCCATCAGACCTCCTTTAGCCTTTCAATCGACTACTTCTGTCCAGATGCGACCATACGCGGCGGCGCGTGTCGGACCAATAGCCACTGGGGTTCGGATCTTTAAGACTGAAGGCGTTGCAGCTCTTTTCTCAGGGGTGTCGGCCACCATGCTCCGCCAGACCCTCTATTCGACCACCCGGATGGGGATCTACGACATCCTGAAACATAAATGGTCCGATAAGGAGACGAAAATCATGCCTCTCTCCAGCAAGATCGGTGCTGGGTTAATAGCCGGAGGGATCGGCGCTGCCATCGGGAACCCAGCCGATGTCGCAATGGTTCGTATGCAAGCCGATGGTCGCTTACCTCCAGCTCAGCGCCGTAACTACACCAGTGTTATCGACGCTGTCACCCGCATGAGCAAACAAGAAGGCATTACTTCCCTGTGGCGAGGCTCATCGCTGACGGTGAACCGTGCGATGTTGGTGACGGCGTCCCAGTTGGCTTCCTACGATCAGATCAAGGAATTCATTCTGGCAAATGGGTGGATGAAAGATGGTCTCGGTACACACGTGGCGGCGAGTTTTTCGGCTGGATTTGTGGCAGCGGTGGTGTCAAATCCAGTTGACGTGATCAAGACAAGAGTAATGAACATGAAGGTGGAACCAGGGCAAAAGCCGCCATACGCCGGCGCTTTGGATTGTGCTCTAAAGACGGTGAAGGGGGAAGGACCCATGGCTTTATATAAAGGGTTTATACCCACGATCTCCAGACAGGGACCTTTTACGGTGGTGCTATTTGTTACGTTGGAGCAGGTCAGGAAATTGCTTAAGAATTTTTGAGGTATTTTCAACGACGATGACGATGAATCTTAGTAATTCTATGTTTTAATTTACGAATTTTAATGTTTTCTTAAGTACACGGTCTATGGTACCCAAATAATGCATGTTTTTCCATGGAATTTGGAGACAGCCGGAAAATAATTATATCTTAAATCAAGGTTTCAACAGTTTTATGATGTTTTGTCATGGCTGCTGCTGTGATTTCTAACCCCCAGACACTTTGTTTTCATAAAAATAATAAAATAAATCAAGAGAAAATGCTCTGAATGTGCGAGCATTACAAGTACATGATTCATGTGTTTCTGGACAATAAAAAAACATGTGCAGCTCATCGATGATTTCTGTCTGGATCAGTGGACGCCTTCTAAGAGAGTTTCAAGGTCGGAGTAAAGCATCAAAAGTTATAAACAAACAGAACTAGTGAGGAGATAGTTCATAATCAAGTCATTCCGATGAATAGACATCTAACAATATTTGGTATAAATCAATAAATAGTACAAATAGACGTCTAACGATGTTTATTAATTTTTTCATACCAGTCAATAAATATGGTTTTAATAAATAATTCATTCAAATAAAATATTATTTTAAATATGTTATAATCATTAGGGATGAGAGAAAACTTCGATTATCCGATCTAGATACAGTAAGATCCGGTAGATTTTTATATGGTATTGATTTCAGTAGGATCGGAACTAAATCCAAAATTTAAGTCCCGGTCATAATCGAGACTGGATTTTGATTTTTTGGACCTGGTACCCGATGAGTACCCAATAGGATCGAGACCAATACCGAATACCTGGTATTGATTTTCTTTTGATTATTTTTTATTAAACTTTCTCTTTATGTATGAATATTATGAGTATGGCTAGTTTTAAAATTTTAATTTTAAAGCATACAATATTTTAATTTTATTATTTAATATTATTATTGGTGGTTGAATTTTTTTTTCCAATTACTCAAATTTTCTTAAGAATAAACTAATTGACTAGCTACCCCATATAGATACCGGTTCCCACCAGTAAAAGGACCGATTCTTAAAATTTAGGACCTGGTATGACTGAGACCGGGTCTGGTTCTAATTTTCAGTAACTGATGGTTACCAAGACCGAGATCAATTCTACTCAAATTGGTCGGGTACTCGATCTTATCCACACCTAATAACCACAGTTTTAATCCTTCAAATTTATTACTTTTCTGGTATAATGATAATAAGGGTTATAAATGATAAGACAGATAGCAAGCTACCAAAGTTTGACTCGGTCAAAGCTTGACTCGATTAGACTAGACTCAAGCTAAAACTCAGTTCATGTTCTTAATGAGCTGAACTAAACTGAGCTACTTGATAACAGACTCAAAACCTCGCGAGCTACTCGAAAATATAATATACAAATTTTTTTAATATTTAAAATTTAAAGTCTAAATTCCAAAACCTTAAACCTTAAATCTAGATCTTAAATTTTAAATCAAGCAACATAAAATTTTAAACTCTAAAGTAACTAAGTGTAGCTCAATACTACTTAAGATCTTAACCCTAAAACTAAAATTCTAAATAACAAACTCGTAAGACTCTAAACCCTAAACCTAAAATTATAAATCTTAACAAACTATTAACTCTAAACCCTAAACCTAAAACTCAAAATATTAACGAATTGAATTGAATTCAACACTATTCGAGCTTAACTTGATTCGTTTACACTCTTAATAACAATTTTAATAATTTGTTGTTTTATGACAAATTGTAGTCATTTAATTGTTGTTTTATTTAATGGGCTCATTTACTTTGATAGTATATTAGTATCACAAAGATATTAAATTAATAATTAAATAGAAAGAATTAAATTTATTAAATTATTTTAAATTAAGATAAAATTAATAGTATTTATAAGTATTAAGAATTAAAATTTTTATTATATCAAACTACATTAAAAATATATATTTATAATAATATTTTAATAAAGTAACATATTTGTAAATTTTTGTAAACAATGTATGTTTATCAAAACTATAATTAAATAACATTAAGGGTGGTTTTTTTTTTATTCATCTGGAAATTAGCAAACAGTAGAATGGCAAAATGTCTCAAATTCCATAATTTTTATTTTCATTTTCAGTTGATGTCAGAATTATTTTATTACCTAGCAAATAGCAATATAATACAATTCCGATCAATCTTAATGCTGAAGAAACCAAACACAATAGATGATCAGAAAAAGGAATCTTATGTTTTCAGAATCGAAGGTTTGGGTTGTGGGGGTTGTGAGTCTGCACATGAACCTGTCCGAATAAGCCTAACCAAGTAACCATATGGGGAGACAAGAAACGTTGGTTTGACTCAATTTGCTCTTCCACCTTTTTCCAGGATAACGATGGCATCAGTGCATTGCAGCATCTACATCGTTGGTTGGGGATCAGTCATTCGTAAGCATATATACCCAAGCTACAAAACAATAGTCGTAGACTTTATTCCTATAGAAAATTATAACTTGAATAGATTTTTTTTTAGTAATATATATTCGTTCCTCCTAACAATGTCGATATCAGTTGCCGCGACTGTTATGGTAAGAGAAGATCAAGATTAGGTTAAATTTGATTTAGGTTATAAGGTTGGGCCTGGTAAGTGGGCCTGATGGGTTTGAGTTATTTGGGTAAACGGATTGTTGGGATAAGCCCGAATGAAAATGGGCATGGATTATATATCTCAAGGAAGAAGGGTAAAACGCAAGATAAGGGGCCCAAATATTTCATATTGTACAAAAATCCAGAAGGTTTAATTTTATTACACAAAGGTCACTAATTTCGATTAAGCTCAATTAATCTCAAAATTGAATAATTAGGGTATCTGTTTTTAATTCCCAAATTCTAAGGTTTTAAATTGAATATTACCAAATTAAATTAGTTTTTTAAATTAATTTCTGGGTTGTATCAGAGAGACTTGTCATGAAACCTGAAACATTCATACAAGAATAGAGATATGCATTATTCGGTTATCGGTCCTAACGGAGTGTGATACAGAAATTAGCAGTATTGTTAAGCGGCACCAAAAAATTTCAGCATAAGCTTAGCAACATAAAGCTTGAGAGGAACAAGTTGGAAAATGAGGTAGTTTTATTTAGTCATCCATGTAGGTGTCCTATAACGTAGCAGAAAGATTGGTCCTCATAAAAAGGGAAGAACTTGACAGGCTTCAAATTGAACAATCAAGGTCTGCATAAAGTTAGACCGTTTCTGTTTGCAAATATTTCACATTCATACATGGTTTGATTGGATTCTCAATTTGCAACTCCCTTTAATGAAGAGTGAACAAGAAAGGGATGGAAAATCTTAAATTAAGAAGATAATGGAAGAGCAAGATGAGAAGAATAAGAAAGAAACACTAAAGGTCTCCTGATATGTTTGTTTTTTCTGCATTCTACTTGTTTGAATCTCATTTTCCAGATGTTATGTTCCATATCTATAACTTGAAAACTTGCACAATCATTGCGCTCTTCCTTACCTATCTTCTCTTCTGAAATTCTACTCCTTCATATTATACCCTTTTTTATTTGTTTTCTGAAAATTATTGTTCATTACATGACAGTGAAAGTGTTTAACCACTTAATGAGATGATTGATGCAGCACTACTAGGTCTGAAAATTATTGTTCATTACATGACAGTGAAAGTGTTAATATAGGGAGAATGATTAAAAAAAAACTTTTAGTATACAAAATTATTTAAAATTTTATAAAATATGCTAACACAATAAAGTGCGAAGGGAGCAGAAGTAGAAAATGCAATGTTCTGATATGAATAAATTACAGCTGCTTTTGTTTGTTACATATGAAACAATTTGCTGTTTGAATGACTGACTGCCTTCTCATTTTCAAAAATGGTACCCTAAAAATAAAATTTATTCTTGTTTTTTTGGTAACCAACCTCTATCTTGGTTTTATTTCTTGTACCAACCTATACTGAGCAGCCTAAAAAAGAAATGTTGTAATAAACAAATTTCAAAACTTTTAGATGAAGTCCGGCTGACCTGTAGAAGTCAAGCATCGATGCCACATACGGCTGTTCGGATCTACTTCTCGAGCATGAGAAATGACCTCAGGAATGGGGAAGTAAACATAATGGGTGTTGCATATTCCAATGGTAATGCCTCCATATCCAGCAAATGCACCATGAACCTGTAAATAAATGGATGCAGACATTTAAGGAGATCAGGTTATATAACCCTACATCAATCCGAACCAAGGAAGTGACATGCTAGAAGGATCAGGTAAAGGCTAGGTAACTGGTTTGAAATCAGTGGCAAAACAAAAAATGTAAGGGTTTAATATTTCAAGACTGTTTTGATTTCAAGTATTGAGACTACTTGACGGAATTTATTTAGCGTCGATCAGTTTCCGTATCGTAGCTCATATACTGATTTCTATCTATGTAATCAGTTCCTAAAGTTCAGCAAGAAGTTCAAACAAACCATATTGAACATGAGCATGGAGGGAATGGGTGGATAAAACTTAAAAGTAATGGATACTTACAGCATTTTGTCCTAGAACAGTGCATAGAATCCCATCTGATGCATTTGCACGGCATGCACGGATCATGTACGTTGGATCAATATACTTCACATCGGCAGCGATGCCGATTTCCTTAAAATATTTCTTTGTCTGGTAGGAAGATAGTGAATTAACATTTAGTAACCCTATAACGTTCATCAAGTGCAAGAAAGATACATAAATCATCCAATGGAAGAACATAGAATGTGATTTGTTTTGCCTGTCTCCTAGAAACACAAAAATTAGAAAGGGGTACCTACCAACAAGGTTTCAAAAATTAGCAAACAAATGTAAGAAATAGTGAAAACTACGACGAAAATGAAATACCTCTTGTTGGATATGCACACCAATATCTCCAAGTACAATGTTTCCAGAAGCATCAGTAGCATTAGTTTTCTCAATGAGATTCTGCACCAAAAAGTAGCACCTTAGAAATGCTCAGCTCACATATTTTCATGTGTATCATATTATCAAAATTGAACATCTCTAAGAATTGACTCTTCGTCTTCAAAGAGGGAAAACACGGCAAAACAATTTCTCAAGCAAATATGAAGAGAAATTCTGGTACCTTAACCCTGTTTTTGAAATAACATTTTAGAAAGGGAAATAATGTTCAACCTATTGGTTTTTACCCTTCAACTAAGTACTTAGGAATTTCATCAGATACTACATTGACAAAACACGATAAAATTGAGATGAGGCAAAGCTGCCAAATGAATATAGAACAAATTTCTCTGCAGTAAAGCAAGTGAATTTCACATAATTTATAGTAACTCCCATAAGAGAAGTTACTGAAATTGAGAGAAAAAATCCAAGGCTTCCTAATAGAGTTAAAAGGAATAAACAGTAGACTAAACAGATAGAAGAAACATGAAAGCAGTAATAAAACAAACCAGCAACAAGTAAAAGCCTAAAAATTACAACGGAGACATTGTCAAACCAAAAAAAGAATCATGATCGATTTGGATAGATCATCAAAATTACAAACTTGTGGACAATTATCACTTCCAAGAAGGCTCAAATAGCCACACACACACACACACACACTCAGAGAGAGAGAAAGAGAGAGAGAGAGAGAGAGAGAGAGAGAGAGAGAGAGATGGTCACCTGTCCAGCTCCTTCTGCCACACAGACCACAGCAGATCCCTTTGTCTCTATAAGGTATTTCAGATGCCTTAATACACCATGAGGCCCATGCAAACGGAAAGGTACCTAGAGAATGCATAATATGGCAACATTAATGACTTGCATTTAAAGTCTGCTATGAGCATAATTTATTGTTAATAATAAACAAAATACCTCTGGTATCAAACATATGTCAACTTGTCCACTAGCTAAGGATGATTGCATGGCTATGAAACCACTGCTACGACCCATCAATTTCACGATACCGATTCCATGGTAAGCACTATGTGCCTGGTTATTGCAGGAGAAAAAAATAATAGTTACAGACAGGAGGGAGTTTTTTGCACATACATTTTAGTAAAAGAAAAAGTATCATATAATGCATGAATTCAAAAGTCGAACAATTCTTTTATTTCAACACCTACAACCAAAGCTGATATACCTCAATGTACACAGAGTTGATAGCTCGTTTTTAGCACATACATTTAAGTTAAAAGAAAAAGTATCATATAATGCATGAATTCAAAAGTCGAACATTTTTTTATTTCAACACCAACAATCAAAGCTGATATACCTCAATGTACGCAGAGTTGATAGCTCGTTGTGCTTCTTCAACAGCAGTATCAAAACCAAAGGTTTTATCCATCAGCAGAATGTCATTGTCAATGGTTTTTGGCACACCAACTACAGCCACTTTCATTTTTCTTTTGCAGCACTGAAAACAAAAGCATACAAACATATAGATAAAGCAAAACTCAAACCAGCTCCTATTTATGGCGGAAAAATTTCACAACTCTTAGAAATTCTTAATCAAAAAGATCCTTTGATATCCCTCCCAATCAATGCATTATTCGTAGTATAAATTTGAAGTGAAAAACATAGCTTACAAATATCAAATATGGAAAATAAATCTGAAATTTTCAGCCACTCAATATCATTGTAATGCCTTGAAGTTAAATCCAACCACTCAACAAAATTTATAAACACAGATTAGACTTCAAAGGATTAAAAAGAAAGCACCTTAGTTTCTATGAGTTCAATTTTCGAATTTAAACCAGTAATAATAAAGGAAATGTGAGGTTCAAGATAATGATAAGAGCTAAAGATGACGTTTTTATAATAAAGTATCTGATATGAACCTCATTGTGAATAGCATTGGCCCCAGCATGAGTACCGTTTCCACCAAGCACAAAAAGCATGTTGATTCCTCTTTCCTGACATCAATTTTGGAAACATGTTAGAAAAACACCACATGCTTGGCCTCTTGAGCCTGGCTCTTTTAATTCAAAATTTACAATTCCTTCAAGAAAATTTGAGTTAATCTGACGGTAGCAGAACAGTTTTCAGTACCTCCATACTAGTGACAATATCACTGACAGAGGGCCCTCCACGTGAAACTCCTAACAAGCTTCCACCTGAAAGGTGTATATTTTGGACTACCTTCCGAGATAACTGAAAATAAATCCAAATTAACAATAGAATATCTTGGATGGAGCACATATACTTTTTAACAAATCACTAATAGGAAAGAAAAATAACTTACTGGCATTTCAGCCAAACCCTTGTCAGAGAATCCCCGATAACCAAAAGGAATCCCCACAATGTTTTTTACACCATATATTTCCAGTGTGATGACAATCTGCACAAGTTCATTAAGTTAAGCAGGAATTGTTCAATAAATACTGAAGAATTCAGATTTAAGACTAAATGTGAAACTTCAATTTAGAAAATATATATTTATGGTGCTAAGATAGAATCATAGTTACTTCATCAGTTTACTCTAACACAAAAGTGAGACTTTAACCACCAAAACTTCAAGTAATTTACTGTAAATACCTTTCTTTTATAAAGCAAAACCATAAATTCATGAAGTTTGTGCAAACACATTTGAAGTAGAAGAAAAACTTCGGTACATGGTCTGAAATTTATTTACCAAGTGAACAATAAGAGATATATTTCATGCCTTCAATCTAAGTCAGTAGGCACAGAAAATGAACTTTTGATTTTAGCATGAATACAAATTAAAAACCAGGTTATAACAGAGAAAGTACAGAGCCAAATCAAATAGCATAGCTGTTGTAGGGAATTACAATCATTCCAGCAGCATACTGATATTTAAATATTTGTGCTGACCTGTCTAATGACATCATTAAGACCAGGGCAAAGCCCGCCACAAGTAACAATTGCAGCCTTCACTTCTTCTGGTTTGAAATATATTTTCTCTCGAGGCCCAGCACGATGAACCCTATGATGTTATGTCAAGTTACACATAATATCAATAAGTGCCAATTAAACTTTAAAGTTCTGTACATTAAACAAAATTGGTGATAAGGAAATGTACAAAACAGGATCAATACAAAGTTGGAAAACAATATTAAATAATATAACATTATTTTATGACATTATTAATATTATCATAGCCTGTAAAGAAAGAATTGTAGTTAATGCAATAGAATCATGATGCACGAGTTCACAAAAACCGATTAATAAGTTGGGAGTTATACTTACCATTGTTCAACCCAAGTACAGTTAGGATCAATGCATTCTGCACCAGCAGATTTATGAGAAGAGTAATTTATGACCTGAAATATAAAGATCAGAATTTTTTACCAATGTAATCTAGATGAGGATGGTTAACTAATATCATTGCAAGATTATCACTGTCACGCAAGATTTAAATTTAACAGGGATATGCAAACCATAGTTTACTTCTAAAGGAGCAAGACTGGATTTCTTTCTGAGAATCGCTTATGCCATTTCAGGTATTTTTGAATTCTAATTTCAAATACATACTCTATGTATGGAATTTTTCAATTTCGAAGATGATCTCGAGGCTCTATAAAGTATAAACGTATGTACAAATTCCAATTCTCCATATCACAATTCAGCAACTTGGTATATACTGAGGAGAAACATATTCAAAATAGTGAAATATATTACCTTAAGAAGCACTCTGTCATTGTTATTAATATAACCATGCCACTCGTCGTCAGACGGATAACCTTCCGCAAAATCCTCATTAACCGGAGTTCTGTAGCCAAAAGGAAATATCTATATCATTTTTTTATTTACTAAGTTCACAATAATTAATTAATTAAAAAGATAAACGCAATCAAGTATGTAAAAGTAAAAGCACAAACTTGTAACAACTCAATGAATTCCAAAATAACTATTATGTACAGTTTAGAATTCACTCTTGGAGTAAAAAAAAAAGGCATAACAAGGAGATGAAAACGATGAAACGAGGGAAAAGAACTGGATCGTTACCTCATTCTGAGACAAAAAGTGGAAGGAAAAGACTGAGCATCAGGGAAAATATCGGTGATGTGAGGAATATTAAAGCGCCTTTCGAAATCTTGCTGAAACTTCGACTTCCAATCAGGATCACTAAAATCGATACAATTATCGGAGCTCTGTTGACTACATTGAACCTTTGAGAAAATTCTATTCCTCTGCGATCTCAGATTCAAGGAGCTAAATCCATGGCGGTAACCAAAGAGACGACGATAGACGTTGTCGTTTGGATGGAAGCTGAGCTTTGGAGAAGCGGAGGCAGTGATCGCGCGGGAAAGAGTATCCATCAAACGACAAGTTGAGAGTATCTTCTTTTATCTTGCAGAGGATGATCAAAGAATCAAAGATTTTTTCTCTATTTTTTTTGGGTAAAACGATGTATTGGAGGGAGGGATGGGAATAAAAGGAGACAAATTGAAATTGGCTGCCGGTTTTGGCCGTACAAACTACTAACGACAAAATCTTGGCTTATAAAACCGAGGCGGCTTAAACAGTTAAACTTCAACGGCGTTGACACTTCTATCACGAATTTAATTCCTTTTCATAAAGGGCAAAATATTAAACTTTTAAATTATATATCCCTTCTGTCCCGTTTAAGATATCTAGTATTAATTTTTTAAAAGTAAAAATTTTAAAATTTTGATCATACTTATTTGAAATATTTTAATTTATTAAATTTTATAAAAAATATATTTTTAAACTACTTGATTAAAGGTTTCGAAAACATATTTTTTATATTTTTATCAATAATAAATTTAAAAGTTATAGCGAGTCAAAGTTACAAAAGTTTAACTCAAAAAAGTCAATATTGGACAAATTAACTAGAACATAGGTAGTAATAAATATTTTTATCATAAATTTTTGTTAAATATTGTTTGAGTTTTAATATATTTGACTTTATCTCGATGATTTAAATTTATTTTTTTAATATGTAATTTAATGTGTGATCATTTAAAATTGATTTTATTTGATTTTTAAATACAAAAGATTTTTGAATTCTAAACCGAGGAATTGTTCTGTCACAGTTGTCATCTGAGAAAGCAATTCCATCAAGATTTTAACAGATACCGGCGAAATCATCGATTTCCAGGGCTCTTGAGGTCACACATGATTTTCCAGGTTATGTTATTCCCAGAAATGGCCGAGCTTCAACCCGTTGGCTGAAGATGAAGACGTGGGGGAATGGGGATTTTGTTATTTTCTTCCCATCGAGAATTTTCAGGAAAATGGGGAATTTTTCTGATGATAAGAAAGTTGGAATTTGAGGGGGGGGGGGGGGGGGGGGTTTGAAGAGACATCGAAATGGGGGCGTGATCAGAGACAGGCGCCAGGCGGGGTTTTGGTTTAATAACTATCTTATAATATATCAAAAAATTAATAATTATTTTATAATTTTTAAAATATAAATAATAAAAAATAAATATATATAATATATATAATATTTTATATACAATAATTTTAATTAATAGTTAATCAATTCGGTTCAATTAATCAAAATAACTGATAATTAAATTTCTTAAAAAATTAAATTGTTAAACAAAATTACCTAAAATTAATCAAAATAATTTTATTTCAATTAATTAATTCAGTTAAAACCAAATAATATATAGTGACATTTATTTTCTAAATAAAAACAATGATATTTATTACACACGAAAATACGAAAATAGAAGCAGAAGACAGCTGGAAGAGATTCAGACCACATTACTACAACAAGACTTACATATTTATTTATTTTTAGCAAATATAAATCATATTCAATGAAAGTTGAATCCAGTAGCTTTCAGCTTTTGTTCTGTGATCTGGTCCAACGTCTCCGCCATTTGTGGTGACAAATAATTAACCCAATCTCCAACTTCACCTTTCCTGAAGAAATCTGAGGTGCTAATGGGACTTCCCGAGTTCCTGGTGTCATTTTTATTTACCTGCAGATTGCTCATAGTCTCGAAACTACACAACTTCACTATTTCTTCTACGATCTTATTGTTTTCTTCCTCTGGTGAGAAGGGTACGCCCAAGAAACCGGCCACTTTCCTCACACAATCTGCACGCTGCTTCTTAACGTCTTCGTATTTCAAGAACAACACCTTTTTCGGTGACTCCAAGATAGCTTTCCAATACCCCAAAACGTGGTCCCAAAACGGTCCAAAGTGTGAAACCCCTTGGCAGAAAGAGTCGAAGGCTTCCTCTAGTGTAATCGGTGGCAGTTCTTTGGGCCGCAACTTGTTGGCGAAATGCCATTTTGAGATGAAAACATCTTTGGGATCTCGGCAGATGTAAACGAAACGGCAATCGGAGCTATCATCAGTCATGCGCTTTGGAAACAAAGAGAAAGGAAGGTGGGTTGCAAGAAGGCGAGGCGAAGGGAGCCCATCAATGAAGGAACTTGACCCGTCCAAATGAATAGCTCCTTCAAGGAAGAGGACTAATTCTTGAGGGTTTTTCTTGCTCAAAGGATGGTCGCTGAAATCAAAAGAACTCCTGTTGACGATGGAGAAAACGAGGGCCCATAGCCACGTCGTGCCGCATTTAGGGGATGTTGCGACGATGATGTCCGTGGGTCGAGGCTTGAAGTGGTCGTTCACCAACATGTTTCCTCGTAGGGCAAAGCTTGATAGCCAGAAGCCTTGGTACTGAACAAGCTGGTCCAACCACCAGCCTTTCCTTGGTGGCAGAGTTGGCAGCAACTCATCGAACTTTTTGTACGTCTTCTGGTATCCTTCGTCGAGTTCGAGTTTCTCAAAGCGTGAAAAAAACTTTGAGGTCTCCATTAGGAAACGATTTGCAGATGATCGACTGATCGTGGATCAGTTGACTCTCGGGGTAATCTTTTATATTTGTATAACGTGACCTGGTGTACATCACCAGTCATTTTTAATTAACATTTAATTGTTTTTATATTTATATAAAAATAAGTTATATTTCAACAAATATAAAATTCTAATGTTATATAGATGTGAGCCTCTGTAACACCTTATTCTCTGTCCGATGAAGAATCGAATTAGAGTGTGTTCCTGGAAGACGATTCAATGATCAGTACAATATTTTATTCAATATTCTAAATTTTAATAAGGGTTTAGTATTCCTTGTACTTAAATAAAAAAATATCTTATGCTTCTGGTAAACATATTGTATTTATAAGTAATATGTTAATAAAATAAATAAATAAATATCACAATACATAAAAACATAAACAAATTAATGCAAAAGAATTATTATTTTTGAATAAAACCATTATGATTTATAGTACTTTAAAATCATAGTTTAAAGAATAAAAAAATTGAATTTTATCAAATATTATTTTTTTCGAGGACAATAAAGATATAAAAATAATTTTTTATAATATTTATCTTTCTAAAATTATTTTTAATAATTAATATGATTTTTTTGACACTTATTTTATTTTTTTAAAATGAATCATATTTTTTAAATAAATTTTTACTTTAGGAAAGAACTGAAATTTTGGAAAAATACAAATAGCATAACGAACGGGATGACGCAATTAATGTTTCTAGCTTCAATGCAAACCACATGGTCAATTTTATTTATTTTTAATTCTTAATTATAAAATATATAAATTGCCTTATTGATCCGTAAATTATGGTATATTTTATTCAATCATTGAATACCGATTTTTGTTAATTAATTAGATTAAAAATTTTAATTTAGTTTCAGTTCTAGAAATATTGTAGAAACCGACGATTTAATATTAATTAACATTATTAATGTAATATATTATAAATACGACATATAATTAATAATATTTTAAAATAAAATTAGAAGAAAAAAATTATGAACCTTCATGCCTAAGGAAAATAATTATCATAATCAAAAAATTAAAACCGAGTGAAGAAATTTAAGATTTTTTAATATTTTGATAATAGAAAATTATAATTATTAGCCCAAACCCATGAGTGGCAAGCCTAGTTTATCACTAGAAATTTGTTACTTGAGGCTTTGGGCTACAATATTTTGCTACTTCCATTATTCAATTTCATCTTTATTTTACTAATTTTCTTTTAATGAACTTAATTAGTGTCAATTTCCTTTAAGAGATAATGTTAATATCCTTGTATATATTCCATATAAAATATATATTAAAATATTTTTTATAAAATTTTTGGGTATAAATTGATGCCCCTAGCTCCGCTCAAGCTATCCCACTTATGAGATGAGTCCTATTAAACCTTTAAATTTATAATAAATTTTATGAATTTAAAAATATTTTTTTAGATGTGTACCCGTTGATAGAAAAAAGAGATGATGGTTGTTTTCGATGTTCGAACGGTTCATCTCATCTAATTTAAGGTAGAAAGTCGTGACTCGTGATAATCAGAGAGAATAAATAAGAATGAAGAATATGAGTTTTTGCTTGATCCTTGACCAGTGGCGGATCTACCTTATACGGGGTGGATTCGTGTCTACCCTAAATTTTTTTTTTTTAAATTTACGTATTTACATTTAATTTTTATAATTTTTATAAATTAATTTTTAAAATCTTATAATATTTAAAGTTTGTGTCCTTAAAATTTTAAAATTTTATATATGATCATCCTTAAATAAATTTTTAGAACCGTAACTGCAATTAACATAGATCTCAATTTAAGAAAGCTAATGGTTCTCTTTCCGGTTATATTGGAAAGGTTTAAAGGACTTATAAGTCTAGTTCTTCTAAGAAATAATGACTGCAACGATTAGGGGGTAAACGAGCCGAGTCGAGCTCGAGTAGTGCTAAGTTCGGTTCGTTAAGATTTCGAGTCGAGTTCGAATTTGAGTAATTTTAAACGAGTCTGAAAAATCTAAGCTCGGCTCGACTCATTAAGAACTCGAGTCGAGTTTGAGCTTTTTTCGAGCCTAATCGAGCCAAGTATTGACCGACGTTTGATCGTGTTAGACTCGAGTAACTCTTATCTCTCAAATCTCATTTAAAGTCTAATGGAGAAAAAAACTTTGATACACATGTTATTTAAACTCAAACTTCTTAATTTTAAGTTTTAGTATGTTAATTTAGGGTTTAAGACTTATGTTTATGGTTTTAAGTTTAGAAATTTATATTTTAAATTATAAAAAATACTATATTTATGTTTTCGAGTAGCTCGTGAGCTTTTTCGAGTCATGTATCATGTAGCTCGGTTCGGCTTGTCAAGAACTCGAGTCGAGTTCGAGTTGAGTCCATTCAAATCGAGTTTAATCGAACTTTGACCAAATCGAACTCGAATAACTCATAATTTGTCTCGTCTCATTTACGACCCTAACTGCAATATTGCCCTGGTTACCCGTTAATATACTTAATATGTCAGAATGATTCAATATCTAGCGTATTAGGTCAAATATAGCCTCTTGATGAGGTTATTCTGGAAAGCTTTGGTATTTCATACTCTAGATAATCGTTCGACCAATACTTTTAATGGGTATCATTTAGAGGTTAGGGTCGTTTACGAGATTTTAGTAGTAATTAAATATAATTTATGGTTATGATCGTATGAGTAATTACATTATATTTATCATAATTATAAACATAATAAATGTTATTTTGGTTGTTATAAGTATCACGGTTGTGAATTTTTTTTAATAATATATGTTATCATGAATATAACTTTTGTAGGTATAGTGTTTTTGGATGGTGCCGTTAGGGCTGTATATGAACCGAACGAACACGAACAAATGTGTTTTTATGTTCGTTCGTTTAATTTTAATCGAACAAATGAATGAGCACGAACATAAATGAACACAAAATTTTGTATTTGTGTTTGTTCGTTAAAGATTGTAGTTTGTTCGTGTTTGTTTATGTTCGTTCGTTTAATGATAAACGAACGTAAATGAATGAACATAAATAACGTATATAATATACTAAATATTTAATATTTTGGATTAATTCGATCAAATCAATTAATTAATTAATTTTAAACTGAATTAATCAATAATTAACATAAAAAAACTTTTAATTAATAGACAAAACCTAAAATTTAACTGATTAACCAATTTGTTTTGGTTCAATCGGTTAGCTCGATTTAGCAGAACAATGAACACCCCTAGCCAATGACAAGGAAGTTTTTAACGAGTCATAAAATAAGACTTCTCAACTCGAGTAACTCAAATTTTTTTTACTCGACTTGACTTGATATAATGCTCATCCTTAGATAAACGAACAAATTATCGAACATTCACGAATATAAATAAACGGATTACCGAACGTTCACGAACATAAACGAACGAACGATCCCTTTGTTCGTGTTCGTTCATTTAATTAAACGATCAAAAATTCTTGTTTATGTTCGTTCGTTTAATGAATAAACGAACATAAACAAACTTCTCATTGAACTGTTCACTTGACGTTCAGCTCGTTTACGACCCTGAGTGTCGTTACTATTATATAACGGTTTTTGTTGCGGTAGTTACATATACCTATTTAAAGATATATCCATAATAATAAATACTAGAAAATAAATAAATTTAAAAGTACGTTCATAATAACGAAAAAATTAAACCCTAAATAACAAACATAAAATTAAATTTTTTAATACTTGTAATTATAATTATACGGTTAAAATTTTAATTTTTTAATATTTATTATAGAAGACACTCTTAAAAAAAAGTAGTCGCAGAATAATTGTGTAGGGAAAAGATAACATGGTGCACGAATAAACAACATAGATGGAGTTTAGTAACTAATTTATTAAAGGCTTATGGGTAATCGTATTTATGTAACAATTTTAAATCATCAATGTTATATTTTTTTAAAAAATATATTAATTTAACTTTCGTTGTTGTTTTCTAAAATTAATAATGTTATTTTTTACTTTATCAATTCAACGATTAAACTCTTAAATTGTATTAATTTATCCCTTCGAATGTTATTAACTAATAAAATCATTAAATTTTTTTGTATGTGACCGTTATATGCTTTTACATCAATTATTATTATCAATTGTTTTATTATATCACTGATGACTAATCAATATTTTAATGATATTATTAAAATAAATATACAACATTACTAATTTTAAAAGATTGCATGACTTAAATTGATCCAATTGAAAATAAATAACAACATTACTCATTTCATATATCTACAGGAACAAAATCGTGTGGACCTGTGCCAAGGGACAGAGGATCTATGGATTTCATTATTTTTGTCAAATGGAAACAACACTCCAAAGAATGAGTTGTAAGCTAAAACGACATGCTAATGATTAGTTTCAGGTGGATAACCAGTTTCCCTATAACCTGAATAACCTAATCTTAAAGTAATTCAATTTCAATAATTTATAGTTTAGTATAACTTAAATAGATTTCGAGTTTAAAATCTTGTGAATGTAAAAAAATTGTTAGAAAACTTAACCTCTAAAATTAAATTTATAATGTATATTGATCTAGATTAATTAAAATAAAATCATGAGAAATCAGAAGGACAACGATAAAGAAATACTAAAATAACATGTGTACATGAACTAATCTTACATGCACAAAGATTGTGGTTTACAATTAGCGGATTAATAATAGTTGATAAATGATAGTATTATATTAGTCGATTTGACTAACGAATTTGTATTAGAGGAATTTATAAAAGTATTTTGAAAAATTATTTAATAATTGATAGTTGTTTGATTGTTTGAACAAATAAAATGACTTATAAATATATTATTATATTTAATATTTGTTTGAATAGTTTATTAATTATAAATATTTTATATCTATTAATATTAATTAGACTATGAGAATAATTTTTTTAAATATAAGGATATATATTAATTCTTGTTTATAAAATGACTTTTTAATATAATTTTATTAATTATTAAATTTAGATGTTATATTAATCTCTTATTTATGATTTAAGAAATTATCTTTTTAATATTATTAATTATTTAAATTTAGGGTATTTAGATAAACTTTTGACAATTACCAAGAATTAATGAGTCTTTACGACTCTTATATTTATTCCTCTAACCCAAAAACCTCATAAAAAAGCTTTTTTTCAAAAGGTTTTAATTTAATCTACTCTTAAAATTATTGATTTATCATATATTTAAATTAATAAATTCCACAGATCAAACTTTAAAAATAGTTTAAATCTTTAATTCTAAAAAATATTTGTCAAATAGAATATAATCGGTGACGAATTTAAAAATTTAAGAATAAAATTTTATTCTTTTCTCAAATAAATATGTAAAAAAGTTTATCTTTACACATTAAATTATTTTTTTTTATCAAAAAACATCATTAAATTAAATTTATTTTTATTAAAAATGAAAATATACATATTTCTCATCGGGGCTCCTTGCATCTGTCTCTGTACACAGCCAGGAATATCAACAACAGCTATGAACAGTGCAAGCAAAAGACTACGGAACAAGATGAAACTAAACTGGCAACAGTATAATTAGCGGCAGGTAATATTGGGTATCCGACTAATTTGAATAGAATTGGTCTCGGTCTCGGTAACTATCGGTCTCAGTCACACGGATCATAAATTTTAAGAACCGGTCCCGTTATTGGTGACAACCGGTTTCAATACCAAGTACTCGGTCATTTAGTTTATTCTTAAAAAAGTTGAGTAATTAAAAAAGAAATCAACCACCAATAATAATATTAAGTAATAAAAATAGAATATTGTAGGCTTGAAAATTAAAGTTTTAAAACTAGACATACTCATAATATTCATACATAAAGAGAAAGTTTAATAAGAAAAATAAATAAAAGAAAATCAATACCGGATATTTGGTATTGGTCCCGGTTCTATTGGGTACCAATCGGGTACCAGGTCTAAAAAAACCAAGATCTAATCCCGATCCCGTTTATCACTGGAACTTAAATTTTGGATTCAATCTCGATTCTATCAAAATGAATACAAAATAAAAATTTACCGTATCTTACCGGGTTCATAACCGAAACCGAATAATCAGGTTTTTTTCACACCCATACTTATAACAATTCACAACAAAATCTAACTTTACAAGTCGTTACAACGAGCCTAACACATTGGGCTGTTTTAAAGAGGTGATTTGATTTTAACAGTTTAATAATATAAATGAAAGTCTAAACTAAAATTTAGCATTAAAATTATATTAAATTTTAATTTAATAGTATAACTGATACGTATCTAAAAATTTGATAGTATTTAATATGATTTACCCAATTAAATACGTACACTATAAATCGTATACGAATGCAATCTTAACTAATCATCATTGAAAATAATCTATGAAATTCGTATCTCTAACGACAAAGCCTGCCCACTTTCTAAGTGCCACTAGGATTGCGTGGCCGCTTCCTAAGGAATTTGATTAGAGTTGTAGTTAACTAAATTAATCATTGTTGTTATGTCACAAAGACAACTTGGTGTAATAAATTGACAACCAACAACAATTATTTATGTAGTTTTTTTCTTCGAAATTGGAGCTTTGTTCAGGTGCAAAGGATCCAGCGAGAAGATGTGGCCAAAAAACATTAAAGAAAGTAATTAAAAAAATCAGAATTATTTTTAATTAACAAATGATTAACTAATTAAGTACTCCATAATCTGTCCTACCCAAGTATCTAATTAGCGCCAACATTGATGCCAAATATGGGTCTCCAAGGTCTGATTTCTAAACTCAAACTCTTACATCAAAATAATTAAATGAATCCATCGCCCATAGTTTTGGTTACATGTTTTTAAGGAAAAAGACAGGAAGTGAAGAAGGAAAGAAAATGAAAATATCAGGACAACGATGGAATTTAGAGCAAAAGTTTGTAGGGGTTAACATGATTTTTTTTTAAAAATAGAGATATAAATGAAAATTTTAAAACTTTTTGAGGATTTAACAATTTTTTTTAATAATTTTAAAAAATTTAATTAAAAATTTAATAATTATAAATATTCAAACTTTTAAAGTTTAATATAAATTTGTAAAGAGCTTGAGGGGTCAAATTATTTTTTTTAAAATAGAGAAAATTCAAAATTAAAAAAAAAAATAGATAGCCCTCTCTAGTCTTATAGACGTTTTGTCCACATGGGTGGAGCCATTTGTATAATTGAGGTGTCAATTGACATCTAAAACTTTTGGCTAGGGAAATTAGAATAACCATAGGAGATAAGAAAATAAGAAATACTTGCAAGCAGAAACAGATCTACATAGTGATGGAGACCAGCAGTTCAACTGCAGTGGAGTCCTGTTAAAGGAGTGTAAAAGATTACATTTTTCTGCATGTCTCCACGTTCTTATTTCAAATCAAAACTGTGACAAGAAGTGGTAAGAGAATCAATCAACTGCTTGTCTTCATCTTATATCTTCAACTTTTTTCCTCTTTTAATTGATTCAAACATCTTTTCATCACAAGTAGATATATAATTGAACTTCTAAAAAAGGATAAAAAATAAAATAAAGGATGTTGGGTAAGAAAAATCCAACCAAAACCTCTCCCTACCGTGCATGGTGGCAACCAAAGAATCAAACAAAGAGAGAGAAAGTTGCATAATTGGCGTGTCACCCCACAAATTAGGACAATGAAATGCACCATCTAATAATGTATTTTTTTATATAAATCTTTAACTCTAATTCTAATCTTCTGTAAAGGAGAGATAAAAAGAAGATTTTATGGAAAAATGGGTATTTTCAGGGATAAACCAGGATTACATCCCTAAAAATTTAAGTTCTTTTATATTATATATATTTTTATTGATAATCTAATTTTGTAATTTTTTTTATAGTTTTACGCCCCTATTTATAATATAAATTATTGATAGTTTGTACCTTTTATATAAAATTTTAGGTCCATTCTCAAGTGTGTCTTAATACGTGTGAACAAATAATATGACTTTTAGATAAATTTATATTTAGTATGTACGAGATATTTAGATTTAGATTTAATAATATACGTGAAATAATATTCTTTGATATATATTTAATACAAAAACTTTTATAAATAAACATAGACGTGTAAGGAACAGATTTTAATAATATATACCATTTTAAAATCTACCACCTAAGCTATCTGTTGTTTCTCTTGGCTTCCTGTACTGACTCAAGTATATTCTACCGAATTTAATACCTCCAGTGCAGTGAAGATTCTCTCAGTACTATTAAATTACAAGTAAAAGAAAAGAACGTGAATAAGTTAGTCTTTAAGGTACTTATATGATTGCAGAGACTGTCTGTATAAGAAACAAGTACTTGAAGTCACATGGTCGTGGTCATAGTCATGGACATGCATGGATTCTCCCAATCCCTGCAGGTTGTCAGCAAAGACGTAACACTACTACTCTATGTCTTAAACAAACCCTGTTTGCCACGTACAGTAAAACTCTTGTCTTTTCTCCAAGCCTTTTTCTTAACCTAATCTGTGATTATGACCAAATCTAACAATGCAGGTAGCTGGCCAATGTACAGTCCCCGGAGCCTGCTTACCGTTCATTATTATTACTTATTCTTAGAGGTCACGAGTTCGAACACTAACGATGCCAGTAAAGTGATTGAACGATCAATATCAAACAGTGAAGATTATATTATAGAACAGATACTACTATAATCATTATTAACTTGCTAAAAAAAATCTTCCTAGTAATCGAAGACTTTGAAGACATAATAAAACACATGAACCATTTTTAAAATGCTAGTGATTGATAAATAATGGTTTTAATTAATGTATTAGATTAACCAATAAAAAGGTATTATTATAATGTTATTGCACTTAATATACTGTTATAATTATAAATAGTAGTTCTTTTTCTACTAGTATGAGTAAGAGTACAAATTGTTTGTCCCATAATTGTGCTTTCATCGATGTTCTCATTTTAAATTAGTAAGTTTATGCTTTATGGTTTAAGGTTAGAGATATAGTTAGGGTTTAGAAAATTAGAGATAAGGTATGTTTTTAGGGTATAGAGTTTAGGATGTGAAAAAAATTTCACATGTAGTTTAGGGGAGTCATTTGACCTTACTTGATTTGTTGCGGTATAGGATTTTCAAAGAGTTAAATGGTGTTTTCACGGAGAATATAAAAATCTTCACAAAAATATTAGAATTACACCACTTGGTTTATTTGGGTTTAAGGTCAACTATAGTTTTTATTGTAGTAGTATATGAATTCTCGTATAACGAAATCTACTCTAACTTTAATATATAAAAATCCTAACTCTGTAATTGGTTGTCAGCGAACCTTATTATTGTAATATGCATTTTAATTTTTTTTTTTGTTAATTTTTATCTTTTTTATGGTGGATTTTGTGATATATATATATATATATATTTATTGAATGTCCAAAATAAGTAAAAGATTTTTCTAACTAATAACTGATGAAGACAAGTGAACTTTTTTCTGATTTAACCTCCAATAATTATTACAACAAAGAAATGCTTTTAATCTATTTACATTAAATTATATTTAAAATATTTAGGGAATCTATCTGTTCCTGTTCCTGTCTCTGTCTCTGTGTCTTTCTGTCTCAATTTATCTCACTTGAGCCCTCACAAACTCATTCTGGGTGCAACTTGGATGCATCAAATGAATAAAATTATCTCAAGATTAATTTAAAACCCTTTATAAAGGGAAGACGAGAAGCATTCGCAGATCACAACTACGATCCTAAATCTGTAGTTAATAGATTCTTATGGCGTTAGAAGCTGTGGTGTTTCAGCAAGATCCTTTTAGTTATGGCGTTTGCTGCCAACAACAAGAACGAAAGGCTAATCACTGTAACACGGAGGAAATGCTAGCTAAAACTGGAGCCTTCGGTTTCGGTGACTTAAAGGAATGGACATGGGATTCCAACTCGGATATTGGATTTCCCACCGGTGGATCGTTGTTCTCTCTGACGGACACAGACCCACCACCAGTCTACCCCCGGTCTTGCCGGCGGAGGAGACGGCGAACCAAAATTGTGAAGAACAGGGAAGAAATAGAGAATCAGAGGATGACTCATATTGCTGTGGAAAGAAATAGGAGAAGGCAAATGAATGATTATCTTGCTGAGATGAGGTCTATCATGCCTAACTCTTACGTTCAAAGGGTACCCTTTTCCCCCCTAATCTGCACTACAAAAAATTGATCGAAAAAAGAATAATTAATTTATTTAAAAGTATTTTTTTTCTTAGGGTGACCAAGCATCCATCATAGGTGGAGCGATCAATTTCGTAAAGGAGTTGGAGCAATTCCTTCAGTCTTTAGAGGCACGGAAAGTGATGGCAAAAGCATCACATAATCCCACCACCACTTCTTCATCACTCTTCTTGGATTTCTTTTCCTTCCCTCAGTACTCAACCGGCTGCAACGCCACCCCCGGCAAGTCCATGGCCGAGAAAGGGTCGTCACTCCCGGTTGCGGATGTTGAAGTCACAATGATGGATAGCCATGCAAACGTCAAAATACGATCCAAGAAGCACCCAAAATCACTCTTCAATATGGTTTCGGGGCTTCACTCTCTAGGCCTTAATGTGCTTCACCTTAGTGTCGCATCAGCTGAAAATGTGGCACTTTACTCCTTCAGTGTCAAGGTAGCCCTTAATGGCACTTTACTACGTAATACGATTATTATGCCGTGTTGCTACCGTAATATAATACTATGAATCGAATTGTTATGACTTATTTTTGTTATTATTATGATTTTAATTTCCTGTTTGTGAAGCAGGTTGAAGATAATTGCCAGGCAACAACCGTGAATGAAATTGCCTCGTCTGTTTATGAAATGTTGGATAGGTTTCAAGAAGAGTCTGCCACTGCTGCTTATTAGTCATGTTCTATGAGTTTCAGGTTTTCGTGGGTTTGCGTTTTATTTTAAGATAATTACTTAGTGGAATGTAGGTAGAGATGCTATAGGGCAGCCTTAACAATTTTTAAGCTTTTTTTTAGTCCAAAGGATGGGATCACATAAAATAATCAATTTTATTTTAGCAATTAAATTCTAATATTCTTTACTGATTCAAATTAAATAGAATAAAATATTATCTAAAACTTAAATTAAAATGAGTGGACAACACCGTCAGAATTTTTGGTATGTTAGAATCGAAATTAGTATAAAAATTATAAAAAATATAGTACTAACTTTTTGATATATACTAAAATTTTTACACATTTTATAAGAAATTTAGTATGTACCAAAATTTTTATACTTTAAAAAATTTAATATATACATAAATTCTTATATTATTTTATAAAAAATTCTGTATATAAAAAAATTTAATAATATTTTTTTATAACTTTTAATAATTTTAATTTCACTTTATTTTAATTATATTTTAACGGATTTCATCTTAGAACTTCTCCGTATACAGACACAAAACAGTTGCACCAAATGAGGATTAATTTATAAAATAAAATAAATTATAATACTATTTTTCATAAAAAAAAGTCCTTAATTAATTATTATTTTTAATTGAGTGTAGACAAAACAACATGAATATGAACAAACCGTCGGGTTTACTCAACGAAGCGGTAGCGGCTAGGCCAGCCACCCTAAAATATAATATATTTATATATAAATTTAAGATTTTAATAATTTGTATTATGTAATTTTAAAATTTTATATATTTACGTTGAACTTATATTCTTTTAAATATTCTTTATTCGTTTTATTCAATTAATTATGTCTCATGTTATTTTTTTTAATATAATTTTAAAAAACTATAACATGAGTAGCATGCCCTAAAATATCGTTTTTATATCATTATGTTGTATTATTTTCTCTCAAAATAGGTTTAAATTTTTTTTTTAATGAGACACGTAATAATATTTATATTATATGATTCATCTTCAATAATATTATACGATTTTTGATAAACAATAAAATATAATTTATAAAAGTTATTGAACTTTTAAAAGAGATGATTTTAAAAACACAAGTGATAAAATTTTCAGGAAAAAATATTATATTTATTAATAATTTTAGTATGATTATAAGATATTTTTTATTTATATTTTATTTAACCATTTGATAAGACATACACCTTGCTGGAACTGTTAGAACTTAAATTTTTTTAAAATAAACAATATTTTTTTCATTAAAATCCCTCGTTACGTTCGTATATATTACATTTTTTCTATATTTTAAAAATATAATATGTATTATGTTTATATTTTTATATAATTATTGCTATAAAATAATGGTTAAGGAAAAATGTAGACCAATGGTATTTATGTAAAAAAAAAAACATGTCATGATAAAATTATTATTTTAAAAAAATTGTTATACTAGTAGCGTAAATTAATCTTTTCGTTTTAGGAATTAGGGTTATGTAAAATGGGTCAGGTTTCCTGGATCTACTGGAATGCCCAAAACATAACAAAGATGATCTTGAGAGATCTTCAAGGCACTGATCTATTAATGTAAAATCATGGCAACAAAACTAAAAAAAAGATTTTAAGGTAAATTATATCATTGATTACTATTATTTTTTTATTTTACTTATTAATTTATTTTTAATAAAATTAATCATTAATGTTATATTTTTACTTTGATTATCACCTATTAAAAATTGGATGAGTCTATCACGTGCGTCGAACATTGCTGAACACCATTAATATTGAACATCGCTAAATATTATTAAATTAGTTAATAAAAATTAAAAATTTTAAGAACTTAACATGCAATTAATAACTATACGTTGAGTCGATTACTTTTTTATTAATTGCATGTTGAGTCCTTGAGAATTTTAATCTTTATTAATTAATTTATGATGTTTAATATTGTTCAACGATGTTCAACGTTCATTTTAAAATTTTTCTTAAAAATTTAACAAAAATGATAACATTATATATAGTATAATAATAATTTTTTTAGATATTATATTCTATTTTTTATATAAATATATATTCTATATCATAATTATCCCGTTAACTAATAATCCATACGGCATACCTAACCCATCGCTTAGATTCTATTCTAATGCAAGTTACTGAAAAACTAAGTAATTGGAATTGAACGGAAGAAATCATCATCATAATCAAATTTTGCGGACCATTAATTATAATTATAAATATAGATTTTTTGGTGAATTTTAAATATTTTGGATTATTCCAGATAGGATCTTCGGATGGTTTTGTAATTTTCAGTTATCCCATAGTAGAGAGAGCGCAAATATCAGGGGTTAGTAAACAACTCGATTATTTGATTTTGGTATTGGATTCAGTAAAATCTGATAGATTTTTATTTAATATTGGTTCTGGTGGGATCAGAACTGGATCTTAAATCTAGGTTCCGATAATAACTGGGATCGAGATTAAATCTTGATTTTTGAACCCGATACCCAGTGGATACCCAATAGAACCTGAACCAATATCAAATATCCGATATTGATTTTCTTTTATTTATTTTTCTTATCAAATTTTCTCTTTGTGTATGAATATTATGAGTATGACTAGTTTTAAAACTTTAATTTTCAAGCTTATAATGTTCTAATTTTATTATTTAATATTATTATTGTTGTTTGAAATTTTTTTCTTCAATTACTCATTTTTTTTAAGAATAAACTAATTAACTGGGTACCCGATATTGAAACCGGATCCCACCAATAACGAGACCGATTCTTAAAATTTAGGACTTGACCAGAACCATAACTGGTTCTAATTTTCAGAAACCGATAATTATCCAGATCGAAACCAATTTTATTTAAATTGACCGGATATCCGGTATTGCTTACGCCGAACAAAGATATTTATTTTACAATATAATTCTAGTATTGTAAATATATTTTGCGATTAAAAGAGATTGATTAATTAAGTGAGTGATAAAATATTTTATAATTAAAATTTTCGATTAACGGTCTCCTCATTATGAGTTTAAACATATTAAGAATAGATTTTTTTTAAAATTCAAAATATTATATGTTATATAAATTTAAATCTGAATATTAATCGTCACTAACAAAACAAAATTTTCCAGTAATCTAAGACACGCGGGAATCAAATTTAATAAACTTAATATCATAATCAATGCGATTAATATAATTAACAGACACATATTATGTATTAGTATTTTAACTCATTCCATAATTATAATATTTCTTTATATTATGTTAAACAAGAATATAAAATATAATATTAATAATTTTTAAAATAAGAGATTAACAATTTTAATTGATATTTTTTTCTTTTGAAATTATAGCTTTAAAATTCATTAAATATAAATTCAAAAAAATATAAAATACTTTTTCTTTCAAATTATTTTGTATATCGTCGTTAATATTAAATTTTTTTTATTTAAAATCATTAATTAATTTTACTTGTAATTAAATGATTCAAATATTATATTTATTAATTGAGTACCTAAATATAAAATTATTTATAATTAAATAATTTAATTTTAATTAATCGATTAATGTAGCGAAATATAATGGCTAATCCTTATTCAGGCAAGTCTGAGCACGCAAGAAACGACTTTCAACTATAAAAAAAGATCCATCTTTCTTGCGGTAGTCTCTCTCTTACACCAAACGCACCAACCCTTTTCCCTCCTCCTACGCCTTAACAAAAGCCATTCTTTCCGAATTCTGTTCCAAACCAATTGAAGCAAACGATCGGCGATGACGACGCAGGCAGCAAACGTTAATCGGAAGTTGAATTATTCCATGGTTGACAAAGACAACGATATTATGATGTTTGGCGGTCTCGTTTCCAAGAAGTCCGGTATTGATTTGATGCAAAACTGTGATCTCCCTCCACCGGTCAAGGTTTTTACCGGGTTGGATAAGGCTGTTGAGTTGATATCGATGAATAGTGGGGAAGTTTACAGCATCAAGGAACCAGAGGATGGGAAGATGGAGATTTTCAAGGCGTTGAGATTGTCGCAAACGCGTGCGAGGGAAGCGGAGAGGAAAGCGGCGGTGTTGGCGGAGGAGAAAGAGCGTTTGTCGAATGCCTTTATGAGAGATTCTTTGCAGTTGTTTGGTTATCGGCAATGGGTGAGATTGCTTGAGATTCAAGTCTGTGTGCTGAAATCGCAAACGTTGAACAAAGAGACGAACCGCGGTGATAAAACAGATTGGGAGGAAGATGGTGGTGGAAATAATGGGGAGGACATGTCGTGGTTAGTTGCTCTGGCGATTTGCTTTGGTATTGCTGGTGCTGGATTTGTATTTGGTTGTAGATATTTGTTCTGAATTACAATCTATATATTTTATAGATAAAACGATTGAAGTCGAGTATTTTAATATAAATATTTTCTGTTAAATTTCCCTTAGGGGTACTCAAGAAATCCCATCCACCAAGTGAAACTTTTTTCCAAGGTTTGGCCCCATCTTTCTTTTAAATTTCCCTTTTTTCCTCGCTAGATTCTGCATAGACCCCATTGGTGTTTGTACCTATCCAAAGACAAAAGGACCTCTCTCTGTCCTAACTGCCTTTTCCTTGTCACTTTTAGAACATCCACCATTCAACTCGGTTAGGCCATGTGATCTCCTTTGCCTTTAACTGGATGACAGTGTTATGTTTGCTTCTCTTTGCAGCAGGAGAAAAAGGCTAAGTCATGGTATCTGTTAGTATAAATCCCCATGAACAAGTAAATCCAGAAACAGCTAGGAGATAGTAAGAAGGATTCACTGTTCCATATAAGTTTAGATGCAAGGCTGGCATGACATAGGAGTAGATGCCACCCTATGAATCATTCAAGGGGACATCTTTGGCAATTGGCATCACAGTTAGACAACCTTTCTTTTCTGATATGCTTCTGTTTCTTAGATACAGAGGGGATATATAATTTTAAGAATAGGAATCCTAAATATTTTTCTTTTTCTGAAATGGGTATATACAGTTTTAATTTTTATCCCTTTCTTCCTCAAAATGGGTCAACAGCTAAGTTGCACAAATACGGATAAAGATATGAAGACAGAAACAGATACAAAAATAAAAAACATCAATATTCAAAATTATAAGATACGAGTATGACAAATATAATATTATATATATAATCATTAAAATTTATAATATAATAAAGATAAAAATTATAATTGTAATAATTTAAATTTTTTAGTTTTTTAATTATTTTTTAATATCTAGATTAAGAGATTATTAAAATTAAATAACTGAAGTAAACGAAAATTTAAAATTATTTTATAAATTATATTTTACGATTTAAACCTTATTTTAAAATTTATCTAAAAAATAATTTAAATATTTTTAACACTAATTTTATATTTAAGCTTTTCTCCATTGCTTCTCCTAGGTTTATTATTATTATTATTATTATTACATGTGCATATTATTTATTATTATTGTTATAAATTTTGATTGATGGTTAAGATTTAAGGTTTAGAGTTAAAATTTGAGGTTTATAGGTTAAAATCTAAAATTAAATCATAAACTCTAAACTTAAAATTTTAATTCTAACCCTAACTTTCAAATTCTAAACATTTACACTTCAACATTTAAATTTTAAATCGAATCTCTAAATCTAAAAATTATATCATCTTAAATAATGGTTTCAACTTTTGTATTCCCAACTCTGTTTCTTAGGATCTTTCCTTTTGTCCTTGTGCCTAAGATTCGATTTTTCTTAGATTCTTAATATAACCAGAACTCTAATGAAACAGATAGCATTGGTTTTAACAGAATACCCAACAACCTCGGATTTCATCCCCCACAAAACCAACCATTTCCTTCATCCTGTTATAATCTTTCCCTCCTAATTTAGACCATCAATAGAACCATTTCCATACCATTAATTTATGATTAAGATTTTGTCACGTCATTTCCTCTAAATGGCATCCCCAAAAACATTACCATCTCATTCAAAGGTACTTTGATGTCATGTCTGTAAATTTTGTTTTGTTTTTTGTTCAGGTTTGTTCAATGATCATCATTGTTTGATACTTTTTTTTTTTTTTTAAGATTAGAACAAGAAATGGAGGGGCAATCCTTTGGCGATGAAGAGGCCAATGAGAGCTGTACTGCAATGGTGTCTGGGAAAGTTGCAGACATTCATACAGAGATGAAGAACAAGGATATGTACATTGAATCCTTGAAAGCCGAACTTGGGAAAGTCAAAGACTTGGAGGTGAAACTGGCTGAAAAAGAAGCTTCGTTTAGAGCATTGAAACGAGAGTTGAAGAAGCTGAAATCCTTTGAATCTGAATCAATGGATTTGTTGTCTCAGGGGAAGAAGAGAATTCAAGAATTGGAGGAAGAAATCAAGAGAAGGAAAGAAACAGAGAGGAAGATATGTGATTCGTTTGCCATTCAATCAGAAGAGTACAAGAAATCCCAGATTTCCCTTGAGAAATCCAAGCAGGAAATCAAGTTCCTACTGGAAATCCTGGAGAAATCTGAAGGTTCACCTGATTTTGCATCATCACAGACTGCCATGGCGGGTAACCATTCGGACAGCCTTGAACCAGAGCTTCAATTAACAAAAGATAACCTGGCTCATGCATTGGAGAAAGAGAGAGCTTCTTCATTGAAGGCAGAGAGGTTAGCCAAGGAGGCGGAGTCGTTAAGGAGCCAACTCAAATACACCATAGAAGCCGAGGAAAACAACAAAAAGGCCATGGATGATCTAGCCATGGCGTTGAAGGAAGTAAGAGCTGAAGCAGAACAAATCAACGAGACGCTCATTTTAACAATCCTCGAGCTCGAGAAGACTAAAAGGGAAGTCCAGACATTGAGGGTGCAGGCGAGGAACGCGGAGGAAAACTACATGGAAGCAAAGAAAGAAGCCGACCTGTTCAAAAACATTTCAGAGAGATTAAGAGTTGAAGCTGAAGAATCCCTATTGGCATGGAGTGGGAAAGAGAAAGGATTCGTAGAATGCATCAGACGATTGGAAGAAGAAAGGAATTCAGCACAAAAGGAGAACAAAGCATTGCATGAAGCACTGAGGGAGGCCAAGGAAGAGAATCATAAACTGAAGGATATCATGAAACATGCCATAACCGAAGCCAGTGCAGCCAAAGAAGCAGCCGACCTTGCCAGGGAAGAGAATTATCAGCTCAAGGACACCGTTGCCAGAAAGGATGAAGCTTTGAGCATCTTATCACGAGAGAACGAGAACCTTAAGCTCTACGAATCATCATCAGCCGGCAACATCAAGGATTTGAAGCTATTATTCTGTGAGGCAAACTTGGAACCCGAGGATCAAGAACGAGCTATGAAACAAAAAGCAGCAGCTTCTTCTGCAGATAAAGACGATAAAGAACAAAGCAAGAAACCGAAACACCTTAAATGCAGAAGCCCTCGTGTAAATCTACCATTCCTGAATTACAAAAACAATGATGCAGATGATGATTCCAAGGTCCCTGTGAGAGGAAGTTTTGGTGATTCAGACTCGGATTACTCGGACGATCCACTTAAAGGCTCCATTTTTTATTCTCTTAGATCCCCAAAGACTTCTTCCGCATCAAAACCAACCCATCACAGGAAAAAATCATCTTTCACAGATGATGAAGCCATGAATGGTGAGGAGTTTGAGCAGATGGATACAAGCAAACTTGATGAAGAAATCGATAGGAGTTCTAGGAAGAAGAAAGCTTTGTTAAAGAGGTTTAGTGATCTTATGAGGAGAAAAAGTTTCTCTAAAAGAGAACAAGCTTTAGAGTAACCATGTTGTTACATATGTACATGATGTTAAATTTGTTTGTACACACCTGAACCTGATGTCTGATTTCTTTTATTTTTTTTTATATTATATGTTTTAACCTTTGCTTAAACGGAAAAATTGCATTTTTGGTCTCCAAAAAAAAATATAACTGATCCTCTTTAACCCATATTTTAACTTTAATGTCGTATGCTAGTAGATACAATCATATCATTAATAAAAATTTGAAACGTGTAAGGTTAATTTATTAAATTATTTTGAATTATGACTATAATACTAGAATGCATATAATTTAAGGACTAAAACTGTTATACATTTAAATTTATTAACGAAATGGTTGGTTTGTCACAAAATTTTTAACAATTGAACGACATATTTATTCTAAGACCTATAATCGAGTGATTGAATTATTACTTTTAAAAAAAATAATATATTTACAATTAAAGACTAAATGACCTCTAGTGTAATTTACCCTAAGTATAAAAATATCCCAACTTTCTAACACTTGGGCCTAGCTTCTAAGGTAGCCTGTTAGTGAACCATCCAACAGCAACTGCCCAAGTTATACTGGTTTCAGACATGGCAGAACCGAAATCTAAATCCCCAGAAAAACTATCTTTTGCCGTTTCCGGCGGTTGATGAATACAAGATGGGCTATGTTCTAAAATAAACAAGTTGAAAGCCCACGTTTTTGTAACAAAATAACTCGGGAAAAAAGAGAGGAGAAGAGCATACATATAAACAACTATCACCCTCAAATCTCCCCTCTCAAAACCTCGGCGGCGGCAGTCATCGTAAAGAAGCAGAAGCAATGGGAGGTCGAAGAGGGTCTCGTACTCAAAGGAAACATTTCAAGCAAAACAGAGAAAATGTTTGGAAACGACCAAAAACAGATTCTACATCTGACCCCAATAACCCCAGCTCTAATAACCCACCTTGGCAGCCTTTTGCCACTCAAAATCCTTCATTCGATGAATATTACAAAGTAGATTAGATATTTTCTTATGCTTTTATCATTTCATATATTTTGAAACATGGGAATGTTTTTTTTTTATGTAATTGTTTTTATTTTTTGGCAGGAACAAGGGATTGTTTCTCCCAATGAATGGGATGCTTTCATGGAAGTGCTTAGAAAACCATTACCTGCTGCTTTCAGAATCAATTCAACGTATGTTTTCCTTTTCATTCTTCTCTTCCGGAAGGTTTGGGTTTTGAGTTTTGAGTGTAAAAATCATTTCTTTTCTTAGTAATATCTTTACTAATCTTTTGCAGTAGCCAATTTTGTGAGGATATTCGTTCACAGTTAGAGAATGACTTCATGAAATCTCTTCAAGCCGAAGTACGGGGATGTGTTTGTTTTGTATTTATAATATCTAATCTAATGGTGTTTTAACTTGTAAGTAACTAACCTTTTTCTGTCACTCTTTTTTGCAGGCGGTTGAAGGGGGTGATTTGGAACCTATAAAACCGCTGGCTTGGTACCCTGATAATCTTGCTTGGCAATCAAATTTTTCTCGCATGCAAATAAGGAAAAACCAAACACTTGAAAGGTAAGTTGTGTTGAATGATAATGTATTTTGCACTCCCGTGTAAAAAAAAAAGCTTCAATATTGCCTTTTGAGGCATTTGTGTGATCTTGAAATTTGTTACATTTCTACAGTGAGTTCAACTGTAATGAGAACCTGATTGTTGTGTATATCTTGTATCATGTCGGTACATGTTTAGGGTTCATGTACTGTGGACAACAGCTTGATACTGTCTTGATTGAAAAGTAAAGTGGAGGACTAATATGATGGATTTGCAACATTTCAATGTTTTCTGCATTTTACTTGCCTATCCGTATATGTCTTCTACAACTGTTTGTTTTCCATTTACTAAGCATATATGTTATGTGATTTACAACTGCTTGGTTTGGTTAAATAACTTTCAGGTTTCATGAATTCTTGAAACTTGAAACTGAAATTGGGAACATCAGTAGACAGGAGGCTGTCAGCATGGTAGGTGGACTCCACTTACAAGTTCTTTTGTTTATGCGCCAATTTGCTGTTATATAGTTGACAAGTTTCTTAAAGTTTTACTTTTGACCAATATTCTCGAATTGTTCATGGTGCAGGTGCCTCCTCTCTTCCTTGATGTACATCCCGATCATTTTGTATTTGATGGTAAGCAACTTATGATGCATTTGGATAACTTATTTGTTTATCTTCTTTCTAAAGACAACAACTTGTTATCTGCAATTTTAATTAGGAAACTCTGTCTGAACCACATCAGAAATGTAGTTACTATTTCCTGCTATTCCTTTATGCAGTTTGCGCAGCACCTGGTTCAAAAACTTTTCAGTTGCTTGAGATTATTTACCATTCTGCCAAAGGAGGATCTTTACCCAAGGGCATGGTTTGTTTGCTTTTATTTTTCATGTATACTTTCTCTTTAAGGTTTTAGTTTGTCTACCCATCATAACTGTATAACCATGAATTGCTTTGGTAGCTTTTCAGCAACAATTCTTACCCTCTATTCCATATACTGAGTTAAATATTAGTAAAAGCGTAATACTATTTCTTCATTGTATTTGCTTAAGGTTTTAGCAAATGATCTTGATGTACAACGATGTAACCTTCTCATCCACCAAACAAAAAGAATGTGCACAGCAAACCTGATAGTCACAAATCATGAAGGTCAACACTTCCCTGGTTGCCGTTCCCACAAAAACATCTCTATTGGTTCAGATTCTTCAGAAGCAACAAATGAGTTAGAGCAGAGCATTACCCAACTCCTCTTTGACCGTGTATTATGTGACGTGCCCTGCAGTGGGGATGGCACTCTTCGTAAGGCTCCTGATATCTGGCGTAAATGGTCTGTGTTCTCTTGCAATTTTTTCCTCTGTTTTGCATCCCTTCATTTGTTAAGGTCCATTTTCATAAGATCATATTTATGTTCATTTATTTAGGAATGGAGGAATGGCCAATGGACTTCACTGCTTACAGATTCAGATTGCCATGCGATGTATAAATTATACGAGACCTTTGATTTTTAATTAGTGGATGTTCCATTCTCTAATTTTTTGCATTATGGCAGGTCTATCTCTGTTGAAAGTTGGTGGGAGAATGGTTTACTCAACCTGCTCTATGAATCCAGTTGAAAATGAAGCTGTGATTGCTGAGGTAATTTATGCCATGCGATGAGAGACAAAACTACTAAATCCAAATAATTTCTTTGATAGTTTTTACTCCTATGTCCTTAGAAAATTGTCTTTTAAAAAATGCCACATTTCTCTTTTTTTTCTTGGTTAATGATGAAGTTTATAAGGATGCAAATCGGGTTTTGTATATCATAATCTTGTTGGGAAAGAATAACACCCATCGGCATATTATATGTGGGGTTCATTAAGATGAAAGTTGAAGGCCATTACGATCCCCATCAAGATGGATCTTTGATGGGAAGCTTATTGATAGTCTTACCAGTGATGCTAAAAATATTAACATACATGAATGTGTTAGGGTACTAAAACATGATTTAGTTTGTTTAGTTCTGGTATTCAATAAGATGCTTGTTATTAAACATGTATTTTCTGTTTTTTTTTATTATTTAAACTAAGTATTTTGTAGATATACTTTAAATTTTTAATTTTATGTTTGCATATGATTTTTATTCTGATGTTTTCAGTAACCCTTGTCTTAGTAGTTACCCCTACTCTTTGATGTTATTTTTTTTACTATTAATATGTAAGGTTTTTTTCTCTTTAGGTTCATCTTACCCTTTCCCAAATGTTCGATATGGCTGGATATTACAATCCTGTTTAATTGTAATCTTTGTTTCCCCTTTTGCTTTAGATTCTACGGAGATGTGGAGTGTCTGTTGAACTGGTTGATGTTTCAAATGAACTGCCTCAATTAATTCGCCGACCAGGTTTAACAAAATGGAAGGTTAGTTTTACCATTTTCAGTAATTCTCTTGGGTATTCATTCTACTTGCATGGATACATTGCCTTTCAACATTCCATTATCCTCTTTCCATCTGGTGTTGAGATTTTCTGTGCCCACCAGGTACGTGATAAGGGAGTCTGGTTAGCATCATACAAGGATGCTCGCAAATTGCAAAAAAATGGGATTGTTCCTAGCATGTTCCCTTCCGGCAAAAATTATACAGATCTAACTAACAACAAGAAGTGTGCAAACGGCGAAAATGTAAATTCTGAAGATGTTCAGCTTGATGGCCCCGTTCCTTCTGCTGATGACTTGGAGGAAGAAGTTTCTGATCTCCCACTAGAACGCTGCATGAGGATAGTGCCTCATGATCAGAATACAGGAGCCTTTTTCATTGCCGTTCTCCACAAAGTTTCTGATTTGCCTGGTAAATCAAAATTACGTTTGTTTTATTGTTTTGAATGGTTTACGATGTGGCATGTAGTTTATATGTCATTTCTAAGATGCTTCATCTATAAATAGATTCTGATATGTTGTTTTTTGCCATTTTGATTGTCAAAACTATTGATTTTGATTCCCTAGTCGCCCTACTCTCAGGTCTTTCCTTTTTCATGCCTCATCCGGCATTTATAAATTGGTTTCACAATGCTTGTTGCAGTAATTCAGGACAAGTCTGCTAATTCACAAAGGAAACTATCAACTAGAAATGAATTGAATGAAAATTTGCCAGACCAGGCTACTGAAGAAATAAATGGATTAGAAGCTAGTTCCGGGGATGGAACAGATGAAAAGATCTCGGAAGTCGCTTCAAATGCTGACAAAAATATCTCAAAAATAACTTCAGAGGTTGATGAAACGATCTCTGAAGTGATTTCAGATGATGAAAAGATATCAGAAGTGGCTTTAGAGGCGGATTTGGTGGATGAACCAGATGAAGGTGCTCCAGAGAGCAATTCTTCTGAAGCAACTCAAGGAGCTGCGGATAAGAAAATTGATTCTGCAAAAACCGGAGAAAGGAGGAAGTTGCAGATGCAGGGCAAGTGGAAAGGAGTTGATCCCGTTCTTTTCTTCCAAGATGAAACTATAATCAACAGCATTAAGACATTTTATGGTATTGATGAATCCTTCCCATTCTCTGGCCGCCTTGTTACAAGAAACAACGATGCTAATCATGTGAAGAGAATTTATTATATTTCGAAGTCAGTTAAGGATATTTTGGACCTTAATTTTCGAGGTGGACAGCAACTGAAGATAACTTCTGTTGGCCTGAAGATGTTTGTGAGTATATTTATTGCATTTTTTCTTTTAATTGACCTATTTATTTTACCATAAGAAAATTTTTTATTTTATTAGAGTTTGTCTAATTTTTTGTTTGCTTCTGAATCACTTGAGATCATATTTATTTGATTTGATTTTGTTGTAAAAATAGGAGCGCCAAACATCTAGAGAAGGTTCCTCGGCTCCATGCTTATTCAGGATATCATCAGAAGGGTTGCCTGTGATTCTTCCTTACATTACCAAGCAAATACTATTTGCTTCCACAGCAGATTTCAAGCATCTTTTGCAATATAAATCAATCAAATTTGCAGATTTCGTCGAGGCTGAGTTTGGTCAGAAAGCAGCGAACCTGATGTTAGGCTGCTGTGTGATTGTTTTGAGAGATGGTAACTTCATTTCTTCTGCCATTCCTGCCAGAACAATTGGTTTCTATGATTCCCCTACTAACCTTTTCTTTGCAGCTGGCAAATCTTTATCAGACCATATCCAAGTGGACACATCAACAATAGCCATTGGCTGCTGGAAGGGTAGATCGAGCTTGAGTGTGATGGTTACAGCTATCGACTGCCAGGAGCTGCTGGAAAGGCTTTCGGTAGTCATGGAGACTGAAAAGAATGGAACGTTGGCCCCCGAAAACCACAGTGAGCTAGGTGAAAAACAAGATATGAGCGGTGAAAATGGAACCTCGCCGGAGGAACACGATATTGAAGCAAAGATGCAGGATATCAATGCTACTGAATAGGAACACCAAACATTGGAAGTGCCAGACATAAAGAAGAAACTGTTTCAAGGTCGTATTAGTACCCTTTAAGCAATTGTAAGGTCTTGACTGCATACTGCTAGATTGAAGAACAGTAAAAAAAAAAAGCTTTGATTTCGATATCCCATTATATTTTGGTGCAATTTCATTAGTTTTTGTCACTATAGGTAACGTTATCTATAATTTGTGCAATTTTGGCAACCCATTTCCATGTTTTAACTCTATTATGTTATTAGAGGGAATTAATTAGCTGTCTTTCCTTGCAAGCAAAGCTATATGTATCTGTGCCACACCCTTCAAAATTTGCTATCATGCTGGAATTTCTTGAGCCGGACCTCAAATGGTGATCTTCCTCCCAGCTAGTGACACGGGATAAAATACAGTAATATATCACTAAAATATCATTAATAGTTTTAATATATCACTAAAATATTAAAATATCATAAAGAATATATCATAATTATCTCTTAAAATTTTATTAAAAGTATCATGAAATATTAAAGATTGGCGTGCCACGAAAAATTCCTACAGTGGCTCGGAAATTAGTAAAGAAATTAAAAAGTGATAAACCTGCAGGATATAAATAAATGTTTAAGCCATTTTAAAACATACATCAAAGTTTCCAACTTTTTGTCTCATCTTTCTCTTCTACTTGCTGCACTCGAGAGAGAGAAAAAGAATGGTGTTTTTCTTCAGCAAAACAGCAGAAACAAAGACAAAAGAAATCCCCAAAGATGATTACGATGAAATAATGAAGTTATTCAAGCTTTGCGATGTCAACACCGACGGAAAGCTGAGCAGGGAGGAGGTGAAGGCAGGTTTCCTGAAGCTTCAATCTCGGTTCCCGCAGTATAGAAGCCATCGTTCGTTTCAGATGGCTTACGATGGATACATGAACGTAGATGATGAGCTCGACAAGCTTGTTATTTACTTCCAGTCTTGTTACTCAGGGAAGAGGAACATCGAACTGTTAAGAATCAAACCCAACTAAGTATGTCGGGAAAAAAAACACGAGAGTGAGCTTGTGTGTTCTGTGTAGTGTGCAATGCAGGTGTGCAAGTAAACGTAGCAAAGCTTTATGAATTGTGGTGGTAAAACTAGCAGGAATTAGTTATATTTATATATTAGTTTATATTAATAAATTGTGTGAATTATAGATTATATGAAATGCTTATCGATAATTTTTAAATTTTTAGATTTTATCAGAGTTGGGATATTTATGTTTAATATAGATTAAATATTAAGAATTAAGAGATAAATTATAATATTTAAAAATAGGGATAAATTCACATTTAATTTTGATATATAAAGATAAAATCTATTTATATAAAATATAAAATCTATAATTTTATATATTTTGTAGATCGTTGAATAAAAAAATAAAAAAATTAATCTTATTTTTTAAATGATAATCATTTCATAACTTAATGTTAATCGTAATTTTACATTTCACCCGCGAATAGGTACATGAACCTTCCCTACTTATTAAATGCATTTGTTATTGCTCTTAACAATGGAAATATAATATATAATATTATTATTACAACCGAAGTTTATAGATTTAATATAAATTTTAGTAAATATATTAAAATATTTCTATCCATCCAAGTCATGTAAATAAATGTCACGGCTGAAAAAGGGAGGTCTTAGGATATATAAACGGTGGTGCTGTATATTCTATCAGATATATCTTTTAAGAAAAGGATAATGGTCTTGTGACAAGTGGTATTATAACGATCCTTTGATTGCTCAATTTCACACTGAGTACCCATAAAAAGGATAGGCAAGGTAAACAACCCTGACAAGAGGTCAATCACGATAACGTAAGCTCGCGACGAGGGCGTCACGAGGTTGAGTGGGGGAGAATGTCACACCTGAAAATAGGCAAGGAGCATTAATCCCACATCAGAAAGAAAAAGAGAGATCTTGAGATATATAAACAGTAACGCTATATATCCTATCAGATATATTTTTTTTAAAAAGAAGGTAATAACTCGTGAGAATAAGTTTAATAATAGATTCTAGTCCATCTTTTGTTTTATGCTGGCCAAATTGTTAGATTCAAATTCCATATTAATTTTAGGGTTTTTTTAACTAAAAATAAATTACAAGATAAGTTATTCTTTACAAATGCATTCCACGGATATCACAAAATAAAATATAAAAAAAGATTAATATTCTTGTAAGTGAAAATCACTGTAATTAAAGTAAATTCCCAAATTCTTTGGACCATTGCTTTAGCCCGTTTATTCTTCAAACAATAAGGCTTATTATATTACATATTTAGAATTAATCAAGATCTTGAGTTGGATACATTGATTACATATGCACATAATTAAATTTTATTTTTTAAAAAAAAAATCATATAATTTATATAAACTTGGCAGGAGGGAATTTTTTTGAGATCAAAAGGATGTTTGATTTTCTTTTTCTTTTTTTCCAGATTATGAAGCATAAAGATAGAAACTTAGAGCATCTAATTATGTAGAAGAATAGTAGGTCTGTTCATTTTCCTGTAACAGATATTCACTTATCTCTTTGTTTTCTATATAGATAGATAGATAGATTTCATACTACGACTTTGAATTTTATATTATTTTATTTAATAATTATTTTATATTTTAAATTTGAAAAAAAATGATACACAAGCTTTGAGTCTTTTTATAGGATTTAGAGATTTAAGTTATAGTTTAGAGTTTATGTTATAAGTACAAAATTTAAGGTTAGAATTTGAAGTTTAAGATTTAAAATTTAAGGTGTTACAGTTAAAAATTAAGGTTAAGATTAAAATTTATAAAGTGTGTACAAAATATAACCCTTTATATATATATATATATATATATATTAGGAAAATACTTTGATATACAAATTTATATAAACTAACATTTCAATTTTAAGGTTTAATGTTTGTGGTTTGGGATTTATAAAATTAGATTATAAAGTGTAGAATTTATAACTTATAGTTAGAATTTAGAATTTAATATATATGATTTAAGATATATATAAATTTTAAAATATTAAAATTAAAATTTTAATTTTTAAATTTTATAACTTAAATACAAATAATCGTATAAATTACACGTAAAATTTTCTTTCTGTAACAATTTTTTTACACACATGTTGGCGGCCTAACTGCTAGATTATTTAAAAATATATTTTAAAAATATTCTATCAAATAATTTAAAAATATATTTTATAAAATTTAATTATTTAAATAATTATGATCAAGGTAAAAATAATATTAGATATAGTTTGCCACAATAATTATAGTCTTATTTAATAATATTTGTCTATATCATTTTTCTAAAGATGAATCTTCACTTCGTTCTTATATATAACTAGAGAATAAATAATTATTTAAAAATTATAAATATTATTTGATAGTACGATAAATTAGATTTATCTAAAAATTTCTTTTTAATTAAAAAGTACCGTGAACGTGAAGATTGAGATACCATCAAAGTTGAGATATTTTTTCTTAAATAAAAAATTTATACATTCACATATCGATATTCGAATTCATGCAAGATGAGATAATATGAGTATACTTAGTTAATAGGCTACTTTACGGATCCCATCAGAATTGAGATATTCATATTTGGTACGAAACACAGATTAAAAATCGAGAAACAAAACTTAAATATTTAAAAGTAAAACAAATACATAATTAATTTATTTTTTAATATATATGGATAAAATCTACTTACACATAACGTAATTATTAATATATATTAATATTTAAAACTTGTTTAATGTAAAAGGGTTCATTCAAGTCTTAAAGAGGCTTTTATATTTATGTTTCTGATCGACTTTGTGTTGGTTGCTCTTATTTTGCAATTTAACTTCTGATAAAAAAGTCTGACTTGGGTATTATTAAGACTTGAGAATGACAAGATGACATTAATTATAATCGAAGTATCAAAATAAAATATTAAATTATCTCTAATTAAATTAAAGTTAAATTAAAATAATATGAATTATTTTTTTAATTAAAATTAAATTATTTAAATGTATAAATATAAAAGATTATAAATATATTACTACATAAAATAATTTAATAGTTACATCAATCTTTAACGATTGCTAATAGATCATTGGTCAAATTGAAACAAACTAAAAATTTAATGATAATATTGAAGTAATTGAAAGTTTATTTGTTAAATTAACTAATAGATCAAAGTTTAATGATAATTTATGAACTTTACTCTTAAATTAAAATGAATGTAAAATTATTATAGTAATAAATATTTAATTATTTTTTGAATTAAAGAAGAAAAAAAACTAAAAAAGTTGTACAGACTATTTTTTTAAATTTTATTTTAAAAGATGATAATACTTTTTTTAATTTTTAAAGTTATAAAACTAATTAAAATAATTAATGATCCAATACAACAATAGTAAAGTAATAAAATAGTTGTACATATATATCATAGAAGATCTAATTAGTACGTTATTTTTTTAAATTAATTTAAGTGGTTATATTAATACCTATCTTGTATACTTTTAATCATTAAATATTAATTATTTAATCACTATAATATATTATTGATGTTTGAACTCGTGATTTTTAAAAATAATAATCTTTCTTTAACCGTCTAGGGAAAACAATTTGTTTTAGCATAACATGGAAACGAGATAATCTACCATTTTTTTAATGAAATAGCTCTTTAATAAAATTATTTAACGAAATTGCCACACTTCAGACACAGTCACACAGAACAAAAAGCACTTTCTATTTGTCGTGCTTTTAAAAAAATATTATTAACCGGACTCGACCTCTATAATATTATGTTTTAATTTTATAATAGATAGTTCTATATAAAAATTGCATTCAATTAGCATTAAAAGTGCGTTAGATGAGAAGCGCTTTCGGTTTATAATTATTTGTATGAAATGGAGTATTTCATTAAATAATTCTGTGAAGAAATTATTTGTTATTTTTTTTAAAATATGAAATATTTGGGTAAATCTACCACAAAAAGTATTTTTCTTAATAAAAATAAATATTTTTTTTTAAATAAATATATATCTTTTTGAAATAAATACTTAGAATATATTTTCATCTAAATTTCTAAAAAATAATATATAAATTTGATTAAAAATATATTAGATACTTATTTGACTCAAAATAGTATTTATATATTTATTTTAACAAAAAAATTTAAATAATTAAATAAAAAATTAACAGGCCCTTATTTGTGATAGAGATGGGCACGGGTCGACTCGGATTTTTGGCCCATCCGTAACCGATCCAAAAACTCATACCCTTCACCCGTTACCCGATCCGACCCGGTTTAGGATAAAAAATTCGATCTGATCCGATTTTTAAGCTTTAAAATCCGACCCGACCCAAATCATTAAAAATTTTAAATTTTAGGGACTTATTTGTAAAAAGATAAAATTTAGGGATCTAATTATAAAAAAAATTAATGACCTAATTGTAAAAAATTAATTGTAGTGACCTAATTGTATAAAATATATATAAAGAGAGATCATTATTGTAAATATCCCTAAAATATATATAGAAAAATTACACTATTAGTTTCGGGTCAGATCGGGTCGAATTTTTTCTATCCTAAACCCAAACCCGATCCGACCCAAAACCAACTTTAAAAAACTCGATCCGACTCAATCCAAACTCGATTTTTTTAAAACGATCCGATCGGAACGAATCGGGACCCGTCGGCTTCCGTGCCATCCCTAATTTGTGATATAAGCGTTTTTTCAAATCACCATCATAAAATAACCCTGAGCAAAGGCTTACCGTTGATCTCCCATCATCTGACGGCTATGACTTCACGAGCCGAAATCCTTTGTTTCGAGTAGAAATTATCCAGTGAAGACAGTTCTAACAGACTTGGAGACTTTCTAGAAGAATCAGAGAAGAGCGAGAGAGCGAGAAATATAATAAAAAATGGATGAAGAGGAGCATGAGGTCTACGGAGGTGAAATCCCCGACGAAGGAGAGATGGAGGGAGAACTAGACCCTCACAACGCCGACGTTGACATGTCCGCTGCCGATGAAGACGCCGTCAAGGTAATTATTTTAAAACAAATTAAAAAACCCTAACTGAACACCGCTCTTTGTTTTTTGTTACTATAGTTGTTTGATTGCTGTAGGAATTGGATGAAATGAAGAAACGGTTGAAAGAGATGGAAGACGAAGCGGCGGCTCTACGTGAAATGCAGGCCAAGGTCGAGAAAGAAATGGGTGCTGTTCAAGGTTGCCCCACTTTTTCGTGTTTTTTGTTTTGGGATATTTATATGATCTGAATTTTAGCCTAAATTTATGATGTTAGGGTTTATGATTTTGTTCTCTGGATTTCTATTGTTCTATTTGACAAATCCATCAAATCTGAAACTTCAAAGTTGATTTTTAAACTGAAAATTGTTCATTTTTAGATAGTGATTCTACTGTACTAGTAGTTTATTGAATTAACAGGAGAATTCTAACAGGGAGTTATACCCTGGATATTTGTTAGTTTTATCTATACTTCAAGGTGCTGATCCGTGTTTAAATTTTTGAACCATTTTTCTAATTTCAACCTAAACATTTATTCTAAAATAAGTTCACTTTTTTTTTTCATCACAGATCCTGCTAGTGCTGTAGCTAATCAGGCGAGCAAAGAGGAAGCTGATTCACGATCTGTTTTTGTTGGCAATGTGAGATAAATAGTGTTGTTCTTCTTTAACATGTCTTTGTAGATATAATCTCTATATGGTGAACTTTCTTGCATTACTAACTGCTTGGATATTTCTTAAAAAAGAGAAAAGATGATGGTTTAATTATCTTGCATGTTTCTGATTTATTGATCATGTTAGCACGTGTATAAACATTTCAATTGTCATTTATGTGCTGGTATGCTTCCCTTGTCTTGTTGTGTTTCCCGTCTTACAGTCCACCTATTCACATTTAGTACATTTTTTCTGAATTGTATCGTAGGATTCTTTGGTGCAGTATGAGTGTGTCCCTGAACTTATAAAAGAACTCAAGAGTCAAGACAGAGTACAGGGTTGGTCTACATGAAATTTTCCATCAATTAACATTTTTTGTTTTAAAATTATTACCTTTAGATTATGAGGATAAAATTCCAAGGGCTTAGGAGGGTGTAGTACTACTAAAACTCCCAAATCAGCAAGTATACCAAAAGAGCTGAGTAGAATAAAAATCCACACTTGAGATGACGTCCAAACATTTTCTTTGAAAGACATTCCTCTTTAGGTGCAACCTCAAAAATATTTGGAATGGATGCACCACTCAGTTCTTAGTCTTTGGTTGTTCTTCCTGCATATTTAACCTTTTTATCCTTGTTGAGTTATCCCCTTTCTGTAGGCTGTTAATGTCTAAATCTGAGTTATCTTGCATTCAACACATTTTGTTTCATCTTTTTATGTTTTTTAGTTACCTATTATAATAGTTATTCCCTACTTCTGTATTTTGTCTCTCTACCTTAGCTTCTTCTAGGGATTAACTAAATGGCTTCAGATGACATTTTCTATTCATTTCTGGTGATTTTGGATATGATGTGGATACTTCTCCTCATAATCATGGTTTGACCTTAATGTCTTACTATGATCGCAGGGTTGTTAATTTTCCTCCACTTGTTTGTGTGTTACTGCTGGAATAGTTACAATGTTTTCAAGGGTTGGACAAATGCTATTTTACCTTTACAAAGTATTGTACTTATAGATAGTAAAATTTTATCTGTATGCTAAATTTCAAAAAAGGAAATAAGAGGAAAATGGGGGGATTCCTCAAATATTTCATGGAGAAAAAGAAGAAAAAGAAAAGTGTTGGAAAAACATGTTGAAAGGGTAAAAAGTAGAGAAATTGAAGAAAAAAAAGAAAGAAAGAGGAAGTTCTGAAAGAAAAATATATATGAAAAAAAGAGAAAAAAATATCCATATGATGGAAATTTCGATTAGTTTTATATGATGCATGTAGAAAATTTTTATTTGAAAAATCAGGGAGATAAAAGCAGTATAATATCAGCCCCTGAAAAGTATGACTGAGCTTGTTCGTAGTGGATGGATGGAAGTAGCATGTTACTTAACATGCTTCAACTCCTAGCAAGGGATTTAGTTTGCTTGTTTTGAATATCTAAGCCAAGTCAACATATGGTCTCTAAGATGCAAGAACATTGCTGCTGGTGGCCGTGGTGGTCATTGGAGTATGAACCTCAGAAATTTGTGGTCATTTTGGCTGGATGTGGTGAGAGGCATTTGTTTGCTTCTTTGTAGCCTTAATCTCCTGTTTCCTGTTGTTTGTGTAAACAAATTTATTCTTATTTGCTCGTTGTTAGTTGTTTCTGTAAAGTTTTTTCCCTTTTAATCTTTTTTCTTTGTTTCTTAGAAAGCATCCTGTTAAAACTGTCATTTCTTTTAAGAACTGGATGCATGAATTCTCTTCCTGGATTTCCTTTAAGAATTGACTCAATTTTTTTATTCAGCTGGGGTATCATACTCGCTAGAAATTTATTCTATAGTTAAAGAAAATCTTTCCCAATCAATTTTTTTGATAAATACATCTGGTTTCCATCAATCTATGGGCTCTCTTAGTATTTTGGTTGTTATATCCTGATATAAGGTCTTGATCAGACTCTACTTTTCCCTCACTACCATGCTTCCTTAACATTTCTTGTATCCCTTTTATTTTTATGTGCTCAACTATCTTCATGTTTTTACTGCTTTTAAGTAAATATTGATTAAAAAAATTGCATGTTATAAATAAATACAAGGTTAGATGTTTCACAGGGGAATTTGTTGCGCAACCAATTTGGGCTTTTGCATGGTGGTGTTCATTAGACCTCTGAAATTAGAATTTAGTCGAAGCATGAAATTATGTTTGATTTAGCATTTCAAGGAGTTTGAGTAATAAGAGTTGAATGGTGTCATTGCTGAGAAAGAGAATTTTGAGTGCCAGAAGATTTGGTTGACTGACAATTGAATATGACATTGGCAAGACCTTGAAGAAAACATGTAAATAGCCTGTTTAGCTAGATTGTTTGCTAAATGCTAATTGTCTCTAAGCTTTACCCCCAGCCCCGTAAATAGAGTATATAGTGTTCTCATTCTCTGCACTGCATAAGGTTTAAGGTGGAAGCATCATGATAACCAAGCAAGGGTGGTATCTTTTCTTTGGTACTGCTGCCCTACTCACATTTCTCTTTGAAAACCTTTGTTGAATTTTATTCTGTAGGTTGATTATGCATGCACACCTGAGGAAGTGCAGCAGCATTTCCAATCTTGTGGCACTGTGAACAGAGTTACTATTCTGACAGACAAGTATGGTCAGCCAAAAGGATTTGCTTACGTTGAGTTCCTTGAAGCAGAAGCCGTTCAAGAGGCTCTTGTGCTGAACGAATCTGAATTACATGGCCGCCAGTTGAAGGTATTATGTTTTCTTTAATATTAAGTTTAATGTCAAAATAAGTGCCCAAACTATCATGTTTTCCCTTTTAGGTTCCTAAACCATTTTTTGCCCCTTTTAGGTGCCTAAACTATCCCCTTTTTCACTTTTGGGTGCCCAAACTGTCAATTTTTTGGTTAAGTAGTTGCCCAAACTATCATTTTTTTGGTCAAAGTTTGACCTTAAAAGGGGAAAAATGATAGTTTGAGTACCTAAAAGGGGCAAAATAAGTTTAGGCACCTAAACGAGGAAAACAGGGTAGTTTGGGCACTTATTTTGATATTAAGCTTAAATATCAGGAAGCTTGGTCTTTTGTTTCTAAAAAACGTAGCCCGGTGGTCCTGTTAGTAAAGGCTTTGTAGTTTCCTTAGTTATACTAATAAAGCCTTTCTACAACATATTTTTGGGTATTCCTCGTGATATTCAGGTTTTGCCAAAAAGGACCAATGTTCCAGGGATGAAGCAGTACCGTCCAAGACGATTCAATCCTTATATGGGCTACCGGTCTAGGAGGCCTTATATACCTCCTTACTTTTATTCTCCTTATGGATACGGGTGTGTTTCTTGTGCATGGATTATCTTCCTCCAGTTCACAAAGTAGATTCTCATGCTATTTTTCTAACTAAGTTGTCTCCCGCCCCACTGTTACAACAAACTCATTGCAGGAAGATTCCTAGATTCAGGAGGCCAATGCGGTATATGCCCTACTACTAGAAGCCTGAGCTAGTGATGACATAATTACCGAGTGTGTGTGGTTTGATCGAGGAAATATAATCTTATGCAAGGCATTTTGAACAGAGGATATAATTTCGATTTGGTATTATGCAATTTGGACAATATATGATCATGGATGAATGGTACTGTGCAATTTTCTCATCATAGTTATGTTTCAAATTACTGGAAATTGTTGTCGATAGTTTCATGCAGTTGAATTGATTTGCCGAACTTTAAAATGGTATTCTGCCTAGTTGAATTATTGGACTAGTTTTGGTTATCGGGTTAAGCAGTCACATTTGGTGCATCAGGTGTTGGCAATGTTCCCTGGCAAATCAAATCTGATCAACTTCTGTTTTCCATTTATTTGTTGCCTATTGGTTTGAGTTTTAAAGCAAGTTAAGTTTAAACAGGTTTCGTCCACTTCCAACTCAATTTAACAATTTTAATATTTGATGTATCGTTAATGAAATTTGTTCTTTTCACAAGTAGGGCTTTAAATGATGTCATGCGTTATTTTTAGGGGAATTAAATCTTACATATTAAAAAGTATTTTATATTGTAAACTTTAATTTTAAATCTTAAAAATTAAATTTAAAATCTTAATTTTAAACTTTAAAAACATACCGTCGTAAGAGAACTTTATTTTTAATGCATCAGATCATTTTCATTTAGTCTTGTATTTTTGTGCTAGACATTTGGATATTTTCTTTTCATGTACGTATCTAATTTTTAACTAATGAGTGTCGTTATTATTCAATAAAAGGAAACACTAAAAATTATAAAAATAATTTGCAAAATAAGAGTGGATAAATATTTTCCTTAAAGCTCAGTGCCTGCTTACTTCTCCTTCTCAATTGCCGGTAGCTGTTATGTTGTCATCCTTGGGCAATTGGGTTTGGCCGTGTTTGATGCAGGTTCTGTCGCAGGCTATTAGCGTGTATTTTGTCACCCCATGCTTCTCTCGGGCATGGCTGACCGGTGTGGAGATAGGAGGAAAATCATGTTTATTCAACAACCTCGCTTTATAACACGTTAGATCATCCAGTCTTGAACCATGGGTCGGAACTTTGGCGTGTGAATGTGCCGCAAAGAGTGAGGACCTTACTTTGGCTTACTAAACATGAGCGACTGTTGACGAACATTGAACGTTTCAGTCGCCACCTTACAATTGATAACTATTGCTCAGTGTGTTCACGGGGGGGATTGGATCATGTGCTGCGTACTTGTGTTACAACCAAACAATTTCTATTCTGGATCCTACGAGTTTTGTTTTGAAGAAAATTTCAGTGAAGTTTTACACGCTCAAATGATGGAGAGTGATTGGAGAATCATGTTTTCCTTTACCTGTTGATGTTCCTTTGTGTTCCATGAGGGACGTAAGCTGCTTGGGGATGTTGTGAATTACTGTCGTGGTGAGTTGGTTGGGGCTACTTTCTCAACATGTCATATGGGTGGTCTCGGGAAGACGGTGACGAGTTGGCTGAGATCGTTACAGGGTTAGTTAAAAGCTAACATGGACGGGATTGTTGGACTTTGTAATATGACATCAACGGGGTGTGATTAGGGATGACACAGCCACACAGGCTCTTTGGTTTCGTTCGGAGTTTAGGCTCTTGCTCGGTGTTGGTTGCGGAGCTATGGCCTATGGGCGGCACAGGATGCACAAATAATTGAAGTCTAATAGCAATCTTCGATTCCATTTTTTGACAATATTTTCCTTTTATTACGTATAAATAAAAGTTCACCTGCTATATTACGCTCTGGCGCAGTCTTAACTCATTTCAACTTCCCTAAGCTAACATGCGCAGATAGGACTACTCGCCGGAAAGCCTTGAATCCACCGCCAATTTCCTCCCTCTGACTAAAAACATACATAAAAAACCCTAACAATGTCTTCCCTTTCGGATCCAGTCCACCCAAAACCATAACAGAAACCAGAAAAGAACCATGTCAATCGTGTTTCAAAACCTCTTATCCCCTCCCCCTTCTCGTTTAAACCCTTATCCCAGATACCATAATTCGCTCCCTCCAACTACATCCCGCCATCTCCGCTTCCTCACCTCTGATTCCAGTGTTTTGCATTTCCGGACCCGAAGTTTTCTCGATTTCAACTCCCACCGTCCATCTTTCAATTCCTTTCCCAAAGCCTACAACTCAGATTCTTCAATTGCCACCTCACCGGAACAAAATCCTAATTTGAATGCTATCAATTTTGATTCTTTTCTTTCCGCCGCTGAACTTTTGTGCATTTTTTCTTCGGCTGTTGTTTCGTTTGTTTATGCTGTTTTGGATTGGAAAGGTGCCGTTTTAGGTGGGGTTTGGAGAACTGTCTTGGTGTGGAGAGTTTTGGGATTGGTGGGCGCGGTTGTTGTCGGGGCGTGGATTAGGAGGCGGCAGTGGCGGAGGATTTGTGTGGGAACGGCGAAGGCGGGTGGAAAAGGATTGACTTTGGTCGGGAGGATTGAGAAGTTGGAGGATGATTTAAAAAGTTCTGTGACGATTCTTCGTGTTTTGTCTAGGCAACTTGAGAAGTTGGGGACTCGGTTTCGAGTAACAAGGAAAGCTTTGAAACAGCCCATTGAAGAGGTAAAAATGTTGTAATTCTTGTTACTTAATGTTAAAGTTTTTATGCATTTTGGTTTTGAGCTGAATGATTTCTTTGTCCATGGTAGCTCGTTGAAGGAACTTCTGAATCAGTGGGAGTGTTTTTCTTAGCAGTTAGTCTAAATTTATGTTCAATAAAACTATACAGCTCATGAGTCATGAATTTAGGAGTAATTTGACTCATTTTCTCAAAAGTACCCATAACTGGCACCTTTTTCATGCACATAGGACATGGTTATTGACTTATTGGAGTATGATCCTCCAAATATAAGGAAAATTTTAGAAAATTGGAGCATACTAGTATCTAAGAGTGAGCATTCGTTCGAGTTGAGTAAACCAATTTTGAGTTAGTCGAGTTGAACGAGACCTATTTTAAAATTTTACTTTATTTGAATTTTTTTTCGAGTCGAATCAAATTGTTAAATGTTTTTGTTCAAATTTAGTTGTAAATATTTATTATATTATACTAATTGGTTTCAATATAAATTGCCTATAATCATCTATATATCATGCATGGTCGAGGGACTCGAGTCAAACTTGAAATCCAATCCATTAATTATTAAAAATTTTAAATTATTTGAGTCTCATTTTATAACTCAAAGTTTATTTGATTTTTTTCTTCGAGTTATGACAAGTTTGTAAAATTACGATTCAAGTTTTGTTGCATCGAGTAAAAAAATTCGACTTTTATGAATCGAGTCAAGTTTTGTTCACCCCTACTAACACAAACCTCCAATAAACGTGCATGCGAAGTGGAAGAAAGATAAAGTTATGGAACTTCCAATGTGAAAATGCAATTATACGAAGTGGAAGAAAGATAAAGTTTTATGAAAAGTGGCATATCTCATGCAACTTATATATAAAAAAGGGTGATCAATTAACATAAGTTTGCAATGATACAAAGTTAAGGTGATTATTGTTAGAATATTAAAAAATGCATATTCATGGGAATTTAGGATATGGATGAACATAGCAGCTTCAGGTACACGAATTCTATTTGATTTTGCCATCTAATCTTTAGCCTATGTACCCCAGCATCTAACACATGATATGAATGAATAAACTAATGTCAGCTGTGTCTCCAATGTGATAATGATGAACATCTTATCACCCTTGCTGCCTACTAATCTACTATGAGTAAAGGGGAAGGGAAGCTGTTGATAACAAATTGTATTTTGCAATTTATAGCTCTCCCTGCTGTCTGCAGACTGCAGCTTTGGCTCAAAAGAATTCTGAGGCTACTAGAGCATTAGCAGCTCAAGAAGATATCCTGGAAAAGGAGCTTAAGGGAATTCAGAAAGTTTTACTGGCAATGCAGGTAACATTTTACCGTTATTTGATTTCTTTTTTTAATTTTCTCAAGTTTTCGGCAATAAGCTCGGTTGGTATAGGAGATCAATAAAGGCACTTCAAGTAAGTTAAATATGGTTATGGTACTAGTTGGCTAGTTGCATAAGTTAAAAGAGTAAATATTCAAGCTTTTTCTTCTTCTGTATATTATTGTGGTTTTGAATGCATAAAAATTGTGGCTTGGATATAGCAAGCATTAAGCCTTACTAAAACTAATAAACCTTAAATGAGTTGAGATTCAAATACAAGAAAACTAAATTGCTTCATAGGAACTAGCATTCAGTAAGCCTTAAAAAATTATTCCTTAGTCATTGTATCAATGGAGAACCTGTCTCCAGAGGAACTAGCATTTAGTAAGAACAATACAGCTTGTGGCTATTGGATTCTCTACATGTGAATCAATTATTAATAAAAACATGCTCTGTCATTGGATTCTCAACATGTGATTGATGATGTATTCTATAGGAGCAACAGCAAAAACAACTTGAGTTAATCCTTGCAATTGCAAAGTCGGGGAAGTTGTTTGAAGACAAGCGGGAACCTAGTCAAGAGAAAGATACAGTTAAAGCGCGTAAGTCAACCGAGGAGGCAAAACAAATGGAAGTCCCGCAGAGTGAACCTTTAGGTGCAACCAGGGGATCTAGCAATGACAAAGCATAAGAATTCGAAGCAGCAGATGTAATCAGTGTATATGCAACATTGTAAGGTCAGCTTGTCTGACCCTTTAGCATACAAGCTAGGGCATAACGTTTTTGTTTTCTGGAATTCTGTTTGCCTGTTGACGATTTGATCAGTGCAACCCTGCTGCAACCGAAGATAGATGAAGAGCTAGATATGTATGATGACAATAAACTGGTACACTTTCTTATTTTCAGTTTAGCATAGAAACATGCCAAGTGAAAAAATGGCCTTTTTGTGCTTAGCTTGTATATGTAATTCTTCTTGTGCATGATATCCCTGATAATCATACAAAAACTTTTTCTTGGGTTATTGTTGTCTTTTCTATAATGTTATACTAATACGTTCAACAATAGTTTTGTTTTGGTACATCCTGTTGGAAGCCTTTTTCATATTCATCACTCACCTGCTCTGCAAACTTGTAATATGGTACCAATTTCTTGCATCAGAAGCTTTATCTGGACAATAGTATAGCTTTAATATTATACCTTCCGAAATACTTGATTGATTATAAACGTATGCATCAGCACAAAGTCAAAAAGATAAAGGAAGGACAAACCTCCTTTCTGACACAATCTGATCAATTTGTATGATATTCCATGGAAGTCACCATACACACTAATTTTGACTCTTTACAGATATCCCACTTCTAATTGTATAATTATTGCAGGGACAATACTGAAGCATGGAAATGCTATGAGATATCTATTCTCATTGACTAGGTCAAAACATTCTTATTTTGCTTTATACGGAACACACTAGAATCTAACTAGGCGCAAGCATCTCCTGCTGTAGGGTTGCGATCAGTTCCACCGGAGGCTCCATGAGTAACACCAGTAGAAGCACCACGCCTCAATGCTGCCAATTGATATGCAGCAATGTTCTGCTCTCAACGAACATGTTGGTTTAAACTCCATTCACGATCAAGAAGCTCATAGACAGCAACAACCAATGCACTTCCGGCCAAGGCCTCGGATGAAGGGTTACATACTCCTGCAACCTCAAGGTTATCTGTTTCCAATTCGACACATCGGAAACCTAACCTCCAAGCATGCATTAACACATTCTTTTGCTACAGATTAAAAGCTTATTTATTTATACTCATAAGAAAACTTGTTTTATGCTACATTAGAAACACAATGTTTGTACATAGCAAAGCGATAGCAAAGAAGTGGAGCCCTGTCAACCTAGTTTCGAAATGCAACAGAACAGTCCTTTAGGGGGAGAGGGGCCAATCGAAATGCAAACACTGTTTATCTACTTTATTTATCAGATTTTGGCACAAAACTTTTAAATTGGTTTCATGGGAGTTATTATACATTATTATTATTTTAGAATATTACAACTTCGTTTCACGTTCATCAATTTACTGATGAAACTAAAATTGTTAAAGATTTTACAATACATATATCCTCAGCCACACGAACCAAACCCGCTCCTTTTTTAGCTCGATTCAGTCTCTCCACTTTAGACCAACCACTGAAGAAAAGCGGCCATGGCGTCTCCCTCAACGCTCATTATCTCTCCTCAAAACCTCTCCTCCAGCTCATCTTCTCTCTTTTACTACTCCCCAAAGTTCCTCACTTTCCGAACCAAAAAGCTATGCTCACTCTCCTTAACCAACACCACCGCAAAGCGAAGACGACTCTCGGTCTCAGCTTCACGCTCCCTTCAAGCTCTCATTTTTGACTGCGATGGTGTCATTCTAGAATCCGAACACTTGCACCGCCAAGCTTACAACGATGCTTTCGCTCACTTCAATGTCCGTTGCGATCCCTCTTCACAGCCCCTTAATTGGGACCTTGAGTTCTATGATGTGCTCCAGAACCTGATAGGTGGTGGCAAACCCAAGATGAGATGGTTCCTTCTTTTCTTTTCTCTTTTGCTTTTAATATTTCTGGGTTTCTTTTATTGGTCTTAGTTCTTTTGGTTGCTGGTCGGTTTAATGGTGATTTTTGGTGTTTCTGAAGGTACTTCAAGGAGCATGGATGGCCATCTTCTACCATATTTGAAACGCCTCCTGAGAGTGATGAGGAACGAGCCAAGTTAATTGACACTCTTCAGGTATTAATAATGATAATAAGTGTTTATATTTCAATGTTGAATAATACAAAGTTGATGAAGAAAATTAATCAATGCAATGTAGTGGTGATTATTGTTTCTTTTTGAATTAAGTGACTTTATAAAGTTGGGGGAAAACAGGGGCCCAATTAGGCTTTAATCTGGTCTTTGTTTAGGAATTGCCTTTTCTTTCTCCATGGAATTCTCTAAGAGATTATGTATGTGATGCTGTTATATCTTTGTAGGACTGGAAGACCGAAAGGTACAAAGAAATAATCAAATCTGGAACTGTAAGCAGAAATTACTCTTTTTTGCATTGCGCTTCTTTTATCCTTCATTTCTTTGACTCTAAAGAGAGTGGTTTTGTTTTGATCAGGTGAAAACTAGACCTGGAGTTTTAAGATTGATGGATGAGGCCAAGGCTGCTGTAAGATACCACTTGTTGAGAATCATCTTTATGTTGGAAATTCATTCCAAAATTGAAGCAATGCAAGCTTTTGTTTCTGTTTTCCCTCTTCTTGTCAACTCGTTGAACCATGTTTTCATATTTGGTTGCATTGGATTGTCCAGAAATTCTTTCATTCAGCTCTTTGATGCCATTCTCTTTCTCCACTCTTACAGGGGAAAATGCTAGCAGTTTGCTCTGCAGCAACTAAAAGTTCAGTTGTACTCTGTCTTGAGAACCTCATCGGAATGGTATGTTGCTGTGGAGATCCGCATCTGACTTGCAAGATATTGTCTGCTTTGACTTGTAAATCTCAAGGTTTTGCCCCACAAAATTAATCATTAGTGAGACAAAACTTTGAGAATTTTGGCTCAAAGCAAACAACAGCACCTTGCAAGTTGGGTACATAATTGATCAACGAATATCCTCACTTTTGTTTCCTTATTCTTTTTTCCCTATTTTTATAGGAGCGATTCGAGGGTCTTGATTGCTTCCTTGCAGGTATGTTGAGTACTTCTACATCTGATTTTGTTGTTAGATGTGTTCTAGACTTATGTGAATCAAAACATGTATTCTGATATTTCGCAAGTCAACATATGCTTCATGATAGATAAATGAGGTGTATTCTTTCTTGCTAGGGGTATTCTTCAGTTTTCTTTTAAATAATCTACCAAATTTCGGATGCAATTCTTCTAAATGAGTTGAGTTCCCTCTTATGAAATTCGTCTAGACAAGCTAATAACAAACCTTCATTAAGCATGAATTAAACTCCAAAACTTTACATGTACTTAAAAATATAACCTCATTGGTTGTGTTTTGATCTTTGGTCCCTCTGGTTAGTTTAAGCAAAGGTTGTTTCTGTGCTTTTTGGCTCTTTTTAATTTGTCATTTCGTTCTTTTCTTTTATGATGATTTCTATCCATAATACTCTTAAATCTTCTTTATGCTTTTAGGTGATGATGTGAAGGAGAAGAAGCCAGATCCATTGATATATCTGACAGCTGCCAAGGTAATTCTATATATCATGTACATTTAACCATAATGTTACCATTTCTCATATTTCTCATCTTTCAGTCTTCGGTTGGTAATTCAGAATCTGATATAGAAATCTTATATTGGCAGAGATTAGGTGTGTCAGAAAAAGATTGCTTGGTGGTAGAGGATAGTGTGATTGGTCTTCAGGTAAAGCTACTATATCTGGAAAATGGATACCATGTTAATTTTCAATCAATGACTTTTGAATTTGGCTTAACAGTTGGAGCAACCTGAAGTTTTTATCATTATTCATCAGAAATATGTGAAGAAATTTTCTGGAATTTGAGTTTCATTCTACACAGTTCTTGGCCATTATAAAATGACTCAGTTTCATTAATCATAGCCGAAATCTGCATCAAATTGATTTTGCTTTTGTACCTTTTTTTTAAGAAATTGTTTTCCAAATCTAGTTTGGGCATTGCATAACTTGACAAGTTTATTGACCATGGTTAGAGCTTTAAAGCAAAGTTATTCCACATGTGCAGGCAGCAACAAAAGCTGGGATGTCATGTGTGATTACCTACACTAATTCAACTGCTGACCAGGTAAGGTCTAGAAGTGATTCTAACAGCCTATGGTACTCCAACTCTTCATTTTACTTGAAGTGTTGTCCAATGCATATTTGAACACGGGCATGGCGATATAAATCTCCAAGACCCTCCAATTACATGGAAAAACTTGAAAAAAAATCGAACAGACCATGTCGCACGAATACCAACACTCACAAGCCTAGTTTGAGTAACATGGCTGACAATTGGTAGTTCAATGGTTTGCTCACCAAGTAACTGAGTTCTTTTCTATTCCAATTCAGGATTTTATAGATTCTATAGCAATTTACCCTGATTTGAGTAATGTGAGGTATGCTGCTCGTTTCATTTCTGTCTATTCACATATTTTTCTCTGCCAACTTTTGCTTTTTATTCTGAGGACTCTGATTGTGATTGCAGATTGAGTGACTTGGAGTTACTTCTCCAAAACACTGTTGCTGCTAAGTAATTAAGGGATCCAACAGTCATCACAAACCTTGAAATTCAAAGTAAGATCTGCCATTGATGTTATTGATTCGTCTTTTTCTTGCTTTGGTATAAACAGTTGTTCTAAGCATACTACTTGGCCATTTATTTTCCTAGAGAAGAAATGAAAATTTCAGAGATGGTTCATGTATATTTTTTATATTCATATGCAGGGCAATTGTAAATGTACAAGAATTATAACATTTTAGGCAGCAATGTATAACAAAATCTCTTGAAATTTGAACCATCTCCCAATTTTGATCAAAGATAGACTTAAAAGGATGAAGTCAGAGTGTTCTTGAAGGGGATTGGATTGCTGGGAAATTAAATCACTGAACAACATTGCTGCAATCAGCTCCAATAATTAACTTGAACATTGCTAAGTATATAATGTGTTTTTCTCTCCTTTTTCTTCTATTTTCTACTTGCGGTTGTTTACAATTATTTTTAATATATTGATACGATAACGAGGAAATTTTCCAGCTATTTTGATGAGTTTTTTTTTTTTCTTTTATAATTTTGCATCTTAGAAGTGAATATTATTTTCTTATTTTAAAGTTTTTCTTATTCTCATTTTATAAATTTTAATGATCTATTTTTAAATAATTTAATTAGATTCGAATCGAGTGATAATGCAGCTTTGCTACATGTGTGAATAATGCAATCAACTTCTTCATAACCCAGATTGTTCTTCATAACCCAGATTGTTAGGATAAACAAATGATTGAATTAAACATATATCATGATCCAAGTTATTAATAAATGAAATATAAGTATAAGGGTCTTGTTGAGAAATAAGTGACAAACGAACAAGAGATTAAATATGCAAGATTATAGAATTTTAACGAAGTTTAGTAATATATTTACGTTTTTGAGGAGCAATGAACAACGTTCTTTTTTATTATTTTGATAATACAATTATGTTACAATCATAATACATATAAAAGAGTAATTTCAGTGTAATTATAAAAAATTGTATTGTACCACGGAAGTTTCACTATCACAACATAAACCCACTTAACCTTAACTCGTAAACTAATTCGAAACTTTTTTGTATGGACAGATATTCTCGTTTCGCTTCGTTCATTTTCGCTCCAACATATATCCTTTTCCGATATATGAGCCATATACTTAACAGCTCTACTAAAAAAATATAATTATAAAAATCTAACAGTGCAATGATATAAGAGATTTTTTTTATTATTATACCAAATAATAAAGATTAAGAAAAATCATATTTTTTTAGTTTTTTTTTATCTTCTCAACCTAACACACCAATAAAAAGAAAAATATGTGTTTTTCATCCTTCTACTTTTGTCTCTTTTAATTTTTAATTTTCTAAAAAAATTCTCTACTCAGTAAAACTTAAAGGATGTTATTTCGATTTGATTTGTGAATAAATTTCCGGATTATAAAGATCTGAATCTAATTAACAAGTTCAACTGAGCCAAATATTTAAGACGTGTTTAGATAAAGAATTTAAAAATTTTGAGAACGTAAAATGTTAGCTTTTGAAATTAATTATTAGAATTTAAAAATAATAATAAAAGAAGAATGATGATGCGAAACATAACTAATATAAACAATATGTAATATGGATATCAATATATTTATAAAAATATTTATAATATTATAAAATACAAAAAATATATTTTGAATTAAGAGTAAAATTTTGATACACAAACCATATAAAAATTATTTTTATAAAAGTCTATATATTTATACTATAAAACTCGATTGTTAAATTCTTAACCCTAAACCCTAAAAAACTAAATCATAACTCTAAATTTTATACTTAAATTATAATCATTAATCTCATATTCTAAATCTTAATCTTCTAAATTAAACTTCTAACCTCTAAACTAAAATATTTGCGTAAATTTTATTTTATATAAGTCAAAGTTTTTCCTTGAATTAAATAATAATGATATTTTGAAGTTAAATTTTTTATATTAGTAGGATTATGTGTATAAGTTGAAATAAGATCTTGAGAAATTTTGAAAAATAATCTATTTAGTTGAAAATAATTTTTCTAAAAATTAAAAAAATATTATTGGTTAATACGATGGAAACTTGCTTTCAAAAAAATGAAAATAGTGAAAATATGCTTGGTTTGTATTCTTTTCAAGATAGAAATAAAAAATAATTATTAAATAATTAAAATAAATATAGTTATAAAAATATTATTATAATAAATAAAATATGAGTAAATAAACAAAAGCTTACAAATGACATCAGAAGGTTTTGAATCCGGATAAAAATAAAAATAAAATTAAAAAAATATTTTCATATTTTTCCTTATTTTCTAATTTTTTTTTTCAAAATTTTACTTATTGTTGTTTTTATTTTTTAAAATTTATGAAGAAGAAGAAGACAACTGTTTCTCCAATAAGATTTGTAATCTTAGTATAACAAGTTCCTGTGTGATCCTAAAGTTTCCCGCATGCATACTTGTTAAAGCATAGCCTTTCCGTCACGCAGCATAAACACCAAGCTTTTTCACATATTTTAAAAAGTCAAATTTATAGGGCATGTATCGATACGGTATAATATCATACTGATACGTCTTTACGTATTTCAAATAGTAAATTAAAATCGCGTACAAATATAATTGAGTTGTATAAATATGATGTATTGCGTACCGAAACTCTTATCTTGTTTTAACCTCCAATGATTATTTCTCAATAAAGATACGTATCGATACAAGTATTTATATACATATACTAATAACTCTAGATAATTTTTTTTAACATATCGATAGTTCCGTACTAAAAATCATCTTCAACGACTCCAATTCGTCTTCAACAACTAAATATTCATTTGAGAGAATAAAAGTAATATTCAAACATCAGAAACAAATAATGATCATTAAGTTAACATTCAATTGGTTAAGAAAACAAATAATGATCATTAAAAGCGTTGTCTCTTGATCATAAAAGATCGGGTCAGATTAAAAACTCGTCGGATCAAGATTAAATAACTATATATCAACATGATTCTATATTTAATCTTGATCCGACGAGTTTCAATCTGATTCGATCTTTTATATTATTAAGAATCCAATAAACATAAAATTTACATTTTTATTAACTTTTATAATTGGGAAGAGAACAAGGTTCAAATCCTAAGCACAATGATAGAGTCTGAATTTTTATATAATTAGATCAAAATAAATTTTAGATACGAAATTTTTTTATAACATTATAAGATAAATAATATTGACTTCATACTCTACCAAATAAGTGAAATCAATTTTAATATTTTTATAAAAAATTATACTATTCTATAAAAATACTATTAAACTCTATAAAAATCTTACAATACAATAAATTAAATGAGATTAAATGAACCTTAAATTATATATAACCCCGCCACTGCTTAATCATAAAAGTCTTGATGTTACTTATCATTAAAATAGTGAAATTAATGAGTATTTTACTGTTACTTTGATGCTCTCTTCGTGTTACTTTGATAAAAAAAATATTTAATTTTAAAATTTTAAATTTTAAAAATTTTAAGACTTTATAAATTTTTAAAAGTTAAAAAAAACTCAATTAAAGATATTAAAAAAAATAATGAAAATTTAAATAATGCAGTCCAAAGGGAAGGGTTTATAAAACTATTTACCCAAAGTTCAGGCTCCGACGTTATATTAAAACTTTTGTTTAAAGAAGTAATTTTTCACCCATAAAAGAAGGGAAAATTCTACGACGGGCGTCGAACACCGCTGAACACCACTAATATTGAACATTGTTAACACCATTAAATTAATTAATAAAAATTTAAAATCTCAAGGACTCAGTATGTAATTAATAAAAGTGTGATAAACTCAACATATTATTAATAATTATATGATTAGTCTTTTAAATTTTTATTATTTATAAATTAATTTAATAATGTTCTGCGGTGTTCAACATTAACAATGTTCAACAGTGTTCGACGCCCGTTGTACACTCATCCTAAAAGATGTTACTTTTTAACCTTCAATTATTAATACTAATATTAATACCAATATATTAAAATAATATTAAATATAATAATAACTAATTTAATATTTTAATATTAAATATATTATTAAAATAAAATTTATTGTTTTCAATAAAAATAAATAATAAAAACTTTAATATTATAAAAAATATTAAATATACTAATTATTAATATATTAAATTAATATTTAGTAATATTATAACTATATAAAAGAATGCATAGTTTAAAGACTAAATTTTATATTTCATTTAAAATTTTATATTAATTATTTAAAAAATTAAACTATATTTAATCAGATAACAAATTGACCCGTTCCTTCCACGTGTAGTAATCAATGAAGTTAGTTCATGGAGGATACGAATCTGGAAATAAGGTCGGAGATCACAACAAGAATGAGTTGGTTTTTTGTTTCGACCGGGACTGTCCTGTAAATTAAATATCATAATTATATTTTAAAAATATAAATTTAATAGTTATCAATAATATTTAATGTTAATAATATTTAACAATATTCGATTCATGTAATGATTTCGTTCATATTTTATTATATAATAAACACTAACATGTGAAGGTGGGTCGGAATCTCCAAAACTAAGGGAACACAAGGACGGATAAAGAAAGGTTTTATTCAATGGAACTTAATATGAAAACTATATAAAAATAATGGATGTAAATAACATTTTACTAGTTTAATAATGTTGGATATATAGTTCAATTTAATACTTATTATTATTAAAAGTTTAATTTTTAACTCGAGTTTAATTTTTTTAATACTTACTTTTAATAATGTAATATTTCTAATATTTATTATTAGAGTTTAAATTTTTAATATTTATTATTAGGGATATATTTTTTTTCAATATTTATTGTTACGAGTCTACTAAAAATAAAATATTAATTTATTAACCCCTAAATTCAATCTTGCCTCACCCTAAAATAAAATATTAAATTATCCGACCCAATATAATATCCTTTAAACCCGATCCGATTCAAAAAAATAAAAATAGTTAATCTTTATTAATAATAAATGTTAGATTCAATCAATCCTCTATTATAATCATAAATTATAGTTTTTAAGTGATTTTAAATCTATATAAAAATAAAATGAAACAAATTTTAAATTATCCGCATGTTAAATTATATATTTAAAAAGAATAAACTTTAATTATCAACCGATAGAATCGAATAAATTAAAACTTGAACAATATTTAATAAAATTTTATGATAAAAACAAACTTAAAAAATAAAAAAAATAATTTAAAAATAATAATTTTTTTATAAATATAATAAAATATATAAAAATAAATAAAAATATATCAGGGAAATTTTAAGCAAATATCCAATCCCATTCCTTTTTCAACTTAATATGGTTTAATCCACTCCGCCCATACCTAAAAATTAAAATAAAATAAAATGTGTTTTCATCATTCTCTCTCTACATTTCCCCCTTATTTATACCCAAGGTTCCGAGTCCTACCTTGTCATTCTCGAGCATCATTGAAGCTAGCAAGCAAGGAAAGCTTTTCCCTGCAAACAACTTAAGTTACAATTCCAACACTGCTATTGCTTTGTAAAGATGGGATCAGTTGAAACCGGCAAACCCCACGCCGTATTCATCCCATTCCCAGCTCAAGGCCATGTTAACCCCATGATGCAACTGGCGAAGCTATTACACTCTAGAGGCTTCTTCATAACCATTGTTAACACAGAATACAACCATAGGCGCTTCATCAGGTCCAATGGGGCAGAATCTGTTACCGGCCTGCCCGATTTCAAGTTTGAAATGATTCCGGATGGGCTACCGTCGTCCGACCGTGATGCAACACAGGATCTTTCCGTGCTATGCGAATCGATACGAAAGAACTGTTTGGCACCATTGTTAGAGCTACTGTCTACGATTAACTCCACTCCCCGAGTACCCAATGTGACTTGCATAGTCTCGGATGGACTTATGAGCTTTGCTATTAAGGCTGCTGAAATTCTTGGAATACCAGAAGTTCAGTTCTGGACTGCCTCTGCTTGTAGTTTCATGGGGTATCTTCAGTTCAGTCAATTGGTTGAGAGAGGCATTCTTCCATTCCAAAGTAAGAACTTTATATTTCAGTCAACAGCTATGAAAATTGTGTATAAAAAATCAAATTTTGACTCTTGTTTTTGTCTCAGGTGAAACATTTCTGAGTGATGGAACTCTTGATCAAACTGTTGATTGGGTGCCCGGAATGAGTAACATTCGCCTCAAAGATTTCCCAAGCTTTGTCAGAGCCAACAATCCAAACGATATCTTGTTTGATTACTTCGGATCGGAAGCTCAAAATTGCCTGAAAGCATCGGCAATCATCATCAACACATTCGACAAGTTCGAACACGAAGTGTTAAAAGCAATCGCTGTCAAATTCCCTCAAATTTATACAATCGGACCACTCCATTTGCTCGTCAGACACCTGCCTGAAACCCCATCCACGTCAATGAACTCAAGCCTGTGGAAAGAAGACACAAAGTGCATCGAGTGGCTTGACAAGAGAGAACCCAACTCAGTCGTGTACGTGAATTACGGAAGCATAACCGTCATGTCGGAGAAGCATCTGAAAGAGTTTGCATGGGGTCTGGAGGAGATTAAGGATAGAGGGTTGATAACAAGCTGGTGCAACCAAAGCAAGGTGCTTTCGCATCCTTCGGTGGGTGTTTTCCTGACGCATTGTGGGTGGAACTCTACCGTAGAAGCCATATCTGGAGGCGTCCCTTTGATTTGCTGGCCGTTCTTTGCTGACCAACAAACGAACTGTAAGTATGCTTGCAGTGATTGGGGCATTGGCATGGAGGTGGATCATGATGTTAGGCGGGAGAACATTGAGATTCTGGTGAAGGAAATGATGGAAGGAGATGAAGGGAAGAGAATGAAAGAGAAGGCCTTGTGGTGGAAGAAGAAAGCAGAAGCAGCCACTGGGGTTGGGGGATCATCGCACTCTGATTTTGATCGGTTTGTCAAAGAGGCTCTCAAACATGGTTAACTGAAAACGGTATTGGCTGTTGGAATCGGGGAGTTAGTTGGATAATGGTATCATGCCATTCAGATAAATAAATCTATACGGACTGCTCAAATAAGTTCGAGTCAAACACTGATATATTTAGTGTCGTGGGGCTATACGACACAAATGATTTATTTTTTACATTGAACAGTGTTTTATTATTAATAATAAAAGACAATTAAAAGTGTAATCTCAAAGAATGTCTTATAAAAGACTGCAATCAAAGAGGGATTTACCTCTAAACTCCATCTCTTTTTACACCTCCCTGTTTCTATCCAGATTCATTTATTTGGGACAAAACTATCACTATATCATCTTACCCTTTACCTACGACTCCGAATTTTAACCGTAGTTCGGAACTGCAAAAATTTGATAGCATTCTTCATTCCTGAGCTTTTTTTTTATGAGAATTTGCTTGTTCAGTAACAAGATCCATGATCAACATCTTGTAGTATCACTTGAAGAGCACATAATTAAAATAAGTGTATACACCAAAAAGACTCGGAAACTACTTCCTACTGTTTGCTGTTTGCCCTTGCTTAAAGTCAGCAAGGTCCTCAATAAGCTTCCTCTCTTCACTGTTCAGTCTTTTTGGATTTTCAACTTGGATGCGGACCAATTGATCATCTCTCACGTTGGTTTTATTAAGAACAGGAACGCATTTCTTGGCCATTACAAGGATGGTGTTTGGTTGGGTTCCGGATGGTATCTTCAAATCAACCATACCATCCACAGTTGGATCCTTGATTGTTGTTCCCTGTATGGCATGAAAGATTACAGAATATACACTATATGGAAAGATTAAACCTCAAAACAGCATTGCATATTATTGATTAAACTATGGTTTATATAAAATTTTACAAGGAATCTGTTAGACTAAAAACAGATTTCTACAGTTGTAAAGCTAACAACCTCTAACAGCTTAAAGCCTTAAACCTCCTTTAACAGTCTAAACTTCTTTCTTTGGAAGATGATAATATCTCATAACTGTTTCTTAACATGCCATCAATATATGACACCTTGCAGGTGTACAATATGTTGGTATCAATCATCACGTTCTAGGACAGGATCCGGGATGACTTCAATGACTGCAAATAGATCACCAGTGGATCCGCCTCTCCTTCCAGCATTTCCTTCAGACCGGGCCCTTAAACGGCTACCAGAGTCCACATCAGCCGGCACTTTCAAACTAATCCTCTTCGTCCACCTTACTCGCCCGTCACCAGAACACGTATTGCATGGGGTAGAAATTTCCCCCGTCCCACCACACAAAGAGCATCCCATTTCCTGCTGGAAGACCCCCAGTGGAGTCCTTGCGGATGAGATAACCTGGCCTTGCCCACCACATGTGCTGCATTTGGATTGAACGCTCGCCCCTAATAATTTCCTAAAAAAATACAAATTAAATAAGGATTCTAGTTTAAATAAAAATCAAATCTTTTCTCTCTTATGAAGAAGAAGAAAGACGTACAACTGTTTCTCCAAGAAGATTTGCAATCTTAGCATAACAAGTTCCTGTGTGATCCTAAAGTTTCCCACATGCATACTTGTTAAAGCATTGCCTTTCCGTCACGCAGCATAAACACCAATCTTTAGTATTAGTCAATTCCATAAATTCATAAAGTTTATACCTAAAAACATGATGTGTATGAATATGTGGTGCTGGTGCATAGGGATGACTATGACCCTTAGTGGTTGACTGGTAGAGGCTTTTAAGAACAGTTGATATTTGAGCAGATAACAAATTGACGAGTTCCTTCCACGTGTAGTAATCAATGAAGTTAGTTCATGAAGGACACGAATATGAAGATAACGAGAAATTATATTGTGGGTAAGTCTTGTTACGTCATCTATGAGACCAACCACTAAAAACCAACAATCTTATTATTTTTTTATGTCATATTTTTCTAAGTGAATCTTCACTTATATTTATTGTTAATTTATTTTAAAAATAGTTTTTTAAGTGAAGATTCACTTGAAAAAATATATGACATGAAAAAATTGGTGAGACGAGTGATTTTTAATAGTTGATCTCATGGACATATGGTAGGACTTACCCATAATATAATTTCTTGAAAATAAGGTAGTCACGACAAGAATGAGTTGTGTTTTTGTTTTGCCCGACGCCTGTAGAGGGGCGATGGGTTGTCCAACAAACGTGTCAAATAAATACCACAAATATACTTTAAAAATATATTTTAATTGTGTGAATCATTTTAATTCAGTGGTTAAGGAAACGATTATTATTTTTAAGGTTATGAGGTCATGTACCAATATTTATAATATAACGTTTAACGGTTAAGAGTATATTATAAAACATATACTACTTGTAATCGGTACGGAAGATGCTTTCTTCCATATGCATGGGTCGCTCGCCCATGGCCTAATTTTTCATAATATTTAGTATTATTTTTAACTTAATACTTATTATTAAACGTCTATTTTTTTAACTTTTGTTGTTAGGAATTTAATTTTTTTAATATTTGTTTTGGTGGCGTAATATATTTTAATATTTGTTATTAAAGTCTAATTTTTTAATATTTGTTTTTAGAAACTTAATTTTTTTTAATATTTATTATTAGAGATATAATCTTTAAATTTATTTTTTTCAATGCTTGTTATTAGTGGTTTAAATTTATCAATATTTATTATTAGGTACTCAATTTTTTCAAATATTTGTTATTAGTAGCATATTCTTAAAATTTAGATTTTTTAATATTTGTTATTAAGAGTTCAATTATTTTTAATATATATATATATTCTTAGACATACTCTTAAACTTTAAACTTTTTCTAATGCTTACTATTAAAGATTTATAACCTTTTGAATTTATTTTTTTCTAATATTTATTATTAAAAATCTAATTTGTATATTCATCTTTAAACTATTGAAATCTTAAAATAATCATCGTGAGATTATTAAAAGAAATGTTTGCCAATAAAGTATTAATCTTGATTAATATGATGAAGGTTAGGTAGGGATGACAAACGACTGGGGTGAGTCTTCTTCTATACACATAATAATCTAAAATTTTTATATTTATAATGGATACAATTTTTAAATCTTTGTCTGCTCACGCGAGTATATTCTAAAATTTATCTCTACATACTATCCAATTGGACACTAACTCACCAACCAAATCATATACGTTTGTATTCGTCTATACTCGCTTACAAGTAACCACTAATATCGAATTATGTAAAAATAAATCATAAATTTTGTAAAGAAGAATAAAATTTTATATATTTGTTGACTGATCAAGTATATATATATATATATATATAATACATTTATATCGATATAAATTTGACTATAGGGTAAAGCATATTTTTATCGGTATAAATTTTATTTAACCACACATATTATAAATTTACAACTTAATTATTCAAGTTCGATTATAGACCATCATTTCTTCAAATAAATTAATTGAGTTTAAAGTTTACAAACTTAAGTATTAACGAAGATTTTAAAACAAATTAATATCTTAGTACGTAAAATACCATAGTAAAAGACATAATCAAAGTCTATAAATATAAAAGATCCAAAATTCTTTTAACGGGTGGATATGGGATGAATGGATACGGAATGGTAAGAATTTAAACTCATCATTTAACCAATACTCACTATAGATTTAATTTTTTACCTCGACACTTCAATTAGAATATGTATTATATAAAATCTACCAAATTATACCCATCTGATATTTTTATTTCCGGATTTTTTCGATGAATTAATTAGATAAAAGTACGAAGTTAAAGAGTAATTAATATATAAAATTATAACCCAGTGCGTACCTAAAATCTCTGTTTTTTATCATTCACTAATCACTAACAACATTTCGCCCTTATTTATACCCAATGTTTCAACTCCTACTACCTTGTCATTCTCGAGCATCATTGAAGCTAGCAAGCAAGGAAAGCTTTTCCCTGCAAACAACGTAAGCTACAATTCCAACACTGCTACTGCTTTGTAAAGATGGGATCAGTTGAAACCGGCAAACCCCACGCCGTATTCATCCCATTTCCAGCTCAAGGCCATGTTAACCCCATGATGCAACTGGCGAAGCTATTACACTCTAGAGGCTTCTTCATAACCTTTGTTAACACAGAATACAACCATAGGCGTTTCATCAGGTCCAATGGGGAAGAATCTGTTACCGGCCTGCCCGATTTCAAGTTTGAAATGATTCCGGATGGGCTGCCGTCGTCAGACCGTGATGCAACACAGGATCTTTCCGTGCTATGCGAATCAATACGAAAGAACTGTTTGGCACCATTGTTAGAGCTACTGTCTACGATTAACTCCACTCCCCGAGTTCCCAATGTGACTTGCATAATCTCGGATGGAATTATGAGCTTTGCTATTAAGGCTGCTGAAATTCTTGGAATACCAGAAGTTCAATTCTGGACTGCCTCTGCTTGTAGTTTCATGGGATATCTTCAGTTCAGTCAACTGGTTGAAAGAGGCATTCTTCCATTCAAAAGTAAGAACTTTATATTTCAGTCAACTGCTATGAAAATTGTGTATATAAAACAAAATTTGACTCTTGTTTTTGTCTCAGGTGAAACATTTCTGAGTGATGGAACTCTTGATCAAACTGTTGATTGGGTGCCTGGAATGAGTAACATTCGCCTCAAAGATTTCCCAAGCTTTATCAGAGCCAACAATCCAAACGATATCTTGTTTGATTACTTCGGATCGGAAGCTCAAAATTGCCTGAAAGCATCGGCAATCATCTTCAACACATTCGACGAGTTCGAACACGAAGTGTTAAAAGCAATCGCTGTTAAATTCCCTCAAATTTATACAATCGGACCACTCCATTTGCTTGTCAGACACCTGCCTGAAACCCCATCCACGTCAATGAACTCAAGCCTGTGGAAAGAAGACACAAAGTGCATCGAGTGGCTTGACAAAAGGGAACCCAACTCAGTCGTGTACATGAATTACGGAAGCATAACTGTCATGTCGGAGAAGCATCTGAAAGAGTTTGCATGGGGTCTGGCTAATAGCAAGTACCCATTTTTATGGATCATGAGATCAGATATTCTGATGGGTAATTCTGCAATTTTGGAAGAAGGGTTCCTGGAGGAGATTAAGGATAGATGATTTATAACAAGCTGGTGCAACCAAAGCAAGGTGCTTTCGCATCCTTCGGTGGGTGTTTTCCTGACGCATTGTGGGTGGAACTCTACCGTAGAAGCCATATCTGGAGGCGTCCCTTTGATTTGCTGGCCGTTCTTTGCTGATCAACAAACGAACTGTAAGTATGCTTGCAGTGATTGGGGCATTGGCATGGAGGTGGATCATGATGTTAGGCGGGAGAACATTGAGATTCTGGTGAAGGAAATGATGCAAGGAGATGAAGGGGAGAGAATGAAAGAGAAGGCCTTGTGGTGGAAGAAGAAAGCAGAAGCAGCCACTGGGGCTGGGGGATCATCGCACTCTGATTTTGATCGGTTTGTAAAGGAGGCTCTCAAACAGGGTTAACTGAAAACGATATTGGCGGTTGGACACGGGGAGGTAGCTGAATAGTGGTATCATATCATTCAGATAAATAAATCTATACGGTCTGCTCAAATAGGTTCGAGTCAAAGACTGATATATTTAGTGTCGTGGGGCTGTGCGACACGAATAATTTATTTTTACATTGAATGAGTGTTTTATTGTTGATAATAAAAGACAATCGAAAGTGCAATCTCAAAGAATGTCTAATAGAAGACAGAAATCAAAGAGGGATTTATCTCTGAACTCCAACTCTTTTTACTCCTCCCTGTTTCCATCTAGATTCATTCATATGGGACAAAGCTATAACTATATCATCTTACCCTTTACCGACGACTCTGAATTTTTGCCGTAATTCGGAACTGCAGAATGTGTTCTTGCATGTAGTGCTAGTTCCAACTTCGGAAGCCGTAGTCCGTAGTTACAAGACAGTGAATATGATTTCCGAGGCAAATACCACATAAAATGAGTGTATACGCCAAAAAGACTCGGAAACTATCTCCTACTGTTTGCTGTCTTGCCTTTGCTTAAGTCAGCAAGCTCCTCAATAAGCTTCCTCTCTTCACTGTTCAGTTTTTTTGGAATTTCAACTTGGACGCGGACCAATTGATCACCCCTCATGTTGGTTTTATTTAGAACGGGAACACCTTTCTTGGCCATTACAAGGGTGGTGTTTGGTTGGGTTCCGGATGGTATCTTCAAATCAACCATACCCTCCACAGTTGGAACCTTGATTGTTGTTCCCAGTATGGCATCTATGTATGACACCTTGCAGGTGTACAATATGTTGGTATCATCACGTTTTAGGACAGGGTCCGGGATGACTTCAATGACTGCAAATAGATCACCAGGGGACCCGCCTCTCCTTCCAGCATTTCCTTCAGACCGGACCCTTAAACGGCTACCAGAGTCCACGCCAGCCGGCACTTTCAAACTAATCCTCTTCGTTTTCCTTACCCGCCCATCACCAGAACATGTATTGCATGGAGTAGAAATTTCCCCCGTCCCACCACACGAAGAGCATGTCATTACCTGCTGGAAGACCCCCAGTGGAGTCCTTGCAGATGAGATAACCTGGCCTTGCCCACCACACGTGCTACATTTGGATGGTGTTGTTCCAGGTTTTGCACCAGAACCATTGCAAGTTCCACAGCTTTCTAGTCGGGATATCTCGATTTCTTTCTCAACACCGAACACTGCTTCCTTAAAATTCAATACAAGACTGTAATATTCATCCTGCCCATCAACAGCTCTATTCCTAGAACTTCGTCCACCCATGCCCATTCCACCCATACCACCCATGCCTTCAAATAGCGACTCAAACAAATCAAAAGGATTGCTGAAATCCTATCAAAGAAAAAATGCCATCAATGCCAAATGAAATATTGAGAATATGTAAGAAAAACAGTTTTGCAATGAATGATCATATTCAGCATCAGGAGAATTAACTTACCCCCATTCCATTCCAGCACCTTTAAGTCCAGCCTCCCCATATTTGTCGTATAGAGATCGCTTCTCATCATCTGACAAAACCTGAGTAATATAATGCACCTCAAAGATCAAATATGGCCCATATGGATTAAGGACTTGCATTTTAGACATCTAAAAGAAACCATAGTAAGCACAACATAATACTCTTACCTCATAAGCATTGCTAATTTCCTTGAACTTCGTCTCTGCCCCTGGTTCTCTGCAGAATAATATAGGATGATCAGAAAGAGGGGGGGCACTACTGTTCAAGCATAAATGAATAACTGAGTTAAAGTCTTAAAGAAGATATTTTAACTCGCAACACAAACTGAAAGCAACAAACTTTCAAGAGAAAGTATTCAGCGAGAGTCGGAGATCTTTAAAATAATGCTCTATATTCAATTCATTTCAGCAATTACTTCTACAATATATGAATAAACTCAACAAACACCTAACTTGGAAAATTTAGGATAACTATTCCATTTTCTTTCTTTCAGCAATCACATTCTCACTTTAAACATTGTAAAAGCCCACTTCTGTGCTTTTCTAATGAAAAAATTATCATAGCCAACTTCAAATACTCAAACCAGGGAGAGTGTGCTATATCAAGAGAAATCATCACAGCTGATTCCTCCATCCTGAGATGAGTATTTATAAAGAAAATAAGTGGATGTCCACCCATCTCATTAATATGATCTCTCGGGGAATTCTAATCTTCCTTTCAACAGAACTTAGAAGCAGTGTCAAGCAAGAAATAATGAAACCCATTTCCCAGAACCCAGTAAGGAAGTTAATTTCTATGGTTTGACCAGAATGACATTTTTCTGAACATCATTGTGGTCACTTCTCCATTGAACATTAGATCTGAAAATGGGAAAGAAAAAAGTAGAATAATTAGAAACTTTAATGATTCTCAGAGACTAACCAACACTACATGGCCCAAAATATTCACACGGGCTTTCTAATATGGATCAATATAGCTAATTCAGATGTTAATTGTTATATCTTTCTTTCTTCTGAGATTAACTTTCAGTGAGCAGATTATAGCCCATCTGAATCTGATTTTCAGATAGCATCACATCAAATCCCAGAAAATCTGGATGATTAGAGCTTGCTGAAATAATCATGTCATGTTTTTTTTATCTGAACCACATCAAATTGAAGTTCAAGTTTACTTGCACCACACATCACATATAAATATAATGAAATATATAAAAGAGCAACAAACACAAGCATAAATAGAAAGCAAGAGGTATAAGGTTATCAACTGACTTGTTCACATCCGGATGGTAACTTCGAGCAAGCTTGCGATAAGCTGGAAAAAACAACAGATTTAAAAACAGTAAGATAATATAATATGAAAGACAAAAGCAGAAAGTAAGCATGGAAAAAACTGAAGCTCCAATCAAAACATGACAACCAAAAATTTTCCTTCAGATAGTTGAAACACCTAAACAAGACTTTATTTTCATTAGCAGAGACCGTAAATACGAATACCTCCACATGTTAATTGCCCTGGTTGACCCATTGTCTTACATTTTTTTTCTAAAAGTTGCAAGCATTCTTTTTATTCCCCTTCTAAATATGTACCTTGACCCAAAAACTGATGCGAATTTGTCAACTTCTATACATATTACATGCTCACCGTGTGTACCTACTTATATCCTCAAATTTGTCTTAACCTCACTTCAAACAATCCACCATCTCTAAAATCTCTTTGATTTATGTTATTACCACCTACACTTGCTTAAAATTATAGCTTGTGCACTAGTGTTTTAAAACTTTTACATGCAGAAACTCTTAAAATCACAGGTAAACTTAACTTCGTTAAGTTGAAAAATCTTATATAAAAAAGTAGACTAGCAAACAAAAATAAGCATGTAAATGCAGTAAAAAATCATTTAAGGAATAAATAGAACAGTCACTGAACAAGTTCTGCTAACTCAACATACCACTTTTGATTTCAGATTTACTTGCATTTCTCGACACCCCAAGGACAGTATAATAATCCTGCTCATTGTAAAACACTATCATGTTAAATTGAGGATGGAACAGTGAGCCAGATGCTAAATACAGCAATAAAATATGAAATGCATACTTGGATTTTCAAAAAAAATATAACTAAGTGATTAAAAACCATTAAAGCCTATTTCCACCCCTTCCACACACACACACAAAAAAAAAAAAGAAGAAGAAGAAATTGGAAGTAGTTTACACACAGTTTCAGCTCTAACAACAAACCGTGCTCCCCTATTACGATGTGATGTTTGAGATGACCTCATAAATGATAACGGAAAGGAATCAAGTGAAAATAAGCCTGAATTCGATGATCCCATATAACTCGTTGTATTTGTATTTGAGACTCTGCATAAAAGAAATAAACACCAAATAATTCTTCCATGATTACCAACAAATACTCTTATGGTTAGAGGTAAAACATCACCTTTTTTTTTTTTTTTGCACTGGCCTCTCTTTATAATCAACTATCAACCAACATAAATACAGTCTAAACTCTAAACAAAAAAGGGAGACTAGAAAGGGGGTAAATCTGCCCCTGTAATCATTATATTCACCAACATGCCATGCATCAAATTCACAAATGCAAATGAATACTCGTGCAGAAACCAAAACTAGCAAGTAGTGATGGGACATCAAATTCGGCAATTCCAAATCCATATAAAGGTCTAGAAGTAAATAAGTGGTCAGATAATCAAATTCAATAATACCCTTTCCATATGCAAAAGAATTTAGTAGAACACTTACCTCAATCTGGCTGTCATTATTCGGTTTGGGACATAAGGATGTATAGCAAACTGAGGACGAATACTCCACCGGGCACTGAATGTGCTTCCACATGGTATAATGGCCATCCAAAATGAGGATAGAGAACCTTAATACTACCTTTTTTCTGAATGGCCTTTAGCAGGCTGAAATAGATGAAACATATATGAAACTTGATCGATTGACAGCACAACAAAATGACCTAATTCAATCCATTATAATAAACAATATGACTTTCATGTCATCCATCAATGATTTAATACAAAAAGTATTCAAATTAAAATAGTGTCCAGACTCTAGAATACAAAAGTTGTTCTCATAACTACTACATACAACTCAAACAATTACCATACATATGTAATAAGAGCAAATAAAATAAAATAAAATAAAAATACACAGGTAACTTCCAAAATTCCCTATCCACTGGGATTAACTATCCCCACCCAAAAATCAAAATTTTCGAAAACAATAAATGTAATAAAAAAAAAAAAACATTGAGAAAGGTAGCAACCAGATAATCGACATAAGATTAAAATGTTCAACATGTATGCCCGACTTGTAGAAGTAAAGCAAACCGGTACATAAAATCTAAAGAGAACAAAATAATTAACTAGAACAGGAGAATTAGAATGCAAAATTAGGGCAAGGGAAAGAAGATCAAACCTTGTTTGGCTCCAAAGCGATTTGCTCTCAGTGAGATGAGGTTAGCTTAGCGACTCCTCTAAATGTAGAGTTCTAATTCCCTGATACCTATGTTTTCCACCGTTAGATTGAAATGATAGTGGAAATTTGCTTCGATTTGTAAGTAATTATATTTTCGTCTTGGCTAAAATAATTTTCAATTTCTAAAAAATATAGCATTCGGTTTAACATAATTTTATAGTTTTTCTTATGCAATTAAATAAAAGGTAATTATGTGATTGGTTAGTGATATTTTTAATATGAGTTATTCACTCTTAAATTTTAAAAATTAAATTAAAAATTATTTTAAAAAATAAAAAAATGTATTAAAAACTTATTTAAGAAAATAGTTAAAATTTAATGTATTAAAGAGGTCGTAATCAATTATTGTTGATTTTTATATAGTAGAGTTGTTAATAGTATTAACGAATTTAGATCATTTATTTATTTTGCGATTAAAATAAAAAAAATAAAGCCACGAATACTAATATATATATATATAAATAAAGATTAAAAGGATAGTTTTAAAAATTCAAACAAAAACACAAAGAAGGGGATTTAAATTAGTTGATTTTTAGAGAAAAAAAATTTAAAATTCAGATTTAACTGAGCGTGAGTTTCGTGGTTGAATTTAAATTTTTAAATTTTAAGAGTTTTATTGGACTTATCTTAAATCATTTTGGTGATTGAGATAAGTTTATTTAGCAGTAAAAGATCTATAAGTTAAATAAATATAAGTTAAAATGATAGAGATTAAGGTTTTAGTAAGATTAGTGTGGAGAAACAAAAATTGAGTGTTTGAGTCTTTATTCTTGACATATCGATTGATTTTAGGTTTTAAATTCTTCTTAATAGTATTGTAATTTGTTGTACAACTACTACTTATAATGAACACTCGGGAGAATCATCGAAAAATTTTAAAAAAATTGAAAATTTAGAATTCTATCTTTAAACTTTAGTCAAAGTTAATATATTATTAACTTCTAATATTTCTGGAAAATCATAAAAATAGATTTTGATGTATAATTTAGATATTTTTTATTTAGATAAATTTTGATTGAATTTAAAATTAAAATCAACTCTATTTGAAGTTCAAATCTCAATATCTAAAATCCTTTCTTGTTTCTCAAAACTCTCTACTTTGTTAACTGAATACATCAGTAGTTTCCGAGAGTGATTTGACTCATTGAAGCCATGATTTGAACCAACTCAACCATTTCAGCTTTCTCCCACATCCCATTAACACCAAACATGTTGCTTACGATGCTGCTGCTGACCATCTTTTTCTCGACTTCAAGACCAGAGTCTGGCCACGCTAATAAATAAGGCGGTGGTTGCTCCAGTTCTTGGTCCTCCCCATCTTTGAATTCGATACCACAGACTTCATAATCCACCCCTGCCATTGCCAAAGCTTCGATGGACATATTGATTCTCTCAAAATTTAAACCACACTTTACTCCAGATATTGAGTAAAAATGCAACTCTGAACTGTACACTGAAGCATTGATTTATATAGGAGAAGCAGTTTCAGTAGTTCTGATGGGATGGTGATTGCATGTATATGGCCATTTTATCCGTGACTGGGTGCCATTTAACCCGTGAATCGTAACTGGGACCAATGAACATAGGTGTCGGATGGAGGAAAGGAGTAACAGTTCGTTGTTTTGGTTACTGCTCATAGTATTTCTGTTGCCCACTGGCAGTTTAGATGCTTGTACGTTGCCTCATTAAACATGACCTAAACTGGGTCAAACCTACTGGACCATCCAACCATTGGACAGTTCTAACCTAGGATTGTAGTAGATTAACAGTGTTGCGATCATATAGCCAATTTGGTACACATTAAACACGTGGAGGACAGTTGAGTTTTTGAGCGAGTGGTTTATTTATTGATGCCGTTGGTTGTATTAGTCAGTACTAGGGACGACTGGAGTGGTTTATTCCTCAGATGAGAGCTCTGAACTCATGCAATTTGGAAGGAAAACATGAGTCTCGTGACCTACAAGAACAGTAGAACACCTCTATTGTTGATGAAAGCAATGACGCAACTTGATGGGTATATCTTGGCTTTGCGCTGCTTGATTTGATCTGATCTGGATCCTTATTATGTAGTAGAGGATCTAGGTTGAATCAACTTAATGTTAGTTTGTAACGAGAGTGTCACGAAATTAAACGAAATTAAATAGGTAAGTTGTGTGAATAACTATGACGATAGTGTTAAGAGATTAAATGAAGACAAGGTTATATATGAAAAATGTAAAAATATTAATCTCACGTTAAAAAAATATATATATAAAAATAATGATGATGTTTCTTCAGAAAATGGTAATGCTACCTATGTTTTTTTTTGTTAAGACAATAAAATATGATTTTATTTTGTAGTTTTTTTTTTCTTTCTATAAATGATGTAATATTTTTTGGTGTAAATGGTCTATTTCTTTTTTTTCTCTATTCGTACCTCCGCTTCAAATTAGAGGTTTAGGGTTCAAGGTTAGATGTTGTGGTTAGGGTTTAAGAAATTAGGGGTAGAGTGTAGGGTTTAAGATATAAAAAAAAAGGTTAGGGTTTAAAATTCATTTTTTTTTAGAAATTTTCAATAAAAAACATGAATTGAGTCATGATAAAAAGATAGATGATTTTTACCCATATTTTTGTACTTAAAAAATAGACATATTTGTATCAGATACATATAATTAAGAGAAGCGAGTGACGTACCTCTCAAAAGTAAATGTTGAAACTTGAGTTTAGTCCCTTTAATAATTATTCTTTTAATATTTTAAAAGTAATTATGAGATAATATATGTTCACAGATAATTTTAATCTTTCAAATAATAAACATACATCTTACAAACAAAATGATTGAACTCGAATCTCTTAAGATAAATATACTTTTCTATTGGGATAATTCGTTAGGTTTTAATCCCTTCAACAATTGTAAATTCATAATACAATTACATTCAAGTTGATTGTATCAAAACTGACCTACTTAATACTTTCTATTTTTCGACAAGAACCAATAGATTGTATGAAATCTTCTATATGAATTCATGTTTTTCACAATTTATCTATAAATAGATAAAAGTTGTCTCTCTCTCTGCAGACTTTTCAACCCTTCACGGATTTCATACCAATGAAGCTTCAGTTCTATGATCTCGATTAAAAGGCCATAGTCTCGTGAGCCATGACGCAGTCTTCTAGTAGATGCATGTATTCGCCTGGTCTGTTATTTGGGTATATTCATAAAACAAACTTGAATACGAATCAACTAAAGGATTCTACGATCCATCTTTAAAAGGAAATGAAATTTAATTCAGTTAGTATCGATCATAATCATAGAACTCATCAACCATGAATTCAACACTAAAGTTGGTTAACCCTAAGATACATTCCCCCCTTAAATTATATTTATTTTCCCAATTTGTCTCCAATATTATTTTTTATTATCTATTTTATCTCTTAAACTTTACATCGTAATTAAATTGTTCTCTAAACTATATCAGTTTTCTTCAAGAACGGTTCAAAGATTTTAGGGCTTTGTACAATTTATTAAAATAAGATCATTACTTTAGATACCTTAATAAAAATAATTAAATTATCCTTTTGAGCAATAAAAAATTAATTATCAAATATCTATAAATCAAACATTTTTAGTTTTTACCTAAGTGATATTTTTTATATTTTAAGTTCTAGATAATTGTTGTATATATATATATATATATATATATATATATATTTATAATTATATTATTTTAATTTAATTTCTTTATTTTTGGGCCTTGTGAAATCGTTTTTATTACGCATGTCCAAAATTCTAGCTGGTTTTTTCAAATTGTCCCCTAAACAAGGATGATTTTAGTCTAATTTCGTAAAGTTTAAAAGACAAAACGGTAAAAAAAAAAAAAACTTAAAAACTAATTGAAAAAATATATATAATTTAATCGGGAAAAATATATTAAGCAAATTTTGTATTACTAACCTTTACAAGGTTTTGATCATCCAAGTGTAGATCCAGATGTTGCTACTTGCTTCACATTTATATGGAAAATTCAACTTCACTGAGGGAAGTCATGATGCAAACTTGATTATTACATGCACTTTATTAGGCAATATATGATTATAAGAAATAAAAAAATAGCTAAGCAGAGGAAAATAACAATAAAAAAATAATTTTTTTAATAAAAAAAATAAGTTAATATTCATGGTTATATTTTTTTTAATATAACTTTTATATTTAAATTATAAAATCCAAAATCTCTCATCTTTAGCTATAAATCTTAAAATCTAAATTATAATTCTAAACTTTACATTCTAAAGTCTACACCTTATTTTATAACTCTTAAACTCTAAAAAAAAGCTTATACAAAAATATTTTTCTACTATCAAATGTATTATAATTTTATATATAATGATCAGTGTAGTGCAGTTTATTAGGAGTGATGTTAACAGAATTTAGTTTTAATATTTTTTTGATTGTGTGCATTAAATTTAGAATAATATGCATTCGAAGCTGTAATTCATTGGTAAGTCCATATTTAAAAAATCTAATTGGTAGGGGTCCCGGAAATCATTTATCTTTTTTTTATGCCTCTTTCTATGCCTCTATTTTAAATTAGAGATTTAGGGTTTAAGGTTTAAGTTTAGGGTTTAAGAAATTAGGGCTATGGTGTATTTTTAGGGTGTATAGTTTAGGGTTTATGATATAAAAAATAAGGATTATAATTAAAAATTTATTTTTAAAAAATTTTCAGGACATAAACTGATGCACCATAAAAAACCAGATGATTTTTACACAATTGATGTCACTAAATAATTTATCTCCAATATTTTTTAAATATTTTTATATTTTTATACAATTCTAGCATCATTTGAAATCTTTTTATATTTACAAATAATCTATATTATATATTTTAAATATTTTAATAATTTAAATCAAAAATATATTTATTTATATTTTCTGGAATTTTTATGATTGTTACAGTTTTATGACGTGACATTTTTAGAGTGTACTACATGTCACCATTTGAATAGTTATTTATGTATTAAAGGTCAAATTTGATCACTTGTGATTTACGAGAGGGTTTAATTGATCAAGATTTGAATTATTAAGATTTATTTGTTTGCAATTTGAATTATGAGAGCTAAATTGGGTGGAATTGATTTTTTTTACTGAGGGCTAAATTGACTTTTAAACCATTTCTAACAAATTGCGTAATTTTATTTAAGATCCTCTTATTTATAATAAACCTTTGCGGTACTTGATTCTAGTTTATAAGTTAATGAATCAAACACAGGTGATCATACTTTAAAAAATATTATAAATATTGTAGAATTTTATTCAGGGTAAATACAATTAACAATGAACGAATTTCACAAAAGAACGTTCCTAAACTGTTTGTTACAAACACCATATCATAGCTAAAGCTATGGAGATTGATCTTGAGTGTATCAATTAAATCATGATGACTTATTGTTAAACCATGTTTGGGTCCATGAAATTATCATCAACAGCTTTATCTTGTTTTGCACCATGGACAAGAAACAAAACCATAAATTCTCCAGTCTTCGTCTTCTCCATTGAACCATTCCTGGATATCCAACTTCATCATCGCCATCTCTTTCTTTCCCACCATCATCTTCTATATTATTATTACAACTGAAGCTTCGTTGAAACCACCTTCTCATGAACTCTCCTTCTTCTTCTTCTTCTTCTCCGTCTCCGTTTGCCAGTAAATGTGGCGGAGGGAGCTCGTCATCACGCTCCCAGTCTTCAATATAAACTTCCCATTCCATACAATCAACCCCCGCCATTGCTAGAGCTTCTATTGAAGCTGACATGCCGTATATGTGTGCTGGTAAAAGTGTATAGATATTTTGGTTGGATTCTGATATTATTACAATGAACAGAAATATCTTGTATTTATAGAGGACACTGAGTCACTACCATCCAGTTGATATGGATCAGTCTCGTGATATATTATTATACGTATTGACCAGAGTATTCCCAGTCATATTGCCTGCAGGACAGTCTTGACCTTTGATCAAAGAACAGGAAGAAACTCAAAACAACGTGCATGCGTTGCAAATTGTTTGCAGAAAAATGAAGTGGTTGACTCTTCCATTCGTGTGTGAACGTTGCATACTTGAACAATGAACATACAGAAAGAGCATTATTTGTTCCATTGACTGACGTAATGAATGATGTTATATGGAAAAAAAACAAAGAATCCAATTAGAATACAAAGCATATGATAATTTTTGAAGGGTGTAAAAGACATAAAAAGAAATGCAGTCAAGTAAACCCAGAAATGCAGTAAAATGCAGCCATATGCTTGCAGGTGTGGAAGAATCACAAGCTTACCTCAAAAATTTCAAAGAATGCTCAAGCTTTGAATCCCAATTATCACCTTGAAACAGGCTTCTGCAACACAGCAGTCAAGTAAACTTCCCCATTCTTCAAACCACTTGGATCAGTCTTATTAGCCATTGCCCACTTCACTCTCTTATACCCAAGTTTCCCAATCAATGGCTCATAAACTTTATCCAAATTCACTGCTTTACTAAAGAACCGGTCCACCCACAGATACCCTCCTCTCAACACTCTATCCACGTCATAGAGCATAAATTCTTATTCCATCACCAGTAAAGGTATCCACCGGTTCACCGCCCTCCCGCACCGGACTAGATCCATCGTCCCGTCAAAAACCGGCAGCCTCTGCTGCAACGGCACGTGTAAAGGCACCAACCCTCTTGCTGCCACGGCTTCATTGTAAGGTGCATTGACGTTCATGGTGGTGGTCAGCATCGTGACATTGTAGAAGATTTTCATCAAAGCGGAGAAGGTCCCGGTTCCGCCGCCTATGTCAATGCCGAGACGGATCACCGAGTTAGCCGACTTAGCCAGCTGCATGAAACGGTTAACGAGAAGGTCAAGGTCGGAAGCGTATTTCAGCAGGGATGAGCGTTGGGTGCTGAGATCGAAGCCTATGGGGTTGTTTTGTAAAAGACAAGCAAACGATTTACACGAGCATCTGTTCCAGATTACAGAGGAGTCAGGGAGGGCAGTCGGGAAAGGATTAAGAGGAAGAGAAGAAGTGGATTTTGATGGGGTTTTCGAGAAGCAACGCCGCCGTGGGAGCGGGTGGCAGCCTTGAGAATAAGCTTTTCTTGTAGGTCGGGATCATAAGGACATGTCGAGAAAGGAGTGTAAATGTAATTCATGTACCTATGGAAGAAGGTCCGGGTGGTGGTGGCAGAAAGAAGCAATGGGTCCGATTTGGGAGTGAAGGATTAGATCTCGAGGCACGGCGGGTATGCCGGTGGAGGTAGAGGATTGGCTGTGGCGCGTGATGTTATTGATAGTGGCGCGTATGTCGTTAAGCTGGCGAATGAGGTGTTCGGGGATAGGAATAGCGAGAAGGGGAGTAGGTTTGGGAGATTGAACGGTGGTGGAGATGTGATGAAGGGAGACTATATTGGTAGCCACCATGGCTAAGAGTAGAACGAAGTTCAACCCCATGGTAAATTTCCAGATAGTTTGAATCTCATCAGCTCTCACATGGGTATTCATTCTTTTTTCTCACATATCATCTGCCTTTGCCATCTAGTTGGATTGAATTATGGAATTAAAGATGTTATCTTGTATTTTAAACTGTTTGAGGTTACATTAGATATGATATAGGAGATTGAAATCAAAAGTGAAGATGGAAAAGAATGGTGTGTTCCAAAGTGCAAGGGGTGAGTGTAGAAATGAGCTGGCTGAGACTAAGACCATGGCCATGGGTGTTAATGTTTCTCAATGAGATTATGAAGAATCCGAGGGGACAAAAAATGGTTTTGTTGAAGCAATTTGATGAGGATTTTTATATATAATTTATTAGGATGGTAATAATCGACATATGATAAGATAAGTGAACATTTAAAATTTTTAAAGTTAGTATACAAACCCTCAAGCTCAAGTGATTGAAGAAACAATTATTGTTCTTAGAAGTCACGAGCATCAATGATACCAGTAAAGTGATTGAGCCACTAATGTCAAATGAACAGATAATACTGTAATCACTATTAACTTGTTAAAAAGTTAGTAACTTAAACTTTAAACTATTCTCTAAAATCATTTTAAGAAATGAAGAATTATCTAAAAATTCTTTCGCCAAGCTGAAATCCTAAAAGTCAATCCAGATTTGCCACCAGTAAAAATAATTAAAACTACGAAGTTCGTAAAAAAAATAAGAACTGAAACTCTAAAGAAAGAACCAAATTTAAAAAAGAATTCAAAGATCCTTACGAATAAAAAAAACAGAAATATATAATAATAGAGAAAAAACTAATTAAGATCATGTAATAAATAGTTGAGTAAAATCAAAAAACTCTGTAACTTAATAGCACGAAACCTGTAAAATTTAAGTAACAACTCAAAAGAAAAATGGATAACTGAAACAAAAACAAATGAAAATCTTTAAAGACAGAAAAAGAGTTAGAGAGTTGCGACGTGGAAGGGAAGTAAATGTTGGAAAGAGTTGGACAGAGTTTATATATTAATCGTCGAAAAGATCACAAGCGGTTTTGCATTTTAAAAGTGTGGGTATAATGTTTAAATCTCACAAGATATAAAAACAGTTCAGGTAATTCAAAATTCTTTTTGAATTTTAAATGCGTAACTAATTAAATTTAATAAATATCAAAGATTTAATATAATATTATTTATTGTTAAATCTAATTTTGAATAGATATTATCTGATATTATCCGAAAATTTAAATGGATATTATCTGATATTATCTAAGATTTAATTTGATATTATCTGATATTAAATTTAAAATTAAAATTTTAAATCAAATTTTATTTAATTCTCAAATAAATTTGTCCTTGCTTTCAACCTATAAATAAGAGGTTTCACTTTTCATTTTTCAATCATCAGTTAAAAAAACTTTATACTTTCTTTGAAAACAGACCTTAAGCTTTATCAAATGAGTCTGAAAGTAGAAGTGGTTTAACTTAAGCATTGTTAACTGTCAAAGTCAACCTTGATGCTAAGTCATCTTTTTTGTGTGTTTCAACCTGAAATGATTAAGGTATGGTCTAAAGATAAAGAAAACAATCTCTTGTAATCTTTCTTACAAGAGATTGTTTGCACTTTAAAGATACATAATATAAAAAGGTAATAATAAAAAATAAAAAAAAATTAATGGTTCGGGTGTTTGATGAAACATACCTGTAAAAACAACAAAGTCCACAAAATCAGCAATAAAAGGTTCATGAACATCGATGGCATCCAAGAATTTTTAAAAGCTTTGAATCCACTCTTGATGATTCCAAACACAGGGACTATCAACAGAAAAAACCGATAACCCTAACCACTTGAGAAATTTAAATTATTATGCTTAATGAGAAGTGAACATTCTTCATAACAGTCTAGTAATAAATATCATTTGGTAATAAGCCACAGAAAAATAAAATAAATCCATATTCGGAATAAGAATAATCTTTCCATCAATCAATAAATGAAATAGGAAACTTTTAGGCTGCCTCTGTCTAAAAAAAATGTACTCTACTTATTATAATGATAAGATTCATAAATTGCTGAGATAACTCTGAAAACAAATAGAAATATCCACTATATCAAGCAATAAGGGAACAAAAAATATAACATGCGAAAGCTTCCTTCCAATGTCTTGTTTGGGAGAGAAAAAACAACCTCTTTTTGCTCCCAGAGAACTTCTTCCATGAACTAAAACAAGAAAAAAAAAGAAAGGGGAGTATACTTGAAATAGATGGCTTACAACTTTCATGGACAAGAACATGATCTGTTTATAACAGACATCTGTTGTTCCTACAGTTTTAGGAAGATATATGAGTGGAGGAACCACTATAGGACCAAAACCATAATATCTCCATTACTTTGTGCCAATCTATGAGAGAAATAAGGAACCCAAAAAATAAGATTCATCGCAATTGATAAAACATAATAATAACATAGAGATTCTTTCTCTATCTATCTTCAAGATACACGATAAGCAATGCAATAACCAACAAGATTTGATCAACTATCTGAGACATGAAGTGATAATGGATAGTAAAACTTATCACAAATCAGAATGTACCTTCATGAAGAACAGTATTTTATGAATAACAATCCGAGAAACAACTGATTCTACAAACCACAATTTCAAAGCTACAGAATCCATAATTATAAGCATAAAAGTTCAGATAACAAAACTCTGACATGAAAAAAAAAATCAGACAACAACCAACTGGTTAATATCTTTTCTAGTATAGGCAACCTCAATCAACTAGAAAACGCCATTAGATTAGAATTCAATAATGAACATAAGTGAAACTAGATCCTTCAGATATCAAAGAGGAATCCAATATAGATTTTTCCAATTGAAGAAACATTTAACCTCATAAGGATGTCTTATTTACTGAAAAAGGGAATCAATAGATTAATTGAATTGTAAACTATGATGAAGTAAAACATTAAATTAAACAAATTCAACTTCAGAAGAAGTTTTCCCCCTGATGCGATCAGAGTTCCCACCAAAACTCACACAATAACAGACCATATCATTGAATTAAGCATTGAATGCATATATGAATCAATGTGATCAGGTGCATCCAATGTTCTCTCAGAACTATAAAGAATCAAAATTACATTATATTAGTGCATGAAAAGCTTTAGTTACCTGGGAATGTGTATTCTAGGCTTTGGGGATTTGGTCAGCCGAACCAAAGTCGAGTTCAAGTACCGGTTGCTTGTTCTTGAAAGCCAAAATCCAAGTCTTGTTCATGTTCAAAGCCTTCACCACCAGCTTCCTGTTGGCCTCCCTGGCAGGAGTAGAAATCCCCTACCCCTAATCGTGTCTGTGCTCCGTTAAAATTTTCTAAAATTTTGAATTTTAGACCCTAACCCTAATTTTTTATATCCTAAACCCTAAACCCTAAAACATATATCTTAAAAATACACTCTACACTTAATCCACTAAACCTTAACTACAAACCCTAACCTTGAACCTTGAACCTTGAACCCTATTACCCTAACCACAACTCCTAACCTTGAACCCTAAACTCACTAATTTAAAGTGAGGCACCAATGGAGGCACGATTAAGGGGCTGACGATTTGCACCCCTGACAGGTGAGCACACTATTTCATTCTCTTTGATTACATCCTTCTGTCAGCATGCAATGTATAATCGAAGTCCATTGCTAGACGGTTCAGTATGAATCTGTCCATACCAAAACATGTTCATTTTAAATGCCATTACAAAGTCTAGTTTATCAGTTCATAAGATAAAAAAAAAAATTATTTAATCAAAGTTATTCTCTAAAATGATTTTATCAAGAAGAAATCTTTTTGTCAAGCTGAAATCTTAAAATTCAACCCAGATTTGCTACCATTAAAAGTAAATGAAGCTACAAAGTTCATAAAAAACGAAGAACTGAAACTCTAAAAAACAATCAAGTTTGAAATTTTCCTGCATCCTAGTATCAAGTATCCACAAAAAAACAGAGATAATAAAAGGTAAAATCATTTAAGATCCTGCAAGAAATAGTCGAGTAACATAGGGAAAAAACTCTATAACTTGATAGCGCAAAATCTGCAAAATTCAAGTAACAACTGACAAGAAAAATAGATAAACCGAAATAAAATCAAATGAAAAAAGAGTTAGAGAGAGAGCTGCCATACGAGAGGGGCTGTAGATGTTGGATCGAGAAATGATTGATGAAGGAATAGACATAGTTTATATACTGATTGCCAGAAAGATCATAAGCAGTTTTGCATTTTAAAACAAAATGATAATAACATGTAAAAAAATGGTTCAGGTGTTTCATGAAACATACCTGTGGAACAACAAAGTCTGCAGAATCAGAAATAAAAGGTTTATGAGGGCCATCAGAATTCTTGTTAAGACATATTGTTTCAACAAAAAGATCAGAATCAATTGTACAAGTCAGATTTACCATTACCAGTATTAAATAAATGCACGCCAATTTTAATGTCGCTATAAAATATAGTTTATCAAATTCCAAAGTTAAAAAAGGAGGTTTATTCAATCAAAGCTAATCTTTAAAATCAATTTAAGAAATAAAGAATTGATAATCTGGAATCTCTTTTATCAAATTCAAAACCCACAAATCAAGAACAAAAAAAATCCAGATATGCAATCCTTAAAATTAAAAAAAAAAAACAAAAAAAAAACACTAGATTATTAGATAAAATACTTACATTTTCTTTAGAAGAATTCCTTCTCGGGAGAACATATTCTTGAGGTGAACAACAAAGTCCGCAGAATCAGAAATAAAAGGTTCATGAGGGCCATCAGAATTCTTGTTAAGACATATTGTTTCAACAAAAAGAGCAGAATCAATTGAACAAGTCAGATTTACCATCATCAGTATTAAATAAAAGCACACCGGTTTTAATGTCTCTACAAAGTATGTTTATCAAATTCTAAAGTTAAAAAAGGAAGTTCATTCAATCAAAGTTATTCTCTAAAATCAATTTAAGAAATAAATAACAGATTATCTGGAACCCCTTTTATTAAATTCAAAACCCACAAATCAAGAATAAGAAAACCCAAATCTATAATCCTTAAAATTAAACAAAACACTAGATTATTAGATGAAATACTTACATTTTCTTTAGAAGAATTCCTTCTCCGAAGAATCAGTTCTTGAAGTGGCCATCTAGATTGACCCGTCGAATTTGGAAAAGAATTCAAAGATCTTGTGCATCCATTGTATCAACTATCCACAAAGAAACAGAAAGATATACAATAAAAAGAAACAAAAAAAGCAAATAAACTATTTAAGATCCTATATTGACAGTCCGGAACCTGCAAAATTCAAGTAAAAACTTAAAAGAAAAACGATGAACAGAAACAAAATCAAATGAAAACCGTTAAAGAAAGAAGAAAGAATTAGGGAGACTTGCGATGCGAGAGGGACTGTAGATGTTGGATCGAGAAATCAACTGAAGATTAATGAAGGAATCGACGAAATTTTTCTCTGATTTCCGAAAAGATCATAAATGGAGTTCTTGTAAAAGGCCTGAATATATAGGTTTTATTATCGAGTCCTGCAACGGCTATTTGTTTTAGAATCTTCTAGCTTTCTTGATTGACAGCAACAGGCAACAGCTATTTCTTTAGAATATTCTAGCTTTCTTGATTGACAGTAGGCTTAAATATCAAAACTGCCCTCATAAAATAATATAAATACCAATTTAGTCTTTAATTGAATTGAAGGCTTGAAGCCCTAAAATTTCGCTCTCACCAAATTTAACCCTCATAAACCCCTTAATTTTGTTTACTATTTGATAATATTTTATTAAATAATATAAATTTATATGATTTTATTATTTAAAAATCGATGTATACCTTTATTTAAAAAGTTTTAAAATAATAAACTTATGTAGTTAGTATATAAGTCTTTTCATTGAATTAATTTTTTATATTCTAACAATAAGTTCATTTTTAATTTTTTAAATACCTAATATAATTGAATATTTGATAAATATTTTTTTTTAAAATTTAATATATTTAAATGAAATAAAAAGTAAAAAATTGAAAAATATTATAATTAAGTAGTAAGTTTATATCTACTTAACATATTCATATTTTTTAATGATAAGATTAGTGTATAATTAATTTTGTCGTTGAAATAAATGCGAAGTTGTCATGTTGGCCGATTAAATATTTTTGGATGAGTAATTATTTGATCGAGTTGCATTGAATAAATTTTTTTAAAGTTATTAGAATTTACGAGTTATATTTTATCACTTAAACTTTATTTGAATTTTTTTATTCAAGTCGAATTTAAGAAATTCAAGTTGAGTCGGGTTTTTTAGTTCTTATAAAAATTTAATTTTAATTATTTATCATGTTACAATATAATTTAAATTTAATTTAAACGACTTTCTCTAATCATACAAGATATGTGACAATATTTTTTTCATACTTTCATATATCAATATATATCATAAAATATTGAGTGACTCATATCGAACTTAAAAATAAATACTTTAATTACTAAAAATTTTGAGTTATTCGAATTTTTATTTTACAACTCAAGTTTTATTTAAAAAAATTTGAGTCAAATCAAAAATCGAATATTTTTAACTTAAATCTAATTATTCAATTTTTTCAACTCGAGTCGAGTTTTACTCTCCTGATATCCAGACGCATTATTTAGTATTTGAGTATTTCTGTGTTTTTATTTTCACCATTGACGCGCTATTCAACGGCGCGTGAACTTAGTTTGCATACTCCTGTTTCCAAATCCGATCTAAAAAGACACGTCAAAGTCTAATCGCTTTCTTCGTATTGTATACGTACGTACTCCGTTTGATTGACATTTTGCATGCTTTCACACACACAAATATTTATTCTTATAAAGCAAGTGTATTTATATAATAACATGTACTATTTGTTATACAATTAATATATTAAAATACTTTAAACTGTTAAAAAATATATAAGATAAAGACTTCAATAATCTTTTCATTCTCTTCTAAAATACGATGTTATTTTTTTAAAATATTATTGTTTTTATAATAAAAATAAAATTGGATGGATTATAAATCATTTTTTTATTAAAATTTGAAATCGAACCATTAATAACTCGATTTTAAATAATATTTTATACTAAAATCAAAATCATCTTTCACTATTTTTAATATTTTTTAATCTAAACAAATATAAGATAAACATTAGGCTCGTATCATATTTTGACGTCTACCTTAAGCCATAGCCCATAGGTGCCATTGAGATTACAATTTATTATAATTTTTATAATAATAAAATTTTAAGAGTTTAAATTATATTTTATTTTTTTTTAAAACAAATTATAATTTTTTAAAAATTTGGGAGCCTTGACCTCCACCACAATTCTCCGTGTGCCGCCCCTATCCGCATGTAGGAACTATGTACGGAAAATGTTATTTAATGTTTCAATTTTAAATATAAATATTTAAATTTATATAATTGAGATAATATGAATATTTTTATTATTAAATCAGTTAATAAATTTCAAAAAACATTATTTATTAAAAGTAAATATATTTAAATTTATAATATTACAATATTTTTAAATATGTAATTTTATAAAATTATTATTGATAATAAATCTAAAATTAAATATATACTTCCATAAAAAAATTCACACGACCAATATCTAAGTTATAACTCCGTCTTTTAACAATGTGAGTTGGAAGCTAGGTCTTTAGGATTTGTTTGTGTTTGATCGAAAAATATTATTATCAGTTATTTTTGTTATATTATTTATGAAATCAACCAATTAAATGTATCTATTTTATTAATTTTTTATCATATTATTTTTTATCAAGTGTTTTACCGATATTTATTATAAATTCAATTTAAAAACATATTACCAAGTAAAAAATCACTTGATAAAAAATGAGATAAAAAAATAATAAAATAAATATATTTAATTAATTGATCTCATAGATAATAGGACGGAAATATCTCAAATTTCTCGTTTCAATCGGGTAATAGGATTTTTAAAATTTTGGAGTATCTTTTTGGTTGAGCTATTATTTTAAGGTAAAATACACAAATGGTCACTAAAGTATACCCAAAAATTTAAAATAGTTACTAAACTTTTAAAAGTTATATAATAAGCATTAAATTTTAATTTTTGGTACAAAATAGTCGCTAAGTTAACCATCGTTGAATGCATGACATGGAAGATAAGAAAAATTATATAATAACACAATCAACCCTTTATATTTATGATTTAATCAATTTAATATTAATTCAAAAGTCTTAAAAATTTGGGGACTAACTCCCTAATTTTTCATACTTTTCATCTCCCCCAAGTGATCTAGGTGTGTTCATTATTACAAGTTGAATACTAGAAAATTTGGCAGCCGTCAATTTTCACTATTTATAACAACTAATATATTTTTAATTATATATTTGTTTGATGATTTTTTTAGCTGGAGGACTAGTCTACTAATTAAGTTTTGAACAAAACAAGATTTTTTTATAAACAAGTTGCATTAAATATTTAATTCATTGGAACCATTAGTCTTAAAGTAGAGCATGGCATGCATCTTGTTAGAGGAAAACATCGGCTTATCTTCTTGGCAAAATCATCAAGTTTGGCTGAAATCTGTGTTGGATTTTGGTCAAATCTCAGACAACAATTTCTTAGTCTAGAGTGGTTGATGTTGCTTAATTTAGTGTCATCGGAGCTTAATTTCAAGCTTTAGGTTTAAGAAATCGAGGATGAGGGAAAGGAAACTTCTTAATGGGTTTAATTACTTATTTTTGATATATTGATCGACTAATTTAAATTATATTTTACAGAGACTCTTTATAAGAGAACTTTCTAAACCTAAAATTTTCCATTTAAAATGTTAAAATTCGAACTCCTAACTTTATTTAAAGGATCTAATACATTATTGTATTTTATCAACCGGTTATTATTGGATTTTTATAGTTTTTTTACCCGATGTATAAATTACTTAAAAATCAATTTTAATTTAAAAACATAACGCATTTAATTATATTTAAACTGACTTCTCCTATATATTAATTACAATAATAATTACAACTGAATAAAGACTCTAGTGGTTACAAAAATAACGAGACAAATTTTAAGATTTCGTTAATCTATTAAACAATTACTATCAGGGACGGAGCTGTGTATGTATTGGGAGGGTTGCCCCTTCTAAATTTTTTGGTACAATTATATTTTTAGTTTTTTTTAGTTTAAATATTAATTAAATAAGGGTTTTGGTCCTTTCTAATTTTCTAATTTAAAGGTTTAATTGATTCTTACCCCTCCCGTTAGATCCTAGTTTCGTTACTAATTATTATATCAAATGTAATTGATAATTAATTTAATTATTTTATTAAAATAGTATGATATAACTGTAACCGGTTGGTTTAGTGAGATGAAACACTAAATCTCTTAAATAAAGTCAAAAACTTGAATATTGAGGTTGTGAATAGTATAAATTGAATTAAAATACTAATGCATGAGTTTTCACTCTTATAATGACGTTGCAAATTTAACAAATTCAAATGAAATATATAGTGCACTTCTATTATGTTAAGACTAAATTTTCAAAAAGAAAAGCGTGTAAAAACTATTTTTAAATTCAATTTATAATAAATATTAAAATATTAACTTAGTAAAAGTACGAGGTGAAAAATAATTAAATAAATATATTTTATTAGTTAGTCTGCGTGATAGGAATTATTCCTAATATAATTTTTTAATCGGAACACAAATCTAATACAATCAATGCCTCGTTGACAAAATATTTGTCTTTTTAGGAGTATTGTATATATGAATTATTTCTAAATATGAATAAATTAAACACACCAGTATTTAAACTCATTCATCTAATAAATAAATAAATAAATATTACTATATTTTTATGTATACTCAATTATTTATCTTAATAAATAAATAAAATGATTAATAATTTATATTTACACTAAAATAAATTTAATCAAATTTGTTGGGTTTGTTAACTATTGAGTTGAGAATTCATTACTGTCATAGTCAATCCTTTCTCCATCTCAACAATTAACACAAAGGGTCAAAATCACATCAAATTTTATTTCAATATAACATTTTTAAAATTATACTTTAATATATAAATTACATAAAAAATATTACATAATTATTATTTAAAATATAAATTTTAATCTATTAATCTTAAATTTTATAATTTTAAACTTTAAATTTAATAATTTATATAAATTAAAGTTTATACGGTTTGTATACATTTTTTATTTTCATTTATTATATTTTTTAAAGTTGCAATTGGAAATTGCAGTTTGTTTAAAAAAAGAAAAGCCCATAATTGTTGTTCCTAACTTCCTTATAGAATTTTAATTATAGTAATTTTTAGTTAAAAATTTAGTTTATGATTTAAAATTCCTGGGTTCAAAAAATTTTAGTTACGGTTACGATTTAGGGTTTAGATATCATGACTTAGGTTTTAAGGTAATATATTAGGATTTAAGTTTTAATCTATAAACCCTAAATTATAACTATAAACCTTTGATTCTAAGCGTTTAATTCTAAACCCTAAATTCTAAATAATTACTAAACCGTATGATATAATTACCCCAATTATTTTTTTTATGTATATGTGCTTTTTCTTCTTTAGAATTTACATAAAATCTATATATTCGTTAAAAAATTTATTTGGGATTTCTTGTCATTATTTTGTCCAAGTGCATAACCCTACTTAAAATTGAATTTGGTATCAATTTAGTTCATATAATTTCTTGCCAGATATATCATCCAGCAAGAATTTTAAATATTATTTTTAAAATATAAATATCAGAATTCTAACTAATATAAAATATAAATAATCAATAAAATATTTTCATTTCAGTAATTCTTATTTCGTGATTTCAATATTATTGCTTTCTTATTTCGTACTCCAGTTTTCTTTATATAGAATAAAAAAATCAATAGAGTATTTTTCATTTCAATATTTCTTCTAGAGTGGTTGAATTATAAGTTGGAGTCAATGTCTTGATCTAACTTACCCTGAATTATATAGTAATTACTTAATTCATAAAGTAATTAATAAACATAAAATATAAACAACAGTAGGGCAAGGACAAGAAGAAGAAAAATTATATATTTTGTTTTTCATGTGAACAACAGAAAGAAGTACGAACACATCGTGTCTACACATAAAAAGCGTAGAGTTTTGTAGGTTATCTTCTTTGTATTTTCATTTAAATTTCTCCTTGTTCATATGAAGTCAAAGAGACTTGTTTGATATGTTGAAAAACCACTCTTTGAAATGTTCCAAAACATTAATTAAAAACCATTTTTTACCAGTGTTTTTCCATGTAAAACTTCTTAATTAGTGGTTGAAAATGAACATAATCTTGAGTTCAAAACATTTGTAATGTCAACAAGTTTCTGAATTGTAAGAAAACACTGACCAAAACATTGAAAAATGGAGTAATCTATACAAGCTACTTTGATTGAAGCAAACTGGCTGTTAATGTCGTCTTAGTGGTTGAATCGAGTAAGCTCTTGAGTTCATTCCACGGAAAATAACCCGACAATACCGAAGTTACATCTAATGTGATTATATGGTAGTATATGTTTATATATATTTTTAGTTTTTTAACAATATACGTACTTTGAACATATATGTGTTCGATTTTAGGTTTTTTAGAATGAACATAATCTTCTTTTTTACTGGAACAGTTTAGCAGTTTATATATTGTACAATGGATCTGGTACAGACCATGCTTATTGTTACCAAACAACTATTCTGCAGATTCTTGAGTTCCGATTGCAGGCACAGTCCTGACAAAATGACAACTGCAAACCTGAGGTTTTCAAATTAACATATTTCAAGAGGCTTTAGCTAGGAAAGCTCACGGTACAAAGGGTCTTCAAAGATGAGGTGATCATCATGAGGCCAAACGGAAAGATCAGCTTCTCCCGAATTGAGTGTCGAAGTCTCTGCAACAGTTGGGATCACAGAAGGTGATGAATTATTGAGCTTCTCGATACCGATTTCGGTCGACGTCGGATGTTCGAATGGGACTTGTTGTAGGTCAGGTAAACGAGGGAAAGGCATTGTTGAATCATGGAGACCTTGAAGAGAAGCCGCTGCTGCTGATATATCCATTTTGGTCGGAGAAAACGAGTTTAAAAGATTGATGGCGTCTACATCAGTAACAAAAGTAGTGTGCATATTATTGTTAGAGCTAAATGAAATGGAAGCTGAGGTTAGTTGAAGAAGATATTGCAAACCCTGAAGCGTAGCCATTTGAAGAGCTTCTGCTTTAAGCCTTAAGGCCTGTTCCTCCCACGGGTGCTGATCCATAAGCTCTTTCAGGTTGGCCATAGCTATGAGATAAGGCAAAGTGGAGAGCATCTCAGTTCGAGGCCGATGGGTGATGGGATCGATCCCCATTTGTATGAGTTTCTTCTTCAGATGTGTGTTCCAAAAGTTCTTTATTTCATTATCTGTTCGCCCAGGAATGTAGCTTGCAATCGCTGACCATCTTTAACAACAAGAATGGAGAATCATATCAGTAACATCAAAAACCAAAACAATAACGACATTAAACCAAAGGGTAGTCCTTAAAATGATTACTTGTTTCCAAGGACGGAATGGAGATTGAGAATCGTTTGTTCCTCTTCATGTGAAAACTTCCCTCTCTTAATATCAGGCCTCAAGTAATTTTTCCACCTCAGCCTGCAACTTTTCCCACATCGATTAAGACCTGTGAAATTATTACAATCAATGAAACAATAACCTCAGCCAGGGGAAGAAGACAGGGTGTAAGAAGTTGGTAATAGTGTTGATCAGCTGATACCAGCAAGCTTGGGTAGGGCTCTCCATCTGCCATGTCCATTTTCATGTATGTATTTGACAAGCTTTTGATCTTCCTCAGTGGTCCAGGGACCTTTCTTAAGGTCAGTGGTTTCATCACAACAAGGAGACCTTCCCATAATTTCAATATGAGCTCTTGGCTTGGCTTGGCTCCCTCCAATCCAACAATGGAATGAAGCTTACTCTATATTTATAGACCTCAATCGTGTTCCCTAACAATGGAGACGTGTTGGTTTCCTATTTGTTTTGGGGAAAATTACAGTTCCTTTTTCTTTCTTAAAATCTCATTTATACCCTTGTTTTGTCATTTGTGATTTGTCCACGTAAGGCGTTACTCTAATAGCATATTGGACTTAATTCAATCAAATTAGCAACTATTCGAGTCTTATCAATGTTAACTTTACTTAGAAAGTATATTCATTCGTGCTAAAAATGACTTTAATCCTTAAAATTTAAAAATAGTTTTTTAAACGAAATTTAAAATCTTCAAAACTGTTCGAAATTTTCAAAATTTTAAACTATAAAATCTTAAAATTGATATATTATCATTATCAATATTCTTGCCAGATTCTACTACCGTCATCGTCTAAAGTCTCTGCCTATTTTTCGTAATCATCCCTTACCAGTAACGGGAGAAAGACATGCCGATAAGACGTTGAACGATTTGAGCCTTTCATGTTCGTTTTTCGATTGACATGCCTCCCACTGATTATCGATGATGGATGGTTGAGAAAAATAAACGACGACTTTCGACTATGATAATGATATCCGACAAGGCTATCGACAATGACAATATCGTCAATTTTGAGATTTTAAGAGTTTGAGATTTTTTTAATTTCAGCAAATTTTGGGAATTTTTTAATTTATTTTATTTTTAATTTGTTTTTAAAAATAAAAATAAAATAATTTATGTGTCAAATTATAATTTAATGATAAAATTTTTAGACAAGCATTGTCGGTAAAGATATGTACTCAACCTAAAGTGTTGAATTGATTATCAATGGCTGCTTCGCGTATACTGACAAGAACTCAGACTTTCTTCCTTGATAAGTTAACTATTTTTCTAACCTAAGATCCCTTATACTGAATTACATCAATGGCCTCCCAGAGTCAAACCCTAACAACAAGGAGAATTATGAACACCATATACTGATACACATCTGTATCTCCACCATTTTTTTCTCCTTCACTGACCTCATTCTTCTGTCAGAAAAACAAAGATTTTGTTCTGAGAAAAGGGAGATCAGATAATTAACAGATTCATCATTTTTTAAGAGGGAAACACAGAGATTACTTCTTCAACTAGGGTTCCTTGTCGGGTGGACCATCTGCTCGCTCACATAAGTTAGAAAAAGGGTTTTAAATAAAGATTTTGGAGAGTTAAATGATGTCACCTAAATAGATTTTAATTCTTTTTTCATTATAAAGAAACAATGGTTGAAGTTGAAGTTCCAGCTAAAAAACTGGTTTGCTAACCCGGATAAGTTTCTACCCTATATATACATCTAAGCTCAAGACTTTCTGCAATATATTCCTTATATCACATTTATGGCTGTAGGTCTTAATTTCCATCTCCATTAAAATATGAAACAATCCCTTAAAATATAGTATTAAACAGCTATGAACATGTATTAGTGCAACCCTAAGTCACATTGTTCTTCCAAGGAGAAAATTTGGGTTTGGACCTTGGAAAACGATTGCTGGAAAGGGAAACTACTTTAGTTTAATCTAATCATAATTTGCATCCTAATGAAATGTTGTTATTGAATATGAAGTATGAACATATGAATGTTGACTTAATTAGAATACGCACCCCAAGATTTCAAATAGCTTCCATCGACCACCTAATTCTTGCAATCTGCCATGGAAGTCCGTCCAGCATCTTCCATCAGCAGCGCATTTTCAATTTAACTTCTCGACATGAACTGATATGTTGGTCAAAGCCTTGATTCCTGCAGTAAAAGGCTAAAAGCACCATGCTGTTTACTCCCTCATTGTTAATTCTGAGGTGTATTAAACAATTAAGAGAAAAGGAATAGAGTGGTCACCGTGCAATACACTTGAATTGTATCTGAGGGAGTTCATAGCTCACCAACTTTACCCTTTTCAACCATTCATAACCCAACAATAAGAAAAAAATTAAAAAGTGGGGTCTGAAAATCTGTGCTAATTTCATCATATCTTTCACCATTTGAATGACAATTACGTGTAGAAGGGTTCACTTTCCCTATGAAATTCATGCATTGTAGCTTATTGGCCTTGTACACGAGTGCATCCACTCACAGACCACAGTTATGGCTAATATATAAGGATTTTGTATTGATTTATGCCAAAGAACGTTTAAGATTGTGATTTCTTTCTTCTGGAATGGCACTAGAAGTAAAACTAAGGGTCATTGAAGATTGAACTTATATTTTTAATCGAAGTCTTCAAAGACCAAAGCTTCTTGATTATTACTTGCTTCTTGATTATTACTTGCTCCTTGCTGGCATATAACAGTTGAGAAACCTATGCGCTGTTTGTTGGTTAGACGCTCATAGGTAATGACATCAGAATTCAGATTAACAGCTAAGGACAGTGAAATAAAGTGATACTGAAAATTGCATATTATAAAAGCACATAAAAACATGCCAACTTTTTGAGAACAATCTAAAAGTGTTGCTGATTCAAATGATTCCACCCATCAGCAACTTCTGCTTGGCATTTAGGGTTAGGGCACACGTTAGCTAGCATGAAGGCTGAAAATGCTGTAAACGCAAGTAAGCCAGCTTAATTTATAATATACCTTACAGTGTTCGGGTTACCATTTAAAGGAACTCTAAAAAGAAAGCATCTAAATTCATGTTATATACTTATATAATAAGCGATGAAAATAACAGCAAATTAAGGTTGGCATAATATATCAAAACAAACAACACAATTTCATTTTCTTTGTTCCTTCTAATCCAGATTTTTGTGCCTGTATGTAACTTGAGAAATAGGGTTTAAGTTCTAAAAAGTTAGTGGAAAATATAGGGTTTATAGCTTGTTGATTAAAGAAAAGAATGTACAAGTATTTTTACCATTTATTTTTTCTAAGGAAAAGACTTCTTTTAAATATCAGTAGTCTGCGAGATGATGTTGGGAAGTGTTTCCTGCTCGTCGTTTCTTTCCGCTAAAAGTATCCGATCCTGTTCTTGTTGAGTTGCTGGCTATAAAAGAAGACACCTCTTTGTTTCTGAATTCCAAGTGGATCAATTCCCACCCTTAGTCCGGATTGCCCAAAATGTTGTTATTTGTTAATTAGTATTAAAGGAGATATTGTGTGTAAGTTAGATATGTATTTCTTCATATTCATCCGCTATTGTCTGCAACCGTGATAAAACGTTGTAACCGAAAACGCGACCACAATCATGATTTATGTCCTGGTTCAGAGTATCTTATCTGTTTGAAGTTATGTTCCTACTGTTCCTAGGGAGAGTTTGCAGAAAAGTAAGCTAAGTCTGCTAGACTGCTAGTAGTAGGAAGAATAGCTTAAGTGTTGGCTACGGCTAGCTAAATCAAAGAGTTTGTTTTTAAGAAGTTGAGTTTTAATAAGTACTAAAAGCTAGTAATAAGTGTTCCTTTAATGACCAAGATTATGGTGGACATTGTTTAAAGTTAATATAACTGCAGTCATATTTAGCTGTGCTGCACTTATAAACAAAAACACATCCCGGGAAGGCTGTTTTAGAAACCATTATGTGGGGAATCACTTGGGTTTGAATATCAAATATTGGTATTTCATGCTCCACAAGATCACCCAAGTCCAGTCAGAATTTTTCTGTATGAAGTACGTATTCTCATGCATGAGAAGAGGAGGGGTATTAATCCTACATCGGAAAAAAAAATGATGTCTTGAGATATATAAACGATAACACTGCATCTTTTTAGATATGTCTTTGGAGAAAAGGATAATAAACCGGAAATAAAATGTATATTATTTTTTTGTTTCGGCAAAGGTAATTTTATCAAGAATTAAAAGGTGTTGCTGGGAGAAAACACAACTTACACTACATTCAAAGAATATCTAGGGGAATGAATTTTTTTTCCTAGTAATATGAAAAGACTGAGTACACAAGTAACCCTTTGCTTCTTTTTAAAAAGAATTAATAAAATATCTTCTTAAAAGAAATGATCTTGGCTGCCTTGGAGGTAATTCCAAAGCCCTTTATTTCCCTTTTCTGTTTGCAGTAAGTTTCCCTCCTTATTTCTATACTTAGAAGCTAGAACTCATACTTAAGGAAGGACTCTGGATTTAACTTTCAAGTAATTTCCATTATAGGCCGATTTAAACCTTTTAAACTTAATTATCCCATTCCCCACTTGAATCCTTCCAATGAATTAGCAAGAGAGGCTCATGACCCACACCTAATTTTATAGAACATTTAAAACACTAGGATCACTGAATGCATACAAATAAAGTTGTGTAAAACTCGACTCGATTTAAAAATGCCAAATAGTACATATGTCATATAAGAAAAATATGAAGCTATTTAAATTGAAACTAATTAGTTCTATAAAACATTATAAATGTTTACAACTAAATTTGAACATGAACTTGAACGACTCGACTCGATCAAATACTGATCACCTCTACGTGTAAGTACCTAACAGTCAAGAATAATGCTTTCCCCATACATATGCAGAAACTAAGCTTAAACCATTGCACTGCAGTGCATCAAGCTTTCTCTTCAAAAACAAATCAACACTTTAAACATCTTCACCACAACAAAATGAAAGAAGAGCCCCAACATACCTCAGAGAATTGTAGTCTGCAAAACTGTCTCCACAACACCATGAATTTTGGAAAGAATAGGACCGGTAATGAGATGTAAGAAAATGGAAGTACTTGCATGAGGAACCTTCAAATGTGGCATACAGATAAGTATATATGAAATCTGAGTAGCTAAGATAAAGTAAAAGAGAATCTAATCAAAAGTTTAGATAAGACGTTGCATGGAAAAGCAAGTCACATGGTTAGAGCAGGAGATGTAAAGAAAGTAAACTTTATCGAATATCCACCAGTTCGGTACTGTAAATCATGTCAAGTGGGGGAAAATTGCATGCAGATCACATGGCGGTAGTTGGTAAAGGAGCATATGATTATTCTATTCACAGACTCAAATCAGTAAAGAGACTTATTTTAGTGTTTTTATTAAACACCCCGAGCAATAAGTTCGACTCAATCAAAATTCGGACAACACTTATTCAAACTCGGGACCGATTTAAGACTTTAACAAGTTTAAGTTGAACAAGACCTAATTTAATTCGATAAGTTCACGAAAATATCACTAATTTTTTTTTATAATATGTATATTTATGAATTGTTATTTTAGAGTTTAAATTTCGAAATTATTTCGTACATTATTTTTATGTTTTTTTTAATTATATTTGTATTAAACTTTATATTACTAGATTTTAGGTACATTTGAACAACAACGTAAAACTTCTAGAGAGCTCAACGAGGCGGAGCCACACAAACACTATATATATATATATATATAATTTGTATAAAAATTAAAAAAAAAATACATAAACACCGTTTTATAAATAAAATGACACTTTTAAAAATAATTAAACCTTTTTAACTACCGTTAAAAAATAATATTATTTAAATAAAAATTTTAGCTTCACTCCGCTAATAAAAAACATTTTTTTACAAACACAAAACCAATAAAATTTTATTAAACTTATAAAATATCAAATCAAACTGTACATAAATTAAATAGTTTTTTAATTAAATCAAACATTATTCAGTTTATAATCGATTTACTCGATAATTTCCCTGATCGTGTGAACCGACCATAAAGTCAAAAGTACCAACATTTTCTTTTTGTTTGCATGGAATCACATGGTGCCCGTATAATAAGCAAGTAGAAGAGAGTAACCAACCATCTAGTTTCATCTGTTAAAAGAATAATTATTGTTTCTGGAAGTCATAGGTTCGAATATTAATACTATCATCAATAAAAAAATATTTAATAATTAAGAGTATATTTTAGAACATATATTACTATAACTATTATAATTGAATAAAAAAATGATAAATCTATCTACAGTTCACACACATTTACAAAATAAATGTTCCTTTCAATATTTTTTAATAAAAATGTCAGAACCTAGAAAAAAAATATTTCTATACCACAGAATATATATTATTTCTACTGCATTTGATTTTACTTATAAAATAATAATAATCACACAACGATTCAATTATTAAATCATAAAAAATAAAATTGATCGAATATACTTAAATATTTAATATTTTTTAATTTAAAAATGATATTCTAAATTTTATATAAAAAGACACAAATACATAACAAATGGCTCCCGCCCAAGTAAAATGAAAAAACAAATAAATCTTCACTCCCAATATTTTCAATAACCTTGATCTAATTTGCTCCTCTTTTTGGTTCAACCTCAAGCATTAAGCCACACCACAACCTGCTACTATACCAAAAAAAAGTAAAGAATCTTCTGGGAAATCAAAATATTACCCGAATCCGGCTTTGCATTTGCCTTTCTTAGTTTTCTGAGCATGATCAAGAGATTAAGCGATCACTTAACTGATTTGATGAAACAGAAAATTGGGGTTCCACACCTAGTTCTTGTATGAAACATCATGTAACACACAAACAGAACGTTAATCGTCGTACCGGAATCATTGATCGATCAAACGAAGCTCCCAGTTACCCTCACCGTCAACAAATCGCAACTCCAAAGCATGGAATGGTATTAGAGCAGGACGCTGAAAAACATACAGTAGCAAAACAAAAAGAGGGAGAGTTACAACATGGAAGAAAATGACATTTGGAACAGTTCTTGCTAACTGTGTTGAACTGTTTGTGGTATGAAGTATTGCAGCAAATAATCCTACTTTAGTATCTACTGGATCGATGATGCTCGAAAATAATAGATACATGCATGTTTGATGTTACTATTTAGTTAATCTACTTGCCTGTGATGAGGTAATAACGGTTATACCCAAATCTTTTGCCAATCTATAAAGTTGTTCCTCGACATCGATGCTTGTGGCACTGCCATGGGGAAAAAATGCAGGTAAACTGGATGTCTAGTTTGGAATTTTGTTAACAAAAACATAGAGATTTGACATACTTTGTGCACTCGTCGAGGATACCAAATTTAGGCTTGTGGAAGAACAACCGTGCCTGGTAAAACAGAAAGTTTGATATCAAACAACAGGGTTCCTGTCTGGTATAAACAGTGAAAATGTTGGTGCTTCAACATGTCTTGATGGTGCAACAAGTTTAGTTTAACTAACCATGCCTAATCTTTGCTGTTCGCCAAGCGAGAGGATGTCTTCCCAATTGAGATTAGCATCCCAACCAGCTTCATCCCTTTCCAAAAGATAATTCAACCGAACATTTTTCAGAATAGTTTTCAAACGTGCATCGAGAATGTTCGTGGTGTTTGCTGATCTTTTACCTGAAATTTTGCATGTTTGTAATTGTCACAAACTAATATGTTGTTTCAGGGTGAAATCATGTACTATATCTAAGAAAAGGCAACTTTTGACTCAGATAGACACAAGAAGGGATTTGTCATTCTACCATGCCTCCTAAATTGTTAAATACACCTATGTACTTAGGATTTGAGATGAGTTCCGGATACAGATATGTGCTTGACACGAGTATGTATTCAGAGGCTCAAAGAACTGTATAATCTTGAAGAGTTGGAGGAAGATAGAGATACATACCAATACTCATCTAAATCAAAACTGTTGCTATACCTTTTAACTTGAGAGTCAAGAAAAGTAGGTAAATTAACTCATTCATCAGAAATGTCTGAAATATTGGCAACACAAGCAATGTGTTGAGACTGAAACATAGAAGATAAGGGAAGCAATGCAACTTGTGTAGGTTACCTTTTCCGTACAACTTCAGTTCCGTCATCTCTGCTTCCTCACGAGAGAGTGGATATATGATTTGATCCCTTAAAGTACCCAAGCATGTATATGGTCTCTGAGGAACATAGAAAATGCCACAACCTGATACATCCTCTTCCTCCTCATCCAAATAATAGAATGGTTTATAAATTCTTCCACTCGTAATGGGCCATAGACCTCGAAGTACTCTGAAAACAGAACTTTTTCCGCTACCGTTTGGACCTAAACAGATACAAAGCGTGTCAGATGCAAATCTTCTGTCAAGGAGAACAATAAAGACACCTATACTAACCAGTAACGAGCAGGTTTTTTCCGGGTACTACATCACAGGTCAACTGCCTAGCCAACAGCTTCTCTGATGGTGTAATTATATCAACGTTGCTAAAAGAAATAGCATCTTTAGCATAGAGACCGTTCCCATTATACGGCAACAACTTATCAGTCCTCGAATCTCCTGGTTTGATGCCAAATCAACTTATCAGTTGTAAAATTCCATTACCAAACAAGGTATGTCAACTATAGGCGAGGAAAATATATATATACCAGACTGAACAGCATCAAGAAGCTCTTCTAGCTCAAACACTCGGTTGATGTTTCCTGATAGCTCCAGGAACTTTCTGTTCAACTCCATGATGTCACCAAAGGCTAAAAAGCTTTGAGATATGACAGATGCCAGGAATCGTAGTGAATGTCCAAGCTCAACTACAAAAAGTTGAAGTACTTTCAGAGAGAGAAAAAGGAAGGGGAGAAACCAAAAAGTACTACAAAATCATGATATCTCACTTTGAGTTGAAACTAAGGATAGGTCTCCCTTGTGATCCAAGGTATACAATAAACTCAAACCCCAAGTAACAATATGTGGAAGCTGTTTCGTGACAAAATCGTCAAGTATACCAAACATCCATTTCTTCTTCAGAAGTAACGAAGAGTGATCAAGAAGCTCCCTAAATCTTAACTCAACCATCTGTTATTACAAGAAACATGGTATTAGGGAAGAACCGGTGCCTATGATCCATGCAAAAATTACTACAGTTGGATTTCATGCATAGATCAAATTATATGGTCCTGTCCTCAATGCACAATGAGCAAAAGCCTGAATCTGTCATTTCACAGCAAAACATTCCTTTTGTATGATATAAAATGGAGAGACGGTATCTTACTTTGAAACAATAAGCTGGAAAAACATTAGTATAAAACTCAGCAACGACAATGAAGGAAACAACAGTTGATATACAAATACATCAGACAAGACAACATAATTGAGTTACTTACAGCCTTTTCTCGGGCACCTCCTCCAAAGAAAGCAATAGACTCAGCATGAGTCCGCAGTCTTTCGTGCATGAACCTAGTTAATATATGATACAAGTTATTAGAATGATGTATGGACTAACATTCAGATATTCAAAATACTACATACATGCACCAATGGAATAACATTTTTTTGTATTACATATCTCCATCATTGCTTTAAAACTAAACAGGTCATGGACATTAAGAATTTAACAAGACCTAAAGTTCAAAAGTTTAGCAAGGCAAAGCTCAATAAGACGCGATAACATAAAAAGCCTAAAAATGGTTAAATATTAATTAAAATATAAATATTGTATGCCAACATAATATTCTTTTCATATTAGGCATTTTGATTGTTTAGGTCTATCCATTGCATCATATAGACAAGTAGATAGTGTTTGGTAGTTAGTATTACTAGCATGGATTCTGAACCGAGACTGGATTACCTGAAAGTTCCCTCAAGTTGTTGTTCTTGACTTGCCAAATTACCAAAATCAGGAGTAACAGTCCTTAGCAAACCCAGACCAAACAACATGTATGCATACAAAATGCTAACACCCCTTCTTCCTGTTAACAGCTTCATTCTCCAGGTGAACCTTAAAAATGGCAGCACTGTTAATAATATTTCTTAGAAAGATAAGGAAGAATGAAAAGGAAAATATATTTTCTAAGATAAATATTTGATAAAAAAAGATAGTGTTACCATTATAAATCAAGATAATATACTCACCACAAGATGTCAACAGATGGCTTTACCATTCCAGTAACCAGCCCTGACAAATCAGTAGTTAACTTTTCAAGATCATCAGTTATTCTTTGATCTGCGTCAATTTTTTTGCTTGACAAGTGAAAGACCTGCAAGAAGATGCATTTGATGAGAATTGGGCATAGCCGAATTCTAGGTAATAGTGGTGAAAGCATTTAACTCTCCAATGCCTGCCAAGAATTCAGGCATCACTGTTTCTGAGCTAATCAAACCTGGTAAAATGCATTATTTCTTAGGTAGTTCTTTAGCAAATGTTGAGTCAACCGAATCCTCCATCCAAGGGCCAGCGTAGCTGTCAAGTGCCTGCAAACCAAGAAATAGGCCATTTAGAAGTTAGAAGGAACAATACTATATGTGAAATAAAGCTAGGATGAGTATATAACTTCTGTGATAAAACTTATAAATCAGGAATCAAGTAGAATAAAAGTAATTTCGAGCAATAAAAAAATCCACTTAGAAGGAACTCTAAATTGAAAACTGCTGGAATCAACCATGAACTTGTAAAAGCAGGAATGACATTCATTGTCCACATAGGCTGTAGATCCCCTCAGAAATTTATAAGCATGGTGTGATGTAATGAAAATAGACACAAACCGAACATATACTAATGAACCAGAATATTCTGTCACAAAGAAGTTATATTATTTAATGGCCACACATCACAGGCAGATGAAAACCATTACGATAGAAAGCAGCCTTCTGCATATAAAAATGGGCTAGCCAATCTGCGCATACTGGAGGGAAAATACTGAAATACAGAATGAATGGCTTAAATCATTCTCTTTACAGTATAGAACAAAAGGCACACGGATAAAATGCTACAAATCTTTTTGGTTGATGCTGCAATTTCTCCTCTTCAGAAAAAATTCAGAATTTAAAGCATATTAAGGAAACACAGTAAAACAGAATTCTTTTCACAAAAAGCAAGACCAGTACTTCAAGAAAGAAAGAAAAAAGAGAAAGAAAACCTTCCTACTTTAAGAACAAGTAGGCCGGGACCTTGGGGGTGCTCATTCATACCAAACCACACATATAATATCAATTTCTCTTATGAAGGTCCACTAGCACTGAATCAACGAAATTAACCGACCAGTAATTAGGGGAAAATACCATGCCTATACTTCAGATAAGTGAACTACGGACTCAATAAACAGTTTAACTGATAGATCTTCTCTATTTGTATTTCCCGCTTTTGGTTTAAGTCTTTCATCTATAGGTCACAATGAAATAGAAAAAGATACCTCAACGAAGGAGCAATGAAAGCAGATGCAACACTTTGAAGGACACTTGTACCCATTAATCGTATAAATCCTGCCTTATCCTGCTGCAAGACGTACTTCACAGTCCTTCCTGAAAACTGATGCATTTAAGTAAAAGTACAAACAATCTCTCTGATTTTAACATGGATAAGAAGTAGAAGAATGTACTTCAAATACCATTTAACAATGCAATCCGATCTGATAACCATGTTCTCATGACAACAAGAAAAGCAACCGCAAGCAGTTGAGCTCCTTGTTTGTCAAACACGGTAGGTACCTGAAACATATGAATTTAAGGTTTTAGATAGAATTTATAAACTTGTCTTAGCAGATGAGAATAATGTGTGCTCATTGCCGAATTTTAGGATTCCTTACACCAGGTTTACTAGAATTCAAACATTGAAGATAAGTAAAATATCACAAAATTTAATGCTCGATATAGTCAACCACTGTTATACAACAGTACTTGTATGAGCAATGTTACAGTTAGTCACATCTGAGAATATTTCAACAAAGGTGGTTAAATCCAACATTACAAATCAATGAGAGGCAAATCATCCCTTAAGTATACACGATTAATTCCTGCAAATAAAGAAAAAGGCAGTTCCTAATCGTACCAGTACTTTAAACATGGCAGCTACCCTCAATGGCAGTACTCTTGGAACCCTCTGGAGTTGAGGAAGCACAGGGAACTTAACATCATGACTCGAAGAGGGTGATGCTGTTATCAGGTCTGATACATATGATTGAGTCTGTGGATTTGAGAATGCAGAGTTCTGGACAAATTCATTCAAAATTTTGCAGTTAGAGAAAACAGGTCCAATTGAACAAAACAATGCACATGAAAACTAAGTTTCAGAAATTTTAAGACCTTTTTAGCTGCAATGAACGCCCGTTGAACAGTAATTGCATCATTTTGGCGGTCTGTCTCAGAAAGTTCAGTCAAATCAATCCCACCTTCACTTTGTAACAAGGAATCCTCCCTGCAGATGCTATAGAAGTTCAGTTAACACATTGAAAAAATTGGTAAGATCTACAATCTTAACAAAATTATGCTTCGTACCTTCTGTAATGAACTTTCCATCCCCCTTCTCCATCCAAAGACAAAACCACATCATGAAATGCAACTAGTGCTGGACGATGTGATATGGTTATGCATGATGTACCCATAGCTCTAATTTTAGCACAAAATCTTTCCTCCATATCAGTTGTCACAGCACTTGTGCACTCATCAAGAATTGCAAACTTTGGTTTATGGTAGAACAATCTAGCCATTCCCAATTTCTGTTGCTCCCCAAGAGAGAGTTCATCTCCCCAGTTAACCACTTTCTCAGGTGGGTAACGATCCAATAGGTACTCAAGGTCAACCTGAATAGACCACAAAGTGAAGAATTACTCTGAAAGTAGCCAATAAAATTCTGAAAGTAGAAAAGAAATGTCATGAGATGAAATTAATACATTTCTCAACAGCTCCACCATTCCAGTATGTGTAAGAGGTTCAACTTCCTGATCTGCTGTAAGAGGATAGATTAACTGGTCGCGAAGTGTTCCGACAGCGGTGTATGGTCTTTGAGGCACATAGAATATTTCTTTATTAAGATCAGAACCAACTCCAGGCTTCACAATATGGCCAGATACCAGTGGCCAAAGGCCACCTAAAACCCTGAAAAGGGAACTCTTCCCACTTCCATTTGGACCTTCAGAAAAGGCAAAATATTTTTATTGGCCTAAAAATCACAACACGTCCTAGTAACCCTTTCAAACAGGATCCACTTAAATTTGGGAAACATGAATATAAAGAAAGAGGATGTTCATAAATGATAACTCTCACTTCCAATAAAAGCTCATTACATTTCCTCTACATTAATACAATTGAATAAAGCAAAATAGAAGCATGTCAAAAAGATGAGTTGATGATTGCAGAAGGCATTATAAGTAATAATGTAAATCACAAAATGTTCCAGGAAAAAAACCTGTAATTAAAAGATTGGATCCTGATTCAACCCTCAGAGAGAGATCCTTCACCAAAACATTCCCAGTTGGAGTAACAACCTGGATAGCATTATATCTATAAGAAAGAAAAAAAAATATGGCAAAGGCATATTAAAGAATCATAAAATGTACAATATAATCTCAAATACCTTGACACCAGAAAACTCAACATAGTTAGCTTCAGTTAAGTAATTCCTACTTGCAGCTCTTTGCAGGGATGCTTTTTTATCGTCAGCACATAGCTCTTTTGATATAAGCATCAACTCATGAATGCGGTCAGCATAACCACTGGAAGATATTAAAAGAAATAACAGTAAGAATAAAACATAAGTTACTAGATGAACCAGGAATCTGTCTCTCAAGTTCCTTGCAATAATCAATAACTATTACAGAATGGGAAATATATTCATCATGAATTTGAAGAATGGCTATGATAATATAACAGAGTTTTTTCAGAAAGTGCTTATATTCATCGCGAATGTGCAATATATTAAACTTCTGAGACGATTGTGCTTTTTCCTATAATAAAGCACAGTTATTGCCGAGTGTGCAATATATTCATCGCGAATATTATGGATATCCATGGTACGGTTCGAAGGAGGTTTCTCAGAAATACCTGAGACGATTTATCCGTCTTGAACTTATAGAAAGGGTTCCCAGGGCCAAAAATAGTGAGATTACAACACTGATGTGATATCTTAAATTGCTGAACATTTCTGCCCGTCCCAGTGTTGTAGTGTTAGGTCTAAGATGGCCAGCAAAGAAAGGCTCAATAATCAAGACAACAACAAAAGTAGCAGCAAGATACTTCAATAAGAAATCTTGAATCATGCCAAACCACCAATGGTCATGATGTACGGCCCTCAAGTGTTTAACAAGAGTATTAAACTTCTGCTGAATATAACTCTGTTCTCTACTTTCTCCACCATAAAATGCTATACTTTCTGAATGGACCCTTAACCTTGAATGAAGCTGTCTGTATTCTCCTTCCAACTGCTGTTCTTTGGACATTAGTTTCCCAAAAGCAGGAGAGAAGTTTTTTATAGCAGCTCCTGCTCCCAAAATAAAACCCTATAAAGCATCCCAATTTGTTAGTCTGACAACTAGGCAATATGGTAATAACAAATTAGCAGAGCATTTTCCAGACAAAGGATTACCAATATCCAGAAAAAGTATTTTGGGCCAGCATAAGAACAAAGACACCAAGTATAAACCAGACTGTCAGTAACTGCTGTCAAATCATCCTGTACAAGCTCACTCAACTCCGAACAGAATCTTGGTATATCACTTGCAATCTGTTGCTCAGGATTCCGTATCCGTCCATCAACGTGTGATATTTTGTAATATGCCATGTTCTGAAATTATATATGTTAACCCTAAATGGTAGAGAAAACATGTAAAAAAAAAGAGGAAACTTATAATGCATGTGATGCAATAGATAAGTGCTTCCTGAGTCGAACAAACAAAAGTCAAGCAACACCATCCTCAAAGATGGGAAAAGCCATCTGAGGAAAGCATAAACAACCCGAAGGAAATGTACTCGGCAGCATTACTGCTTCAGGTGTCTACTACGTTACAACTTGAGTAGCAATTTTCCAGTAAAATGAATTTCACATGATTTTAGTTAACTGCCTGAAGTTTGGTTAAATGTATCATGCACATTTAAAAAAAATAGATAGGAAGAATATTAGACAACTAAATATAAAACATCACACTTATTCTCCTGCCACCGTTAAAGATGTGCAAAGAAGAATAGAAGATAGTTCACATGCAGGAAGAAAAAAAAAAGAGTAACTTATGGTTCATGAATTATGAAAGGAAGGATAACTGATCTAACCAGATTAGAAAATGAGCATAGCGTAGGAGAGAACTTAGAATGAAGATAGTGCATACAGATTAATCCAATATCAAAAGCAGAAAATTACCTCAAAATAATGTGAATGGATGAGTTTTGTCAGTATTTTTCTGAACCTCAGACTTAGGGTACCAGTTATGTACTTTGAAGTAGAATGAATGGTTGACAGAAGAAAGCACAATAGAATGTTTTCAGATATTAACCGAAAGAATGATGGTACACGCTGGAGAAAAGCAGCACGGAATAGAAATCCCTGAACTTTTGCTAATCTGTTGCTCAAAGCCGTCCTCAGCACCTGCAAAAGGTATAAGATAGATGCTTTTCTTAAAAACAAAAAGTGGAAAACCCCCTATCAAGCATAAAAATGGTTTAAACCAAAGTACCAATGCCTTCTGTTATATGCCACTTAGCATCAAGTCAAAAAGAACCTCTACGCCAAAGATTCAACATAAGTGTAAATCACAAATGATATTGAACTTTTCTATCTGGTCTATTTTCTAGATAATGTTATAAATTGTAGTGAAACAAATAAAATGCATAAAACAAAACTTGAGAATCGGACACGGTGTTAAACCAGAGTGGGTTTGAAATACACAAATAGAAAGGCTTACCACAATTCCCACCAAAGCCAAAAGATCTCTTACACCAACTTTACCCATCTTGGACAGAAGAATTGCTACCAAAACCTTAAGGGACTTTAATCCACGTTTCTTCTGTCTAGTTTTCTTGAAATTAGTATTCTTTTTAAGAACCTTATCTGAATTTTCACTATTATCTTGGATCCCATTGTAATGACCATGCGAATCAGGCTTTTTACTACTGAGCCGCGATTGCAAATAAGCAACAGCACCGCCAGCAGCCACAATACCAGAAGTAAGAAGTAGTGTCTTCCTGTAAAACCATAAAAGCAATATAACACTAGACAGACACCAGAGAAGGAGAGAAGACAAAGGTCATGTAACTTGAGGATTATAGCACTTATAAGTATCATGGCATAGACATCTAACAGAGTCCCTCTGGGTGGATTGGGTGAGGAACTAATATAATGTCATTGCCATATAAACTATTTACCTTGATGCATGGAAACAGACTGATAAGTGAATATTTTCTCTGAAAGGTCCATCTTTTATAATGTCATTTAGTGCAATTATAGGAAGACTGGTAAACAGAATAATCTCAACTAATAGGGGTTTCCTATGCTATCCAACTTAAGGATTTTCCACTGGGTTTTTTGTTTTAGCATTAACAAATATTTTCACCAACCGGTTGGTCAAGTGGGATGAGGCAACTAGATTCTTTTAAGTAAGGTCAGGAATCCTAGAGTTGTGAATGATACAAATAGGGTTGGAAGGATCGCCTCATAATGGGCCTCCGCTCCCCGATCCAGATTAGTCAACCAATAGCTTGGATACATGTGGTTATACTAAAAAAAATTAACAAATATTTTCATTCAAAGTAGTTAACCTTCTTAATAACTTCCCAGGAAACCTATCATTAACATTTTCTTTGTGGTATTAGATTCCAACGACAAACAGTGTGTGATATTAGATACCAGGCCTCAGAAAATTGCTTCGCCTTAAGGAAGAGGGTTACTACAGGTGGAAATGTCCCAAATTTAGTTATGATCAACCTGATAGCAACGGCATTAAACAAGACTGGTTCTAACTTCTAATATGGATGCAATCACTTCAATGAAAAATGAGTATCTCAGTCTCCTCTCTACTTGTCTAGTTATCGGTTATCATTCTCAAACCAGTTTGGAATAAGCAACAACTATTGCCATTTATACAACAAATAATTTGATTAAGTATACATAGTAGTGTCAGTATACTTATTTATTATCACCAATAAAATACACCAATACCTCCTAGAGGCTAGAATATTCCGGCCATGCTCGGTTAACTGCAACAGTTGAAGAGATAGCATTGTTGAAGGTGGATCCCTGCAATCTGCATGGTAGCAAAGATTAGCATTATAAGAGAGCATAAGAGATTCTCCTAAGCATGCTTCTTTAAGACAGTAGTAGACAACTAGACATAAAAGAAACCTGTCTAACTGAAGTTTTCGTTGGTTTTTAATTCTGTGCAGAATATAACAGTATCAAACTCTTATTTCTCAATGTTTGAGTGTTCTCCAACAAACATAGAACCAGAAGGAATCATGCATTAAAACAATAGAACTAGAAACTCCATTAATCTTGGTAACTGAAATTTCTACCTTTTTCCCCTTTAGAATTTTAAAAACAAAAACCACCACCACCTTCAACCATTGATTCCACAAACACAAGCGCTTTTAAGTTCTCAACTCAAAGAATACCAGAGAAGACAGCCCACAGATAATCAAAAACATAATTTAGCTCTTGGCACTACTTATTTAAACGATTTCAAAATTTCCAAATTCCATTGTCCTAGTAGCTAGGATGCTCATATTATCCCATCTTATATGAGTTCAAATCCGGGATAAAAATATGGTTTTCTCAAATTTGATTCTAAAACTTAGATGATATCGATTTCTTGTGTTAAAAGTTTAAATGGTTGGAAATCATTTCGTAGCTTCACTGACATTCCCAGCTTCACGAAAATACAACTATAACACGCTATCATAGTACTTATTCATGTGATTATTTCAAAGTTAATACCATACAAATTAAAACCTAGTATGGATCGTCAGTCTGTCATATATACATGAAACATGAATCTTGTGATTCGCAGCAACAATGATAAATAATATATTATATTCGTTAATGTTTTTTTTTTTTTTTGTCTTAATAAATAGAAAAAACTCGTAAGATCTCAAACATAAATTTATAGTTTATTATTTTATATATTGTATTGGAAGAAATATGTTACGAGTATATATATCTAACTTTATTCTAAAAATTATGACTTAAATTCTGAATTAAATTTTAAATTAAGTTTATTTGTAGAAATATTTTTTTAGCATTGGTACATAAAATATTTTTTCTAAATTTAATTACTTTTATGCTAAAATTGTTGGATATAATTTTATTGTATTTATAACTTTATACAAAATATTCATATTTTTTTTCTATTTTTCATTGCTTCTAAATGATATATATTTTTAAAAATAAATGTGTTATCGAAGGACAAATCAAAGAAGTAACACGTTTAAGTTTTTTATTTTATAAAATTAAATATTAAAATTCACATGATTCTATTATCCCACAAAAAACACTTAAATGCGAGGATAATTGTGAAAACTTAGAATTTCCCAACAATGAATTAATATGTTTTGACATTGCAACCTATGAATCATTGCTTCATAACCTTAATCATGATCTTAAAAGACAAATAAAAAAAAGTAGCACGTAATTAAAAAAACCGTCGATTAGAGAGCATGCATGTAAAATGCATTGAAATCGACAACTAAAGTCGCCAAATATTGTAATCGTTATGATAAGGTGTTGATTCAGAGACAAAGTATAATTTTATGTTAGAAATATGATTTAAAAAATATATTAAAAATTTAAAAATATAAAATCAAATCTTAATAAATAAAAATTTAAAATAAATTATACGAGAGTTTAAATTTTAAAGGAATATAATTATTTCTTCGACACTTCTTAATTCATGCACTACATCAAAATAGATCTTTTGCGGCGTTTTTTTAGTTTTATAGTGGCTTTTTTAGCGCCGTTAAAAATTTTCTCGGCGCTTATAATAGCGCCGTAAGAAGTGCCGCTAAAACCAGTACCGCAATTGTTTGCGGCGTTTTTTTGGGAAAAACGTCGCAAGAGATCGCGATCCCGCAAAAGAAGTATTCTTTAGCGGGATTTGAAAATACAAACGTCGCAAGAAAATTAGTCTGTAGTGGCGTTTGTCAAGACAAACGCCGCAAAAAGTTATTCTATAGTGGCGTTTGTCCTTATAAACGCAGCAAGAAAATTGTTCTTTAGTGGCGTTTGTCTTGACAAACGCCGCAAAAAGTTGTTATGTACTGGCGTTTGTAAATCCAAACGCCGCTAAAACTAGATTTATTGCGGCATTTATACTAAAAACGCCACAAACTGTATTATTTTGCGGCGATAACGCCATAAACGCCGCGATAAGTACAATATTTGTGGCGTTTTTATTAAAAACGTCAAAAAATACCGTTATATATCAAGTTTGGTGTAGTGATATCTGGTTGTTATCACCTTAAATTATATATTAATCGACTTTGAAGAATATCATAGGGGGCTTTGTCACATAGCTTTATGTCATCTTGCTTTTGTACATAGTTGAGATCATGAAACATGATTTCATGAGGAGTTAAATACTTGTTTGAACTTCAGCGTTGATTTCCATCCTTGATGGACAGTCATAATATCTATATTATTGGAAATAAAATTATTTACTTTAAAGTTATTATACATGTTTATATATAATTTAGAATATAATATATTTTAAAATTTACTCATTTTTTTAAATAAAATTTTTATTTTAATAAATAACACAAAACTCCTTAACTTTTAAAACTTTTACCCTGAAATTCGAAAAATTATTAGTCATGGTTCAATTAATCAGGACTATTCATCTTAATTTTTTCTAAGGTGAATCATCATCTCTTTACTACATGTAACTAGTGGGTGAACAATTATTAGGTAGTTAATTAAAGATAAACAGTCTTGATTGCTTGGACCATAGATGACGTGGTGAACCCTATTCACCACGTCCGTTCATCTTTAAATAATTATCTAATAATTGTTCACCCACTAATTAGAAAGAGATGATGATCCATCTTGAAAAAATTGAGATGAACAATCCTGATTAATTAGGACTGAAACCACGGATGACGTGATGAACAGGGTTCACCTAATAATTTTTTTTAATCATGATTTTGTCCCCATTAGTTTAAGAACTTGATAAATTTTACCAACTTAATCTTTGAACTTAGATTTTAGTCCTTTTAATAATTATGTGACACTCTAAGAACAAGTGTCTAAGTTCCTAAATTAATATGGATCAAAAAATATTGAGGAATGACATAGGAGAAAGTGTCAAATCCAGATACTAACCATTGCTTTATGAATTAAACCTCAATTTAGTCCTCTAAATAGAGAATTCATTTCCATCATAAAAACTAAACCAAAGCTCACTTTGAACCAACACAAATTATGAATCAAACATATGATATGATATGTCAAAGACCCCTCAAGGGTTCTATATACACAAAGATTCATCACACCCTTCAAACAAAAGAGTTCTCTACACTCGATTATCATGTTTGTAAAACAAGTTGTACCTTTAAATTGAAATGAAAAAAACAAGATTCACTTCCAACTTTGCTTCTTTCGCCGAGCTAGATGTGAGAGTAGCTTTTAAACGTGATCATGCTATAGCTCTGGAACATGAAAGTGTCATGGTAGCTTTCATTCATGACACTCTCTACGTCAATGCTGTTGGTCCATCAAATGTTTATGATTCATCTTCTGTGAGTTGCACGTTGAATCCGTGCTTTATGTCTGTAAAAATGTCATGGAACAAATGCGTTGTTCAGGGTTAATAGCCAAAAGCAACAAATGGTTTGCAAACAAATCAGGTATGAGAAGATGTAAAACGTCATAATCTCCTTCACATTCCAAGATAATCAATCCAATATTGGACAACTATCAAGCATTCAGACCTGAATGTTGAAATGGAAACACACACACACAAAAATGCTTGCTTGACACAGCTTATAAAAGCTTTATGATGTTAAACTTTACCTTTCATTGAGGGTTTCTCGTATTTAGCTTTCCTTTCATCTTCATCCTTCCATTCGCTATCATCGTCATCTTCATCACCCATTCCATCCCTTCCATCATTACCTATATCACTTTCACTAGCCGTCTCCCACTCGGAGTCATCAGTATCCTGACCATACATGTCACCTGCTTCGCCCTCACGGTGCACACCACCAAGTTTGGTAGCAGCCTCTCTAAATAACCAAGCCGCCCGCATCTGCTTTTTGACTAGTCGTTCCGCATAATCAGGAACCTTATTCTGCCTCAATGAGAGATCAGGATCATTTGACTGAGAGCATTCATTTATGAAGAGAATGGCATCAAGCAAGCTCTCCTTAGCTAAACCAAGCATGTCATAAGCCTGAGCTCTTCTCCACAGGCTTTTGGCATGACGGTTCAGTGGGTTATGAAGGCATAATGCACGTGTAGCATCGCTTATGGCAGCCAAGGGTTGCTGCAGTAAAAGATAACACTGAGCTCGATTACTGTAGAGAACAACTCTCTCTTTCTTGGATCTCATTGGACACAATGATAACGCTTCTGAATATTTTGATGCGGCTCCAGATATATTTCCTGATGAGAAAAGAGAGTTTCCTTCAAGCTTGACCACCAAAGAAGCAGCTTGTTTAATATGGAGATCCTCCTTCGGGATATTCTTTTCCCACTTGAATCTCTGCCTTGAACTCAATAGTTCTTCAATAAGTTCCTTTGTGCGGCTATTGAGAGAACTTCGTCCTGGCCCTTGGGATTGAAGACATTCCTGAAGAACACTAACAATGGTATCGCCAAGCTTTTTGTGATCACCCAGAGTTGTAATCTCTGCAAGGTCTACAAGAGCAGGAACTGCCTTATCTATCACCTGTATAACAAATGAAGATGAGTTCTACAAAGAATACCACACCTTCCAAAACAAAATGCAAACAAGTACAGTGAATTTCCTATTGTGATAAGACTCTCAAGTAAATATTGTTGCATAACATATCGAAACCTATTTGTGGACTTCAGCTGACACTTGACGTGAACGTTTAATGTAGAACTCTAGCTTTATATCTTAAAATAGATACATGCTGAAAGGATGAACCGATAACTTTAACCAGAGGGCCATTATGTGGGTGCTTCTTCCCGGCATACAAAACATACTAATTGCACTCGAAAAGAACAAATATGAAGATGGTCATAATAATATATGGCACGTAAAATATAAGCCTATTAACCATATCATAACTTACAAAAGGTATTGAGTTCAAATTCTCTTTCCCCTACTTAAACATCCAAAAAACAGAAAGGGGGTACCGAATTCAAATAAATTATAGGAACATGGAATGATCAATGATTTAGCTCACGTTCCATTTAAGGAATAGAGTCCGCTGTTATGGATGAAGAGCACTGTCAAAAATACTCGATCACACAATGTAGCGATAAAGGGAAAAGACAATCCACAAGGTATCAGCGTCTTGGGCTTCCTACATCAGTATGGAATCTATATTCAATTTTCTCACCCATGATAAGAGAAACAAACCTTATGGCATGTGCTCGGATCCTGAAGCAACCAAAGAAGACAATCAATAGCCATATACTGCCAATCATCAGATGAACAAGCAATATTAATCAATGCTTCGATAATTCCAGGAGAGCTAGCAACAGATCCCCTACCAATCTTATGATGACAGATGGTTCTTAACAAACCAATACCAGCAGGTGAGTTTTCATTAACAAGTCCACCCCACATTCCAGGTAGTTTTACGAGAAATTCAGGTTTGCATATGGTAGGAAGAAACTCGGGCTTGAATGCGAAGCAATTAATGAGTTGAAGGGACCAACATTGCAGCTGACTAGCCCATTCTTCAGCCTTCCTTGACTCCATTTCAACACCACCCATACCACGGGTAAGCAGATCACAGTGATAACTTAGCCTTCTATCAACATACTGGTAAAAGTGAGAGTAAACAATTTCCAGTGAACTCATTGCTAGCTGAATGGCAACCTCAAGAATTTCTCCATGACTTGCTACAGAAGGAAAAGTGCTCGTATATGTAGCCAAGTGTCCTAAAGCACGCACCGCCACTCTTTGTTCGACCCAAGTTAATCTACCTCTCAGAAGTTCAACTAAGGGAGGAATTACACCAGCATTCACGGCACTTTCTGCAAACTCTTCCATGTTCATTGTGTAGGATCCAATAATATGTGCTGCATAATAAGGAATATATATGTTTTGGTCATGAGAAAGCCAGCGGCGGTTCTTGAGACCCTTCCATATTAGAGCAGACATACACTCAAAAATCCCCAACTCAATGAACTCAGGATCATTAGGATGCGCCATAGCGGTATTCCAAAGGCCACTTATAGGAAGAACTTGCCCATCATCATCTTGTGAAGGGAGATCTCTGAAGAATTTCAGAATACTGACTCTGCGCTTACTTGGGTTTCCTTCCTTCATTACACAGAAAAAACACCCTGGGTATGGACAATCCTGAGATAACTTATCCATATTTAGATTGTTATCAGCATAAGCTTCTTATGGCATCACCGCAAGGGAGTTAATATCGAAAAGCTTCAACACTGCATGACAATGTTGAATTGGATTAGCATCTAACTTGCAAAGGAAGAAATATGTAAACATCATTGCAGTAGTAAGAAAAAAACAAACAGCTTGACCCTCTGTAGTAATCTCAAGTATGGATCTCCATATATGCCATAATGAATATGCACAATCATTCCATTAAAAGGCAAATCCAGTATTTTTGGGTCTCATTTAGGAATATTTATGAAGTTACTTATGAACCAGAATGACTACTAATCCCACAAATTACCCTAATTCCTTTCAATTGAAAATGAGCATTTTGATTCATTGTTAATCAATTGAGCTTGAGTTACAGACATCTTCCATCACATAAATCCCACTCCCCCATCAGCAACATTCAAACACAAGCTAAAAGTTCAAGCTTTTACAGCTAGGGGTGTCCCCTACTCCCCTCGGAGACAATTGCCTTTTCTAAATAAAAACAACTGTCACTTTCTTTGATATGTACTAGATATAGCCTATGAGCGTACAGCATAGATCACTAGTCCTTTTCAAACAATGCTGCAAAAAATATTCAATCACTTTACAATAATATCAAGTCAGCATCTCAATTAACATATACATATACAAAACCCAAGCTCAAAATGAACATCATGACACGAACAAACACAGTGCATCAGTTATTCCGTTTCTCAGCTACCAGATTTTGCAATCACTTGGATCTAAAGTAAAATGCTTTGATTAACAAAACTAATCACACAAAATTCTTAATTGACTTCCCAAATTCCCATTAAACAAAAAGGAAAGAAAATAAATGAAAAAAAACACCAGAATAATCAAACGATTCAGTATAAAAAAAACCCAGAAGTTAATCTTTCAAACATATACACACACGTAATAGACCAATCGGTAGAAGCTTACATAAGTTAAAGAGAACACTGAAACAGGAACCCAAAGAATAATGGTTTAGAACAAGAAAATTTCAAACAATAAATAGAAAAGCAAAACCCAAATAAAAAAGCCGAAGAAAATATAATACCTTGGAAGAATTAGTTCTGGGGAAAAAACCGCATACAGAAAAAAGTAACAGGCTTTTCCTTTTCCTTTCCTGGGTTAGAACTTCCTGTTGTTTGCTCAAAATGTGAGGTTTGAAGAACTTAGAGAGCGATCGAGATCGCAATACCAAAATAACTACGGAGATGCTTTGTTTTCAGGCTTAGATTGTGACAGAACAGAGTGAAGATCTTGTTCCTGAAACGAGAAGTTGAAAAATCGACACTACAAGGAAAAGGAAAGTAAAAAACCCAGTACTCAATAATACTGTTTAATGGTGCGGCCTGGTCCATTTCCTTACACGCCTGTCTCTGGTCTTTTCTTTACCGTTTTGAAATTGTGCAAATGAAATTACTCAAATGTCCTCTTCTATTTTTCTTTTTGTCTTTTTATAACGTTCACCCAAATTTTTGAGATTTTATTTAAAATATTACCCAGTAATTATTATTTTGTTTGAAAAAATTGTTATTTTAGTCAAACAAGTAATTTCATTTTTATAATTTCAAAGACATGAAAAAAAATTATCTCCTTAAAATATTTCATGGTAATTATCCTTAGTATCTTCCTTTTTATTCAATAAGGAGAAGGATGTTGTAGTAATTCTCATAAACATCTACAAAATTATATAAATATTTTAGTTCGGATTAAATTTTTAATCTTAAATTGATCTCATTCGATATTTAATAAATTTTATTCAATTTAAAATTAGTTTTTAAAAATAGTTTTATAAAATCGAATCAAATCAAAATACGTCTAATTTGAATCCATGTCAATACAAATTTTTCTATCCAAAACAAAATCTTGACTAAATTTTAGAAGTTTTGACCAAAGTGATCCAATGAAAGAATTATTGCCAAAGTAGCAAAATAGAAAACTGTTAGGGAATAAATGTCCTTCAAAAAAAATATAACAGAAAACCATCCACTTTAATAATAATAAAAAAAAGTGATTATTTAAGCATATTTAAAAAATGGTAATAAGTATATTAAAAAATATTGGCCATATTTAGTATATTGAATATATTATAGTCCTTAGAGTCAATAATTAGACCATTATTTAATTAAATTTTAAAATGTTAAGTTTTTACTTAAATTTTTTGAATATTTTGTTAGCTTCGAGTTTTTTTATCAAATTATCAAGAAATGGATGAATTGGTTTTACAATAAAAATGTTAAAAAAATATAAAATAAAATTTTGGACACAATAATTTATAATAGTTATTTTCTAATTAAAGTCTATATTTATTATTTTAACTCCCTAAGATTTTTTAATCTTACTATTGAATTTATTTCTTTTGAGGAAAAAATAATTTTTATATCAACCAAGAGTTATACCTTATAACCTTGTCTATCTCTCTCCTAAAGAGAAAATACAGTTTGTGCAAACAAAAAAAAGATTACGCGTGTTTGTAAATTTTAAGCTTTCACCTAAATTCTTAAATATTTAGTAAATTCGATAATAAAACTCATTAAGTGTTTTTCTAATAAAAAAATACTTTACAAACACACAAAAAAAAACTCAAATATTAATAAAGATGTTTCTTGTTGTTTACGACTACTTAAAAAATATTTTAAAATTTTTAATAAATTTGGGTCGTTATTAATCGTTAAGATTAATTTAAAGTTGTTGGTGTTATTTTTTCTTCATAAAATATATTTTTATCCAATTGATATTGATACTAAAAAAAATAAGTTAATGATTGATCTTTCATATTTTAATTATACTTAAAATATTTTTAAGTAAACCAATAAAAATAGTACTTTATTAATAAATATTAAATTTATTATTTAAAATAATAAAATATATTTCATTCCAAATGATAATTTTTAAATCATGATTTTAAAAATATCCAAAACCGCCCGGTAATAAACTAATAATCATCCCTCTTGATATTTTCTTAATAATGTCATTAGTGGGCCCTGGTCATTAAGAATTTTTTGTCATTTTATGCCACGGAAGCTAACCCCTACATCCTGCAATTGAAATCCAGTGGGATCCATGTCTTTAACTTATTGCATTAGCAGCTTCACCAGAAAACTATCTGTACGGAGAGATTATATCACGAATCTTGTTTATTATGTTATATGTGATTTATATAATTAGATTTATTTATCTTTAAAAAGTTATCTGATAACTATTTATTCACTAATTATATATAAGAAAGAGCTGATAACTTATTTTAAATTAAAATTACAGATGATGTAATAAAAAAATTCATGATATAATTTCTCTTGTAACGAACAAACTGATCATAAATACTGTTAACACAAGACACGTAAGCATTTTCCTGTCGGTTGTACAAAAGTTCATGCCCTCACCGACACTCATCAATAAAATCCCGACGGCACCTAAGCCAATCAACAAAATGATCCCTAGGCAAAGGTGGTTTCGAAATCATGCAGCCAGAAAGGTTTTTAAAATCAATATACCTAGACAAAGGTTGTATAACTCAAGAAAGATTTTTATATTTCTGGGTAAAGGGTTTGGTATCTCTATGTAGGTGGGCATTGAAAGTACGATTTTAAAATTATTTAAATTAAAATATTATTTTTATTATAAAATTTATATTATTTTATTTTTTATTTCTCTTATAAATATTTGTTCAGTGAATTTTATAGTATGTTTTTTAGTTTAGTTCTTTTTTAAACACACCTTAAGAGATATTTTTGTTTATCCAAATAAAACTTTGTAAAAAAAATATATTTTAGTTTAGCGTAAAGAAAAATTAGAGTAATTTTATCATAGTCATTAAAAGATGAGAACTAAGGTTATCGTTTTTTTCTTAAAAACAAAAATTAATAGTAATACATTGAGAAATTCTTAGTGATCTGTTAGGATAGTGGACCTAAACTTTGGTTATAAAGTTAAATCACTCCAAAATTGATTGTACAAATTGTTCATTATTTTTTATTTTTTTATCAATTTTATTCAGGATTATTTCGACTATTTTACGATTTTTTATTGATTAAACTTAAATCTAACAAAAGCGATATATAATATGCTCATATTAGTTACATGAAGAACAAAAAATTTGATGTTCAAAATGAGTTTCTTATAAAGGCTTAAAAGACTTTATCCCACATGAAAAATATACGTGAATTTAGGAAGTGTTTATAAGTAGGAACTAAGGTTGAGATCCAAATTCCTCAGCGCATCTTTATATTACAGCAATTTCGTTTATTATTGCTACAACTTGTAAGTGGCTAGGATCATGACATTTTTGGACCGATAAAAATAACAACAATAATAATAATAATAATAATGTACTCCAAAAATAATAATAACTAATTAATTTTTCTTCCCCTCTTCACCACCTTCTTCCAAGTAAGCCTTCTTTCTCCGATCAGCTCTAGCAAACAGACAAATCACAAGGAAGCACGTGGCGTACACTCCATGGACCTTCCAATTCGTCTTGGGCGGTTGATGCAACACCACCCTATGAAACACCGCCACGTAGTAATGCAACCCGACGGCGAACCCCACGAAAATTTGACCCAAACCCAACATCTTGGATCCGAGACCCGATTCAGTTGAGAAAACAAGAATCAGATACATCAAAAGCAGCAGCAAGTAAAGCACGTATCCGAGTGTTTGAAGAACCTGTAAACACACGTAGGTCGACGGCGAAGTAGCGTAGAAAAACTTCAATGGCTCCAACCCAGTGACGAGGGAAGTGAGGCAGAGGATTGAGAAGTAAATCGAGAGGTAAATTTGGATGAAAATGAGCATCTTCTGGAGTGAAAAGTATGTTTGGATGCGGTTAAAAATGAGGGAAACCAACAGTAACGGGATTAAAAGGAAAGAACAAGAGATTACGGTGGCAATGGTGGGAGCATGTTTGTTGCCGACATAGGGTTTAACCTGTTTCGTGAATTGTTTGTTGTATTTAGCGATGTAAGCTTTGGAGGTTGTCGAGATTCTCTCAAGGTCTGGGATAAGGGTTTCCTGGAACTTGGTCGGGAGATCTCGGAACTCAGCTACTAAATCGGAATCATCATCCTCGTCGATCCAACTGGGTTGCTTCCTCTGTTGTTTCTGAATCTGGGTTGTTGGTTTCTTCCCTTGGATTGAATTCTTTTGAGTTTTTGAAGATTGAGCAGTATTGTCGGTTACTGTTTTCATGGTGGTTTTGTTCTTGGGTAGGCTTAGTTTGAGTAGATCCGAGGTTTTTATGGTCTTGGAGGAATTGGTGGGTTTTGAAGTTGTGGGGTTTAGTTTCTTGAGCTTGACAGTTGAATTGAGCTGCTTATTGGAAGCAGAAAGGCTACTAGACACTGTCGTTTTAGTTGAATTGGTAGATTTCGAAAGCTTGGTTTGGTTCTTGGGCGACAAACTTGATGGTTTTACGATCTTGGTTTGGTTTTTGGTGTCTATATTGGATGGTTTGAGAAGCTTGGTTTGATTTTTGGTCGATGAACTGGATGATTTGATGAGCTTGGTTTGGTTCTTCTTGGGTGATAAACTTGAGCTTTTCTTCTTTAACAAGACCTGTTCATCTTCTTCTTCTAACTCTAACAATCTTCTTCTACCACCTGACCGACTGGTCTGAATCTCGTGGCTATCAATGGAGTCACAGAAGAGCAGAGAAATCAACACGAAGAATGCAAGATAAAGCAAGAAAAGCTTACTGAAACTGAAGTACAGTAGTGGAGCCATTTTTGAAACTGTCTGCCTTGAAAGATCTAATGATTTAAGGATGAGATTGGATCTAAAGTACTCAAGTAAGAAGAAAAGGAGATCGAAAAGAGAAAATAGAGTGTTGATATCCTTGTAGAGTTACTTGAATGGCAGAAATTGACAAGGGGGAAGAAGATGAGGTCAGTCACATGGTGTTAAAATAAAGGCACTCATGTCTATTAATTCATTTAATGTTAAGGATATTTATTTCATTATTATATAAGTTAATTTGTTGATATTTGTTAAGTATTGTTTTATTTAATTTAAAAAAAACTAACACTTCTAGAACGGGAACTAAAAACAATATTTAGTGAGGGTTATTGTGACATTATTTTTAGATGTATGATGAAAAAATATATATTTGACGAGTGTGGTGTTTTTAGATTATTTAATTTAAAATAAGATCATTTATACTAATAATAAAAAATATTTAAAAATTATCGATTTAATTTTTATTTTTTTAAGTATTTTAATTTTTTAATATTTTATTTTAAACTAAAAGGGTCTATCTATGAATGAAAAATGTTATCCAATTTAATATAAATAATTTAAAATGACTTGATAGAATGATAAATAAATAATAAATAATTTATATTTTATAAAAATACTTGAAGGTTATCACTTTGACTCATGTACCAATAAGCTACGAAATTCAGTATCAGTACAAGTCGACCTGTATCGGTATATTAAGGCTTAGAAAAATTTTAATAAGATCTATTGGATAATTTATCAAAAATATTAACTTTTACCCTAAAAATTAAAAAATATATCATTCGATCTAATAGATTCCAAATAACCTAAAATGAGTTATAAAACTAAAAAATTAAGAAATGTCATTATACTCGAGCGTAAAACGTAATAACTTAGTATGAGTCTTGCGTGGCTAAATATTAGTAGAAAGCGTATGATGATATGATTATATGGTGTTGTAATGTGATATATGAATATTTGTTTGGTAGGATCTGGATATCTAATAGGAGAAAAAGTGTATCATAACACTATGATCAAAGGTTCCTGAATGTATATTCTCAAAATTATATGACATCGAATCTTGTTTTAAGTTGTTCGACGAAAAAATTTAAGTATGGGTATATGTTTTTGAAGTTGTGTAACACCAAGCCTCACTCAAAAAGTATATGTTCCCGAAATTGTGTGTCGTTTGGTCTCACTCTGAATATATAATCATGAAGTTATGGCATCAAACTTCACTCCAGATTTATTGGTATGATGTATATATGTTGTGTGAGATTAATACATTCCTATTGTTTGTTATGTATTTAGGCGGTTATAAATGGCGTCAATGTTATATTTTGTGATTAGGGATGAGCACGGGTCGGGTCGGATTTTCAGCCCACCCGCACCCGACCCGAAAAATCACACCCTCCACCCTCCACTCGACCCGATCCAGGTTTAGGGTGAAAACAATCCGACCCGACCTGATTTTTAAGCTTTAAAATCCGACTCGACCCAAATCATTAAAAAAATTAAATTTTTAGAGACTAAACTGTAAAAAATAAAATTTAGGGATCTAATTGTAAAATATTTAATTTTAGCAACTTAATTGTAAAAAAAATTTAATTTTAGTGATCTAATTGTATAAAATATATATAAAGAGGGATCATTATTACAAATATCCCTAAAATATACATGGGAAAATTGCACTATTAGTCCCGGGTCGGGTCGAATTTTTCACTCTAAACCCGAACCTGACCCGAGACCACCCTTAAAAAAACCGACCCGAACCCGAATTTTTCACCAAAAAATCTGACTCGATCAGACCGGATCGGGTCAGAACTCGTCGGGTTCGGGTTCCGTGCCCATCCCTATTTGTGATGATATCACTTTTTAGCTATATACTCATAATTATAATTTACATGAAGTATGGTTGAGTGAAAAATATATCCATTAAGCTTTGTTTGCTCAACGTTCAGAATTGTTATTTTCGTTCGCAGGTTGGTATGTATTGCTGGAGCATCATCGAAAAATAATTTGGGAGAAAAAAATTAATATATATATATATATGTGAGATAGAAATTACACGGTATAAAATTAAAACTCTTTAAGTTTTATAATTTTTTTTGAATTGTTGGATAATTGAAATAGATGGTCTCGGATTAACTCCTTATTTTTTTTATTGTTAATCTAAATTATTTATTTTAGATTTTTAACCATTCAACAATCTAAAAAATATATAAAACTTAAAAAATTTATATTGTATAATTTATATTGTATAATTCCTCGGAATCTACAGTTGACATGTCTTTATCATATGAGCAATACTGTTCTTGTTATACTTCATATCTGTTTATATCGAATCCATCATATAATCATTTGAGGAGATGAGGACACCACAGTAACAGTCACTCCACCTACCACATTAAAATTTATAAATATTAAAATTTAAAATCAAATTCATTATTAATTAAATTTAATGTAATTGTACAAATAAATCAAACTGATAATATCGAATCTTATTATTAAAATAAAGAAAGGAGTGATGTGAATGAGATCCAGAGCTACTTTTTCATGTCTTTATTAAAGTCATGAATTTGCTTATTCAGTTCAAATCATATGGGGACATATTTCAACAAGCTGGTAGGCCACAGCTCAGTGGCTAGGCTACTATGTGGATTTAAAATTTACTTATATCAGAAAAAAAATATTTGATTAATTGATTAAATTATTAGTTTTATTTTTTATATTTTTTAAATTACTAAAAATATATTAATAAGCATGTCCTGCACAACATGTAAGTAGTGTACTTCTTCGATCTCCAACGTTTTATCAGTTCATTAATTAATTCAAATACGATTCAAAAATCGTAAATCTTTAATGTGTTACTAAAACTAATTGTCTTCAGAAATCTTTTTATAAGCATGTTTGGTAGTTTATTTCATATCCAGCGAGGTCAAAATTCATCCTCAGTATACAGATCTAAGATTTAAATTAAATTAGTATTTTATTATTTAAATTAAATTCCATCTCCTCTCGAAGTTAAAAACATGAAAACGTGCAGGGTCAGGCAAACATTATCATGGAACCAAGTACTAGACAGACGTCAAGGAGTATGGCTTACGGATCACCGACAACCGACCACCGACAATAATTTGTTTTTGATGCGGTTTTCTTAAACTCAGCGTCGAGGTCTAAACCAATTCTAAATCTGAGCTCCATAATTGGTTGAGTATTTTATTTTAATAATTTTAATTATTTTTAATTAATCTTGATAAATTTATTTTTTCATTCAATCATATAATACTTGACAAACGGCACCAGTATTGAGTTGCGGCGGGTTTTGCGGAAACGCAGCTAAAAGGTTAGGATTGTGTAGTATTCGTTATATAAACACCGTAATTTTTTCGGATTACGAGTTATTTATTGTAGCGTTTGTTTTAAAAACGTGGCTAATGATACCGCTAAATATATAAGTGTAGTGTGGTGAATGAAGTTAACCACAGCAAAATATTCATCTGCTCTCATCAACATGCTTCCTGCTGTTACTTTCATAATGGCAGTGATTTTCAGGTAAAACATTTTCATCGTCTTTATTAAGATTGAATGAAATTATATATGTAATAATAATTATGCTTGTCGAATAGGTTAGAGAAGACATATTTGAAGAAGATACGCGGTATTCAAAAGATCGTAGGGACTATAATCTCGGTGTTGGGAGGCGGGAGCAATGGTGATGACTTTGTACAAGGGCACCAGTATTGACTTCATCAAGTCGGGAGAACCCGCACACCAAAGAACCACCGGTGAACCTGTAGATCAACATTGAGTTTCCGGCACCATAGTGCTTCTCGGAAGTATCTTTGTCTGGTCAAGCTTCTTCATCTTGCAAGTGAGTTACTGTTTGCGACAAAGACATAAAATGTAATCTTTATTACAAAATGGTTATTGGTCTAGTAAGAAAAGTGTACAACTACTGCTTTAAGTTTACTTCCTCACATGTTCGAGAGATTCGTTAACTCTCTCTTCTAACAATATATATAGGATATATTTTTCAAGGTTCGAACATCTTAAGATAACAATGTATCTTATGATTACACCCAATATTCATTGATAATCGTACTAGTATATTAAAAAAATATATACATCTTTCTAGAAGACATACCATTTAATTTTTTTTCTTCTAAAAAGTAAAATACTATATAAGATAAACAAGACAAATTTGAAGTATCAAAAATGCAATATTGTGTAGTGTATTTATCACTTATCCAAAAATAGTACCATGTTCTTCGAACTAAATACAAAACTAGTGAAAAAATGTCAATGAAAAAAAGAAAAATAGAGAGAGAAAGAAATGCGTTGTTTTTACCCAATGGAAACATTCAATCTCAACGCAAAACCAACCACTTAACTTCAAAGAAACAAGCCTCTTCCCATGCATGCCCTAAAGTTCTCCTTATCTTTATCTAACCTTTGTCCCCTAAACCTTTTCTTTCGCACCCCATCTCTCCCATGGAGGATGAGCGGGTCGTCGCGTCTTCAGCCGGACAACAACGGTTGATGTCGACGACACCCCATGCCACCCCCACCAACAACTACAATAACAACCTCATGAATCTACCTCCACCTCCGGGCCATCCCTTGGCAACCTATGTCGTCCAAGTCCCTAAAGACCAAATCTACCGCGTCCCGCCACCCGAGAACGCCCGCATCGTCGAACGGCACCGTGAGGCTGCCAAAGCCAAAAGCAAGGGCAAGGACGGAAACTGCTTAACCATCTTGTTATGGTTCCTGATTGTTTTCCTCCTCATCTGTGTTATCATAGGCGGAACCCTAGCAGTAATCTATTTCATTTTCATCCCTAAAGCCCCCAGTTTCTCTGTCACAAAGCTCCACGTTAAGCAACTTAAACAAGACAGTCCCCCCACGTACGATGTCACGCTGAAAGCCAAGAACCTCAATGAAAAGATGGGGATCGAATACAAATCAGACGAAGACGGAGCCAATCTCATTTTCTGGACCAAAATCCTCGGATACGGCGACTTCCCGGGTCTCAAACAAAACGTCGGCGATTCAAGCAACGTCAACATCAAAATCCACGGCTTGAAAGAAAGATCGGTGCCACCTATTGTTCAGAAAAGCATCAGCGACAAAAAGACGAAACGCCAAATCTCTTTGAAGCTGAAACTCGAATCCCCATTGGTGTTTAACGTTTGGATCTTAAAGCTTTGGAAGAAAACCTTGGATGTCAACTGTGAGTTTAGGGTCAGCACCATGGCACAAGGAACCAAAATTCTGTCCCAAAAGTGTAAGACTAAATTGTCTTAAAAGATAGATACCCAAGGTAAATCAATCTGTAATAAATTCGATATGTAAATATCTGTAATAAATTGTATGTTTAAATTCATATGTGCACATTCTGACTGTTAAAACTTTTCATCTAGGTACACGGCCAACGACCTCTTGAGATCGCTCCATGCAAAATTTCAACCTTCTTATATACGTATATAGTTTAATGTGATAAAAGGGTTTTGTGCTTCAAATTTTTTTATTCGAACCAATAAGATGTGATAATTAATCCGGTTATATTATGCTTAATAATAATGTTTTTTTGTTTATAAAGGAGGTTGGAATATGAGATATGGCAAAAAGATAGATTTGGATTTTTCGAATTCGAAACCAGTTGGATGCTACTTCTTACGGGTATTTGTATGATCCGACTCGAATTAGTACCTGTATAAATGTATGAGTTTTTCTTTATTGTAATTATTACGTTGGCATTATTTATATGTGGCATTTTTTATATTACCACATATAATGATCAAAGATATATCACATTTAAATTCAACAGAATTTAAGGAAAATTATACAAAGGGTAATACAGATTTAAAAAAAAAAAGAGATTTTGTTAGATTCGCATATAAGGATGATACGTACTCAAGTGTACTTGAAATTATGCATTCTTAATTGTTACAAATTGCGGTAAATGACCAAATTAAAACTATATTCGAAAAAATTGAATTATTTGAATCGAATCGATGTAAAAATATTCAATTCATCTTGACCCGGTTCATAATTTAATAAAATTTCAAGTAACTTAAAATATTTTTTTGTAAATAGTATATCAATTTTCAAGTTTCTAGTTGAGTCTCTCAATTCTACTTGATATATATATATATATATATATATATATATATATATCACATATGAAAAAAGTATAAAGAAATATATATGTGTATTGTATGTGGTTATAAAAAATGGTTAATTTATAACTAATTAGTATTATAACATTATGAATATTTACAATTAAATTTAAAGAGGAACTTGAACGACCTAACTCATTTTTCATAAACTTGTCTCAACTCGAATTCTTTTAAATAAGATTTGAGATATAATAAAACTTTTCATTTTGACTAACTTAAATTTTTTTAATTAATTCAATCGAGTATTTATCCTAATTACAATTATATCAACTGAGCTAACACTAAAATAAATAAATAAAAACCTCCAACTAAAGAAAAGAAACGCTGAAAAAAGACACATAACATTCAATTTAACATAGATTGTGGTATATAATAATTAATCTTCTTCCTAAACTCAATCTGAAATCATATTTTATTATTTAAAATGTATTGAATATTATATACTAAAATAAATATTTTTATTAATTAAATATTAATTCAGGATTGAGTAAGCTGGACACAAACCGATTGGCTTTAACAAATACTAAAATAAAATATTTTTATTAATTAAAGTATTACTGGGTTGGTTAAGTTGAAAATTTGGGCTCTAAGTTTTATCAGATTCAGTGAATAACACAAGTTTAATTATCTTTACTCATATTTTTTTATTAATTTTTAAAATAAAATAAATATCAGAATTAAAATTCATATGAAATAATATAAATATTCTTATCATTTATTTAATTAGTATGTCTCTTAAGGGAAAAATCAAACAGTTATATGATCCCAAAACTGGGGCCAAATCTTCCCTCATTCAATCACAAAACGGATTCTTGACAGAGTTGGCAAACCAGTCATTTGGGTATTTTTGAATTATTTTGAGAGTAACTACTTTCGGTTCGGTCGATGTATGTTCAAATCTAATCTATAGTGATTCGGTTTAAGTTTTATATCGACTGATTTTGAGTTAGGTCATTATCGAATTAATAGAAAAATTATCGGTTTTAGTTGAGTTTTTTTTTTCACCTCTATATGCTTTATAGGTGGATTGCATCATAGAGTGGGATGCCATCCTACATTTTTGCATGAAGTGGATTGCATAGGTGGCATATTAAGTGACAGATATTTAAATTCGGGCATAGAATAATGGATTTCAAGCAGATAAGTTTTTTATCTGATGGATAAAACAATCCCACGAACAGTAATGTGGGTTTTTATTTCCCAAAACACTTATTTAATTACAAAACATAATGATGTTATATGTAATAAGATCAATAATGGAGGAATATAAAAGGTAACTAAACTATATAGAGATTGTGTTCCTTTCTGTCTAAAGATGATAAGCTTTTTCTCGATTCCCTTGAATTATACAAGGCAAGATAAAATCTTGCTATTCAAGGCATAGTTTTTCTCATCCACTCACTTTAATTCTATCTCTTAACATCATTTATTGTATAGGGATAATTTTGTGAATTTAATGTTAATTCAATAAATTTATTACTTTTGAGAGAAACAAATAATTTTAAATTTTCGTATAATAAATGATGTCATTAATTAGTTATAATAGTTAATACTATTAACTAATTTGTTTATGATTTTATATAAAATTTAAATAAAATGATTAAAAAATTATTTAATAAACAAATACGAAATCAAGAAAATGATATTTTTGAAATAATATTTTTGAAAGTTTAAAATAATTTTTAAAGAAAACAATTCCTCATCAAACATTTATTTTCTTTTGAATAATTTTACGTAGATTTGATTTTCGATATTTTTAATAAGAATAATCTTGGATGGTAAAACGGACGTATATAATTATATATTATCATATTTACATTCATCCGAATCAATAGTTTCTATGCATTAATAGAAGTTGCGAAGTTACAAGACTTTACCCATTGTACCTAACGAGTTAGTGAGTTACAAAGAGGTATGATAATCTCATTTGACCCTTATATTACACAATAATTACTACTTTAATCCCTCCCATTTCACAACTATTGCGAGGGTGAAACATATTTTTTTACATTTTCGATTGAGTCCTTACAGATAATTCTTTCCATGCAACAAGACGTCCCAAAAAATCCATGACCTATAGAAATTAAAAAAAAAATACGTATTAGAATGCAAATATAACATAAAATTTGAGGGGGTAAATGAATTAAATTAAACTCGTTTGAAACTAACCTCATCCGGCTCTTGTAATGAATATGATGCATTGGTGTCTTTGGGAAACTTGGAGACAAGAATACCAAAACCTTGTCCTCTGTCTCTCAGTATCTAAAGAACAAGGAAAACAAAAAGTATTAGTCTGAAAGATCCGGTGGTTTAGTAATAATGTGGGGAAATTACTATTGGCTTTGGTTTTTTACCTTGAATGCATCTTCGTCGGTGCGGTCATCTCCGATGTAGACGGGGAAAACATCGGTACAGTTCGCGAATCCTGTAGCAAACACGTTCATAACAATATTAATATGCAAAGTAATATGAACGCGCAGACACGAAGTTCACACGTTTAAGGATCAAAGCACATGTAATAAAGAATAATTTGACTACTTTTCAGTAGGAATCATTAAGTAATGAAACTTACCAAGAGATTCTAACAAAAACTCAAGGGCTTTCCCTTTGTCCCATTTGATTGTCGGACGGATTTCCAGAACCTGTGTAATATAAAAAATATAAGCATTCAAAAGTCAGACATGTGCTGTTTCAAACCTATACTGAATGCCATCAAAGTTTGTTTTGTGAAGCAAATGGCTAACCTTTCTGCCCTGGGTTAGCCGAAGCTTGGGGTAGTCTTTTAAAACTGACTTAACCTGTTGTGCTAGTTCACTCCATTTCTGTGTTTTAAACATAAGAAATCAGACAGTTGAAGTTGTGACAACAAGTTTTGATGATCTGTAAATTGATATGGAGTCTGTACCTTTTCATCCACACAACGAAAGTGTACTGAGAGACAAAACTTGTTGTTCTCCACTTTAGATCCTGGGGTTGATTTTGTTGTCTCAACCAGTTGCTTGTAAACCTTAAAATGTTCCATGAAAAAAGATGTCAAAACACTTGAAGGCTCTTTGCTTCGGTTTCGAACTTTCGATCGAGCGTGCGATGAAGTAATCAAGAGAATTAGCTAATTACCTCATCAATCATTGGAAGAAATTCACTAGCTGGTTGGAAAAGTAATTCAGTATCCTGACAAATGGAACACAAGGATGAGAATGGGGAAGAGTAAATGATTTGGACCATACTGCAAAAACATTTGGTTCTTGAGCAGACTCACTTTGTTAGATTTGGAATGTTTCTCGGGTCCTTTGATGTCCATTCCATGGCTTCCAGCGTAGTATAGTTCAGCTAATTTCACAAAGTTATAAACCTATGTTTTTCAGGACAAGAAAAGGTTTATTATTTGTGGAAAACAGTAAATGTACTGAAATGGTCAAGTTTATTGCCTGAGAATGTACCTTGTCCCTGCATCTGCCACTCACTATAGCTGTAGGGAAGCATTTGGCTAGCTTTCTCACAGTCTTTCTCATCTGTTGTACATGAAACATGGGGATTAATATCTAAAAATACCCAGAAATTTTATGCAAAGACTAGCCATGGTGCCATTGAAATGAGCAAGTGGCTAACCTTCTTGGACATGAAAGCTCGGTCCGGATCTGCAACAATGGGTGAAAGAGTGCCATCGTAATCTAAGAACATTACTATTTGTTTCCCTTTCGATGCATCTATTATCTGCTCGAACATCTCCAGTGCTGATGGATGGCGTAGCTAAACCATTTCATCAACCATAAAAAGTCAGAATCTTTACTGATTTTTTATAATGAAAACCCTTTTTTTTTCAAGGTTTTGAAACAGCTTAGGACTTACATTCCAGGATCCTTCATCATCAACAATGGAAGGTGTGGATTTCGTATGAGTTGGGGAAGAAGCTCTCATGGAATCCACCCATGCATTAACCCTTGCTCCGGCATTTATTTCAAGGTTTTGAAGGAGTTTCTTCCGTGAAATGGAGAGAAAACCAGGCGGTGCAGGCGGTTTCTGTGCTGATTTCGCATCAGAGACCACGTTTTGACAACCCCCGATGCTCTTCGGTCTTTCTTCAATGAAACTCACTGCAGCAAACAACAATAACCCACATTCAAACATGTTAAGTAAAGCCAAGATATCTCGGGATCCAAACCCCCACGGTTTTTATTCTGCTGTCCTTAAATAAAAACAAACAAAAAAAATTAAAACTTAACCATTTTTGGAAATTAAGGTAGTTAGAAGAACACCTCAAACACAACAAGTTTTTGGGTGTAAATGTTAATGTAAGAATGACAAAGTTGAAAGTTTGAAACAGGGGAGTTTACAGAGTACTCTGTTTCTTTTACTTCTTCTTTTTTTCCTGTCGGAAGTTGAAACTTGAAACCCAGAGGGTTAATGAAGTGAAATCAACACGAGAGGCTTATAAAAAAGAAGAAATAATAGAATCTCAAGGATTGAGGCTAACAACGGAGAAGAAGTGAAGAGAATGTCTGTGAGAGAGACAGAAGGAGTTGGAGATGATTTTATAGCAAAAACCAGACACTAACGGACGAGACGCAAACTCTTCACAAAATAAATAAAATGGGTTTGGTGGGTCCCATGACACCATTCCCCTCCCCTCCACCCAAAATCCTGAGAGAGGAACGGGTGGTTTTGAAGCTGATTTTCATAGACTGCTAGCAGTGATGCCACGTGGACGACATTGTACAGGATTACTCACTTCATGTTGGTTTCTGCCACGTGTAGTACCAAGTCACGTGTTATACCCACGGGATTATGGGAGATTGGGAGTTGTATTGTATTTCCTTGAATTGAAAAAATTATATCATGGGTCAGTCCCATCACGTGTCTATGGGATCGATTAATAAAAATTACTCATTTTTTCACTTGACATGGACATATGGTGGGACTGACCCATGATATAATTTCTCCTTGAATTGACTCTTATTTGGAGCGAAAATCGTATTCTCTTTTTTATATCTTATTTGGGTGGAAATCGTTTTTTTCTTTTTTTATATTTTTATTTTTATTTTAAATCAAAGGTTTAAAAAAGTTTAAAGTTAGATATTTTGATTAGGGTTTAAAAAATTGAGATTATGTTAATTTTTAGGGTGTAGGGTTTAAAATATAAAAAATAAGTATTAGGATTGAAAATTTAAGTTTTTAAAAATTTTTAATAGAAGACATGAAAAAAACATAATAAAAGGTAGAAGATTTTTACTTTCTATTTGAGCGTTACATCCAACCACCCAATTTGTCTTTAAAAAATAAATGAAATTAGGGTTAATCATCCATCTTTAAATTTTAAGGGGCGAGGTTATAAAATTTTAGAGATTCAAAAATAAATTTTAATAAAAATTATATAATTTTTTAAAAATAGTATATAAATTTTAAATTTTCAAAGAAGATCATCACCTTCAACTCTTTTTCATTCCGTATACGACTCAACTCACGATTTTTATTGAATACATTTTAAAAATATTTTTATGTATTTTATTTTCTTTCATTCACGTATGATATAATGTATGATATATTTAAATAAGAAAATGTGACACCTTCTCTGGAAAATTAAAAATATTAAAATATTTCATAAAATGAAAAATTAAATAAGTATAAAGTGTGAGAACTTATTTTAGTAAATAAAAGATTAGTTGTCAAGCAAGTAAATTATGGTTGGTGAATACTTTTGGGATGAGTCTACAATGGACGTCGAACGCCGTTGAACATCGTCAATGTTGAACATCGCTGAACATTATTAAATTAATTTATAAAGAATAAAAAATCTAAAGGACTAATCATATAATTATTAATAATATGTTAAGTTTATCATACTTTTATTAATTACATACTAAGCCTTGAGATTTTAAATTTTTATTAATTAATTTAATGATGTTCAACAATATTCAACATTAATAGTGTTCAGTGATGTTCGATGCCTGTTATAGAATTTTTCATACTTTTGAGTGGTTAACAAATGGTAAAAGCTAAGGTTGGGTTGATCATTTGTCTATAAAAGTGTAACATAAGTCGTCAGTAGGGTTTTAAAATTAATACAAAATATAAAATGGGCCTTGTATAATTATCTAAATAAAGGTTGGGTAAGTATTGGTACGATAGATAAAAATAAGAGTTTAGATAATAGACGTATCGGTACTCTTTAATTTAAATTTCATATACGTATTTGTATAGATCAGAGATGTATCGATACAAATCTTATTGAATTAATACTTTAGTTATTTAAAAGTGTTTAAAAACATATTAAAATCTTTTAAAATCATTTTAAATATATTTTCAATTTCTTTGAACTTCAAAAATTTTATAATCTTTTCAATTTAGTTCAAAATCAGTTGAGCATGATTGAAACCCCTAATGGTACATATCTAGAACTTAATAGTATATGTGACAAACAAGTACCAAGGTAATAAACGAGTGGAAACATAAATATCAATTTAAGAATTGAAAATTTTAGGTATTAATATGAGTCTTTTAGCTCAAGTGGTTAAAGAAATAATTGTTGTTCCTAGATGTCAAGGGTTTGAACACTAACGATGTCAGTAGAGTGATTGAACAATCAATGTCAAATAATAAAGATTATATTTTAGAATAGATACTATTATAATCATTATTAACTTGTTCTATAAAAGAAAATTTTAGGTATCAAAATTGAAAGAAAAGTGTCAAATGCTAACTACCCATAACCCCAACTATCTGTAGGCAAAGCCAAGGGGTCTTCTCTATTTAAATGCCCCTTGTTTACAATCGCAAAACTAGCGATACAAACCCTGTTTAGCAAAACCAGCAGCAAACACTGAAATAAAAAATATTTTCATGCCATTTTCAGTAGAAAAGGAGAAGAAAAAAAGTCAATTTATAGTATTTTCTATAATTTTTCCTCGTTTCTCTTAAATATTTTCTTTGAGATTTTTTTATTTTAATAAAAAAATTGTTCTTTTCGTATGTATTTTCTTTGTTTTTGAAACATGTTTTTGATTTATTTTTATCATTTGTTTTGTTGTCGTTTAATGTAATTTTAACGTATTTTAATAATCGTTTAATGTTCGTGTAAAGATTCTCACTATATTAATTTTTTGATTTAATTCTTTCAATAATTATAAAGGTTAATTTTGAGAAATATAAGGGGTTAAGTTTATTTTTAGTATTATAAAGACGTTTGAAAAATAATTATAGAAATAGTTCAATTGCTACAATAATAAAAAGACCTCGCCACCTTCTCTTGACGAGGTCTTCTCTCTCTTCTTGAACCACGCCAAAAAAAGATGGTGAGGTACTGTTGATCCATTTAATTTATTCGGTTGAATAAGGAAGAGAGAGAAGACCTCGCCAAGAGAAGGTGACAAGATCCTTTATTACTTTAGCAATTGGCCTATTTCCTCAATTATTCTTCAATCTCCCTAAAACGTTAAAATTAATTTCAAACAACAATATTTTTCAAAATTTTCCAATTATAAAAAAATTAATTCACAAAAAAATTTATATAAATTTACAATAAAAAAGAGATTCATAAATGTATCTTGATTTTAAGAGAGATTATATCATGAATCATTTTTACCACATTATCCGTGGTTTATATAATTACGTTTGTTCATCTTTATGTAATTGGTTGGGACCACGGATGGCCTGATAAAAAGGGTTCATGATATAATTTCTCCGATATTAATGATATATTAATCTTTATAAAAAAATATTTACTTTTTTGAATATTTATATAATTTTTTAATAGATTTTTTCTGCATTATATTTATAATATTTAATAAAACCGCTAAAAAAATACTCCCACTACAATAAAATTTTATTTGATGTTAAAATATAGTATTCATGTTTCCGATATCAATTATTACAATATGTTAAATTAAACTTTCGATTAAAGAATTTGGTTAGTTTAGAAGAGTTAATTAATTACAATTTGTTATTTTAATATCTTTTAGTTTGGAGCACAATAATTTCTGCTCCGAGGTAAGTGAAAAGGAAATGAATACTTAAATGTGAAAAAAGTTCATTTTCGATGCACCAATAATACAAAGCTTATACAATGTGAATGTACTCAAAATATATTATTATTTATAATTAAATTTAAATAAAAAGTTGAATAATTCGTCTCGACTTGAATTTTATAAACTTAACTCAAAAATATTTTAAATAAAGTTAAAGTTATGAAATAGGTCTCGTATATTTGAATAACTCAAAAATTTTTATTCAACTTGATGTGATCGAATATTCATTCACACTGTCGTGAAAAAACTAATTTTATGAATAAATATGATTATGTATTTATGTTGATATATAAAAAAAAAAACTTTATTAACAATTGAATTGATATCTTATACAAAATTATATATCAATATTATGGAATGCACAAATAATAATAAGGATAAACTACATAAATGGTCCTCCAATTATACTTTAATTCTTTTTCTTATTATTGACTATCAAAAATTATAAATTATTTTTCCGTTTTAAAAAATAATAAATTAATCTCTGAAAGTATTAAAAATTTAATGACTGATGACGTAACAATAAATATAAATTTATATAATTAATCCTTAATTTCTATATTTATTTTAATTATAAAATAATCCTCATAATTTTAAATATATAATTATATCAATTTATATTAATTATCATATAATTTTTAATAATATAAATTAATTTATTATTATTTTAAGTTTTAAGTTGAATGACTTGTTTAAATCTTTTGATAATAATAAAAAAACAATTAAAGTCTTTACCCTACTAATAATAACAGTAATGAGACAATATAAAAGGAGAGAGAAACAGTGCCTACGGTCAAAGTACAGTTAATAAAAAAACAGTTGTTTGACTTGTCGGGGTTTGTTTGAATTTTTTTTTTAATTTTATTCTGACAGTTTCGTGTCGTTCAGAGTCAACCAAGATTTCTTGCATGACACGTTTACGTATATAATAATAATAATATGTATGGAAATACTTTTCAAAAGTCAAAATAATAATAAAGATATAAACAATTTTCTAACCAGGAATCAATGGTTTTAAAAATACCCTAAATTCGCTATTTGAATTTTAAATTTTAATTATAGATTTTAAATATAAAATAAATAAAATTTATTTTTCATATTTCCATTCAATGAAACATCACTACTTTATTTTATATAAAATAAAAATAGATTCTTCAAACTAATACCGAGAAGAATATTTGAATCTCTTACATGTATATATTGTGTTTCAACATAAAAGATTCGAAATTTTCACATGCAAAGGCTGATTTTTTTATGCATTATTGGAATTCGTCGGTTTTTAGACACTTTATTGTTATTATAAAAGAACATACTTTTGGAGATGAAAAATGCTTTTTTAAGACAATTTTTAAATATATGTTAAACAAAGAAATAATTTCTTAATCCGTGGGTTTTGCCTAAATTTTCGCTTTTAATCTTGTTTTATTCCAATTATTATTAATAATTTCTTACTTCAGCACTTACTCGTCATTTCGCATCGCTAATATGACAAATTTAAATAAAAAAGAATCAAATTCTATTTTCCAGAATATTTAGCTTTACTTTGATTACGTATTTATTCTAAGCATGTGCTAAATGAACTCGGCTAAGACGAAACAGATGCGAAGTATCCTCCCACGACGATTGAAAATTACTGACTCAAAGTTAATATTTCATTTTGACTCGGATTAGTTGAAGTTGAATTATCGTTTTTATGTTATTTTACGGTTTATATTTGAGATTTATAGTTATTTATTTTATTGGTATTACTAATACTTGAACTCGTGATATCTAAGAACAATAATCGTTCTTTTAATCAATGAGACTAGATGGCTCGTGCAATTGTTGTTTAGTTACTCTTTAGCCTTTGTATTGATTAATACTAGGGGTGAGCAAAAAACCCGATTACTCGGTCCTGGTCTCGAACCCGGTAAAACCCAGTAGATTTTTATTAGGTATTAGTTTCGGTGGGACCGGGACTGGATCCAAAATTTAAGTCCCGATCATAACCGAGACTGAGACTGGACATTGATTTTTTGGACCTGGTACCCAGTAGAAGCGGGACCAATACCAAATATTCGGTATTGGTTTTCTTTTGTTTATTTTTCTTATCGAACTTTCTCTTTATGTATGAATATTATGAGTATGATTAGTTTTAAAACTTTAATTTTCAAGTCTACAATATTCTAATTTTATTATTTAATATTACTATTGGTGGTTGAATTTTTTTCTCTAATTACTCAAAAAAAATTAAGAATAAACTAATTGACCGGGTATCCAATATTGGAACCGATACACACTAGGAATAATATCAGTTCTTAAAATTTAGAACCCGATGTGACTGAAATCGGGACTGATTCCAATTTTTAATAACTAATAATTATTAGAACCGGAACCAATTTTATTCAAATTGGCCAGATACCTGATCTTGCTCGCCCCTAACTATTAATATTTTTCTTTTGAAAAGTATACCTGTACTTTTTAGTTGTTTGGTTTCCTCCAAGTAATGTCCTAAATACTAGCTTGTAACAAATTCAATGCATTTGTCTCCATTAAGCTAAAATCTTGAGACCAACCTATTAATTATTATTCCAGGATTCAAACAAGAAAACCAAACCATGTGAGTGAAGTACCAATAATCAAATTCTTCGAAAATATTCTGATTTGTGTAAGATTTTATTCTAATTACAGTCCTGTTGAAAAAAAAACAGTGCATCTTGGGGGTGATATAAAAAAGAATTAGGGACAATGAATTAAGACATCTTCTCTTCGTACATTAGTATATTAATTACATCTACGTTCTGTTATAATTACTTTTTCCCAACCGTAATAATAAACACTCCGTCTCCCCAACAAGAAACATCCACGGATCCCCAACAGAACCCTAACGTGTCTCCTGCAAAACTCAGGGAGTAGACTCCGTAGGCTTTTGGCATTGGGGGGGGAGAGGAGAGGTTTTGTTTCAGAGGACCGACATGACAACGCACGTTTTCCCAAAGGCTAAAGTCGGGAATCTACTCACATTCGGCCACGTGGTACCACGTAAAACGACCTGGTGAAGTCCGACTACGTTGGTTGCGTGTGTCCCACCGACGCCACTTGTAAGACGGACAACAGGCCGATGGCTCTGGTCGGCGGATTCTGGGTTAAAAACCCTTCCGTCTATTCAAAAGATGCTCTCCGAGTAGAGACATAACAACCACAACAATGAACAATTGTTTTCCTTCGGCTACTGGCAAAACAAGTCCTTTAACTTAAAACAAAATTAATCTCAATTACTTTTATCATTTACTTATATAGAGGTAAACATTTGATCGAGTCAAATCAAAAAAATTTAAATTTATCAAATTAATTTTTTAAAATTCGAGTTGAATCATATTGATTTGAATTTTTCAAATTTATATTATTATGATACTATTTAGTTCTATTTTAAATGATTTTCCATAATACACATATTTTTCTTCAGATTATACATATATCAAGCAAAATTGAGATATACGACTCACATAAAAACTGAAACACTAATTACAAAATAATAAGATATAAATTATAAATACATATATAAATATATCAAAATATATATTATATCATCTTTATTCAAATTATAAGAAATAATGTATGAAAATAATATAATTATCTGCCTGATCAGAAATTTTGATGTGATGACTTGTCCCTGTCCCACCCAAAGTAAGAAACAGTCGAATGAAATAGGAAGGTTTGGCAGAAACGGTTGGCCAAACCATCTTCGGCCGACTTCTCTTCGCGCATGCACCAGCTGAGATGACCCACTGCTTCACATGTTTCTTTAACCCACTTGACAATTGGGCCTCTTTTCTTTGTCTCCCATTTTTTTTATTTATATAATTTTTTATATATTTTTTTTGCAAGAGTAAACTATTTAGGAGGTATTCTTCGTACCTGGGTCGAAAGAAAAAATTATAAAATTAAAACCGTATATAAACATCTCGAGAATATAATATCAATTATACGAAGAATGAAACTTTAGAAATCTCTCAACGATTAATGTGACGAATGTTTATCGAACATAAAATATCCTTCATCTTCTTGTTTTTTTTTCCCACTTTCCACTTCGTTCCCATCCCTTTGTCTTGTTCTTCTTTTGTAGATTACCATGACAAAGCAAGCTATTCCACTCCTTTTGAGTCAGACCTTTAGGAAAACTTATCATCCTGACGCTGGATTTTGTCTTTCCTTTTCATTTCTATACACAAGGGACAAACGGTATGCTGTTAGGATAAACAAAGAACGTCAACTTCAAACAAATAATCCCCGACCCCATAAATCATTGTCTGTAAAATTTTTTGTTTTTCATATGATTTCTGTCTATCTCATAAATAATCCCTTCTGAGTCATTGGACGTTGATGGCTGGGGATTAATTAAGTAGCACAATAAAGTATATAATCCATTTATATGCTAAACTAGATGTGTTTTTTAAGTTTGGACGATCACCAAAATATTATTATAAAGTATGATTGGGATGAGAAGATAAGGATAATTATATCATGTATTGGTTGAGAAAACTTTTTTATTTTTATGAATGTACTAATTTTAGGGGTTAGAGATTTAATTTAGGGTTCTTAGTTTACGTGTTTATAATTCAGGGATTATAGTTTAAATTTATGGTTTCTATTAAAATTTAGAGTATATAGATTAAAAATTAAATTAAATTCATATTTTTTTACTGTCAGTGCATGATTTTTTCCCTCTAAAGTATCATTAGTCAATATATTCTCGGTACACAAGACCATTTGCAATTGGGCACCAAACAACGGAGGGGGAAGGGTTGGCGGCTGGTGGCCGGCAGCCCATGTTGAAGGCCTGATTCGTCGCTGGTCAGGGGGAAAAGGGTTAAGCAACTTGTGTTTTCTTCCTTGAAGAATTTTATATTCAGCACCAATAGAAGAAAATGACATTAATTTTGAATATAGCTAATCAAGTCGCATTAATTAAAAAGACCCAAAATGGCAATAATTCTATTAATTATGCTTCAAATAATTCGATGAACTATATCTATTTTCTCGAAGCACTTCATGAAATGATAAACCGCAGATTCCATGACACGTAAACGTGGGAGGATAGAATCCTAAACTGAAAATAACTGTCGGCTAACGGTCATGCCAAACTTTCGGTTGGATTGGGTTCCATTTTATCAAACTTTATATGATGAGACGACAAGGTGTAGATACCAAAAAAATTAATCGTATTGTTTATAAGATTAGTATTTCTTGTTAATTAATGATTAGTTATATGATTATTTTATTAAAAAATTATATTATAAACTATTTTTATTATATCATTCGAGGTTTAAATAATTAGATTTATTCATATTTAAATAACTACCTGATAATTACTCACTTACTAATTTTATTATATATAATATTTATTTTAAAAATATGTTTTATACGATCAAATATTAAATTTATTTAAAATTTTATCAAATTTTGTAATTTATTTTTTAACCCGGTCTATCCCGAGCTTATCTGCTCTGCTATTCAAAATGATATAACCTTTTCTGTTTAATAAATATTTTTGGTATTTTCTTTAAAAAAATTAATGAGACTTATCATCTTTAAAATATATAAAAAAAATCTATAAATAAATCTATAAAATATATAGTCCTTATCTATTCCGTACTTGTCTGCCATCTTTTTCACTTTACGAAGCCATCATTATCCTCATCTTCTTCCACATATTATATACTGATCGAGATTTATCTAATAATTATAATCATCGGTAAATCCCTTTATTTTAAGAAACAATATAATTATAATTAAAAAATAGTTTTAATAAGCTTTTAAAAAGCATGATAAATCTCCAAGCTTATCAGCGTGATTAATCTCCAGAGAACCTTTTTATCAACTAAAAACGAAACCCATTTGCAGACATTACAATTTACAAACAGTGGATGATCTGATGGCTAATGGATACCTTTAGTAATAAGGTCCACGTCCGCATGATGTAATCCCACGTGGAGAATATTAAAATATTAGGAGATCATGAAAGATTATATCAGAAAACTTTTTATTATATCATCCCTAATCTATGTAATTAGGTCTGTTTATTTTAAGTAATTATCTGATAATTATCTACTCACTAATTATATATAGAAAAAAGATAATAATTTATCTTAAAAAATATGAGATTGATGAATCTAGTTGGTTGAGATCACAAATGACGTGGTGAACATAACTCATGATATAATTTCTTGTTAGGGAAATAACGAAAAAATTATATCATGAATCATTTCCACCACATCATTCGTGATCCTAAATGAATCAATTCATCCATCTCGTATCTTTTTAAGGTGATTCATCAATTCTTTCCTATATATAATTAATGAGAGAATAATTAATTAAAAGATAAATGGATTTAATTACATGAACCACAGATAATATAATGGAAATGGTTTATGATATAATGTCTTTTATGGTGTTTTTAATTTTAATATTTAAATTTTAAATTGAAGTTATAAAATTAATTTTAAATTTTAAATTTTAAAACACATGCCCAATATTCGATATCTTAAATCTTATTTTAAACACTGAATTTTAACTATTAAATTTAATATTCGATATAAATAAGGATACAAATAAGATAAATGATTCTTATTCTGATTTGATACCATACGGGTTAAAGCATTCGATGTCGGTCACCCACGTGCTCGGTTAAGTGGGTTTTACTTTTAATCTTGTTGTATAATTACTTGATTTCATCTTAATTTCTAAAGTGACTTTATTTCGTTTTCTGTCCATATCTCACAAAATTGTATTTCTAGACCGACATTCCCTCCTTTTAAAAGACATATTCAAAATAAATTACAAGAAAAAATCTCTAATGCATGTTTATCATTATTAAGACAGAGTTATGATTAAATTTTGATTATTGAGGATAAAATATTAAATTTAAAAATATAAAAAATTATTAAGTATTTAAATTATAGATTTATGAGATAAAACTTATTTTCTTTAATATTTTTATCTATAATGATCTAAATTGTTATGAACTCAAACTTTTTGATGATACATATTCATTTTATTTTAGTTTGATCTTTAATTGACTATATATTTAATAAATTCTTATATTTTTAATTTTAAATATTTATTTTTATAAATACTAAATTATTATTTAATTAAAATATTGTTTTTATAGTAATCAAATTTTAGAACAGAGACTTAAATCACTTAACTTTAGGGAACTCTCTCCTGAATATTATTACTTTTCTCGTAGTATTCATACTTTATCGATCGTAATATGCTTGATATTTGAATTTTACGACACATTATTTTTAAGAGGGAGTAGTATTAATTAAGATGAAGTCTTAGTTTAATGTTTAAAAAGAAAGTTTCGGAAATTTAAGATTTTATATTCGAATCAAAATAAAACTAAATAATAGGGTCCAAATCAAGTGTCGATTCTCTTGGCCTCTATCCCACTTCCGATTTGATTTGAACTCACAAAAAAACATGGAAAGGATGTTGATTCATCAAGGGCAACAGCTTCCCATCCTTAAAGGTGGTCGGAATATAACCATGTCAGCCAGAAAGCTAGGGCTCTTCTTCTGTGATCAACTATCTTGCTATCAGACAAAGCTTGTGCCTGAGTTGGAACATTAGTTAATGGAAGTCTTTTTTAACAAGAAATTAGAATTCATGAGAATATGATGCGTCATTTAGCACCAGAAATGTCAGCACAGTGATTGAACGATCAATATTCAATGGTTAAGAGTATACTCTAGAACAGATACTATTATAACCGGCTGAATAAAAAAAAAGATGAAATCTCTTTACAAATTGCTTGAATAAGCATTTATTCCTCTTTGCATGTTCATGCACATGTGCTTTTTCTTTAAGGTAAGCCAAATGACAAAATGTTGAAAGCCCCACACTCATGGTCTGAAAAGAATAAGATTCAGTGTATGCAGTTTTACTCCATCAATAATTGTTCAAAACTTAAGACAACTGGGGAGTTTGGAACCTTTGACTCTATAATTTTCCAGGAAAATGAAGAAATGTTGGGAAATTTCAGATATGGGTAATAAGATTGTTATTTCTTTGTCTCTTTCCATATGCTTGTTTTGATTGGTTAAACAACGAGGATGAGATGGTCAAAAGAAAGACCAAAAGAATAAGATTCAGTGAATCTACAAATGCCAGACCAGGCGTAGTTGCTCTGTAATAAACAAGTTGAGACGGACCCAAATGTGGTTCAACTTTAGAAAATCACACCAATTAATTCATCCCTAAACCAATAACCCCGAACAACTAGATATTCTTTTTATTGCCCCTCCCTATTCCTAAGGGCTTTTCCCTTATTAATCAAGACTAATCCGTATTGCATGTTTAATTTTAATGAATAAATCTTTTAACAGAAATTATTTATATACACAATCTCAAATTTAAAATATATTTAAACGATATCGATATAAAACCCAATTCTAACTACTAGATTTTTAATTGTAAACTAAATTATATCGTTCAGTTTAGAGTACGAGATTTAGACCTCAATTATTTCCCTGCATCCTATGGATAGCCCAAATGGGCTATTATTATTAATTTGTTATATACCGATTGTTGAACTACTAGGGTTTTCTAATTCCTTGCATACAGTTTGTTGAGCTATTAACTGTCAGGACAACAATTTAATTATAAAGTTTAATAGTGTAACCCAAATGGGATATTTTTCGCTACACAATTTTTATAGCATCTCGTATGATCTCACGATAATATATGTTTATTTTTTTAACTTTTAAAGATTACACACCTTATAGACAAATAATTTGAATTAGAGTCTTTTAAAGATAAAAATATTTATTTTTTTCATTGAATCATTTGAAAGATTCAATTAATATCGTAAATTTTTGATACAAGAGAATGCATGGTAGCCAAACTTGTTTAGAACTTGTGTACACGAATTGATATCAATATAGTTAGGATTGTATGGCAATTCACATTGCGCCGGAAAGAATTTGATGTTAAACGGGGACGAAGTTAGAATTTGAGTTGGGATAAAATATAATTGTTTAAAATTGAATGAAAAATCTATAAAAATCATTTTTTAAAAAATTTAAATAGAAATAAAAAAAATCTTCTGGAGTAGGGACGATTGTCCCTTTCTTCCCTTATATGCTTTCGTCCTGGATTTTGAACCACGAAACATAATTGAGAATATAAAATTAAAAGTATATTTTATTATCCAATATCCAATACTATCAAACAAATATATTTAAATTCAATACTTAATTTCTAATAAAATATTTGTAAAATTTAAATTCAATACTTACCGACTTCAGTATTACAAATTCAAATTTAAATTTTTGGAACTTGAATTCTCAAACAATACATCACTTACGCAAATGAATAAAGAAAAGAAAAACCAGAGTGTTTAGGGATTTTATTTATGATGGGATTGATATGTTTGTTGTGGCTTGTGTTATGTTTTTTTTATATCTCTTTTTTTTTCGTAAGGATAGATTCAAAGTTTTATATAAGAAGATATAAATTATCGAAAAAGTATATTAAAAATGTAAGAATATAAAATTAAGAGTTTTTGGGTGTTCGAATGCACCCCAACACTCTTAGGTCTATCCATGTTCCATGTATCTTCTTCTGTATCTGCTCTGCTTTGTTTCTGTTGTTTCTTTTATGCCAGTGACTGTATTGTCAAAAACAAAACATTTTTGCTTCTCATCACATGTTAAGACCGTCACAAATGTTTCCTTTTCCGGACATTCAACAGATCATTTCCTCGATGGTGTTTGTTTTTTCAGTGTCACCTTGTCCTCAAGAACAAAGAATAAGAATATTTGGAAGATTGACAACTTTTTGAATTCAATTCATAATACAACCCTACACATAAAATTCAGCACTCCGAACGCCAATTGCTAAGGGAATAAAAGAGAGTACCAGCAAGATCAGCGTGACATAGGAGAAACCTCTGCGTTGCGTTGAACATATTTTAACATCATACACAATATAAACCGAATTAAAAGCCTCCGTGGATCAACTACAAATGTCAAAAACTCCATTGTAGAGACCACTAGAGAAACCCTCCGACGTTACAAAACTAAAACATACTCGGACACAAGAAAATTACATGACAGTGGTGTTTTTCTAGGTTTTTAGGCTCCTCAGATGGCTTCCCAATCGATTTCAACTGATGGGAATTTTTCTAAACAGAAGTTGCCACTGTCTTCCCACTTGGAATCAGAGAAATCGAAGAAAGTGATATCGGATTCAGGTGAAGAAGATCCTGCCAGGGACTCATCAGCCGATGTTGTTGTTGATGATGACGACAGGGATGAGCTCTCCACTTTATGATCAAGCTCCTCGGTCTTGATTATATTAGGCTTTGAATCCGAAACTGAACCGGTCTTCCCTGAATTCACCTGTTTCTGCAAGCTCTGGCAGATGGCTTGGAGCTTTGCGTCAACTGAGGCATGGAGAGGCTTGTAGTCACCAAATTCTCCAAAAACATGAGCTCCTTGGTGCTTGAGGTGAGGGAAGTTAAGCCTAGCGAACTCTCCCCGAAGCTTGTAAGCGGCTTTGTCATAAGCCAAGGCTGCTTCCTCGGCTGTGTCGAAAGTGCCAAGCCAAAGACGGGTTCGGTTCCTGGGGAGTCTGATTTCAGCTACCCATTTCCCCCAGTGTCTCTGTCTCACACCCCTATAGAGTTTGGTAGCCTTTTGAGGGGCGGAAGAGACATGTTTCATAGGGACAGGCTTTGCAGAAACAGAGTTAAGCCTCTGCTTTTGAAGGGATGTTGTTGCAGCAGGCATGGAAGCAAGCTCCACTCTTTGCTGCTGCTGTCGTTGTTGTTGAATTTGTTCTTGAATTTGTAGGATTTGAGAAGGGGAGAGTTGGTTAAGCCCAACCGGACTCATCTGCTCAAAACCCATCACGTTGTCGTAGTCAGAGAACCCATTATAGGAAAACAAGTGAGCGCTGCCCGATGGGGAGCAAAATTCAGGGTACAAGTTGAGCTGTGTTGGAGCGATGAGCTGAGAATAAGAACAAGATGAAGAAGATAAAGGAGAAGAAGAAGCACTTTTCATAAAAGGTTCAAGCGCTTTCATTAGCTCTTCACTCAAAGGATCTGATAAAACTGAGCTTCTGCTGCTATTATACATACCTATAGCGGCTGCCATATCCAAAACAAAGAGACTAGTTCTAAAAAACAACCTGTTTCTTAACCAAAACTAAAGAACAGGCAATTGTTTGATATAATAATAAAAAAACCAACCTTGAGGGACCAAAAACAAACCCTCTTAGCTGATGAAAACAAAGATTAAAAACAGAAACTTGGATCTCTATTCTGGATCACCATTCACCTGGCTTTCAAAAGAACAACCTTTTTGGAAAACAGATTTTTGTTTTACCAGCTAGAAAGACAGAAGGGGATTCAGGGAATCGGGGAGAATTAGAGGGAAATTAAGAAGAACGATGAAAGAGTGCAGCAAAAAATCTGGAAATTTAGCTTCTCTCTATTATTTTGGTGGCCTCACCTTGGTGTTTACTCTCTTGCAGTTTCTGGGTAAAGCTTATCCCTACTTATATAACCCTCAGATTTTCAATTTTATTTAATTATAAGTTAATTTAAATGTTAATTATCTTCAAATGGTCTACCGCCAGGTGTCAGTTTTGAAAGGTGTCTTTACACGTGTAAAGTTTTGATTGGGTGCATATTTGTTGACCTGGTAAAGTTCCCATGCCACGTTGCCACCTCTATCAATCTCTGTGAGTGATTTAATGTAATACAAACCAAAAGTATAAGCAAAATCTAAATCAAGTTTAAGGTCATAATTATAATGGTGATTAAAGTAAATTGGATTTAATCATGTGACCAGAGACGACAACAGGGAGCTCATGAGATGACGCCAAGAGCAGCCCCAGTTAGTTACATACATGTTTTTTTTTTTTATATATCATATTTATATTATTTTTAAATGACATTTTAATTGTGAAAAAAATGTAAAATTGTATCAAATTATACACAAATTAAATCAATATTTTGATTTCTATGAGAATGTGTAACATATTTTTTTTCAATTTATAGTACAGAAAGTGATGAAAATATTTAATTGTTAAAAATTTAAATGATTTTGTAAATCGTTAAGCGTGGTTTAAGGTAAGGAAAAAATCGTGTTTATTATGAAAGAAATTTTTATTTTTAAATATTTTAATATAATTATATTTAAAATTCTTTTTAATTTAATAAATAATAATATAAAGTTTTAAATACTTTTAAATTTTAAATTTAAAATTTTAATAAATTTTTATTTTTAATTTTTGATCTTAATTTTGTCCCTGTACCAAAGCAAAGTAAAAACGATGTCGGGGCGGAAATCAAAGATTGCGTAGGAAGGAAGCGAGAAAGATGTGAAATTCCCAAAGATTCCAAGTCCAAAAACATTAAAGTAATTAGAAGATGAATATAAGTATATGAATTATCATTTAAATTTTTTTTTTTTGATTTATGGGATGGCATGGGACCTACTTTGACGCGAATACACCTCGTTTCCTACGTGGACATCACTTTCGAGCAACGCAAAGTAGTTAAGATGAACACAAAACCTGAATCTAGAAAAATTATTATATCAACCCTTCACTATGTTGATTCAACTAATTAAATTTATCTATCTTAATATTTTTAAGATAAATCATCATATTTTTTTATATATAATTAGTGTGTAGTTAGTTATTGAGAAGTTATTTAAAAATAAACAATTCTGATTGTTTAAACAATTGATGACATAGTAAATATGAATCACCTAATAATCTCTCATGAATTTGACGAGTTTTAATCTGACAAAAAAAATTAAAGAAATAATCGGGTTTTATCGGATGAAATATGTGAGATTTTCTTGGGTTTTAATCAGAGTTGAATTTTAGATTAAAGTTTTTACCTTATTCAAACTAAATACTTAAATAATATTTTTATTATTTAGGTTGGAATTTTAAATTATGAATTTGTAATTATAATTATTTTGTATTTAATTTTTTTTATTTTCGTTAGAGTTATATTTTTATTTATTTTATTTTTAAATAATAAAAATATTAAAAATTATTTTAATTCAAACTAGATCAAAGTGAATTAGGTTATACCATCTACGTCCTTTTTTAATACCTCTAAATCAATCTTAATTTTATAGTTCATGTTATGGTGAAATAGTAAAATTAGTTAGTCTAGTGATGTTTATCTTATCTCATCTTGTATGAATTTGAATTTCGATACGAGAAAAATATACAATCTCTATTTAAAAAAATAAAATAAAATATATATATTTTTTTGTTTCTATTTGACATCAACTTCTTATTTTATTGGCTTATTGGGTTTTGAAGAGTCATAGCTGTGCCCTTTCATGTTATTCTTTTTGGAGTTTATATCTTCATGTGTCTTTGGGGGGTTTATAATTTAGCTTAAAAAAATATTTCTTTGTTCAAGAATGGCCAATGGGCTTTTTGAGGAATTATTACGTATCGATATAAAGTTTTATAATTTAAATTTTATTATTAATAAAAATATAAAATGTATTTTAAAATTTTCAATCAAATAATTTCTAAATATATATTTTATAAATTTTAATTAATTAAAATATTTAAACAAATTATAGTTATAGTTAAAAATTTTGACCAGAAAATATCAATATGTGTCTATTTTTGTACAATAAAAAATATTTTAAATTAATTCGAATAACATTTTAAATTATAACCTAAAATTTTTAGATTACAACTTAAATTATTACCCGTACAACTTAAACTATTATATGCTTCGATAATTTTTATAAGTTATATCGCACGTATAGTTTATTTTTGTAATATTATTACTTACGTATTTTTAGATATCGTTCTATAGATTCTGGAAATTCTTAAAGCTCTTCCATAAGACGTTCAATAATGGTATGATGAAAAAAAATTGTGAACAAATTAGCTGGTTTGCTCGAGTGGTTAAGGGGGCAGACTTAAAATCTGCTGCACTGAAGTGCGCGTGAGTTCGAACCTCACAGCCAGCATTGGTTTTTAATTAAAAACAACAAATCAGATCCATTCAAAGATATCAAACTTAATGGAAGATACTTTTCACAGAGTAGTATAAATTCAAAATAATAAAAAGGACTTTTTCTCCCTAAAAGTATAATGTTTTACTCTCAAGAATTATTTTAATTATTATATAGTATATTTTTACAGAAAAAAGTATATTAAAATTACATGAAAATTAATAAAAAGATAAAATTAAGGGAAATTATATAAATAATAATCTCTCTGTACTAAGAAAAATATCTTTGATTGATATTTTTGAGTTATTTTTTTTAATTTTTAATTATAATTATTTAAAATATATTATTGATAAAAAATAAAAATATATATTTTAAAAATTTCTAATCAAGAAATTTTAAATATGTATTTAATAAAAATTAGTAATTATTTAAAATAATTATAATTAAATTTTAAAAATTTTAACTTTTAAAAAAGTTAATAATGGATAATCTTAGTGGGACGAAGAGAGTTTTTTTTTTTTTTACAAACTAAAACCTATCATTATGTTTTATTTTGGTAATCCCGCGTTAAAATTTAACATATTAATTAGGATGAATTATAATTCGACTTTATCATAAAATATCATATGGTCATTTATCTCATGGATAATCTATGGTCATTTATCTTATTAAAAACACTTTTTAACAACAATATTAAAATAATATATAAAAAATATATAAAATATCATAAAAATATATAAAGAAATATTTTTATTATATTTTTTTAATAATCGTATGTATTCTATGAAAATATAATAAATTTAAAATATTTTAATTAATATATATAATTTTTAAATTAAAAATATTTTATTAATTATATCTTTATAAAAATTATAAATTTATAAATTATATATAAAACAATAGTAAATGAAGGTTAAATTTGTAATTTGATTCTCAAAAGCACTTTTCCAACCGTAAAAGCTAAAAATTTTAAATTTTACGTTTATGTTGAAAAATAATTTTTAAACACAATTTTTTTTAAAAAACTACCCGTTTAATATTATTTTTGACCTTAAACTAACTTTTAAAACCAAAAGTTAATTTTAAAAGCATTACTAAACAGGGTATTCCGTCCCTCTCTAACTTTAGCATTGGCTTCTAACTAAAGCAATGGTTGATAAAAATGTTGTCTTTTAAGTTATATTTTGCTTTCTTATGCAAACAAAAAGCTTTGCTTTAATGGGTGAAAATTATTTGTCTCTATTGGTGTCTCACTTTAAATTAATATGTTTATGGAATTAAGGGTATGATATATTTTTTAGGATGTAGGGTTTATGATATAGAAAATAAGGGTTAAGGTTTGAGATTTAATTTTTAAATTTTTTTTAATAGAGAACATGAAAGGAGACAAGATAAAGAGACAAGAGATTTTTATCTGCTTTAACTAGGTCAAAATATATCTTACTTTAATAAAAATGATAAATAATATATCAAGTATCTCAAGTTTTTTTTTTCAGTTTAGTGTTTAAAAATATTTAATATCTCAAACTGATCTCTATTTTTTTTAAAATTTTTATAATTTAATATTATAATATATTTATTTATTTAATAAATAAATTAACATTTTTCAATAATATAATGGTACATGTCATTATCCTAAGAGAAATTATATCATGGGTAAGTCATACCATGTCATTAAAAAATTGTTTTTAAAATAAATTAACAGTAAATATGGGTGAAGATTCATTTAGAAAAATATGACATGAAAAAAATGATGATATGTATTATTTTTAGTAGTTGGTCTATGGATGACGTGGTAGGACTTACCCTAATATAATTTCTCCAAAACTAGGGATGTTAAAAAATGTTTTGTCCGAAATATCTGCCATGTTAATCAGTAAATTCGGGATAAAATTTTGAATATTTTTATCTTCAATTTTTTTTCAAATATAAATTCTTGACCCGCTAAATACTGCAAGTTCATGGGTCGAATACCCAACTTGCTAAATATTACGGGTTCGGGTATTGGATATTCGGCCCACTAAATATTATATGTTCATGAATCGGGTCTGAACCACAAAAATAAAATTAAAAGATATCCAAAAATTCGGTTTAATTATTGACGAATAAGTTAAATTTTGAATAATTATTAGTTTTTAACCACCTGCTCCTAATTGTTATTCGATTAAATTAAACTAATTTAAGTTATGAATAATTATTAACTGAATCATATTGAATTCGTTCAAATTTTTAAACAAAACAAAATTTTCCAATTAACTTGGTTTAGCTTAAACAACTAATCTCTTTGATTGTTTTCCCACACTTTCCAAAACCATATATTGTAATTAAATTAGAAAAAAGTGGGTTAAACCGAAGGCAAGGGTGCCACGTGGAGGTATGTTACTGGCTAAAAACGTTTGAACTGATTCTTTTGCAGCTTTCATGGCTGATTTGGAAGTCAATAAATAAAGAAGAAAGCTTGATTTCTTGTAAGAAAAAGAAGACAGGGTTTTGCATGGTTTTGGGGTCTTACCAGTTAGCAGAAACCAAGGAAACACATTCTTTTTGAAATAAGAAAAAAGATGCTGCAGAGAGCTGCTAGCAATGCATATTCATGGTGGTGGGCTAGCCATATAAGAACAAAACAGTCAAAATGGTTGGAACATAATCTTCAAGGTATTGATTTTATATGTTTATATTCCCTTTTTCTGATTTAAATCATAACAATTTCTGGGATACGTTGAATTTTGATTATTTATGAAACTTTATATGTGATCAAATAGTGTTTTAGCTTTGAAAATACAATTCTATTTGCAGATATGGAGGTGAAGGTAAAATCTATGCTTAAACTCATTGAAGAAGATGGAGATTCCTTTGCAAAAAGGGCAGAAATGTACTACAAAAACAGGCCAGAATTGATTCGTTTTGTGGAACAAGTATACAGAGCTTACCGTGCGTTGGCCGAACGGTATGATCACTTATCGACTGAGCTGCAAAATGCGAACAACACAATTGCTTCCGTTTGTTCCGATCAACTTCAGTTGTCGATGGACTATGATGATGAATACGGCTCGCCGAGTTTCCTGAACATGTCTCCGGAAAGCTTGAAAGGCAGTATCCCTGTGGGTTTGAAGCTCCCGGTCAATGATTTGAAGGGTTTAATAACAGCAGATACCAAGATAATGCAACATAGGAAATCAACTAAAGATGTTACTACCATTGCAGTTGCTAAATCTCGATTGATCGAGGTGGAAGGAATCGAAGAGATCGATAGGCTTCATAGACGAATCCTGGCATTGCAAACCGAGAAAGAGTTTGCAAAGAGTTGTTATGAGAGTGGACTGGCCAAGTATTGGGAAATAGATAATGAGATAATCCAAATGCAAGAGAAAATTTGTAGTTTGGAAGTTGAATTTGGTGAAGGTAGAGCCGTTGAAGACAGTGAGGCTCGAAATGTTATGTCTGCAACTGCTTTAAAATTGTGCAAAGAGACATTGGTTTGTGTGCAGGAGAAACAAGAGAGATCGGTTATGGAAACCGAAGTGGAGCAGAAAAGGATTGAGGATGCCAGAGAGAAGCTGGTTGTACTCAAGAACGAATACGGTCCACAAAATCCATTGGCTGGAGAAGATGAAGAGTGTGTAGGTACCAAAAAGATGAATAAGATGAAGGAGAAGTTTGAAGTTGACCTTGGTGAATCTTTGAGTGTTGCAGAAATGGAGGACAAGATTGATGAACTTGTGATGAAGGTGATGAACATAGAAACTGCGGTCTCGTCTCATTCGGCTCTTATCGGGAGACTAAGGCTAGAGACTGATGAATTTGAATCCCAGATTCAGGCTTTGGAAGTTGATAAATGCAGACTGATTGATGGAAACAGTCATTTGATGAACAAGTTAAGGGAGATGGAAGAGAAGTTGCATTGGATTCAGGACTTGAACCAGTGTGTTGAAGACCGAAACAATGATCTCACAACACATATTACTGAAGCACATTATACTATTGATCGCCTTTCGGAGAAAATGCATAATAGAAAGATAGACGAGGCCGAATCATCTGAGAACAAGATCAATGATTGTGGCAAGATGTCGAAGAAGGTGAATGCAGGCCAGGAGTTTGAGGTTGCTGATGCATCAGAAAGGGAGAACTCTCCAGCTGAAGTAAAATCCATCTCCAAATTGGAGTCGGAAGAAAAAAAGAGCAGGACTCAGCATGCAAGTGATGGCTGTGGAACTTTGCAGAGTGTGGAACCGGAGACCGCTGTGGTCTCTGGTCCGTCACCAAAAGAAGAGGACACCCTTGCTTCTGCCAATGAAAGCAGTGTTATCCATGAAAATTCTAAGCCTTCTGAGAAATCTGAAGACCGTATAACAGTGCAAGCTTCTTCAATGACAGTGCCTACTATTGCCGTTGCCGAAGCAGAATCGAAAGGACACGAAAGAGGGCCCGAGGATGAGCCAGATTGGAAGCAGTTGTTCTTGAAAGGTATGGACAACAGGGAGAAGAATCTATTGATGGAATACACTACAATGCTTAGGAACTACAAGAATACCAAGAAGAGGCTCAAGGAAGCAGAGACAAATAACCAGAATAACCTGTCTGATATTATGTTGCAGCTAAAGGAACTGGAGAACAGTAATGCAAAGAAAGAAGAAGAGATTCTATCCTTACGTCGGGAATTAAAACTTTCTCGGACAAGTCTCAGCCAAAACAACAATACTGATCAATATGCTGAACCTAGAATAAGTACTGAGAAATCGATGATGGTTGAAACCTCACTGGTTTCACCATCCGAAGATAAAGTAAAGGAAGACATTGGAGTGATTCTAAGTTCAGAAATCGAAGAAACGTTCTGTATGAACATCGACAAATTGCTAAATGAGAACTTGGATGTCTGGTTCAGATTCAACACTGCAGTCCAAGAGGTACCGAAATTTAAGAATCGAGTGAAGGATTTACAGGCCAAAATATTGACACTCGATGAACGGAAAAAGCAAGAAGGAAAAGCCACTGTGAAGTCTTCACTAATATCGGATTTGCGACCATTGCACAAACACCTTACTGAAGTTCAGACAGAACTGAACAATTGGGTTGAAAGAAGCTTATTGCTGAAAGATGAACTTAATAACCGATTTTCTTCTTTGTGTAACATCCAAGAAAAGGTAACAAAGGAATTGAAAGCAAATGCTGCAGATGGTGAGTTCAGGTTTGCAAGTCACCAAGCGGCGAAATTCCTAGGCGAGATTTTGAATATGAAACAAGAGAATAACAAAGTTGCTGAGGAACTCCAAGCTGGTTTAGATGATGCTAGAACACTGCAGCTTGAAGTTAAGAGGACTTTGTTAAAGTTGACTGAAGATTGGGAACTGTCAGGATCCCAGATCAATCAAAGTGGCCAACAACATGACTCGGATACTCAGAATAGAGTTCCTTTGTGGACATTTATTTTTGGTGCCAAACCGAAAAGGCAAAAGACATCGATATTTGCCTGTATGCACCCTGCACTGCATCGAAAGTACACTAGTCTAAGATCACTATACAGTAACAAGTAAACTGTTCTGTTGTGTGTGTTAGCTTCAAAGATGCTTTCTTCACTTCTATGGATACTCTAGCAGAAGACAACACTTTTCCTTTTCTCATTTTCTGTATGAACTGGAAGAACATGTTTTCTGTTGGCTATATACATGTCTTATAATTTGTACTTAACAACATAAGATGAATATTTGTTTAGTTATATTCTTCTGTTACTGCATTGCCCTGAGAATTTGATCACCAAACCCCCATCTGATGGAACTACTAATAAACCCTCATGACTTGTGAAAAATACATGTTATACAATGCTCCAACAAATAATGTCCTAAGCCCAAAGAAGAGGGACAGGAAACATATCATTTTTCCTTCCCTCTCCTAAACAAAATAAGCCTACTTACCACACCCACAATATATATAAATCATCACCAACCACCACCTGATTTCCCCGCCAACTCCCTTCCCTTGTATTTCCTTCTTGGCATTAAACTAATTTGCACTTTGCTCAATTGTGTTTCTTGGTGGTTAATATCATATATAGAATATGATTAAAAATATAATGCGAGGGGTCAGTTCAATCGGGGATGTAGCTCATATGGTAGAGCGCTCGCTTTGCATGCGAGAGGCACGGGGTTTGATTCCCCGCATCTCCATTTCTTCTTTTATCTTTTCTTTCCTTTTGATTTCTTAAACTATTATTAACATATAAAATATTTTTATATATAAATCCTTATAGCAAGAAAGCATTGGGGGTGTAGCTCATAGCGCTCGCTTCGCATGCGAGAGGTACGGGGTTCAATTCCCCGCACCTCCATTTGCTATTTTAAGCTCCAATATTTGTTACGTTTTAGCAGAGCTCATAGTATAGGCCAGTTGACGAATTTCTTTGACTGGGCTCTTTCTAGTTGGCCCAACTTTCAAGTTTGCATACCACAATTTGTATTGCATTAGATTGAGTATTTATTTATTTTATATAAATTACAAATTTTTTACTATTGAATTTTTTTAAATTCAATTATTAAAATTTTTCGAGTTCAGTTTTGTATTTTTTTATCTCCCGATAGAATTATAAATTTTGTGATGACATCGATTTTTTATTAAATAAAAGAGGAGAAATTAAAAAAAAAAACCTTACTACACAACCTTCAGACCCTCACTAACCAGTCAACTTGGAGCTCAAAACATAAACTATTCAAACTAAATTAGAAAGTTTTAAATTTTAGTGATCAAAATAAAAATAAAGTTCAATGATGAATTTTGTAATTTACCCTTATATACAAAGGCAAAGCTATAAAAATTCAGGTAGTCCAAAAATAAATTTTTAAAATATAAAAAAATAAATTTTATACGAATTACATAAATTTTTGGACGAGACAATTGTTCCCTCCGATCTCTTGGTCCAAATTGTTTGATACCCATGTCAGGGGTGAAATGGTAAATCTCTGTTTTAAAATTCGAAAGAAAACTTGATATGAAAGATAAGTTTGGATACTTACTTAACACGGAAAGTAGAAAATAATTATCCCATTTTTTATTTAATTAATTGTATGATTATATTACAGCTACTAGGCCCTTCTTACCATTTTTTTAACTAATATAGGATTATATTACGATAATTGTCGAGGGACTGCACGTGCGTGGCCGAAATCGTCGACAAAATATTTGAATGAAAAAGATGCTGCGCACGTGCTTTACCGGTCAATGGTTTGAATAGAGTGAGTCTTTTAATCTTTCTTTAGGACATAATAAAGTACTATATGGGTGGGGAAAAAATTTTATTATCCGGTTATGGTTTCAAATCAAGTTAAATTATATAGATTTTTATATAGAATTGGTATCGGTGAGATTGAGACTGGATTTAAAATTTAAGAACTGATGATAATCGGGACCGAGACTGAATTTTAATTTTCTAAACCCGATATTCAATGGGTACCCAATAAAATCGGAATCAATATCAAGTATTCGGTATTGAGTTTTTTGCTTGTAATAGATAATATTCTTTTGTTAATTTTTCTTATCAAACTTTCTCTTTATGTATTAATATTATAAGTATGACTCGTTTTAAAACTTAAAATTTTAATTTTATTATTTAATATTATTATTGATAGTTATTTTTTTCCTATTGTTTAATTTTTTTTAATAATAAATTAATTGATCGAGTACCGGATATTAAAATCGATTTTCACTAGTAACGGTACCAATTTCTAAAATTTAAGACGCGATATAACTGAGACCCGAACTAAATTCAATTTTTAGGAATCAATGATTATCGAGACTGAAACTAATTCTAGTTAAATTAGTCGGGTACCTAATCTTATCCACTCCTACTAATTATGATGTTTTAAAGAAGAGGAAAAAGATAAGAACGATGAGTAGGATAGTACTTAATGAATTATTATGAGCTGTTTTATTTTTTTTTTTATCGAGATAATATATGGTTAAATTATTATTTTATATATTAAAACTTATTCTTCCCTACAAATAGAGTTAGAATAATGATAATTATATTTGAGAATCAATAAATAAAATATTTTTATATTTATTATTGTAAATAAAATAAAGATAAACATGATGAGATACAAAGTTTAATATTTGAATTAAAAGATATATGAATATTTACAATAAATAAAGAAATTTGTAATACTTTTCTTTAGATATTTGTGAAGATAATTTGTGTCAATAAAATTTTATTAAGATAAAAAGCTTTGTGCGGAAAAATTAATGAATATATATATATTTTTGATATACATAATATATTGTCTAATTATAAACCTTATTAGAAAATTTTATTGGAACAAAATATCAGTTAAAAAATAAGTACAATGCATATTTATTTTCCTTATAAAAACATTATATAAGCTATTTTAAATTTTTATAATTCAATCGTGAATATAATTTTTAAATGTTAAAGTAGAGTATATACTTAGTGAATAAATTTTTTAAATTATTACTTGAAAGATTTTTTTTTTAATATCGTGAGTGATAAAACTTTAAAGAAATATTTTGTTTTATCACATTTAGTATATCCATCTTTCGAAACGTGTGTGCATATGTGTGATATATTTTTTAGTTTATCGGTTTTTCTTTGGGTGTCGTTGATTTTTTTCAGATACTGTTTTTAATTAGATTTTAAAAAATAATAATAAAATATGTGAGAATGGTAACTTGTACTATGATTTATTCTAATAAAATTATATTACTTCCAAATAAAAAACATAAAGTATAATAAAAGCTAAATTATTTCATTTAAGGTATAAGAAAATAAAATAAAAAAATATTGTATTCTTGATAAACTAACGTTTATATATAGATGTAGGAGGATTTGTTTGGGAAATAAGAAGCCTCTTTAACATCTCTTCATCTGTAAAGAATTTTCGGTGCGAAAACACATAAACAAAGGATTGATCTTTGAATAAAAAAATAATAGATTCGCATGATCCCAAATGAATTGGCTTATTCGAAAAAACTTTATTCTTTAAAAGATCTATCTCGTGCCTAGTATTGTATGGTTTCGTTCCGTAAGAACTTCAAATCATTCTCTTAAAGCTCATTCTTTCAAAGGTTACAAGAAAATCAACAACATTTTAGTAAATTAAACCAATAATGTTATAATTATTTTCGTCAATTTTATAATTTTTTTTATCATTCATGGGTAGGCATTATCACGTGTGATGTCACATGCCGTTAAATGGTGCATTACAAAATCAAAAGTCAGCAAAAGATGCAACGTGTAAACCTAAAGATATTTTGGGAGGTGAAATTTGAACTGGGATTCGTTTCGGTCACCTCGATTTAGTATCTAAATTTTCATATAAAATTATATGATTTTAATTAATTTTAAAATAAATTAAAAAAAATTATTTTATAACTCATTCTCGTAATATTATTTATGATCCTACCTAATTAAATACATAATTTTTTATAAATTAAAATTTGTAAATTATCACTTTTTCTCATACATTATATATTTATTCTAATATTAATGAATGGAATTATTAAAATAAAAAATACTCAAAAATTAAGCAATAAATCAAAAAGAGATACAAATAAAATTATTTTTACTGAAATCATTCCATTCTAATCTTATTCTAATCATTCTGAGACCATATCAAAAAGAAATGCGTCCAACCAAACCTGTTTCTTCTAATGTTTCGTTTCGTCTCTGTCCGCTGCTGCAGTTTTTTGACCACCGCAGCTTTCAACAAATGGTTTCGTAGCACCGTCTCCTACAACCATAAACTATACACATTACTACTAAGGTTTGAGCTGAGGCTGAGGGGATGAGCAGCAAGCACCGGGGAAAAACATTGGGTTCCCGGTTTTCTCGCTCTTTGGTCTCGCACTTCAGTGGTTTCCTCACCCGACACACACTTGTGTTTCTTATTTCTTGGCTGCTTTTTGCGCTTCCAAAGTAAGGGGAAAAAAAGCATTTCATTTTTACGAGAAATTATTATATGAATCGGTTTATTACGTTATTTATATTTTTATTAAAAATATTTAATTATTCTTTTATTTATAATCAATTTTTATATAATTACTTACTATCTATTTATGTAATATTCTTTTCCTACCTACATTGTTCCTTTGACCGAATCTCAGGTAAATCTACTCTCTAACCAGTAACCAGTGTTTTCGTTTTCTATCCCCTCTTTTTACTTTCACTTTTTGTCATTTTTAGCTTTTCTTACCACTACTTGTAATAATTTTATTTGTTTTTGTTTTTATTTTAATACCCAAATGTTCTTAATTCATACATAAGTTCAAATGAGTTCTGATTGTTTATAATTTTATTTGAAGTTGATGAATTAAATAATAATAATAATAATAATAATAATAATAATAATAATAATATCAAATTTCAAAGCTTTTACCATCAATTTACCCAATAATAATTGGATCTCTTGGTTAACTTCCTTCTCTTGGATTTTTTTATCTTTTCCGTGGAGATCAACAAATATATTATATTTACCTTTTTGAGTCAATGTTTAGTCATTTTCCCCTTTATCTTTATTCTTTGTTGGGTATTTTTTTCAAGGCTTTTCTGCCGATTGGGACGTAAAAGGTTTAGCAAAGACGACGGACAAATTCATTTTCCGATCAAAAGCTTCGAATAAAGGGATCAATTTCATCATTTTATGTAATAATAGAGACTAAATGGATAAATTCATATTATAAAGTGACTTATAGGTAATTTAACAGACTTTGCATTTGGAACCGTTGAAGAGTTTAATTTCACATACTTTTCATTGGTCGACGTTGAATAGCTTGAAAGTAATTACGCCTATCAGTTTATATTTTTTTAATATCTTAATAGGATATATATCATTTTACATTTTTTTAATCTCTTAATAGAATATATATCATTTTACATTTTTTTTAATCTCTTAATAGGAGATAAATTATAGATAAAATTATTTTAATTTAAATTTTTAAGATATATAATTTTAAATGATGTGATAAATTTATATGATAGTACACACCGTAATATTAATATCATACAAATAAATATGATGACCTTATGTAATGATACATCAAGCAAAAAATAATTTTATAAGATTATATAAAAAATATTTTATAATATATTTTTCTATCAAGTCATTTTAAATTTTTTAACACTAGTCGATTAATATTTTTATCACATAGAAATATTATAACCTAAAATAAAATATTAATTATTAAATTATTTAAATAAAAAATAAAAATAATTATTTAGTCAAACTTTATAAATATTTTTTTACAGATTCGTATAAAGCAACTTTAAATTTTGTAATAGTATATTTATACTTTTATTATATTGATTTTATGATATAATAATATATTTATATTTATATCCACTCTTTAATAATTCATCCATATTTTACCCACACAATTTCTCTAAATTATCGAAATATTGTATTACTTTACGTATTAATGAAAATATTATATTATTTTTGTTTGTTTTATTTGACAAGAATATAAGATTATAATAATTATTTAAAGAATATAAGATAAAAATATATATATTTTATCGAATTATTTTTTAAATATAATTTTTAACAAGTTAAATTTTTAATATTAAATTAAAATCTTAAAATTATCATAATATATAATACTTTTAGTTACAACTTAATTAATTCCTACTATTTTTATTTTAATAATTTAATGTTTAAATAAAAATATATTTTTTTAATTTAGTTCTAAAAGTCTATATTTCATCCGAAGATTTCTACGAAATTAAAATATAAAATCAAAAAATTCAAAAAATCTACCTATAATATGATATGTATCAATTTTATTTTCTTATCAAAATTTTATAAAAAATTCAAATAATGTTTAAATATTTTATGAAATACTTTTTATTACCATGATTTTTTTTTCTTTTATTTAAATATTAAAATACATTTTAAATATGTGTAAAATTATATAAAAATTAAAGTAATATAAAATAAAATTGTTTAAGAAATGTATATCGTTTAAATGTGCTACAAAGGATTTAAATTAAAAAAAATATTACTTTTTATCTAAAATAGTAAATACATAAAGAATGGGTGGGATTCATATCCTTAAAATATCGATAAAAAAATATTATCATTAGTAATTATTTTTTTCAAATTACTAATAATAAAAATAATTTTAAAAAAGTATTTTTTAAATAATAATCTTTTCTGTGAATAAAAATAAACCAAGTAATTCTATCTCCGGGAAAAATCCAGTATCCCGGATCTTTCGCGACGTTGGTTCAGACAAAATTTCTTCAACGGCGGAGATTGTCAGTCACCCTTTCATTCTCGTATTAGTAGTATTTTTTTTGTAGGCTTTCTACTTTCAAAGTTTAATGACAAAAATAGGATTATTATATTTTAATATTATAAAAATACTTAATATTTAAAAGTACATTTTTCAAATTAGTATAATTATAATAGATTTATCATAGAATACGATAAGTTTAAATAAAATATTATTTTTTAAAGTTTGTCATAAAAGTAAGACAAGTTCATTTTTTAATTTAATTTATTATTTAAAAATGATTAATATATGTTAAATGAAATTTATCGTATATACATGATAAATTTTAATTAAAATTTAAAATTAAGGTTTATTTGTCACTTATTAGTACGATTAATTAAATTAAAATATTTTTTTAAAAATTAAAATTTTCGTACTTTTATAATAAATTTAAAAAATATATATTTTATTTGAACTTATAAATTTACTATAATAATATTAATTTGGGAAATGTAAAATTTCATGTGCTAGTTCGGTAAATATTAGGAACTAATGGTCTTATTTTTGTCGTTAATCCCTCTTTCAATACGGCTTCTCCGCCTCCGGTTATAATCAGCTAAGAATGCCCCACTGTTTTCCCCTCGTTCTCTTTCTCCATCCCTTTAAATACCCAATCTCATTCCTCCATCTTTTTCCTTTCCCTCTTTAGCTTCTTCAAAGGAATCCCAGACCAGATTTGCATGCAGTTATAGTGTATGATCAGTTTTTGTTTTTGTTTAAAAGGTTTCTGAGCTAGTTTTTGTTTGTTTCCTGAGAAATTAATAGTTTTGGTTTTCAGGGTTGTTTCAGAGAAAGAAGAAAAGCTTTTGAAGGTTATAGAGTTGCATAATCTAGATATTTACTGGATTAAATGGCACCAGCCACAGCGAGTAACTGGCTTTCGTTTTCGCTATCTCCAATGGAGATGTTGAGGTCATCATCCGAGCCTCAGTTTGTGCCATATGAAGGATCCTCAGCTGCTGCTGCTGCTGCTGCTGCTGCTGCTGCTTCTCCCCATTACCTTATAGATAATTTCTATGCCAATGGTAAAACTTCTCGTCTTTTTCTTCTCTTAACTTATGTTTGGTTACCCTGAAAATACGAGAGAGACCATGGATTGTTTTAGTTCACATGCTTTAACTTTAGTTTTTCAAGCTGGTTACTTAAATAAACTGACTTAAAAAAGCTTACTGTTTTATCCAGAAAGAAAAAAAGCACTTGTGAGTTGTGATTTGACTCGTTTATGTGCATGTTTGTTTTTGAAGACTGGGAGAATCCAAAACCAGTTGTTTTTAAGCAAGGAGTGACCCAAAGCAAAGAAATTCAAGCACCAGCCATGACTGATGAATCTCCCACTCTCGCAAGCTTCCATCAAGTACCGAAGCTTGAAGACTTCCTTGGCGACTCCTCATCGATTGTTCGATATTCGGACAGTCAAACCGAAACCCAAGACTCGTCTTTAACCCAAATCTATGACCATAGCGGCACTGCTTACTTCAATGAGCACCAAGATCTCAAGGCCATTACTGGGTTCCAAGCGTTTTCGACAAACTTTGGGTCGGAAGTTGATGACTCGGCTTCCATGGGTCGGCCTCAGTTGAGTGTCGTCGAGTTTCCTGGTCATTCCAGTTGTGCAACTGGTGGTGCCTTGTCACTTGGGGTTAATCCAAGTTGCGAAAACAACAACAATAATAACGATAGTAATAATAAGGCCATTGTTTCAGTCGATTCTGATTGCTCAAAGAAGATTGTTGATACTTTTGGTCAGCGAACTTCAATCTACAGAGGGGTCACCAGGTCCAATCCTATGTTCTTTTCCCTTCCTTTTTCTAGTTTTATTACAATTATTTTACCATGAATTAAAGTTTATCTGTTTAGTAAACTCCATGGGGTTTTGCTGGCTACTTGGGTTTGGCAAATGCAGGCACCGATGGACGGGCAGATATGAAGCTCATCTATGGGATAACAGCTGTAGGAGAGAGGGTCAGGCCAGAAAAGGGCGTCAAGGTCATTTCCTTTTCTATTTCTCATTCTCACATTATTCTAAACCAAGGACAACTTGCTTGCTTTGCATGCATTCAAGGGGGGCATTAATCAGGGGGGAATAAGTGGGCATTTGGTGGTGAAATTATATTTCTACCACGTCATTCATGGGACCAACCAATAGAAACTGTCTACCTCATTATTTTTTAATTTTTTAAGTGAAAATTTACTTGAGAAAAAATTATAATATGAAAAAATTGATGAAATAAAAAGTTTTATTGGTTGGTCTTATGGACAAGTGATGAGACTGACCCATGATATAATTTTCCCATTTGGTGTCAGTCTTTTTTCGATGATTCAAAGACTGTTATATATAGTGCAGAAATGTTACTTTTATTTACCGCCAAACCTATTTTTTCAATTTTTTCTTAAACCCCTTTGATTGATTTGATTAGATGTGCCGCCATTCTACTCTATTCACTTGTCTTCTCTTTTCTTTCTCTCCTCTCCTCTCACATGGCACCTTGTTTGACACGACTCAGACCCACCGCCGGTTCAGTCCTAACTAGGGAACAAATACTAGTATCTGATTTTCACTGTGTTGGCTTTGGCTTTGGCTTCTGCTACTAACCTGGCCAGACAGCCCACCGCAGAGTCTGAGAGATAGGTTGTCTTGGTTTGACTAAAGCACCCATTTGATATAATATTAAGGATTTGAATATAAAAAAGTATCCTCCATTATAGCCTAAACTTGTTGACAGTGTTTCTAGGCTATGTTCTAGTTCACACTCTAGCTTACAATCTAATCTAGCAACAGTGTCACTTTTAATATTTCAGCATATTATTAAATCTAGAGCAGGTTTTTTGCTAATATTATTAAATCCACATGGATGAGTTCTGCAAGATTTTGGACTCGCATTCCTTGTAAATATGATTGCAAGCAGAGAATTTTGACCAGTTTATTGCCTGATATTAACAATCTTTGCTTTACATTCTTGCATGAAAATGTGTGATCGATGTTATCTTGGCCGACATTGACAGTGTACTTGGGTAAGAAAACTCCTACAGTTTCTTATTTTGTTATTTTAAGTTTAGATTTGTAGGCTGAAAACGTGACATCTTGTAACCTTTATCAGGTGGCTATGATAAAGAAGAAAAGGCAGCTCGGGCTTATGATTTGGCAGCTCTAAAATACTGGGGTCCTACTGCAACCACCAACTTCCCGGTATTTCATATATGAACGGGTCTTATAACTTAAACTAGTTGATTTAATGATCCTTTTTGTTTCTGTTTGCCATTTATGTTGCCTATAGCATGATCTTGTTAGCTCATTGTTGTTTTGCTGGGTTTAGATTTCAAATTATTCAAAAGAGTTGGAGGAGATGAAACATGTGACTAAGCAAGAGTTTATCGCTTCTTTAAGGAGGTACGCGTTGTGTTCTTATTCGGTTTGTCGTTTTTCTCAGCTAATTGCAGTGATTTGATATATCATTCGTCTGGATTGAAATTTAATAGGAAGAGCAGTGGATTTTCAAGGGGAGCATCAATTTACAGAGGTGTCACAAGGTTAGAACATTCTTGTATAGAATTCGAATTATGTCTTAATGGTGTGTTATCGATTACGGGATTTATAGTAAATCTGTTGAAAGCAACAATCACAGATGCATTTGTTTATCATCTTAATTTTGCAGGCATCATCAGCAGGGTAGATGGCAAGCAAGGATTGGCCGTGTTGCTGGAAACAAGGACCTTTATCTAGGGACTTTTGGTAAGGCAGCAATTATGAGCGATGAACCTATATGTTATTTGTAGACAGTATTTATAAAGAATATTGTTTCTGTGAGCTGATAGTTCTCGTCGTATTATCGGTGATAGCTACAGAAGAGGAGGCAGCAGAGGCCTACGATATTGCTGCCATTAAGTTTAGGGGGGTGAATGCAGTGACCAACTTTGAGATGAACCGATATGATGTCGAAGCCATTGCCAAGAGTTCTCTCCCCATTGGCGGCGCAGCTAAGCGGCTAAAGCCTTCCCTTGAGTCGGAGCAGAATCCAATTGCTGACCATGAGCAACAACCCCAGTGCAGCTCCAACAGCAACAATATAAGTTTTGCAGCCATCCAGCAGCCAATGTCTACTATTCCTTGCGGAATTCCTTTCGACGCATCTGCATTTTATCAGCAGAATCTCTACCACCACCTTCAGGCTGCCAACCTCGGCATCTCCGATCCCACTGGTTCTTCCTCACCAGCGGCAACCCCAATGACCTTAATGTCACAACCGGCAGCTGATCAATTTTTCTTATGGCCTCACCAGTCTTACTGAAATGACGCAGCCAGTATTTTAACAAGGAATAGTTTACAATTCAGCTAACTTAGTATCAACAGGCGACATGTTCCCAGCTGACCCCATAATCTAACCATCACAATCTGATCAATACCTTGGGTGTAGGATTTTCTTTTCAAGGCTGGATTTTTTAAAGTATTTTTATCTCCAAATGTTAAAGATGTGAGACATTCTGGAATGGATCAATCCATTTCATTTTCTTGCAATTTACTTTTCAATGTTTCATCAAATTAAATGCAGTTACAGTAAATTTCAGAAGGAAAATGGACAGATATTTAAACTTAGAGGTAAGCTAAAACGTTATTGAACTTGAATATTGGAAGGCATAAAGTTAATCATGTGACATGGAGTACACTATTTTTTGTTGCTGCAAGCCTGCAGCAATCTTATATGCTAGGTGTTACATTAAAAATATTTTATTTCTTTGAAAAACAAGAACTAATATTTTTTTTTAAAAAAATGAAAGTAATTTCTTTGCAAATGTGAATTATTTTGGCCCCATCGCTTCTGATTTCGGATAGTTTCTTCAGATCATTGCAGCTTCTGAATGTCTGCTGAAGAAATAAAGGCACTTTAGGAAGCTGAACAACAAACAGTTTCTAATTGATTTCAATGGTGATTTCCATCGACCCTGCAAGTGCAAAGCAGCAGCAGCAGCAGCAACATCAAGCATCCATTACTCCATAACCAGTTGCATATGACGATTCAAGTCATCTTGATAGCTGCTTCGATTATAAGTTTGAGAGTCACAATTGTCCAAAATTATTGGTTTTTCTCCACAAGCCCTCGGCTGATGTTCTAAATCAAGTTGTTCTTCTCCCTTAAGCATCTCTACAACCTGAAAAATCATGGTTTCCGGCATGAATTTCGAGGGGAGAATACGAACATGTTTCAGACATTGTTTCATTACCTTTTTCATACTGGGTCTCATGGAGGCTAAGTGGCTAATGCACTGTGAAGCTATTGACATTGCAAGTTTCATTTCAGTTGGGTCATAATTGTCTCCGAGTTTGGGATCCACCAACTTTTCAACATCATCCAATTCCAGCAGCGGTTTTGCCTGTAAAGGAAATACAAGAAAACAGGTTAATTGGACTTCTTTTGCTAATTTTAATGATCTTCAGTGCAAAAGATGTACCCAAATGACAAGACTTTGTCGAGACAACGAATCGACGGCGCGACGACCTGTTAATATCTCCAATAATAAAACTCCGAATGCGAATACATCAGTCTTTTCATTAACAATGCCGTGCATAAAATACTCTGGGGCTAAATACCTGGAGGTAACGTTATAAGTATGACCAATGCTAATGGGAAAATCAACTGAAGAAGTTTAAAGACATGGATGCCATTACCCGAATGTTCCTTCAATGGGATGGACCACATGATGTTTCCAATTCTCCGGAAGCCATTTTGCCAGACCGAAATCCGATATCTGCATTGAACCGAACAAATCCGAAAGCATTACACTAGACTCCATAGGAATTTAGACATACCAGAGTGCCTTGAACTTTGAAGTACCTGAGGTTGGTAGTCTTCGGTGAGCAATATGTTGGACGCTTTGATGTCCCGATGTATGATTCGCCTCGGACAATCGTGGTGGAGATATTTCAACCCTTCTGCAATACCAAGAGCAACCGTAAACCTTATCTTCCAATCAAGTCCCTCATTCGGACCTGCAGTGCATCAACATTTCCTCGTCAGTCCAATGTCAATGACAACAGCAACGGCAAATGGCAATGGAACAGTACCAAAAAGCAAATTAGCAAGGCTGCCGTGAGGCGAGAATTGAAGGACTAAAATCAAGCCTCGGTCAATGCTGTAACCGACCAAGTGAGCTGCATTAGGGTGATTAATGTGAGTAATAATCCCAAGCTCCGACAACAAATCAGTGGATCTCTCTTCATTGTCCTTCTCATTCTTGATGAACTTCTTCACTGCTACAACTTGACCATCAGATAACGTCCCTTTGTATACTTGTGCACTTCCCCCTTCCCCAAGCAAATTCTCTACCAAGTGTTTTCCAATGCAGATTAAAGACTTCTTCCATGAAATAACAGAATTAAAAAAATGGGGTTAAAGATGTGAATAATTTCCTTACCGGGACTGAAATTATCAGTGGCGGCAGCAAGCTCGGAGTAGGCAAAATTCTTCCAGGAAGGCTTAACATTGGGGATGCAGTCATCATCTTCTGCGCCATAAAGCTTTGTAATTTTCTTCATCAAGGTTTTCCTTGAAATATCATAGCTGGCGACCATAGGAAAGAATGAGAAACTTATGGGCGTTTTCTTCTTTATGGTTCCAATAAATTGGTTCCATTCAAAACCATTAAAATCCAGTTTGTTGTTCTTATGTGAAGGAATTGGCTTGGGAGGACAAATTATGCTCAAACTGCTGCTGCAACCACTGCTATCTGAATCTGATCCCACCCCAGGATTCTCCAGTACCCCTCTCGGCGATTCCTCGTCAGCCTTTACCGTCTCTGCTGCATTCACAACACAAACACAAACAACAAAAACCTACATCTAAAAAACACAAACAACAAAAACAAGACAACCCCACTTTGATTACAACAAGAGGAATATCTGGGCATGAAATTACCTTCCACAGCCATATTTATCCCAGGCTTTTCAAGTAGTAAGAGGATGAAGAAAAAAGTTTGTAACTTTGTTTTTATCTTGATTTGTTGTTGGGTATTTTTCAAACAAAATTCTCCATCAACATTGAACTTGAAAAGTTGTAGGATAATGAAGGAAGATGAAAATTCCCCCCAAATGAATCAAGTAGACATATTTCCATGTTTCCATGTTTCCAAATCCTTTGACAAAAGATTGATTTTTAGCCACTGGAATTTTAGGTGTTGAGGGTGGTTTTGGTTTATCTTTGGAAGTTGGTTATTCTTAGAAACATCAAACAAATGCTAAAAACCAACCTCATCAGATTCATTAGGCTTCCCCCTATATTTATACACTTATCCCTCTCCATAGACTTCTGATTTTAGAAAAAAGATAAAGTATACGAGTGATCACCCAATGATTTTACGTTATATTTTTAAAAATTAAACAACGAGAATTAAATTTTAATTTTTATTATAAAATATTATTATATCGTTAATTATTTTTAATTAGATGATATGGTAGCTATGATTAATGTTTACATATTTAATTAATTTAAATATCAATAATGAGGGTTAAATTAGGACTAATTGATTAAGTGTGTAAATATAGAAGACTAAATGTGTTATTATTTAGTTTTCTTTAACTATTACGTTATTTCTTTAACTATACTTAACGACCCAGTGACTATTTTGTAATAAAAAATAAAGTTTAATTCTTATTAGTAACTTTTGAATGATTGATGATTAATTTATATTTTTAGGATAGTTTAATGACTATTTGTATAATTTACTCTTAAATTGTATTTATTTCAATTCAAGTTTAAATGCAACACACCGAAGATTGGGATGCAACATGTCTAGAGTGTGACTAAAAGATGATAAATCTCGAAATTTATCTTCGAGTTAAAAATATTAGACTTCTTGATAATATTTTCGGTTAAATTTTTTTATGAGTCTCGAAACTTAGTTTTTTTATATATAATTTTTTCATTTCGAGACAAAGTATAAAAATTTATAAAATAAGTATCAATATACAGAAGCAACAGCGCTTGTAGCTCAGTGGATAGAGCGTCTGTTTCCTAAGCAGAAGGTCGTAGGTTCGACCCCTATCTGGCGCGTGTTTTGTTCTTTTTTCTTTTGTATTTATACAACCATTAAAATTTCTCCCTTGAGTTGGGCTCATCTGGCCCAAAATTTCCAAAAAAAAAAAAAAAATATTGTCAACCTACTACTATAATCCTTGCTTTTTTAATAAATATCTAGTTTTTAATGGTTTAAGTATGTACAAAGTAGTCAATTTTGAAAAAAAATAATAATTAATGTTCTATTTTGTTAACCAATTAAATTTTTGAATCAAAAAATTAAATTAATTAAACTTGTGATCATGCCGATATTTGTGCAATTAAGTTAGTTTTGGACGTATTCATTCGAGAAAAAATTATTAGATAAATTATGTTCACCACATCATTTATAGTCTTAACCAATCAGACTCGTTCAATTTTTTTTAGGATGAATTATCATCTCTTCCGTACATGTAATGAATTTCTGAAATTCGAGGCTTGTATTTGGAATTTAATTCTCAAATTTCAATGTCCTGAATTTTTAATCTTGATATGAGCTTGGTTTTTATGGAACTTTTTCTTCTTTGTTTCGATTGGAGGCGCTCAAGCGGTTGGTTTGGTTTAGTTGACCAAACTAAAATTTTAGAAATTCATTAATTGATTTTTCTATATTAACAATTAATCGAATTAGAATTTTTATTTTTTTTAATTGAACTGAAAAAGTTAGGTTAATTAGATCATTTAACTGAAATAATTAGATTTTTTAATAAAATTTTAGGTAAATTATACAAATAAAACGATCATTAAACTTATTGAAATATTACAAAATAATCATTGATTTATTTCACATTATAAATTATTGATAAATATTAAAAATTTTAGTGATTATTTTTAATAATATAATAAATTTATGATCATTTTATGCTAATTTAATAAAGTTTAATGACCATTTTATAATATATAAAAAATATAATGATCATTTTATAATTTCTAAAATTTCAGTGATAAAAATAAATACATAAAATATATAATATATTAAAATTTTGGTTAATTCCGTCTATTAACCAATTTTGAACCAAAATAACTGATATCTAAAATTTTAAAAAATTATTTATCGTTAACTGACCGAACTTAAAATTAACCAATCGATTATAACTAAATTATTATAATTTTTACGAAAATTATGACTAAATTATGTATGTGAATTTGCAACGATGAAGGTTGAAGAATTGTTGGTGAAGATGTTTATTAATGGTGGAACAGGGGAAGGACAATGGTTATGGGAGAAGAAATATTTTATAGTCAATGGTATTATTTAATATAGTTTATCCTAATTAAATTTACTATATTTTCATATCTAATTAAAATATTTTATATTAAATATTTATAAAAATTAATTTAATAAATAATTATGAGTGAAATAGAAAAAAAAGATATATAAATTTGTTAAACTCTTCTTTGATTTTCTAGTAATTTAATTCTTTTATTTAAATATAATATATTACTATGAAAGAAATAAAAATATTTTTATAATATTAATTATGATTTTCAAAAATTAAATAAATTTTCAACTGAAATTATAACAAATTAATTCATTTTCTGATTTGAACGTAGATCTATAATTCTTATGATTCTGAATTCCAAAAGAAGATTTGTTAAGATTAGCTGTACTAATTAGATTTGCTAATCTTACTATGTTCGGGCAACATGGGACCCGCTGCATTGTCATGTTGGGTTAGAAAAAGTAAGATTGAACCTGGTCATATGATTTTGTTAATTCGACTCATAAAAGTATTTATGTTATATTGAATTTTGTCGTTTTCGATACATTTTATTGATGGTAATTTTTTAATGATTAATATAATTCAAATATAACCGAAAAAATTTTGTGTTGATATTTTTTAAGCTATGAGTTTTAGACTTAGTAGGAGCAAATTTCTCATACTCTAAAAGAATTGTTCGAAAATTGTATTGTAATTATAAATCTAATATATAGTTCAACATGTTTTGTCTGCAGAGTATGTATAATGTTATCAAAAGGTTAAAAATATATATATAAATAAATATTATTTTATAATCGTATTAAAACTATACAAAAAATTTGAATTATAATTATAACAATCTAAAGATTATAAATTTAACATGTTTAGATAAATTATTTAGACCCTATAAATTTTAATTTATTTGAACTTTGCTTTATTTTTATGATTAATTATATTTTACCCCTGATCTTGATTCTCGTCTTTTTAACTGCCTGATACTAATAATTTTATTAATATTAGTTAATTTAATCAAATTATGTTGAGTAAATATATTTCAAAGATTTGCATAGTGGACCTAAAAGAACTAAAAGTGCATAGTAAAGACAAACCGATGAAGAAAGGTGGTTGGGATTCAGTCGGATAGTTTCCCAGTCTCATGAGCATCTTGCATGTTTCTAAGCTGTAAAAAGGACAGTTACAAACACCAACAACTCTTCTCTCAAATGAGACACACATCACGTTAATCACGCACCTTCATGTTCTGCATCGGTTGCTCTTCATCCAACCATTTCTTTTGTCTATCTTCACAACAAAAATTAAGAAAGTAATAGATACCGACAAGCACTTTATCTAACAGGACTATGTTGCTAGTTCCTTTAAACAAGATCAAATGTTTATATATTAACGTTTTGAAGGGAAAAAAAACTAGATTAAAAGGGTTGTCTCATATTAGACCTTTACAAAATCTGATTTAGATTAATCTATGTGCCACGTTTAAAAAAAATATATATATTTATTAATTATTTTATTTGTTTAAAAAGGGGAAATCAGAATAATACAACAAATGAGTACAATGATTGCTAAAAGCGTTTGTGCATATGAGGAAATATTGGTAGGGCAAAGCAGAAACATGATGTTAAAAGGTGGGGATTGGGGCCAAAAGCATAAGTAATAAGGATTGTTTTGGTGTCTTTTAGAAGGGAAATCATGACCCTGGTTTAGGTTAACATAAACCTATATAGAATGTCGTAAATAATGTTAGAAAGTGAAGAAAAGGCAGACAGGTGATTAAATGCTGCATGTATACTAAAAACAAAAGGTTAGAAAATGAGACAGAATGATGGCTTGTTTTCCATCCAGGCTGTAACATTTAAGCAGGCAATATTAGACGGTAGTTACACACCATAAATCATTTATAATGTTGAGATTCGAATTTCGTATTTATTAAAATATTATATCGGTTAACTATGAGCCTCTTGGCTCGAACCCGTCTCGAAGACCCCAAGAAAGCTAAACCAAAAGCCATTTCTGTAACGTCCAGTCTTCGATTGAATTCACTTTGAAGCCACCACTTTCTTTTCCAGACACGATACCAAATCACAGCATGCTGCAACTAACTATTAAGAGCCCTAGGCATGGACAGAGGGGAAACAGTGGCAGGCTTAAACACTGCAAGGCTAGGCAAAGGCAGCTACTCCAGCGGAGCGGCGGTGGTGTTTCATTTTTATGGTGACAAACTGACATTGTTCAGTGGCCTCCAACAGCCTCAGACTCGGTTTCTTAATTTAGTAGGGAGAGAAAATTGAGTGAGACAGGACTGAGACACTGAGAGTTTTGGACACTGACACAACATCAAACAAATCAAACATATCCATTCATTCTTTATTCAAGAACACATCCCAAACAGTTACCCGCCCAAACGAAATCTACTGATAGATTGGGTGTTTAAAGAACACATAATTATAGAAGAACAAGTAGTAGAAATTAAAAGAAAGAACTATAAAATAAATAGTAACAGGAAGAAGAAAAAAAAAACAATGTCATTCTTTTGGGACCTGATCCAAGTATCCAACTTTTACATGTTGATAACCGAAAGAACCCCATGAAAGATATTAAACAGATAATTAATTAAAGTTTTTTTTTTTTACCTATTTAGGGCAACGTGCTGTACTGATGCAAATCATTCCATGGTTGAACCCCATTCCAGTTGCTGTTTGTATTATCATTACCATTGCCGCTAGTGGTTGCTGTTTGAGTTACTGGTGCAACATAAGAATTCCCGAACAACCATTCCTTGTCGGTTTCATTGCTTGTGTCTTTTCTTGGATTCCCAAATGTTGAAACGTTTTCTGGTTTTGAAAACTCGAGATTCTGGAACAAAATGGGTAATGGCGGTTTTTCTGCTTGGTTTTCATCAAGTGCCGGAGCTGAATAAATGGTGCTGCTATTTTCCTTTTGATTCTCACTGTCAAAGAGCATAGCTAGTCCTTGCTGCTGCAACTTCCAGTGTAAATCTTGGTTTATGGAACTTAAAGATTCAATTGATGAAGCAAGGCTACTATTAACATTCAACGAAGAACCCATCTCCTGAATTGCACCACCACCGCCACCAAGGCCACCGTTACCTGAAGGTAGCGGATAATTACTAAACCCCATCAAAGAACTCGAGCTACCAGATGGATCAAGACATAAAGAAGCATTATTTCCATCTCCAAATGAAGCTAACTGGTTGTAAATACCGGTTGCTGGTGATGGGTTAAGCCTAGGAAACGCCAATCCAGCGAGCTGAAAATCCATGGGCGGGGAAAACTCATGAAAGAACCTCAATCCACCCATTTCTGAAGCTGAAGTGTAGCCTTTAGAGTCACCGGACAGCCTTGAAGACGTTTTCATCTTCTTGTTCTTTCGGCAACCACCGCCGATGGGCACGTTACGCAGAGCCCCACCTTTAGTCCAGTACCTCTTACAGGTCTTGCAGAAATGCCTGGGCTGAGTGAGGCTGTAGTTATTGTAGTAACAGAACTTGGTGTTGGGAGAGTCGCATCTGGGACACTTTATGGCTTGCTCTTGTGTCTTTGATGAACTTGGTTTCCGGTTGCCATTCTTTTCAGTTTCTTCTTTAGAACTACCTGGTTTCGCAGGAGACATCATGGAAATACTAGAGAGAATAAGCCGTCGGAAAGAAGGTGAAGGACAAGACAGAAATTGTGGGTTTATCTCCAGGTTTTCTCAGTTTCCTTCAGCAGAGGCAAGAGTGATGCTCAATTGATTGGTTTCATGCATGAGTTTAGATCTGGTGGAAATTGGAATAAATAAAGTTACAAAGGGAAAGGAAACGAGAAAAACAAACTATAGATGAACTGAATCATTTAAAAGAGAAATTTAAAAAAAAATAATTTAAAAAAAAATTAAACCTACAATTATATTTCGAGTCCAACCAAATTAAATTTTAATAAAAATAAATGAATTTAAATTCATATCGAATTTTTTATTACTCCGTTTAACAACAGTTAATAATGTGTTTAAATGTTGGATTCATAATTAATTGATGATTTGGGAAATGATGGAGTGTTTTTTCCCTGTGCAGTACTGTTGTCTACCCTATTCCATTGTAACAATTAAGACAAAGTTCTGCATTAAAACACGAGGGATTAAAAGTATGTTTGGTTCGTGTAAAGAAAATGAAGCATATGTTTTTTTTAAGTCTTTGGGTCGTTCCATTACAAGCCAGTCTTAGTTCCTTTGTGTCCTGTCCATTTCCTACAAGTAGAGGTCAATCTGTTAACCCAAAATAGAAGTTCATCCAATCTGGTATGGTTCATATCACGATTTTATATACCATATATAAACATGTTTATTTGTTTTGTATTGGTATTTGTTCACAAACTTAAAACTTAAATGAAAACAAACGAGTAATCAATTTCAACCCAAATTGAGTTATAATTTTTTATAATATAAATCTACTAATTTTATTAAACGAGAATATATTTAAAAATATAATAAAAGTTCACATCTTAGTAAATAAAACACCTAAATCCAGATATATATTTAATAAACAAAACTAGCATCACGAGATCATAAGAAGCTCATTCAAGAAAAAGGTAAAAATCTAATCCAAAGACTCAGAATAAAAGAAGGATACAAATATCACTAAAATTCACGATGATAATAGGTAAAATCATCAACAAACTCTATAAAAATGCATAAACAATGAAGTTGTGTTGACAACAAAGATATTACAACTATTCAATCGCGAAAAGGAACAATAGGTGTAATCACATATACAAATCTTGTTCGAGGGTCTGAAATAGGGAGATCGACAATATAAAAGAAGGAGCACCATCTTAATCGGTCGTGGTGTCATCGGATCAACCCTAATAAAAAACTAAAATAAAAAGAGAAAATCGTGTCAAAAGACAGAAAAAAACGTATCAAAAGGTAAAATATAATCATGCCATAAGAGTAAATTAATTTATTAAAAATTAAAAATAAAACAAACAAAATAATAAATCTAACAATCGACAATCAATATTAAAATCAATACCGTCGCCGGTATATGAAAAAAATTAAAGAGAAAAAACTAATTGATTCAAACTAATTAGCTAGCAATCGAGTTATTATGATATAAATGACTTAAACTCATGTAAAATTTAAGTATGCGAATATTAAAACTAAACGGATGACATAATATCTCTTTAAAATAATTTTTTATAGATACTTTGAGGTCAGATAATCTTATATTGCACTCGTGCTGAAAGTCGAGAGTTGATAGCTGCATTTAATAGATCCCATGAGATATGATATTCAATAGGCTTATTGCCTAATAGATAATAAAATAAATCTTAAAATAAAATATATAATAAACATTAACTTTTTAAGATATATTCTTTTTTAAATGTCACAATCTAAATAATATGCCCGTAACAGTGATTACATTTTAACATTTTATCTCACTTTTTTCTATTTTTGAATTTTCTTGAAGCTGAAACAAAGTATAAACTATTGAAGCAAAGGCAAAGTAAAAACCGGTACAGGCCAAATCAAAAATATTTTCCATTTTTATTCAACTTTTTTTATCCTAAATTTCTTTTAAAAAAATAAATTTTATATTTTTATTTAGTAATTTATTGAGAATATATTTTTTATTGCAACAATCATTTGATTCAAAGTTAAACATCGACGCCTTTAATTATTAAAAAGAGATGTATTGTGAATATAAACGAAATCAAAAACCGTTGAAACTACCAACAAAGATCTCAAACCAATCAATAGAACAATAGAGATAAAATTTAACTTAAAAACTGAGATAATTTTTTTAATAAATAGACGATAGATAACCTGATAAAGAATGTTCGTATAATAATTTTTCACAGAGAAAAGATCAAAGAATGGAAAGCTCACAACTAACAACAATACTCAAACTGGAAACGAAGATTGGAAAAAAAATATGCGTAAATAAATAAATTTCAGTTAAAATAAATAAATAAATTCTATATGGAATAAATGAATTAATTTAACTATCTATGAATTTAACCCAGAGTCAGGCTTGAATTTCCTAAAAGAAAAGGAATACGAAAGAGTTTCCTAACCCTACATGACTATTGTAGCTAATTGACTAAACTGCTCGGCCCTTCTAATCGAATGTAGTCATACATTACAGCTTCAAAAGTGTTAAGGCTTCTTGTCTGAGTCAGATATATGGTGTTCTCCCCTGGACGAAAACGATTTCCAGGAACCTCAATGCTATACAATCTGTACAGTCCATGAATGCCATGTCTTGGAACAACGTTATCGTAACCGATTCTTTTGGTTGTAAAATAAGGTCGTCGAGCATCCGGATTGTTGAATCGAACCTATGAATGCATCCATACAGAATTCATCAGTAAGTTAAAAGACTTGGCATTGATAGAATGAGGAATGTGAGATGGGGTTTATAGTTTCATACATGTACTTCAGCAAAAGAAGCTGCTGCCAATGCCAATTGGAGAGTATAAGTTCCATGCTCGTTTACTTCTTGGAGATTGTATTTGATTTGCCATGTCGTTGCCTGGTTCGTACCGTTCCCTAAAGTCCTGTAATTGGAAAACCAGACGATTAAAACGAGTAAGGCATACGAGGATGTTGAAGAATTAGTGAGCTGAAAATGGTACCTAGGAACATGAGCATAGAACCAATCCTTCGAATAATTGCTTGTTCCCACGGTGTAGACGAGATCACCTTCGGGATAAATATCGGAGTACCGATCCCACAGTCCATATTGTCTGAATCTGTTCAATGTAACAACATTAACTGTAAGTTTACGAAATTTGTGTTGGAATCCTAGGCAAAAAAAGGAGTTTTTGAGCATGGTTACTTGTCACTGCCATCTTTGGTAATTGAGTTGTTAAACTGTGGATCTGGTTCGGGTATGAAGAACTCGGCAGCTGTCCTGTCGGGAACTCCGATTTCCCACAATGTAGGGCCATTTCTTGGAGGATCATATATAAGTGTACCCAATTCGATCTTATTTCCTGTATTCAGACATTGTTTAAGGGATGAATTTTCCTATGAAAGCTGTTGAACTGGGAAAAGAAGGGCAAGACCATGAGACCAATAACATATATAGCTTACCTGGTTGGATTGTGATGTTGAGATCTAATTTGTAGTTTCCAATAAAACCATGGACCCAGGCGTATAAATTATACTTCCCTGGTCGGACATTTTTTATACTGAAACGTCCAGTATTGTCGGTTTGAGTCCAGAATTGATAGCCCTGAAACAAAACAGAACATGGCAAAATGAAACTAAGCGTTATTGGACCAATTTGAAATTCAGCGCATAGTTTGAGGACGACTGATGTAGTTAACTGAATCTAACCTTTCCCTCTGTTTGCCATGAACCTGCATCTCCAGGGGCAGCCAACCCCACAAATGCAGATTTCGCTTGCATTAATTCCTTAACCATGTACCTAAACAGTAAACACCAAGAAGATTAAAGTATGATTATCTCTATGCAACACTAAGTTGAATTTGATCAAGTAATGACCAAAATAGAAGAGCTAAACAAATACCGGTCTTGCACTAGCAATTGCCCATTAACTTGTCCTCGTTGCTCAGAGTGAGGAAAATCTTCTGATCGAGTGAAATTGTAAGGCCAGCTTCGGATTTCTTCACTCAACTAATTGTACCAAAGAAAAAACATAAAAATAAAGAGATTAAATCTCAAATTCGAACAAAGTAGAAGGACCAAAATCGTAGTTTGATCATTTTTTAAACCTGTCTTTTAGCATCATTCCAGAGGATCTTGTGGTGGTCGTCGTTTGAAGAAGCGGAATTGAGGTAGATTAAAACCGGACCAAAAACTTTTTTCCAGGCCTCTCCTTGCTTATACAATGTGTCTATTTCGGGTCCGGTATAATGTGTACTGACAAACATCTAGATCATGGAAACGAATCGAATTAAATCAAATTGAATTTTAAGACGAACACTAGAAGAATGTGTTGGCATGCAAGTAGACTTACAGAAAGACAAGTCGGACCAACATGAGAAGTGAGGTCCTGTTTGTGAGGGCCACCGGGCCGGAACTCATTGCTGGGAGTGATTATCCAAAATCCGACAGCGTCGTCCTCGGATATCCAACCGTGAAGCTTGTTATCTTTGTTCTCAGCAGAGTATTTGTACTTGTCATCAACCTCTCCTTTAAGGCTTGGATTGGATGGATTGGTCAATAGAACAGCTTCTTTGAAGTCAAGAGTCTGACTGCGATGTCCGTCCCGATCTTCATTCCGAGGCATGATTCTTTGTATCGTGTCCGATACCGCCATGAACCGAAACCTGATTCAAAACATCACACGAAAACATTGACATAGGAATTAGTTTTCCCAACAGAATAAACATAGGATCATATTTTATCAAGGGTGTTCATCTTTGTATTTTTACTTGTCTTCCTTGAGCTTGAAAGCAATCCTTATTTGGAACATTTGAGCCTCCGGAAAATCTTCCTCGCGTTCGAAAATACCGTACATGTAGAGCCCCGGAACGCCGCGTCGGACTATGAACCTGGAAGCAATGTTAAAAATAAGCATAAAGGACCATCAAAAACTTGTCTTGTTTTCTTTAAAGCTGAGATTGCTGCTAAGGTTTGTAACATTGCTTACCTTTTTTGTACGTTTAAGGGAATTGTCCTGTCATGGTTTCTAGAGTTCCATTTTTTGGTAAAGGAAAGTTCTACTAAGTCATCCGTTTGTGTTATGACATCGACATGTTTGGTTTCCAGTCTGCCGTGGAACATTAAACAGTCAGAACAAACGTAAGATAAATTCATGAAAAAAGAATCATTCAAGTTGAACGGTCCAAGTCCAACATCTTACTTGTCATAGGCACCTTCATCCCACACAATATCCCAGTACCTAGAACATATTTTTCAAAAGATGAAACTTAAATTATGCTTCAGGTCACGATCATTACGATAAATATCGAGATTCAAAATACCATTATCTCCTTACCCCTTATTGTGGTTGTTATTTCTACTTTCAAGCACATTCTGCATGTCTTTATATTTAACTCCTATCAGATAACCACTAGGATTCGCAATGGTCACTTCAACAAGTCCATTGTCAATAACCACCTGAAAAAAGAATTCATTAATACAATGATATACAGAAATATTACAAGAAGTTAGTTTGTATTGTAAGAAGAGGAATAGGATCTTATTACATGACGATGACTTATCTGTAACCGGACACGAGTGTCACTGCCGTTGTCCTCCTTCAAGAGTTTCCTGCAATTCCAACCATGAACAATATACAGACAAGGTCCAAAGTCCAAACTGAGAAATCAACATGCAGAAAGAGGTTATAAGGAAGAACCTGGCCGTGATTCCATCGGAGCAAGCGGAGAGAAAAAGAGACAACTCAATCATCATCCATACAACAAGCTGTCTCCTGTTCGCCACCTTCTCCACCATTATATCCAACTGTGAAAAAACAAAGATAAACCAAAACAGAGAAATCGACGGAGTTCTGGTCAGGAAAAATATCCAAGACAATGCTTGATTCTTAATGTTACAGGTAAAACACAATGGGTTTTATATACACGTATGTAATATGAGAAAACAGCGACTCCTAATCACGACAGATCTGTCTTACTTTAGTTAGGTTGTTTGACCTGGACTATAACTTATGACGAAACCACGTTCGAAACCGGATTTTGTCCTACAAGAACTACGCTTTATATTACTTTTTGTTTTTTTTAATATAATTAAATATATATTTACTTTCATCTCTGGATTAGTTATGGGTTACTAATTTAGAAAATTCAATGCTGTTTGTTCTTGGCTTTGACGAGTAGTATTCTTCGTTCACCAAAATTCAGGTACAGCAACAACATTTTAGCAAAAAAATAATAATAATAATGACAATAATAATAATTATTATAATTAAATATAATTCAAGTCCTACCATACTTGTTTAAAAATTCGAATAACTTTTGCTCCAATGAGGATATTGGGTGGACCCAATGTTTCGAAAGTATAAGAAAAGAAAGTTAATCATCAAACCACTTGGTATACGAATATGATATTTTATAATCTAGAATTTATTATAATTTAAAGTTTTATTAATGTCTATTCATTAGAAATGTTAATTACCCTTTAAGAAATTAGGACCGCTTAAATTATACTTGTTTTGATGAAAGTTTGGGCTATTTCTTTTAATCAATTTGTTCTTCATCCTTGCCTAAATTTAAGTGGCCTAATTCATAGAGTGCTAATACTTGTAATATCTTTTAATTAGCCAGAATTGGTTATGGAATTAGTTGCCATTTGAGTTTCAAATTGTTATTATGACTCGGGTCGTCCATGGGACAACCAATAGGAACGCCCACCCTGGGTCCACACCTTGCTCAGGGTCCATGCCCCGAAGTCTAAGGAAATTAATTAACAATGTGGTTCTTGATTTTTATGTGTGGGTACAAAAAAATTCAACAAGGAAGCCTAAGTATTAAAATTTATTATTTTTAATATTTTTAAAATTTATCACTATTTTTTATTATGAACATATTCTTAAATTTTAAAAATTTTAAATATTTGTTATTAGGGGTTTGTGTTTTTTCGATATTTATTATTATGGGCGTACTTTAATTTTTTTGAATACTTGATATCATGGACATGTCTTTAAATAGGAGTATGTAACGACAATAGAGATTGTTATATAATGGTAACAATACCATCCAAAATCATTACACTTATAACCGTTATATTCATAAAAACACATGTTATTAAAAAAATCCATAATTATAATATTTACAATGATTGAAATAACATTTGTTAGCACGAGCTTTTTAGCCCAAGTGGTTAACAGAACAATTGCTGTTCTTAGAGGTCGCGGATTCGAGCACCAGTAATTACAGCAAAGTGATTGAATAATCAATGTTAAATGGTTGAGATTATCGTTTAAAACAGATACTATTATAATCACTATTTGTTAAATCAAAAATAATAAATAGTACATAACTACAACTATAATTTAAATTTTTGGTGAGAATCTCATTCTCACCCTATTTTTAGGTATTAGATAATTACTACCACTATAGACTAAAATACCTTTAAAATAATATTTTTTATATAAATAAATCATAATTTTATATATCTTTAATTATATATTTTTTGTTTCTATATTTTAAAATAATTTCTTATATAACCTAAATTATTCTATAATAAAAATATATAAACCTCACTTATCATTAAAAAATAATATCAAATATTAAAAATATTTTTTAATATAATTTTTCTCTAAAAACAATTTATTTTATTTATATTATAAAAAAATTATATTATTCAGTTTATGTCAAATCGTAATATTTATTTAAAATTTTTAGTTTAAAGAACTAATTTTAATTTTAAAAATAATATAAATGATGTAATTAAAAATAATAATAATATTTATATTTAGTTATTTGTATATTTGATTTAATAGCGAAGTGATGATTATCATAAAAAATTATAAATTTATTTTTTATGTATTTTTAATTATAAACAGAAAAATATATTTCTTACAATTTTGTATATAAATATTTTACTTTAATATTAGAAGTTTGATTAGTTAAAAAGAAAATATCTCATAAGGATAATTTTATAAAATATGTATTTTCATAATCTTAAAATCTATCGACCAAATGCTACAATAATACATTCTTGTTAAATAAACCAAACAAAGTAATATAACATTCCAGTAATAATATCAAGTAATATTATTTATAATATCGAGTAATATAATCATTCTGAAAATCGTATTCCAAAGAGTAATGTTACATTCTACGAACCAAACGTCTCCTAAACTTAATCATCTTTAATATTATTTATAAATATATTTTTTATTTAAAAAATAAATATAATTTATATAATACTAAACTAGTTTTACGCATATGTACGATAATAATTAATGCATTTAAAAAGTATTCAACTAAATCACAATTCAAAATCTTCAATAAACTTTGGATGTATTAAAAATATTCACCAAACATTTTAAAATTAAATTATATTCGATAATGAAAAGATTACAAAGAAATTATATTTCAAATATTTAAAGTTTAATAAAAAAAATATAGTTAAATTTAAGAGTGAGAAAAGTATTAAAATATCAAACCTAACACTTTAAATTATTTTTAAAAAATTATAATAATAGATCCAGTAAACTATTATGTTTTGAGTGCTCTTTGAGGAAAATATTTTTTTTTCGCTTTAAAATATTATCACGACCACGAACTGAGACAGACGGCAGCCACAGCAGCACGAAGGGTAAAAATAAAATATTAAATTGCAAAAAAAAAAATGTATGAAGCATAAGTCTAGTAATTTTGGCAACCAACCCCACCGCGCGTGTTTAACAGAAGTCGTACAAATAAACAAATGAAACCATCCTGACGGCGGACACATAAGGATGTTGAAAGTACAATCGTATTTTTAAAAAATTTAAATTTTTTATTTATAATTTAATTTTATATCTATTAAACTTTTAAAATTTTATAATTTATATTTTTAATATATATATATTTTAAATAATTTATATTTTTATATAAAATTTTAAATATGTTCTTGATTTTTACAATGCCTTGTCGCGGTTGTGCCGCACACGCTCAAAATAATATAAAAAACCCGGGACTGGGTCAAGGCTGCGCCATCTCCAGGGTCTTTCTCCTGCCTTTCCCATTGTACCTGAACCACAACTATGACTCTGAAAATATCCCATGTAAAACATTTTAAATTTGTCAACTCAGTACATTACACGACACAATATTAATAAATAAATAAATAAATAAAATTAATATATCTATAATTATACACATAAAATATATCCATATAAATAATGGGAAAAATAATATAAATTTTTTTATTAGAAAAACTATTATATGACGTTGTACTGTCAAAACTGGATCGTTAAAGTGGTTGAAAAAAGTCGTTAATTTATTGGTTGAAACAACCTCATAAGACTGTTATTTGAAAAGGTTATGTTTTGTTTCACTGTTTTAACTAAAATCTTGAAACATGAAAAGTCTCCTTTGGTTCCAACGTGTTTCAGGTCAAAAATCGATTTAAAGATTTTAATTGTTTATGGAGACTTTTTGTTATAATTCAAAGTAAATGCATTTCCAGTATTCAGATCTTCTGGGAGCTTTTTTTTGGCGATTTTCTGATTTCAGTTTTGGTTTAGGGAGAAAATTATGGAAACTTAATTATTTTCATGTGTTAATTATTTTATTAATTGTACATGATTTTTTTTTATTATATATTTTATTTGTCTAAACTGATTTTATTTTGTTGACTTAGAGATATGTATTTGATATAGTCGAGTAAAAAATTTAAGCTAGTAAAATTTGTGAGTCTTATTTTATAACTCAAATTTTATTTTAGAAAAATTAAGTCAAGTTTATGAGTTCGAGTCGAGTTGTTCGAATTTTTGTTTAAATTTAATTATAAACACTTTTAATGTTTAATATTAATTTATTCTAATTTAAATAACTTTCTATAAACATATACGATATACATATATATTTATATTTATATTTTTTTTAAATGAGATATAAAAAATAGAATTAAAAGACTCAATTCGAATATAAAATTTAATCTATTAATTATTAAAAAAATTATTTTATGACTCAAATTTTATTTAAAATTTTTAACCGAACTCCTTTATACTAACATCATATAGTACTTGTGTATAATGAGTCCTATATTTTCGTGTCCGGAAACTAGGAAAACATACTAGAAAATTAATTACAATCAATACCTAATATAGTTAAATGTAAACCTTATTAACTATAGGTTTTATAACAAACATGTTATTTTTTTAAAACAATTATAAATATGTCACTTAATTAATATATTGTTATAAATATGCCAATCAACTTACAAATATGTAACTTTCTTTGATATAATAAGACTATTAGTTTCAAAACTTATATATTTTATTAATTTTTTTTAATTCAAAATAAATCAATAAATTTAATTATTTATATTTAAAAATTCTATCAAATTAATTTTTTTACGATATTATTAAAGCAAGTGAGTCTGTCGCATCAGATCAATAGTTTGATGATTGCATTATGCCATAAAGCAAAAAAAAAATTAAATTATTATCATTCCAAGAAAGTAATATAATATTTATATGATAAGAAAAAGCAATTTAGGACAAAAATAAATATTAAATTTGTGAAAATTTTTAAATATTAAGAGATAAATTTATTGATTTAGGATCAAATTGATATGTTATATAAATTTTGGGACTAAAAATATTATTATATCAAACTATATTAGAAGAAAAATAACATGTTCGTAAAATAAAAATTTTGGGACTAAAAATATTACTATATCAAACTATATTAGAAGAAAAATAATATGTTCGTAAAATAGGTTAATTGAATGATATGTTTGTAACTTTTATAAAAAAATGACACACTTATTATTAAACTCATACTTAGTAACCTTGGGTGTAGTTTACCATATAATCTATTAGTATAATATATAAATAATCGGATTAATAATAACAGGAGAAATTGCTTTTCTAGTCCTTCAACTTTTATGTCATTTGTAATATAATCACTGAAATTTTAAAACATGCAACACAACCACTGAATTTTAAATTTACTTTTATTACAGTTATTACCATTAAAAAATATTAACATGACAGGTTAACTTTTAAAAAACAAATGTTTTCTCGCCCTATTTTCTCCTCTCCCTCCCATTTTCCTTCCATCCACACATGCATGATGCATAATCACATTCACACGGTTTTGGATCGTTGGATGATTGAGATTAAGTGTTTATTTTATTTTTAAGTGATAATCTTCATATAACACACCGTTAATTGTGATCATCTATTTCATCGATTCAAAAATTCAAAAATCGTATTAAAATTTAAAAAAAAATTAAAATGTGTAATTGAATCATATCCTATGTATAACTTTTTGACATGTATATGGATAATTTTATTTCCATCCTTTGATTTATTTATTTATTTATTTTGCCTAATTTCCTCCCTTCATGGAAATTGTACGGTCAACTAGTTCTTGTAATCGGCTGCTAAATAAGTAATATTTTTTCCCCAAAAAAGTTGGTGAATATTCGATTAAAATAACCTAAATTAGATTTTCAATTAAAACAGCCCATGAGTAATTAAACCTGACTTATGTTTTGTACCAACCCCCACCGTACATCAATTTTGATTGAAATTGTCTTATAAGCCGTAACGTGTAAAATTAACCTCATCGTACAGTTACATTCCCAAATACAAAACCTAATATATGTAGAAATTAGGCACAAAAGTGTATTGACACGGAAAACATATTTTTGTTAGTATGATTTTGCATCCAAGAGGTGTTAATGTCAATATTGGTTGGCCGGAAAACATACAAGTATTGATTCAACTCAACTCAAACACCCCGAATAATTTAACTAAACTCAAAAACTCCGAATAATTCAACTCGAAATTTTATAAACTCAACTTGACTAAAAAAATTTCAAATCAAGTTCAAGTTGTAAAATGAAGATTCGAATAACTCGAATAATTCAAAAATTTTAATAATTAAAGAATTTATTTTTAAGTTAGTGATGAGTCTCTATTTTTTTATGATATATATATATTAATATATGAAAAAATATTGTCATATATGAAAATATATATACATACATATCTTGTATGATTAGAGAAAGTTGTTTAAATTAAAATTAAACTATATTATAACATGATAAATTATTAAAATTAAATTTCTATAAGAACACAAATTTTTTAAACCCGACTCAAATCGAAAAAATTTTAAATAAAGTTTGAATGGTAAAATATGATTCATAAACTCAAATAACTCAAAAAATTTTAACTCGAATCGACTCAATCAAATATTCACCTCTAATTGTAAACCCCTAGTATACAGAGGCAAAGCCAGAAATTTTTTTAAGGGGTGTTATTTTTTTAATAATACGTAAGAGAAATTAATTATTTATAAAAAAAGTGTCAAATTATTTATAAATGAGTGTCAATTATATATTTTTTATTTTTTCTATATAAATTATATAAAAAAAATATGCTTTTTCAAAATTTTTGGGGTAACACACCCTAATTATGGAGAAATTATATCATAGGCCCGTACTACCACGCCAGCCGTGGTCCCATCCAATAATAACCACACACTTCACCCTTAATTGCCAACTCATTTTTTTTTCAACCAATGAATCTTCACTCATAATTTACATGTCATTTTAAAAATATAATTTTTGGAAATTATATTAATTACATGGTTGATTAGTGATAAAATGGGTAGTTTTCATTGACTAGGATCACGGCTGACGTGGTAGGCCAGGCCTATGATATAATCTCTCCCATTATGAGTGTGTCTCTGCCCATGCTAGTATATATGGGAAACGGGTTGCTTACCAAAAATAATGTTGAAGAAAGACTAAATAGAGCTGTTGCGAACTCAGAAGGGTGGGCCTGGCACCTAAACTACGCAATTTCTCATTCGAGGCATTTTTGTTGGATCAATGCCCAGTGCTTATTGACACGAGCAAATATACGATAATTTTGAGATTTTTGAGTTTCAGAGATTTGAAATTGTTATGTAATTTCTAAAATTTTTGAGATATATGTTTATTTATTTTCTTTTAAGTTTATTTTTGAAAATAAAAAATAAAAGTTACAAGTAATTATAATTGGATTTAAATAATTTAATTTTAAAGGGCACTAATATAAAATGTTACACTTATTATAAAAAATAAAATTTTGACATCTATTTTATAGCCTACTTTTAAAACTTGGATTCTGACATTAGAATGAATATGGAAGCCTCCATTTTTCACAATCTTCATAAAAAAAACATAAAAAGAACATGAAACTAACGTGTTGAAGGTATTTTCTATCTATCTAATTAGTCTTCTGAGAATTTAGAAGAGCTTTCTCAGAGGCCGTCGATGGTGATGAATATGCATGAGCAGAACAGCTACTACAAGAACATTGTGTTCGATCTTTGTCTGAACCTGTAGCACCAGTTGATGATGTTGTGTTGGAAAACAAGCAAAGATCTAATGGAGGCGCGTAATACATCGGCACCGGTAACTTCGGTGGCAGGCTAGGCAATGGAGCTTCGAAGTTCAAGACATTTATAACTTGCCTTATCGACGGTCTATGAGTGTAATCCGGATGGCAGCACCACAACCCAATCACCATCAAACATTCCATTTGCTCCTGGTCGAAGTCCTCACCAAGTCGCTTATCGACGGCTTCAAGAAGTCGGCCTTTTCCGTAGAGGTCCCAGACCCATTCCACCATCCTTACCTTGCTCGGTTCTTGCCTTGGCTCAACCGGCTTCCTTCCACATGCGATCTCTAGGGCCACGACGCCAAAACTATAAACATCAGATTCCTTGCTAGCTTTACCAGTCGTGACACATTCAGGGGCTAGGTAACCCATGGTGCCGGCCAGAACAGTTGTTTGTGAACCCATGTCGTGGTCCACAAGTCTTGCGAGACCAAAATCTCCAAGCTTTGCATTGAAGTTGGAATCCAACATTACATTGCTGGACTTTATGTCTCTATGAACCACACATTGTTCCCACTCTTCATGAAGATACAACAAAGCAGACGCCAAACCCAGAGCAATTTTGTACCTTACGGTCCAAGTTAACATGATTTTACCCCCAAAGAGATGAGAATCAAGGCTTCCATTAGGTAAGAACTCGTAGACAAGGAGGAGCTCACCTTTTTCATGGCACCAACCGAGAAGTTGAACCAGATTCCGATGTCTCAAACGGCTAATAATCTTCACCTCAGATATGTACTCTTTTTTCCCCTGCTTCGATCCTCTTGAGATCCTCTTTACCGCCACTTCTGTGTTTGAATCGCTTAATAAACCCTTGTACACACCTCCAAATCCTCCTTCTCCAAGCTTTCCGACCTCATCGAAAGCGTTCGTCGCACGACTTAGCTCATGGTACATGAACCTTTTTGGCCCCGTCCCTTTCTCGAATTCATCATCCATAGTGACATCGATGTCCTCATCGTCGTTCAAGCGTGACCTTCTTCTCCACATGATGAACAAAATCAAACATAATCCACCACCCAATAGACCAAAACCAATAACCAAACCAAGGATCAAGCCTAAATTATTTCCTTTTCCATCACCGGTCTCCAAAGTCGAATCAAAGCTCCAACTGAGAATGTTATGAATCTCAACTTGACGTCCGGTGGACGCCGAGAAACCTATTCTAATCCATTCAGGCAAAATATCCCTCAAATCAACAGTAAACCAAAGGCTAGAGTTTCCACTGAAGATTGGATTGTTGGCATAAGTTAAAAAAACACTTAGATTTCTAGTGGTGGAATTGTAACTCACCCATGCGTTTGCTGTTCTTCCATCCTTGATGCTACTTTGCCATGTCACATTTCTCACAGATACGATGGAGTTGACGTTGATGCCTACATGGTCATCACTTGGATCCCATTCATTCCGGAAACTATCAAACTCCACTGCAACAATGCTATTGTTGGTAGAGTTAGACATGGTCGAATTAGGATTGAATAAAGCAAGATACCCATCACTCGAATTCCGGGGCATTTCGGACTCGAAAGGTGCCATAAAGAAGGACAGTCCATCACCATATTCACTAAGATTAACAGCTCTTATGATGAAGGAGAAGCGGGTAGTGAAGTCAGTCAGCTCCCTGTTACTAGCATCCCAAAGTCGAACCGGTTGATCGTACGAGGCACGTCCGATGCTACCGGTGAGGTTGTCGATAGCATCATTCTTCGTTAGCTGTAGAACGTTAGCTGATGGGAAAGCATCGCCTTCAAATCTAATCCCTTGCATATTCGGAGTGAAGCCAGTGAAGTTGAAGGAAAGTGGATTAGAACACGAGATTAGCAGAAGAAAGGAAATTATGATGATCTCCATAACAAGAGCCATGGTTGAAAATTGAAATGCATACAGAAAAAGGAACCTGCAATTGTTTCTAAAGTAGTTCAACTATATTAATAACTTACAAGTTATTTTATTACAGTAATCTTAACTGATACGTTTGATTATTTTAACAAGGTCAGCAAAGCCATTCCTCATCTGAATTCTTCCACGTTCAACTTTGGCATAAATAATTGAATTAGTCTGCATACAAGATTAAAAGCTATCTAAAATTTAATTAATATAAAATAGATTTTGATCCTATTTCATGTTCAAGGTATCTATGCATTAGATTTACATGGGTAAAATTTAATGTTTTTAAATATATTTCATGTCAAATGTAAGATGATGATATTTAACATTTAAGATGACTGGACCTAATTCATATGATATTAATACTTTGATGACCTAATTAGAATGATCAATTTAGAATTTAGACCCTGGTTTAGAGATGTGGATTAAATTAAAGTTACATAGATATTACATAGTGGTAATAGATTATCTGTTTTATTTTTCTAAAATAGACTTGAGGAATTAATGAATTGAAAAATCATACAAAGTAAAAGGACTAAATTATAAAAATAGAAATTGAAGATAATTCGGTATTCTACTTTGGTTTAGAAGTATTTAGTTCAAATTTGATCAAAATTTAACTTAAAATGAAGGGGAATTAAAAAAATATATATATATAGACACAGTCCTTTCACTAATAGAATCTTTAAATATAAAAGGTTAAGTTGATTAAATTATTTCGAATTATGACCAAATTAATAAAAAAATATAAGTTTTGGGACTAGAATTATTATTATTATATCACTTTTATTTCAATTTTAATGATAGACCGAGTTATTTGTCATAAATTTTTAATTGAGTAACATATTTATTCTTAAATTTATAATTGAATGCTTTAATTATTATTATTTTAAATTAATTTATTTATTTTTAAATCTATAATTAAATAATTCAATATTATTTGTTTAAAAATAATATTATTAAAAAAAATTTAAAAAAATCTATAAATATATACTCATATTATCTTATTATCATCTTTATAGACATTTGTTACAAAGCTTAATCTACTAATAAGGGTGGGCAACCGGGTACCCGGTAAATTTGATTACAATTGGTTTCGGTCTCGATAACAATTAGTTCTTAAAAATTAGAATTAGATTCGGTTCCAGTCACACCGGGTCTTAAATTTTAGAAACTGGTCCAGTTATTAGTGGAAACCAGTTCTAATATCAGGTACCCGATCAATTGATTTATTATTAAAAAATTTAAGCAATAAGAGAAAAAATTCAACTACCAATAATAATATTAAATAATAAAATTAAAATATTATAAGCTTGAAAATTAAAGTTTTAAAACGAATTGTACTCATAATATTAATACATTAAGAAAAAGTTTGATAAGAAAAATTAACAAAAAAAAAATATTATCTTTCACAAGCAAAAAAATCAGTATCGGATACTTGATATTAACTCTAGATCTATTGACTCTAGTTCTATTGGGTACCCACTAGGTACCGGATCTAGAAAATTAAGATCCAATCTTGATCCTGGTTACAACCGATTCTTAAATTTTACATTAAGTCCCGATCCTACCGATATCGATTCTAAATAAAAATCCACCAAATCTAAAACCGAAATTAGGTCATTGGGTACCTACTGACACATAAATTACTTGTGTTGCAATTTATCTATTATATAAAAGCTACCGACCAATTCACTACGGCGGCGTCCTTGTATCTAATTCGCTTATGGTAATATCGTAAACGCGGTTCTATCTACTCCAACTCGGGAAATAAAAATGTTAGCTTTGTAAGGGTAGGTGAGGAGTCTTTGGGATTCTTATGTTTCAACTTTGTTGTTACGTTACAATTAGTAATACAAAAATAAATAAATATTTATCAGTTACCTTAAAAAATAGACATGAAAATTGCTTGATGTTAAAATTAGAATCAATTTACAAGTTCAGAGATTTTTTTTAGTTTAAAATTTATGAGTTTATTATGAAAAATTAAAATTTAAAATTCATTGTCAGAATTTTACGTTTAAAGAAATAATAATTAAAATTTTAAATTTTAATTTATAAATTTTAAATTTTAATTCTAAAACTTCGATAATAATTATTTTTTTTAGAGTATGAGATGATTTTATATGAAGGTGTCTTCACACTCGTTACTTATTTTTATATAATATTCAATATTATAATTTAATTTTTAATATAATTTTTAAGGGTACACTCTTAAATTTTAACTTTTTGATATTAATTATCTGAGGCCAATTGTTTTAACTTATGATATTGAATTAAGTTCCGACTTATAATTTTCTATTTTATAATTTTTAGAATCATTTTAGTTAATATTTACGAAATTAAGTTCCGACTTATTTTTTTAATTTAATTATTTTTAATATTTTTAGTTTTAAAATTAATGAAATTAAATTTTAATTTTTTATCTAGTTATATTTTAGAACTTCATTTGTTTTAAAATTAATCAATTTATCTCTTACACCTCAAATCTAGCTTCGAGATTATATTATATTAAGTTTTGATATATTATAAAATAGTCATTAAATTTTATCAGATTAACGTAAAATAATTATTAAATTTATTAAATCATTAAAAAAATAATTATTGAAATTTTTAATATTTATCGATAATATAATGTACAATGAGTCAAAATGGTTATTTTATAATAATTTAATAAGTTTAATAGTTATTTTATAATTTTTAAAAGTTTAATGACTAAAAAATCATTTTAATATAATTTACCTATCATTTGCTAATTTATTTAAAACTTTATAATAAAATTACAGTTAACCAACCGAATTAATCATTTTTTCCAGTTCAATTAATTAAAAAAATCGTCGCTTGGAATTCAACAGTTAACCCAAACCCAACCAACCGGGCCCAACTTTATTGTGTTTCCAAAGTTATATTATGATTTTGTAGTTTTTTTTATAAATATTCAAAATTTATTTTTAATCTTACTTCATTAATTTTAGGGTAAACTAATCTAAGGATTACCTAATTAATTGAATATATTTATTTTGATCATTAAATTATGTAACTTGTCAATTAAGTTTTCAAATTTATTAAATTAACTTATTTTGATATTTTTGTTAAAAAAATCAATGAGGAAGTGACAAATTAAAGATGTGGCAGGTGTCAAAATTTTTAAAAAAATATATATTTAATCTTTCTTATTTACATATTATATTAATGTCTTAATTTTAATTTAATTCCTTAAAATATTTCGCTAACTGTCACGTCATCAACCCATCACCCCTTCGTTAATTTTTTAACTGGTCAAAATAGGTCGATTTAATAGATTTAATGACTTAATTGATTAATTAAATAGTTTGATAGCCAAAATAAGTATGCTCAATTAATTGGGTGGCCACTTAAATAGTTTACCCTTAATTTTATTCGTTAAAAATAGAAGAAAAACAACTGGAGTGGAGATTTCCGTTGATATCGGCAATTCTTTTTCCCAGAAAAAGAGAATGTCTAGGGCCGGAGGGATAACGAATGCCGTAAACGTAGGGATTGCAGTCCAGGCCGATTGGGAGAATCGCGAATTCATCTCTCACATTTCCCTCAATATTCGTCGCCTATTCGATTTTCTCACTCAATTCGGTATAACTGTTGTTTTAAATCTATTTTATTTCTCAAGTCCGATCTACTAATTTTACCCCTCTTTTGAAGCAAAATCATTTCTAATTTGTTTGTCTGTTCGTTTTCAGAGGCTACGACGAAGAGCAAATTAGCATCATTGAACGAGAAACTCGACACTTTAGAACGTCGTTTGGAGCTTCTTGAAGTTCAGGTCGGAACAGCTTCTTCAAACCCTTCTCTTTTCAGTACGTGATTCCGATTCCGATTTCGAATTGTATTTGTTGTCATATCATTGTCGTGATTTGGTCCTTGTTACAGGGTTTTTATTTTATTTTCCCTTTCGTTTGACCTTCTGTAGAAAAGCATAGTTTGGTGAATTTTGCTTTTGTATCTTTTGAATCCGTTACCTATTATGTGGCATTATTATCTTTTGTTTAGAAATTTAATGATTCATCTTTGCCGCTGGTCTTGCTTACTCTTTGTTATTGCAATTTCTTTTGATAGATTTTAATGGGCTGATTTATGTTTCAAATACTCTGTCTGCTTTAAAAGATCACAGATTTCAATTCATTATTTCCCCAATTTCGACAATCTAATCAAATAGGGTAAGAAAGATCATTATCTTATATCTTTAAGGATGATACTGGTGCTTTTAAGGTGAAGATTCTGGCTCTTACATTAATAGGCAATGGAGAAGTAATTTTAATGATGTTGGTGAATGTTATCTTCTTAATTAGAAGAAAACCTAAAATTTTGGGTTCAAGTGGAACCTAGATTTGAATCTTATCTAGGGGGTAAAAGTAAACTTTTATTATCTTTTTATTCTATGTTTTAGAACATGAATTTGAAGATCTTGATATGATTTTCATTTGCTATAGAAATTGTGAAAAATGCATACATTATGTATAAATCAGTTGAGAATCATGATTATATACATGAAAGGTATAAGAATGTGATTATCAAATACCTATAGAAATTTCAAATTTACTATTCCTAATAATGCATTCAATAAAACCATGAATTTGAGAAATAATAAAGAAATTTCATATTTATGTGTTTTATGATTATCACACAACTTACACGATTTCTGAAATCCAAGTTCTCTATCCCTACCTCATGGAAAACATCAAATAGCTCCATTGTTGTTTTAAAACAGTCTTGGTCACATAAAATAAGATTTATTTCACTTCCATGCCTCTTTCTGCTTTTCTTTGTTAGTCTGCTCAAGTTCAAGGATATTGAATAATTAACACAGCTGCTTTTGGCTCAACATCATTGCATTCATCTTTTTAATGGTTATCCAAAATTTCCTGTATGAACTTTTAGATGTTGAAGAAATCTTACGTGTGTTAAATAATGAAACTTTAAACATTTTAAATGGTAATTGCTGTATTATTCTTTGTGCTCGTGTTCTCATGCCAGTTTATACTGTAGGATGTCTATTCGTAAGAACAGTGAGGCATCAGTTGCTTAAAAGTTCTGAAGTTGAATTTGGTTTGTGCTCTAAGTTTATAATTTTTTTACAGTAAATTGATGTAGATATTTGACTTAAATCATCCAACATTTCTAGATTAAGCTAATGTA